>JAYESD010000006.1:180865347-181465347 GCA_036927565.1 Tuctoria greenei
GGCGCTACCCTTCTTCAAATTATTGAGGGATTCCGGACCATTCCAATGGTCTGAAGAAGTAGAAAAGGATTTCCAAGAGCTAAAACAGCTCCTCACCACTCTACCAACTTTGGTAGCTCTGAATCCTGGTGAGCCACTTCTGCTTTACATTTCAGCAACTGACGAAGTTGTTAGCATGGTCCTCGTTGTGGAAAGACCAGAACCATCCCAAGTTCAGGAATACAGACCCCTTCGGGAGGGTTCGGAGCTACCTGAAGGCGAGTCTGGGTCCCAGCCCCCAGACCAGGGTCCTCAAGGTGAGACGCCAGAGGATCTCAAGTGGAGGAGTTGATGTTGCTGAACAAGAAGATCCGGACCCCTCCGAGAAGGTCTGGGTCACTTCAGAAGAAGCTCCGGGTTCTTCAAGCAAGAACCTAGAGGTCCCCGAAGAAGGTCCGGACCCCTCCGGAAGGGTCCGGGTTGATGAGGAGGAAGCTCCGAGCCCCTCCGGGAGGGTCCGGACAGCTCAACGCCCAATGTACATCATCAGTGAAGTACTCCATGATGCCAAGACTCGGTACCTGGAGGTGCATAAGTTGCTCTACTCAGTTTTCATTGCCTCTAGGAAGCTTCGTCACTACTTCCAAGCTCACAAGATTTCAGTGTTAACCTCTTATCCACTGTGCGCAATCTTGCATAACCCCAACTCTACTGGGAACATTGCAAAGTGGGCAGCGGAACTGGCCGAGTTCGATCTTGAATTCGTCCCAAGACAAGCGATCAAGAGTCAAGCACTGGCGGACTTCGTGGCGGAATGGACCCCCTCTCCATCAAATACTGGGGGCCCCAGTGAGTAGAAGCCGAAACCCAAGGTTCCGGTCTTCATCGAGCCTCACTGGACTCTCTACTTCGACGACTTTGTGCAGAAGCAGGGGGTCGGAGCTGGAGTCCTTCTCCTCGCTCTGATCGGAGAGAAGGTCAAATACATGGTTCACCTTGACTTCAAGGCGACCAACAACATGGCGGATTATGAAGCATTAATCTATGGACTCAAGGTGGCACTATCGTATGGTGTCAAGCAACTGTTGGTAAAAGGTGATTCACAGCTCGTTATAAAACAAGTCAAAGGTGAATGCTGCTGCAACAGCCCTCAACTAGATGCATATCTACTTGAAGTCCAGAAGCTTCAGAAGGACTTTGAAGTCCTTGATCTCTGCCATATCCAGCGTCTCAACAACGCTGAAGCTGACGAACTCTCAACGAAAGCTTCAACTAGAGCTCCGGCTCCTGACAAAACCTTTGTCCAGAGATTGTCAAGACCAACAGCTCAGCCTACTGAACTGAGCGAAGGGGGCGAGACCAGCACCTCGAATCTGGCGGTCCCGATGGACCTGTTACCATGGCGTCCATCAAGGGTCGTAGGTGCTGCAGGAAGCTCCGAGCAACCCAGCACGCAAGACTCAAATGCTCAAGTTAGATCCGATGCATGGATCTCAGAGATCCGGAGCTACTTGAAAGACAATTTCCTTCCTGAAGACAATGTATCTGCTGACCGGATAGTCAAATTGGCTAAAAGATACACACTGGTAGAAGGGGATCTCTACCGGCGTGGTGCTAATGGCGTCCTAATGCGGTGCATTACAAGGGAAGAAGGTCGCGAGCTCCTCGTGGAAATCCATGGAGGCGAGTGTGGGAACCACGCGTCTTCCCGCACGCTGGTCGGTAAAGCCTTTCGGCATGGTTTTTACTGGCCTACAACACTCCAGGATGCAACCGAGCTAGTGAAGAAATGCGAAGCATGCCAGTTCCATGCAAAGCAAATTCACACACCAGCTCAACCCCTACAAATGATACCTCCTACATGGCCATTCGCTGTGCGGGGGATGGATATCTTGGGACCTTTCCCAAGAGTCGTTGGAGGTTACAAGTTCCTGTATGTTGCCATCAAAAAGTTCACCAAGTGGCCAGAAGCAACTCCAGTTGTGACAAGGAACAAGCAATCATCTATCAATTTCTTGCAGTCCATCGTATGCAGATTCGGAGTCCCAAACAAGATCATAACTGACGATGGGACCCAATTCACAAGCTCTGCATTTCAAGGATATTGCGAAAACCTCGACATTTAGGTCAGCTACGCTTCTGTAGCTCAATCGGAAAGCAATGGCCAAGCTGAGAGAGCAAATGCAGAAATCCTAAAAGGACTCAAGACGCACACATATGAGCGTCTGAAAAAACATGGAGCCAACTGGATTGAAGAGATTCTGCCCACCTTGTGGGCAAATAGGACAACTCCAAACCGGTCAACTGGAGAGACACCCTTCTTCTTGGTGTACGGAGCTGAAGCAGTCCTTCCTCCGGAAATCACCTTGGGGTCGCTCCGGGTCCGGACCTTCGATGATGCCACGCAGGACCAGCTCCGGCGTGAAGACCTTGACCTCGTTGAAGAGGGAAGGTGCCGAGCAGCTGTTTGAAATGCACGATACCACCAAGCACTCCGGCGCTATCACCAAAGACATGTGTATAATCGACAGCTCGAGGAAGGCGATCTGGTGCTACGGAGAATACAAACTCGAGAAGGGTGTTGACAGTTGTTATATACCAATTTCATCCATCAATTTAACTCAATCATGTGAAGGATTTGTGATTTCTTGCACACATCACCTTTCTATCTAACCCAATTCCACTTGGACTTGGAGAAATATGTGTATGCAACATTTTATGCAGGAAATGAGGAAATGTAGAGGGACCAATCCTATAAAATATCATCCCAGCCAATCAGGCGACAACATGTGGCATCCCAAGGATCAAATGGCCCACAAACAGAAGTATCTGAGGAGATCCAACGGTGTATCACCCATATACATCAATGGGACCCACCTATCAGCCACCTGGAGAAAGCACACGAGAATTGGTGCAATGACCAGGTCGGCCGAACCTGGGGGTCAGCCGACCTGGTCTCTGCACCAAACTCGGTTAGCCTCCACGTGTTGGCTCCTCCCGGCTTCCTGGAGTCAATGGTGATTGATTCGGGCGCTTTTGGTGGCGGGAACCAACCTCAACACTAGTAGAAATAGGACCCCCTACCCCTCACTTCAACACACACCACTTGAGCTTCATCTCTATTGTATACACTATCATCCATAGTCTTAGAGGAGTTAGGTTGTAGAAGGAGAGTCTCTAGTCCCAAGTCCAAATTGGAAAAGGAGTAAGGAGTCTCTCTCTTCCCAATCCTACATTGGGAAAGGTATGGCTCATGTATTTTTTCTTGTATTTGTGACTTTATGCATAATAAAGATAGTATCTTTAGTCTCTACTTATACATATACTTGGGCAAAGCGTTTCTTGTTTGATTGTGGAGTGCATGTATGTGGAAGGTATAGCTTCTATGACTATTTCATCATGAACATATCTCATTATCATAGAACCTATAGACCCCCACTATAGTCTAGTTAATTATAACATAACTAGGTTAGTATGGATAATTATGTTGTGTATCGACATTGGTTCAATGATGATTCAATTCATTGCCTTAGGATGGATTGTGCCTAGGCTCTTAAGGTAATTACTTAATATGCTAGCATGGTGCTAGGATAATTACGTAGCATTGGATGTCTCATAGACCCACAGATTGAAGAGGTAGGCAATAGGTGGTGACAACCCTATCTGTCCTTTGTAATCCTCCACGTTTGGCTATGCCATAGGCTCTTGGCGGGAGTCGCCCTAGTATTGCTAGGGGTAAGCCCGCGCCCGATGTGTTGAACCACATAGCATAAGTATTCACTATTGATCTAGGTTATAGATAATTAGTTTAGACTATGTATATGTACAATAGAGCATAGTAGGAGTACCTCCATAACTCTCAACCTTAACTAAACTCTAGGATCCTCTTACCCCCCTTAGATTTGAAAGCTTTTGTGTGTGTCACACTACCTCCACTATTATTTTATCCATCCTTACTAGATTCTTACCTAAACCTTTCTACCCTTTCCACTTGATGATTGTTATATCTCTCTACCCCGCCTTCCTTTGGGATCAAATAAATGACACCCTTGGGAATACTCTTAAGGGGAAATGATACAATGACACCTCCGTGCGCTTGCGGAATTCACTCTATGATCCAATAGAACCATTAACAAGCATTTCTGACACATCAGTTGGATATGTTTAGTTAATGGTGCGTAAGTAATACCAACAAGCATTTCTGGCACTATTGCCGGGGATGATTTGTTAGTATACCTTAGGAGCCATCAACAAAGGGTTAAACAAACTTTCCCCCAGCTGGGAAGGACCCTTTCGAGTGATCAAAGTATCCCGTCCCGGATGCATTTGCTTGGCAACCGAGGATGGGACACCGCTCCCTAATCCTTGGAACATTGAGCACCTCCGTAAGTTCTACACTTAATAACACGGAGGTGAGTCTGTAGTTACATATGATGTATGTTATAGCGTCATTGTACAGAGTCGGGTAGCTCCTCCGGGAGGACAGCCGGACCTTCCTCGGAAGGTCCGCAAAGTCCAGGCAACACTTGACACAGTTTCTAAACTAAAAGTATAGCTAGTTACCTTGGGTCAAACAAGAAATGTAACACACTTAGCCTGGTTCCGTACCCTAAGAGTGTACTTGTTTCCCCTGTATCCCGGACCTATAATGAAAGACATCATTATGTGAAAACAGACTCCACGTGCATTTATTTTGTACAGGCTCAATATTTTTTTATGTTTCTCTTTCTTGTCTATAACAAAGTTGTGCAATTCTCAAGAAACTTTAGATCAAACATTTCATATATAATTCAAGTTGCATTGTTAAAATCTTTCGGGTCTTAACATTGTTGAATGGCCTACTCGCCTGAATGCTGCCAAGCCAATCTAGGTCCGGAGTGTGCTATCGACTTAGCCTGGTCCTCCACCCTAAGTACGCCACTCTACCTACACCCTGACAGTCCGAAGTAAGGCGAGTCCAGGAACGATTAGACCCAAAGAAAACAAACAAATGCGCTTGATTGTATACAGAATTGCTGTCGATCTAAAATTTCTTTCGGGAATAGTAAGCCGCAATTGAGTTATAGATAGGAAATGGATTTTACTGTTTTTCTTGACTTCAGTGTGCAGGAAAAATAAAAATCTCATGATGATGGTGGATGACGCCGGAGCTATCAAAGCTTCGATATCCCCTAAGAAGACCCGCTGTCGATGTTTTAAGCATTGATAGTAGGCGACACCGGAGCTACCAAGTTCCGACAAATCTAGGGGGCCAACCATCAACGTGAAGAAAAGATGATAGAAGGACACCCTAATGGGGTCTGCTGTCCACACTCTACGTGTTGACAGTGAACGCTGCCAAAGCTACTAAGCTCCAACAACCCCAGAGGACCAGTTGTCGACGTTCTACTGTTGACAGCTGTTATATACCAATTTCATCCGTCAATTTAACTCAATTATGTGAAGGATCTATCATTTCTTACACACATCACCTTTCTATCTAACCCAATTCCACTTGTACTTAGAGAAATATGTGTATGCAACATTTTATGCAGGAAATGTAGAGGGACCAATCCTATAAAATATCATCCCACCAATCAAGCGACGACACATGGCATCCATGGATCAAATGGCCCACAAACAGAAGTATCCGAGGAGATCCAATGGTGTATCACCCATATACATCAAGGGGGCCCACCTGGCAGCCACCTGGAGGAAGCACTCCGCGTTTGGAGTGCTGACTAGGTCGGCCGAACCCCTGGTTCGGCAGACCTCTTCCTGGTGCCAAACACGGTCAAACGACGTGTGTTGGCTCCTCCTGGCTTGAAGAAGTCAATGGTGACTGATTCGCGCGCTTTTGGTGGCGGGAACCGACCTCAACACTAGTATAAATAGGACTCCCTACCCCTCACTTCAACACACACCACTTGGACATCATTCTATTGTATACACTATCTTCCATAGTCCTTAGAGGAGTTAGGATGTAGAGAGGAGAGCCTCTAGTCCCAAGTCCAAATTGGGAAAGGAGTAGGAGTCTCTCTTTCCAATTCCACATTGCGAAAGGTATGGCTTATGCATTCCTTCTTGTATTTGTGACTTTGTGCTCAATAAAGATAGTATCTTTAGTCTTCTTTTATACGTATACTTGGACAAAGCGTTTCTTGTTTGATTGTGGAGTCCATGTATGTGGAAGGTATAGTCTTTATGATTTAACTCTCATGATCACATCTTATGGTCATAAACACTATAGACCCCCACTATAGTCTATATAGTTATGATATGATTATGTTAATATGAATGACTTATGCTATGCTTCAACATTGGTTCAATGATGTTTAGGTTAGTCATTGCCTTTGGATGGCTTGTGCCATGGCTCCTAAGGTATTTGCTTAGTATGCTAGCATGGTTCTAGGGTATTTAAGTAGTGTTGGATGTCTCGTAGACCCACGAATTGAAGAGGTAGGCATTAGATGGTGAAAACCCTATCTACCCTTTGTAATCCTCCACGTTCGGCTATGCCACAAGCTCTTGGCGGGAGTCGCCCTAGTATTGCTAGGGGTAAGCCTGTGCCTGATGTGTTGAATAGCAATTCATAGGAATTCATCATTGACATGAGCATTAGTATCTACCTTAGGCTATGTATATGTATTAGGAGCTTTGTAGGAGCAACTCTCTTACTCTTAATCCAATATCCCTCTAGGACCCATTTTACCCTTCAGAATAGATTGCCTAGGTGTGTGTCACACTACCCCTATTATCAACTTACCCCTGTCCGGATAATGAATTAGTATCTCATAGCTTGACCATAAGAGTAGTATATACTTTACTCCATTGCCTTCCTTTGGGGATACTCATGGGTGAAATGCTACAACGGTATCTTCCGTGCGCTTGCGGATCTCATCTCTTTACCGGAGATGATCCGTGGTGTTAAGAAATCCAACAAGCATTTCTGGCGCTGTTGCCGGGGATGATTTGTTAGTATATCTTAGGAGCTGTCAACAAGAATTTCTGGCGCCGTTGTCGGGGAAGGCAAATAGATATATAACATGACTAAGTGAATAGGATAGAACCCTGGGTAGGATTTTAGTAGGATAAACATTATTTGTTTTCACATTTTAAATGTGAAAATAGGGTAGTGTATTTCTGGTTTCCGCTTGCCGAAAAGCTTTGTTGAAGATCCCGAATCTCTTCTGAGGGACCGACCCCGTGTCATTACTCCTCAGAAAATTCGAGCGGCAAGGCAAGCCAACATTTCTGCACCAATAATCCAAACGCCAATGGATCAGAAGACCCTTCGTGAGTTCTCAGCTCCCCCTGCTAACAATGTGCCTGTTGGGCCCACTGTTAACACGGGAGATGTGAACTTCGAGATAAAAACTGGCCTTATCACTATGGTGCAAGCCAACCCATTCTGTAGAAAGGCTAACGAGGATGCAAGTGCTCACCTACAACAATTCCTCGAGATCTGCAATACTTTTAAGATCAAGGACGTGCCTCCAAATGCGGCCCGTCTAAGACTGTTCTCGTTCTCCCTCCTTGGGAGAGCGAAACAGTGGTTCTACGTGAACCGAAGTGTTGTAGACACTTGGGAGAAATGTTCTACGACATTCCTCACCAAATTCTTCCCGTTGGGCAAAACCAATGCCCTACGTGGAAAGATTCCCAGCTTTCAGCAAGAGCCCAAGGAATCTATTTCCGAGGCATGGGAAAGACTTCAGGAGTACATCCTAGCCTGTCCCCACACATGGGATGGATGACTGTCTCCTTATTCAAAACTTCTATAACGGGTTGATCCCATCAGCTCATCACCATTTGGATGCTGCTGCTAGAGGAGCCTTCTTCTCATTGATGGTGCCAAAAGCTAAAGATCTTATTGAGAAGATGGTGTCTAACATGGGATGGAACGATGAGCGTCTCCATACCCGACAGCAAGGCATGCACACCTTGAAGGAGGTGGACATGATCGCTTCAAAATTGGACCTCCTAATGAAGAAAATTGATGGACAAGCCAATGGTGAAGTGTCTGGCAATGCCTATGCCCTATACTCTCACATCACGTGTCAAGTCTGTGGCAACACGGGTCATATGGGCAATGATTGCCCAGAAACTTGTGAGGATGCCCTATACCTTGCCCACAATGGAAATTTCAACAACAACAATGGCTATCGTCCAGGAGGTCAAGGGTGGGGTCAAGAACGCCCATTCGTTCAAGGAGGGTACAACAATGGAAACCCTGGAAATCAGCCCAACTTGAGAAAACTTGCCATTAGCCAGCTCAAGATCAACAATGCCCTATCCAAGAAGCTGTCAGCTAATGACAAGACCCTAGAGAATATCAATGCAAAGATGGAAGGGCTACCCTCAGCCTTCAAGAATCAACTGAGCTTCAACAAGATGCTCAAGACTCAGTTGGCTCAGGTAGCAGCTGCTATTCCTCCGATGGAGAATGGCAAGATGCCAAGCCAGCCAGAACCCCCGACGGAAAATGTCAACATGATTTCTGTATGAGAGAGCAACTGGCAAAAGGACCCTGGATGTCCTACCATTTCATGCTCAATTGGGCTCACCACTTTGACAAGGCACTTTGTGATCTGGGAGAAAGTGTTAGTGTGATGCCCAAGGTTGTGTTCGACCAACTGAACTTCACAGAACTCACTCCAACACCAATGCAGGTACAACTGGCTGACTCTTCAGTCCATTATCTAGCGGGTATTGCTGAAGACGTCCCGGTGATGATCCGAAACTGCTTCATACCCGTGGATTTTGTGGTGCTAGACATGGACACCGAGAAGGATACACCACTCATTCTTGGGCGTCCATTGCTAAGCACTGCAAAAGCTCGCATAGATGTGGGAACCGGAGAAATCCACTTCCATATCAATGGCAAGGAGGAAAGGTTTAACTTTCGGCCGAAATCAGAACAATGCTCCATGATTCGAATCAAGTATGGGCCGAATGATAAACACATTAGAGAGGTCGAAGTCACACCTCCAAAGGTGGACTCACACATTGCATTCATGAGAAGACTAATCTACGAGGAGAATCCGTCGTTTCGACCACGCCGATATCCAAAGGCGACGGAATCATCTGGACCTTCCCGAAGGCCCAAGTCCACCAAGCCGCTAAAGAAGGAATGGCGGAAGAAGCAAAACAAGTCGTCCAAGCCCATCCCTCTGGGCCCGAATGTGAAATGAAGACGGAGGAATGTCCATCTCATTGGATGGTGACATGAAGAGGTTGTTCGGAAAGAGGAAGGGGGCTGCAAGCTCAAGCCATGGTGAAGGTTCTAGTGCACGCCTCTCTTCCATGGGTACAAGCCCAAGGAGGAGAAGTGTGTGTGAGGACACTTCCATGGAAGAAAGAGGCAACCCACACCAACTTCTTCATGACAACGACCTCGACATACGAAGCGAAGTTGAAGATCAAGCACGTAGGCTTCTCCAAGATTGTGAGTTCTGCCACACCAAGGCTTACGATCCACATTTGATCTCCAAAATAGGTATGGACTCCAAATTTCTTTCCATTTGGCATGCAATTGTATTTGATGACTTTGCTCACATAGAGGAGAAAGGTTCACGCCTTCTTACTATCCAATTCCTTTGCACACTAAGAATAGGATTTGATGGTATTTCTTTTAGATTATTTCAAAAAGAATACAACATCCTATGGAAAGAATTAGGTAGCATCCTAGGCTTCCATAAACAGTGTTTGCTAGATTTAGACAATTTGCCTATGTTTAACAAATGATGTTTTTGGCATGAGCTAACTAGTGAGGTCACATGTAGGGCTCCTAGGAATAGCCACATCCAAAACCCTACCTTACACTTCATGCATAGATGGGTGGCTATGACTATGTTCCCTAGGGGAGATGTTTGGATTCTGCGAGATGATGAATTGAAAATATTGTTTGCCATGACTAAAAAGATAAAAGTTGCTCCAGTCAAAGCCATGATGCCACAATGGTTAGATTACATTTCAAAATCAGGACCAATTGAATGCACTTCATTGATAACTCATATTGCTGATAGGGTAGGAGCACCTAAATACTCTTCATTTGAATACATTGAAACTAAAAGAGAATTAATTGATGAAGACTATTTAGTGAAAGGACATACCCTTAAGCATGATCAAGATGGGTCCTTGATATTTTTCTATCCCGACTTTGTCAATGAAATTCGGTTACCTAACCCGGATTTTCATTTGTACAAATGTCGGAGGCTAACCATTAACCTTCTTCCCCTTGAGGAAGCAAGAAGAAGTAATGTCTCTGGCAGGGTAACAAGGAATCGTGCGAGGGCTTCAGCCACAGGTATGCCACCGATAATCTCTCCGGTCCATGAATACCAAGAGGAAGAGAACTCAACGGGTTGTGTGCCCGGATGGACTCAACCTCCGATGTATGAGACTGGGGGATCATCTTGGCAAGAATGGCAAAGGGATCCACCCTTATCCACTTCAAGCTCTAGCAGCCGCCCCCAACATCCATGAGAGGACGTCGTTCCTTTTCGGCTAGAAGTCATCATGACTATAGCCAAGGAATGACGGACCTCACTAGACGTATGGGAGAACTTGAAGTGAGAACGGGTGATATCTACAACACCCTCTAGGAGCATGTTCAAGGTACCCAGGATTGGCAACAACACATGGATTCTCAATTCACCGACTTCAACACGGCGCTACAACAACAACAAGCTGATCTTGCAGCGTACTTCCATCATCAAGGGTTCAACCCTTATCACAGAGGTAGTTGAAGAACAAGCTTGGGGGAGGACCCCCACTTGAGGTAAAATGTATCACATTCCTTGCATATTTATTTTCCATCCATCCATCATCCACCTTGCATTAAAAATAATAATAATAAATAATATATAGGTTAGATTTGCTTTCATCAAATAAAGATGTGCGCTAAGAATGATTTAAGAATTCACATAGATGAAATGATGAATAGTTGCTCGGTTTTATTTTCCTAAGTCTCTAGTTTACAACTTGCTACTCTCCGAATATTTCTTTCATTGGTTTGAAATACTTTTACCTTAATTTGGAAGTTGTGGGTAGCAAAAGCTTGATCTAATTCTAGGTTGTTGCAAGACTAGAATTGGTAATAGGGCTGCTAGTCCTGGTTTGAAAGTAAAACTTAGATTTCCGGAGAAATTTTAAAAAGATTTAAGTTTCCCTCATTTGATTGGAAATACCTACCAAAGCCATATGATATTCATACATAGACCAAACCTTATGCATACGCTATTTGCTTTCACATTGAGCCTAGTCAAACTAGTATCGACCAATGTGAGAAATCATTCAACTCTTTTTATTCAAGACTTCACTTGCACATGCTATACTTCTACACTAGAAGTAAGCAAAACGTCCATCATATCCACCATACCACAATAAAAAGAGAAACTCCATGCTATTCATAGTTTGCACTCTCTTCAAGTTATTGCAAAGAAAGGGAGTAGAAGACATGGCTACAAAAAGAAAATGAAAAAAAGAAGCAAGCTTACATCATAAGCATGAGAAAAAAATAGAGAAAAGAAAAGTAGCCATGTTTCATCCCTGCAAAAGAAAGAGAGATTATACCAAAAAGGAGTTATCTCAAGTATCCACATCCACTTCCACTCATCACACATGCACTAGTCTTGAATCAAAAAGTTTTGATTTGAATTCTCCTAAGGCTTACTCTTTTGACTTAGCAATATATGTGATGCAAATATGCCTACTTACTTTCCTTACCAAGCTCCACATACAAGCCATATTCAATGAGTAGGAATAGTAGAGGCACAATGCTTTGGTGAGGAAATATTTCCACTATCCACAAATGAGTGATTGAGAGAATCAAATTGATGTACTTAATATCTAAATTGAATTCTCCGGGATTTAGGTGGAACTTGATTTCTAGGCTATGTTTGCCCCATTTGCTATTCTACCTTTCAACTACTCATGAATATGATAAAGCATAAGCCCCATGACAACTTAAGAAGGGTAGAGTATCATAACCAATTTCTGCAATACTAGGTAGAGTATCTTGTTGTGCATTAGATACTTTTGAAAATAAGACATTGTAGCAACTCCTGATCATCAACCTAAAGTCTTGACTTTGCTCGGGACGAGCAAAGGATAAGCTTGGGGGAGTTTGTTGACAGCTGTCATATACCAATTTCATCCGTCAATTTAACTCAATTATGTGAAGGATCTGTCATTTCTTGTACACATCACCTTTCTATCTAACCCAATTCCACTTGGACTTGGAGGAATATATGTATGCAGCATTTTATGCAGGAAATGAGGAAATGTAGAGGGACCAATCCTATAAAATATCATCCCACCAATCATGCGATGACACGTGTCATCCCATGGATCAAATGGCCCACAAACAGAAGTATTCAAGGAGATCCAACAGTGTATCACCCATATACATCAAGGGGGCCCACCTGGCAGCCACATGGAGGTAGCACTCCGTGTTTGGAGTGCTGACCAGGTCGGCCGAACCCCTGGTTCGGCCGACCTCTTCCTGGCGCCAAACGCGGTCAAACGACGCATTTTTTCTCCTCCTGGCTTGAAGGAGTCAATGGTGACTGATTCACGCGCTTTTGGTGGCGGGAATCGACCTCAACACTAGTATAAATAGGACCCCCTACCCCTCACTTCAAAACACACCACTTGGGCATCATTCTACTGTATACACTATCTTCCATAGTCCTTAGAGGAGTTAGGATGTAGAGAGGAGATCCTCTAGTCCCAAGTCCAAATTGGAAAAGGAGTAGAAGGAGTCTCTTGCCAATTCCACATTGCGAAAGGTATGGCTTATGTATTCCTTCTTGTATTTTTGACTTTGTGCTCAATAAAGATAGTATCTTTAGTCTTCTTTTATACATATACTTGGACAAAGAGTTTCTTGTTTGATTGTGGAGTCCATGTATGTGGAAGGTATAGTCTTTATGATTTAACTCTCATGATCACATCTTATGGTCATAAACACTATAGACCCCCACTATAGTCTATATAGTTATGATATGATTATGTTAATATGAATGACTTATGCTATGCTTCAACATTGGTTCAACGATGTTTAGGTTAGTAATTGCCTTAGGATGGCTTGTGCCATGGCTCCTAAGGTATTTGCTTAGTATGCTAGCATGGTGCTAGGGTATTTAAGTAGCGTTGGATGTCTCGTAGACCCACAGATTGAAGAGGTAGGCAGTAGGTGGTGACAGCCTTATCTGTCCTTTGTAATCGTCCACGTTCGGCTATGCCACAGACTCTTGGCGGGAGTCACCCTAGTATTGCTAGGGGTAAGCCCGTGCCTGATGTGTTGAATAGCATTGCATAGGAATTCATCATTGACATGACCATTAGTATCTACCTTAGGCTATGTATATGTATTAGGAGCATTGTAGGAGCAACTCTCTAACTCTCAATCCAATCTCCCTCTAGGACCCATTTTAACCTTCAGAATAGATTGCCTAGGTGTGTGTCACACTACCCCTATTATCAACTTACCCCTGTCTGGATAATGAATTAGTATCCCATAGCTTGACCATAAGAGTAGTATATACTTTACTCAATTGCCTTCCTTTGGGATAAATACGATACCCTTGGGAATACTCATGGGTAAAATACTACAACGGTATCTTTCGTGCGCTTGCGGATCTCATATCTTTACCAGAGATGATCTATGGTGTTAGGAAATACCAACAAGCATTTTTCGCTGTTGCCGGGGATGATTTGTTAGTATATCTTAGGAGCCGTCAACATCTACGCGTTGATAAAGGTCGTTGCCGGAGCTACTAAGCTTCGACCACCTCAGGAGGCCCTACTATCGATGACTTCGGACCTACAAACTAAAAGTTGGAACCACGCAAGTCTTCAACAAAATGATACATCCTCTTGGTACATGTTCACAATCAAATTGTGTACATCTACCAGGGGCCCAAATGAGGCAAAGGTTGAAGACAAGAAATGAAATTCATAAATTTTTTGGATTTCATTCATCTGAGGACAAGAGATTACAAAATTGGAGAAAATAAGAGAAGATACAAGCGATAGATACAAGGAGAAAGTCCTAAATCCTATGGAAGAATGAGGCAACCTTCTGGGAAACCTCCGACACGCTGGCCTTGGCGACATCTCCCTCTCCGTCGATGGGACCTTCAAGCACCGGGTCTAGTGGGAAGTGCGGATCCTGGCTCGTGTAGCACGTCAACATGTACTCTGTGACGTTCTTCACCAAGGATTGTCCTTCGGTTTCCAACTAGTCCATGATGACATCGCCCATCTTGTTGATTTTGCTGCCCGCCGAGCTCAACGCCTTCAACGCCAGCTCCGGCTCTGGCTCCGGGTCGTCCGGATGCACGAGACTAAAACCCAGCGGCATCAGCGCGTCATTGGCTTTGCCCAAGAAGTCCCAAACTTGTTGGGACTCCGCAGCCCTTGAGCCTCGCACCTTTTCCAAGGACCTCTTGGTTGCCGCAAGCTTCGAATCCTCTCGGGCAAGGCGCTCGACCTCTTTGGCATTCTGCTAAATCTTTTCAGCAACTTTCCTTTCGAGTTTAGCAAGTTCCTCATCCCAGACGTGGATCTTGTTCCAGCAGTCGACTAGGTCTCTCTCCCAGTCCCGCACTTTCTTCTCCCTGGCAGCAATTTCTTTCTCCCTTTTGGTGAGGTCCTGTCCCCACTGCCAGGCTTTCTTCTCCTCTTTCTCGCAGAGCTCCTCCAACTTCTTGGTGCGCTCCGCGAGGCTCTTGTCACCCAGAGTCAGCCTCTGAGTAAGCTCCTCCTCCCTCTTCACAAGGTCATCCTGCAGCTCTAGGAGTTTTTGCTCTTCATCCTCGAGCTTTTTCTCCCGCTCCTCAAGAGCCTCCCGGCGCTTGATGAGGCTGTCGTGGATGGCGCTAAGCTTCTCTTGGCGGTCATTTGCTGCTTCATTAGCACCCATGACCTGTTCGTGGATGGCTCGGGACTGGTTGTTGAGGGATCGCACCATGCTTTCCCTCTCATCCAGCAGCTGGCCCCAGTACTCCAACCGGACCTTCTCCCTTTTCACCCACTACTTGTCGTCGGCCAGCCTCGTCTACGCCATCTTGGTCTAGTATTGGAGCCGGTTGCGCCACCTCCTAAGGGTTTGGCGCTCCTCCTCGAGGGCCTTGCTATCATAGTAAAAGGCCAGCTGAACCTGACGAAGGCTGGAGCAGGCGTTGTTAATGGACAACGATAGGGGGATCGGCTCCGGACCTGCCGGGGTCCTCTCCGCTGGCTCCAGCAGGTTCTCCATAACAAAAATCGGGTCCCACTCTACAAGATCGGTCCCATGAGCTTCTGCGGCACTAGGGCCATGCTCCGGGGTATCCTCGGTCGCCGCTGAGGAAGGTTCTGCAACAGAAGTTTCTACCTCCGGAGTCGGCTCCGAAGGTCCTGCCGCCAGGTCATCAGCAACTTGACCCTCAGGAGGAGGACCGGCAACTTCGTCTTGGCACCCTAGCTCAGGCGCGGGTACCTCCGGAACAACCACCTCCGGGGCAGGCGTTGAAGATTCGGCTGGAGCTGAGGCCACTTCCGACTCCGGTGCTGGTGCCTCCTCCACCGCCGGTTCAAGCGCTAGTGCCTTGACCTCTACCGGCTCAGGAGCCGGCACCTCCGTGACAACCGACTCAGGCATCGGAACTTCATCAACCATCGGCTCTACCGCCAGGGCTTCAACAACAACCGGCTCTAGGGCCAGAACTGCAGCTACCTCCGGCTTTGAGGCCGGAGCATCCATCATCACAACATCCAAAACCGGAGCTTCAACCTCCGGAGCTGGTGCTGCTAGTACATCTTCATTCCCATGGTCCGGCGCTACCATGGGAGCTTCAGGGATGACTCGAGGTCAAGTACCACGACAGCAGGCGTCAGAGCTGTCGCGACCTCAGCCACCACCTAGGGCGGCGCTAGAATTGGAGCCGGAGCCTCTGCCTGCTCAGCATCAGCCGCTGTCGCAGGAGCTGGAGCTTCAGCCCCTTTCTTTGATACCCTGCGGATGAAGGACGAAGAAACTCAAAATATGATTGAAACAAAAAACAATAAACTGAGGTAAAAAATGAAAATTTACCTTGGAAGGCTTCCGCTCCAGCTAGCGTGGAACCTCTTCATCGGACGCTTAGGATCGGACCCTGTCGCCACCGGCGTAGTAGCTCCGGAAGGCTCCCCGGAGCTTGCTGTCGCCATCAGCGACGTCTTGGTTGAGTCCCCCATCAACTGAGAAGGACCTTCCGACTTAGAGCCCTTAGCAGGCCCTGGTACCGGAGTCACATGGTTGGAGCTAGCATCCCGTGGAGATGCCGATGCTGGAGTAGGTGTCGCCGTTGAAGACCTCCCCCGCCGAGGAGAAGGAGCTGTTGCGGAAGGAGCAGGTCTGACGGACCTCCCGTCAGAGTACTTCAACTTCCTCTTGCGGCTAGAGGGCTCAGCCAACTCCTTGCCCTTGCCTACGACTTCAGCTCTCTGTCTCGGGGCGGAAGGGGGACCACCCTCGGAAGCTCCGAGGATCGCCAACCCGGCGGTCGGACGCCTCTCAACTTCACCGAGGTCGTCAAGCACCGGCATCTTCCGCCGGAGCTCCCTGCTGAACTCCGCCTCCATGTTTAGAGGGAGAAAAGCCGCCGGCAGAGTCAAGTCATCACCTTCGACATCGATGCTGTGCTGGAACTTCTTGAGATGAAGCTCCAAAGCTGCGCCTTGCAGATTGGACTTCAAACCGGTCTCAATCCGGTCATCATCCATCACACTATTAAGGGCCCAGGCGAGCTTCTTACTCTTCTTTAGCAGAGCCCACCTGTTGACCAGGAAGTTGCAGAAGACCGCTGGGGAGTCACCCCTCCTTCCACACATTGGCGGATCCTGGTCAGGGCAGGGTTGAAGGCGTCCGACAGCACCGAAACTTCGCTCCAGGCTTCAGTGTCGACGTTGGGAAGGCCTTCGGGCAGTTCCAACTTCTCGTGCTCCTCTGCCGTGACGACAATCCAATCCTTCTTCCAGTCGTCCCACTTGCCGGAAGGGAACGACCTCAAGTACTTGTACGGGCACTTCTTGCGCTTCACAAAATAGTAGAAGCCAAGGTACTCGTCACTCTTGCCGGTGGTGTGGATGGTGAAGAAGGTGCGGTAGAGCTCCACGCAGGGGGGAATACCCACCCACATCTCGCAGAAGTGGACGAAGGTTGACACCAGAAGAATGGAGTGGGGGCCAAGGTGATATAGCTACAGACCATAGAAGTCTAGCAGCATCAAGATAAAGGTGGAGAAAGGTGGGATCAGTCCCACCATGGCGTACATGGAGAAGTACACCATGTCGCTGGTGCGCTCTTTCTTGAACAGGAGCTTGCCGACGTGGACCAGGTGGTTGAAGGAGTCGCTGGACCACCCCATGTAGGTACGGACTTTCTTCAAATCACCATCGGTCGTCAGAAGGCTCTTGCAGAGACCCAACTCTGTCGCAGCATGGCGGGGCGAGAGAGGAAAAGCAAGCAAAAGTTTGGAGGATTCGAGCGCAAGTTCAAATGAAGGCGTAAGGAATCCCCAAACAGTGCGCGCTTTCCTTCTTAAGCAAGCCCCCGCAATGCTTGGATGGAAACCGCAGAAGGGCCAAAGATACAGTTCAAAAACTTCACCCTGCCAATGACAAGGGGGCCCGGGGCCACCCCGACAATCAAGTCGAGGTCCTTACCCCAGGCGAACAGTTGTCAAGATGAAAGGTGGGAAACCCAAGGGCGGCGGCCTGATACGGCGCGTGGAACCGATACGATTTTTGTATTGGGAACCGGCGACCTTTAATTGCGTGAGATCCACATGCTTAGATCTCACCTGCCGCATCTTGGATATGCCACGCGGCAAAGGTTTAACTACGAAGCATCACCCCAACGACACATCCAAAAACCCTTGAAGGCACGACGCAGAAATTGAAAGATGGACCCACCTCTGACAGAATGACTTAATCCAAAAGGTCTCTCCCAGAGGTGGGACCAGGGGGCCACTGTCGGTACCCTGCGTACCGAATACCCCTTGGGACCGCGAAGAGTGCAAAGGAACTCCACCTATTTGAGTTGAAGACCTCCGAAGGCCCCACGTGTCATACGGAACCGGACCTACCTCCCTTCTATGATTAGTCCCAGTGCTGCCACATGTATTGTTAAACTGGAGCTACATTCCACACATGGGAAAGCTCTGGACTAGATACCCGTGTGGCACCCCTGGACCTAACCCCCGACAGAGGGAAGCTCCGATACCGACACGTGTACAACAGCACCGGACCTACTCGTCCAAGACAGTAAGCTCCGGAGCTGCCACGCGTCCAACCGCCGGACCTTCAACCTCAACAAGCAGATTGATGGACCTCCAACGACTCGGAACTTCAAAGAATAATTAAATACTTCAAGACCCGATTAAGTGTCATTAATGTTATCTTAATGACACACGATCGGATGACCCTTAATACCATTAACGCCACCATTAAGGGATGTTACTGCGCTGTTAAGAGGAATTAAGTACAATAACCATGTATTAGACATCAGTAACCGCTAGGGCCACATGTCGGGCCAGGCTGATGGTGTAACAGCCAGTCCTTATACTATAAAAGGACTGGCCGAGCGATACACGGGAGATACTTCCACACACATCGACACGCGCTCAAGACACTCTAGTCTCTAGCACTCAGACGCTCAATACAACAACAACACAACCGTGGAGTAGGGTACTACGCTTAGGCGGCCTGGACCACGTAAATACTCGTGTCAACTTGCCATCTTCTTCTGAATCTCCGCGCACCCACAACCGAACTAAGAACTCCACGGGCTACCAATGGTAGTACTGGGAGAATTGTCGGAATCAACCTCCGACACGACCATTTGGCTCACAGGAAAAACAAAGGGTAGTTTCTATAGGAATGGATTCCTTTGCTAAATTTTGTAGGAAAGATAACATGAGCTTGGACCTCTTTTTTCTTTCCTGACTCATGTTGCAGGTTCCTTTGTTTTTCCTATGATGCTGCAAAGGGCTTCTCATATCAATTCCTATATTTTCAATTCCTATAGGATTGAAAAACATACAATTTCAATTCCTATGTTTTTCAATTCCCGTGCTTTTCAATTCCTTATCCAAAGGGAGCATTAGGTTTCATCAAATCTATCTTTGACCAATGATTTATGTAATTTTGATCTGTTTTAACAATACAATAATTGTACTTTTAGATTCACCATGAAAAAAATTCCATAATATACAATCTAGTACTGTACATGTTATTGAAGTTAATAAATTCCATATAAATCATTGGTCAAAGGTAAGTTTGACCGAAACAGAAATAGAGTTGAGTTGGGGCGGAGGAAGTATATATGTTGTTGTTTGCCGCATAAGGTTTGGTCTTTGAAGCCGTAGCCATTTGTACAGGCGGCTTATGCGACCGGGCACACCGAGCTTACCTGTGCGCTTCTTACCGAGGCGCCTTAAACGCGTGCAACGCATGCGCATCTTTGAATTCAATTGGAACCACTCCGCATCCCATCACCACTACTGCGCGCGTCGAGAGACAAATAGCCAGGTTGCTACTATGCTATAAGATCACCCAGGCATGCTATCGTCTTCTCCGCACAACCACTCTTCCTCTCTTCCCAAAACCGCGCCAAGAACACTATGGCTGACAAGAAAACGCCGCCGCCAAGACCGCCAAGGGGAAGTGTCCCTGATCGGACTCCCCCAGACAAGGTGTGTGCTCTCTGGAAGATGGCGCGCGATGTATTTGAAAATACATCGCACTCCATGCGTTGCCTTGGGTTTGGTCCCCTTCTAGAGTATACTGCAATGGGTAACATGGGCCACCACGTCTTCGGCATGACGCACTTGGCCGGTCGCCTCGACGTCCTCTAGGACATGCTGGCGGACGAGCTCAGCGTCGCCGGCTATGACAACCTGGTGGCGGCGATGTTCAGGAAACTGGGCTTCCCGTCTCCGTCGCTGGAGGCGACCCCGCCCTGTCAGGAGCCCAAGAAGGAGGAGGAGGAGGAGGTGGAGAAGGAGAAGTAGGTGGAGGTGGAGGAGAAGTAGTTTTTTTTCTTGTTCTTAGTTGTGTTGTTTTTATTTTCTTGTTTGTAATTTGAGTTTTTCTTTTTTCTTGTTTGTTATGTATCGTCTTAAGGTAATGAATTTTATTTTGCTGTTTGTTGGTGCGCAAAAATAGTTCTACTGTTGTTGTTCTAACGATAAACTAGTGGATTATTTATCTCTTTTATTTTTTAGAATAGAATATATTTCCACTTCCAACTCTACTGAGCTGGAGATCCAGAAAGTGACTACCACCTAGTTTATCTAACAGCACCAGTAGGGAGAACCTTCCCCCTCACTCTGTGCCCACTCTCTATGTTCAAATCCAACACGGATCCAACATAATGAGCAATCAAATAGCAAAGTATGTAGTAAATCACAAAAGACGCTACAACAGTTTCTGGAGTATCAACTCTAGCCCATATTAAATGCTCGCAGGTGTCATTGCAAAAGGGTGAAGACAAAAAATACTTGATTCAGATGGCTTGCAAAAACATACTAGAAGATAGGGTCATCGATGTTTTTGCCCGATTTGGATTGAGTCTTAGTTATAGACTTCAAATTAATAAAATGTATCGGGTATTTTACTTTCACTAGTGTGTCAGGTTGATTCTTTTGTTGTTGATCTTCACAAACTTGGTGTATCAGTGTGGCCATACTCTCTACTGAGGAAAAGGTTAGTTTAATTATTTCCATTATCTAAAAATCTTTAGCCCGGATTAACAAAGTGCCGTCCACCGAGTGCCGTCCTCACTCTCGTCGTGCATGTTTGACATGAAGAATGTTCCCTCGAGGGTTCGAGGATAGAATACCATCTAGGAACAGCTCACTACGTACGCGGTTCATCAAATTAATCGCATGCCTTGCTACAATATAATTTCCAACCATGCTATCGTCCTTTCGTAGAAACGACAGCCGTAGGCGCTAGCTGCTACGTGTTCAAATTTTAGGAACAAATGAACACACTTGTCAAAACACGTACTCCTACGCTACATCCGATCCTCAACATCATCAAATTCAACAAGGGGAGCAACGTCTCTCCACGACGTTCTGCCTGGTGTTGCACACATGGCTCTCGCCTCATGCCGTCCACGTATCCTGATTCAACCATACAACTTCAAATAAAGGGGGGCTAGAAGATTGGTGGAAAATAATACGTATAAGAAAAAAGGGAAGAAGAAAAAGGATGACACACGTTTTGATACATGAACCGTGAGACTGCTGACATCCATCTTCATTGGCCAGTTCCCGATTCCGCTGATCTCTCCAGCATGCATTCACACTAGCTACTCTCTGGTGGCTGGACCCAGGGTATCCCGTGGCCCACCCGGCATACCCAGTGGGTGGGCCCCTGAGAAATGTTGCTGTTGTTGTACGTGGTGTTAGGTTGAGACAATGCAACTTGTGGTCATAATGATAGGAATTAAAAATTAGAAAGAGTATATTAGATTCAAAAAATCTTCATTACTCTCTCTACTCCGGGCTCGGACCCGTCAAATTCGGAAACTCCTCCGCTCATATCGCAACTGCATCAGTTATATATCCAACCCATTTCAGATTAAAATCCAAACTAAAGCTGTAGACGAAGGTTTTGCACAAGAGAGAAGTTGCACCGCGCCGCCGCAGACGGCAACCGTAGGGACAACAAGGAGAGATGACCCAATGGCGGGGACTCAGGTGTACAACATGACGTTCGAGGAAAACATGACGTCCTCCGGTGAGGCCGTGGAGGACTGGCTCGACGAGGTCCTCTCCGTCCACCGTTGGTGCCTTCACAAGCTCGTCATCGCGTTCGACATCGAGTGGCGCCCCAGCTACTCCGCTGACCAGAACCCCGTCACTGTTCTGCAGCTCTGCGTCGGTCGCCACTGCCTTATCTTCTAGGTCATCCACGCTGACTACTTCCCTGACGAGCTGTATGATTTCCTCGGCAATTCCAACTATCGCTTCGTCGGTGTGGGCATGGAGGGGGACGCCGATAGACTTTGGAAGGACTGGCAGCTGAAGGTGGCCAATATAGTGGACCTGGCCGAGCTTGCGACGAAGGATATGGATCGCCCGAGCCTTCGCCGTTCGGGGCTGAAGGACATCACGAGCACCGTGATGGGTGCCGACATGGAGAAGCCTTACCAGGTGAGGACGAGCAATTGGGACACGTACAATCTCTCTGGCAAGCAGATTAGCTATGCGTGCATCGATCCCTTCGTCTCCTTCGAGGTCGACCGCAAGCTGCTCTCCGGCAACTACTGATCTAACCATCGAGTTTGCGGATCGGCTGCCATCAATCATCCCAACATGGAATTCGTAGGTGCATCGCTCAAGTTCTAGCTTTTCTGCTTGTGCGCCCAATCTCTCTTAAAAAAATATTTTTTTCTTGAGGAAACACTATATCTTGCTTTTAAAAACTTGCATGTTATTTCACATGCATCGAGGTCTTTCACATGCATGTTAGTTGTCTATGCATGCTACGCCCCAAACATGATCAACGAGCCTCAAACATGACGATCTCTCAACAAAAAGAGTAAACATGTAACGTCATCAAACATGATCGAGGTCTTTCACATGGATGTTAGACGTACATATGCATGCTATGTCCCAAACATGTATTCCAAGAATAGAATCTTTCCTACCATGTATATATATTTCTATATTTATCGTATTCTCTACCAATGCATGTGTATGCTCTCAACCTATATGGCAGTTTATCTACCACACTAATGAAGAATATTATCCCGTCATCAACAGAGATAACAAATTTGACACAGGGATGTTTCCTCGACGGTACGAGGATAGAATGTGGACTATACCATCGTCCAATAAGCACACAGCTCTCACTACGTACGTGGTTCATCAAATTAATCGTTCGCATACTGCCATTATGTATCGCTGTACTCGTCTTTTGAAGAAACGATAGGTGTAGGCACTAGCCGCTATGTGTTCAGATTTTAGGAACAAATGAACACACTTGTGAAAATAGGTACGCTAGATCCGATCCTCAACGTCATCAAATTAACATGTTCCTCAACAAAGGGGCACAAAAATCCTCAACATGTGAGCAAACATGCTTGATCGCGAGTCTCTTTTACATGCATTATATTCATGTCCAGGTTATCGATGTCCTCCAAACCTCCTTCTCCGTTTCCGTCGCCGCCAATGCCGGTGGAACTGGAGGCAGCGCCCGCGCCTCCTCCACCCCTGTCTCCACCCGCGGTGCTCGCACCTCTTCTGTCTGACTATGATGAGACTGTCCGTCTCATTGAGAAACACATCGACAAACTCGACGGCAAGCTTAAGTAGGTCACCGACAACCCTATTCACCGCCGACGTGCAAGCAAAAGCACTCGACAAAATGGCACATGATCTATTTGACAATACATCTCACTCATGTCACCGACTGGGACTTGGTACCCTTCCCCACCACACCAGCATGAACTCCGCCGGCTACTACATCTTCGGGTTAGGCTTTGTGGCCGCTCGTCTCAACTGCCTCTACGAGACGATCGGTGAGGAGGCTGGGGTGGAGTTTTGCGAGCAACTGGTGAACACCGTCGGCCAGAAGAACTTCGATCTGGTGTTAGAGGATTCTCCACCAGCGGACGCGAAGGCGGTGACGCAGGAGGTGGACAAGTCCTCCTCCGAGTAGAGTAGGATTAGTAGTAGTTTTTTCTTTTGTTTTCTATGTGTTTTTTTCTTGTTTGTAATATATGTGTTCTTATGTTAATGAAAACTGTCTTTTATGTTCGTGAACAATGTGTCCTACAGTACATGCATTAACGAAAAACTCCTCCTTTTATCGAAAAACATCGCATATGGAAAATTAACACATTAGTAATATTATATCTAATAAATGTTAAACACATTTGGACATACGTAGTAGTATTATATTTTTAAAAATGTGAAAATAAAAAGCTAGACCGTGTAACTGTACGTCACATCCGGATGATGAAAATACTAATTAATTTTATTTCTTTTCTCTTACCAGCTGCCATCGTGCACCCCCCCCCCCCCCCACCGGCCTGGCCCTAGGCAGTAGCCCCTCACGCCTAGGCTTAGAGTCGGGCCTGTCTTTAAGATGATCCAAGACATAAAGAAATGGATGATTCAATATCTCCAATCCAACTTCGACGTCAAACCAAACGCAATTGATGACTAAGCACTTTGTCACTTGTTACTAGAGTGTACGCACAAATACACGACCTCAACACCGGGTTTATGGTGCATCATGGACTAACCACATGACCCGCCCAAACACTCACGTAATTAGCATACACCTGCAAGAGCAACTACTTGGCTGCATCCTTCGCGTACGAACGGCAACGCGAACCAACTTATAATTTTTGTACTACGTACAAAGAATTTTCCTTGTCCATGAGCCAATAAACAAGCTCTTCTGATGCGGCAACTAATAATCAGCACGTGATCAACGAGCCTCAAACTATATATATATATATATATATATATATATATATATATATGTGTGTGTGTGTGTGTGTGTGTGTGTGTGTGTGTGTGTGTGTGTGTGTGTGTGTGTGTGTGTGTGTGTGTGCGTGTGTGTGTGCGTGTGTGTGTGGTGTGTGTGTGTGTGTGTGTGTGTGTGTGTATGTGTGTGTGTGTGTGTGTGTGACGATCTTTTAACAAAAAGAGAAAACACGTAATGTGGTCATCAAACATGATCGCGAGGTTTTCAAGTGCATGCTGTTACTTGTCCATGCTTACTAAGCCCCAAACATGATCAACGAGCCTCAAACATGACGATATTTCAACAAAAAGAGAGAAAACACGCGTAACATCATATCTTACATGATCATCGACGTCTCTCTCACATTAATGTTATGGGAATGACTAGTATGCAATCTGTCTTATAGTGCAATCATGCAATCATCTATCATCAACCATTGGATGTTCATCCTAGGGTGATTGCGTTTTCTCACTTAACTCCCCCATGTGGTGGAGGGGGTTAAGTGAAAAAATGCAACCACCTAGGATGAACATCCAATGGTTGATGATGGATGATTGCATGATTGCACCATAAAGTCAGATTGCATACCAGTCATTGCCTTATAGTTGTCCATGCATATATATATGCTACGCCCCGAACATATGATCAACGAGCCTCGAACTTGTCACTTTGTAGTTAAAAAATGAAATATAATGCAACAAGTTCATGGAGACAGGGGGAGTATATATATATATATATATATATATATATATATATATATATAACACACGTAACATCATCATATATGATCATCAATGTCTCTCTCACATGCATGTTATAGTTGTCCATGCATGCTACACTATGCCCCAAACATATGATCAACGAGCCTTAAACTATATATATATATATATATATATATATATATATATATATATGACGATCTTTCAACAAAAAGAGAAAACTATATATATAACATATTAGTTGTCACGCCGCAAACATGGTCAATGAGCATCAAACTATATATGACGATGTTTCAACAAAAAGCACAGAAAACACGTAATAATATTGTCATCAAACATGATCCCGAGGTTTACAAGTGCATGTTACTTGTCCATATGCTTGCTACACCCCAAACATGATCAACGAGCCTCAAATATAACGATCTTGCAACTGAAAAAAACTGGAACCTTGCATATGCCTTGGACCGGTGGGCCCTTTGCGCGTCAAACTTAAAAACTGGAACTGAAAAACTGAGACACTGCCATACGGACCTACAAAAGTATGCCAGGTGGGCCACTGCATACCCTGGACCATTTGCGTGTCAAATTAAAAAACTGCTTGGGAAGCTGAGATGCGACTCGTCGAGCCGTTGCGATAACCTAAAGGAGGCAAATCGCGGATTGGATTAACTCCGACCCACCCACCGGTTCGAAAGATTAGTTTTCGAAGCGTCCGATCATCTCCACTCGCGCGCTTAGACGATGACCAGCTATAAAGGCACACCCGTCCTCTTGCGTCTCCGCCGCACCACTCCATTGATCGTAGCCTCCAATCTTCTCTTGCTTCAGAACCGCCGCACCTTCGCCGACCACCTCTCACTCTTTCTCCGCACCTCCGTCGCTGCACAAATGGGTAGCCCTGCACCCAAGTGCTCCAGGACGTCGACGTCCTCTGAACCTCCTTCTTCTTTGTTGCTGTCGCAACCAATGCCGGTGGAACTGGAGGCGGCGCCCGCACCTCCTCTGTCCCCTTCTCCGCCCGCGGCGTCCGCACCTCCTCATCCTGTTTGGGTTCAGGAGACTATCTGCCTTGTCAAACACCGCTTTGATGAACTCGATCGGCGCTTGAAGGAGGCCAGCAAGCACCTTTCCGCCATCGCCGGGCACGCAAAAAAGATCGACAAATTGGCACGGGATATATTTTTCGATACATCTTGCTCGTGTGACCATCTGGGTCTTGGGAAACTTCCCGTCTGCACCAACATGAACACCGCCAGCCACTACTACTTTGGGTTAGGGTTTGTGGCCGATCATCTCAACATCCTCTATGAGATGATCGGGGAGGTGGCTGGGGTGGAGGGCCGCCGACATCTTCTGTAGACCGTCACCCAGAAGCTTCAGACTCAATTGCTGGAGGAGGCGGCAGCAGCAACGGCAGCGGAGGAGGTGGCGGCGGCAGCAGCGGAGGAGGCGGTGGCGGCAGCGGCGGAGGAGGATGCGACGGCGGCGGAGAAGGAGGTGGAGGAGATCTCCTCTAACTCCAAGTAGAGTAGTATTTGTATTTTTCTTTTTTCTTGTTTTCTATGTGCTTTCGTAGTTCTTGTTTGTAATATATGTGTTGTTTTTATTTTAATGATAAATGTGTTTTCTGTTCATGAACAATGCGTCCTACTACTATGCAGTATCCAAAAACAACTCCTTTTTGAAAAAGGGGCGAGATAACTGTTGTTCAATGTCTAGCCAAGAATTCGTTGTGTTGCGACAATTGATGACTCTTGGTTGAAACTCCATTGAGATCGTGGTTGTGGCTGCGTTTCTCCTCTTTTGTGTTCTTTCACTCAATTTTTTCATTTGTAGTCGGCGCATGTGAAAATGTATTTTTAGTAGTAGTATATAGTACATGTTATCATTTCATTGTGATTAATGTTACAGAATGCTGATTGTTTGCCATTGTCCTTTCGTGGACATGGGTGTTCTATATTTGCATATCGTTTGCATTAGCACATATACATTTGGTGATTCATTATTTTGTTCGTATTTTTTGAATGTCCCACTAGCTAGCAGATGACTGCTTTTAGATTTTGATCTCCATGCATGGCAACAAAGAGGAATTAAGAAGCGAGCAAGTTGTCCGAAGAAGTCTACCCCTCTAGCTACACGCACCATGTGCATGAATCGACGTGACATGACATGTAATTAATCACGATTGCATGCGTGCACAAGGGCACGACTAGCGTCAAATTCTCCACGCCCGCGAAATTTTTTTTCGTTCTTCTTGGCGTGCCACAATTGAGATTTTGAAAATTTAGTTTTCACTCCCTGCGCCTCCAATTTCGGTCCTGCCTATTGTAACCCTGTTTCAGCCACGATGAGTATAAATGGAAACACTAGCCTCCGTTCCTGACACACCGCTGCCCCGCCCTTCCGGTGATCTCGCAGTACTCCAATTGTGTTGTCTCTCTGTCCTGTGTTCCATACTTGTATTCCTAAGAAATTCCCATGTTTTCATTTCCCACGGTTTTTACAATTTTTTTCTCCATGGATCTCACAGTGACGCATCGAATCCCCTGGTGGTGTTGACTCCTGGGTACAACACCAGGCGACCAAGTTTGACGGGCTCTACCAAACCTCTTCGTCACCGACACCTCCCTATGACATCGCATCCCGGACTCCCGTTTTGTGCTAGGTAAACTACACGATCCATGCCGTCTTTTTATAGAGCCATATTGGCTTGGTTCTACACGATCCATGCAATTTTGGGTTAGTTAAGTTCTACACGATCCATCCTGATATACGAAGATTAAATAAATTAACAAAGAAGAAATATGGTCTTCTGTTTCACGAATTTAATTTTTGTATATATATATATATATATATATCATCTGTCCCAAAATAAATGTCGCTCCGACAGCTTATTACGGTAGTATATTTCTAGTTCAATTCCTAGCCGGGAACGACAAATACTAAAAACCGGAGGTAGTATGTAATTTATGGATTTAGAAATAAATGACACACGGGATATCTAATCGACCACTCCAAATGTTGTACCCTCATTTCTGTTTTACAAATTTGTATTCCTAAGATTTTCAATTCCCACGATTTTTATATTTTTTTTTCTTTCTTGTGGCTTTCTCGGATCATACAATTTTTTCTTCTATTCCTTCATTTCTAATTCCCCCGTTCGAAACAGACTCTGCAGTTTATAGAAACCACATCTTCCAATCCAAAATATACATTGGTCATGTAATCTGACGTTATCACTGTTATTTAGAATGACTACTTACAATGCTCTTTACATTAGGAACAAGACATCAAACCATGATGTCGTCTACAAGCATTCATGGTGGCCAACAAACACTTGGTATAACTATAAATGTGTTTACTCTAAAATAAAAAAATTGAAAACATTAAATCCTTTGCATGGTATGTAGAGAATATTCCAGCACATGATGTTCATGAACCTCGAGGTTCTTCACTCCCTGGTACTACGATGCATGAACCAACAACAGGTATAGATATATAAACCAAGAATACTCCTTCCGACCCAGCGTAACTTTACTTTTGGAGCTTAAAAAATGTCCTACTCCAACTCTATCGGTAGCTTCCAACTAACCATATCACATCACATTACAACTTGCCTCTCTACCGTGCCATTTGTTTTTGGCAGAGTGTGTTACTCCCTCCTTATCTTTTTAATTGACGTTTCTTACAAAAAAAGTGAACTACAGATGAACTGGAACTGATGTCCGAACATTTAACAAAAAAAAATAAAGAGGGAGTAGTTTTTTACTCCTTTGGCATTGAATTTGGAGCATTTTGAGAGACTACGTTCTGTCCTTAAGATGAATTGATGATGGGTATATCATGGTCATTTGCATTCTTTCCTAGGCTCTACTTTTTGTTTTAGCATGCCTTGCGATTCTACTTTCTTAGTAGTCTTTATAGTTAACAGTTCATCAGCCTAAGTGATGGCGTGATTTTTTGATGCCTCCACGCTGTGCTCTCTCGCCGCTAGACACTATGCCCAGCACCGGCGCCCACGCCTTGCTACTGGTCACTTCAGTGTCCTCCCCGACGCATCTCCCTCGCCCATCACCACGTCCCATCCTTCGCGTGCCATGATGACCCCGCCGCCCACAAATCCCTAGCCATTACTCGCCCTGTTATCAATCCTCCTCGAGAGTTGCTCCATGTGATATCGGCCAGACCGAACCCTCGCTTTGTTAAGTGTCGCAAGCTGGGACTATGCAGTACTACACATGCAGTAGCCTCCACTGACAAGTGGACCCGATGTCTCATGGGCTCACATGTCAGTGGCAGCTAATGCAGGTGCAATACTTCAGAGGATTTCAATCCCGCATGCTGCCTGCCTTATCTGTCTTGCATTCGCCACCTGCTACCGCTGGCGTTCATTACTTGCCCTGTAACTAATAATTCTCTTCGAGACGCGCTCGGCTGATGTCAGTCAGACCGAACTAGTGAACCCTATCTTTGTCTAGTCTTGTGTTGCCACCTGCATGCCCGCCCCCTCAGTCATGCCTGCTTTGCTGCTGGACTGAAAATCCTCTACAATACTACGAGTGCAGTAGTGTCACATACATGTGTACCTGACGGCTCATTTTAGGGTATGAACAGCAACAAGAAGTCAACAATGTACCCCCCGATCAAAATAGTTCTCGTTCAGACAGCGCTAACTAGTTCATTTTTAATTCATTTGTTGGTCTGATACGACCATTAATATAAACCAGGAGGGAGTAATACAGAACAAAATGGTGCTAGGACACAGTCGTTCCACGCTCATATTTGCCGCACTCGTCCTGAAGATGGTATGAACATCAGACTTTTCTTCTTTTCACACTATTTGTACATGATACTAAACTTGTTCAGGCGGTAATTTGCTTTAATTGTTTACTATTTTGAATCATTGTATCAGAAGGAAGGAAGCTAGGAAGAAGTGTGGCTAAAGGACTTAAGGTTGCCAGAATACGCTATGCATCCCAAGTTAGTAGAATGGAGCATGTGAAGCTACCAATTCAGTTCTCCGCAAGGTTGGATGCTGCGGTTGGTATTAATCAGCGGCACTTTGTCGATGATGTGGTTATGTTTACAAAAAGACATGCATCCCTCAGCGGTGCAAGGAAGTGGGTAGAGGTTTGCCATAGTAACAAGAGAGATATAGTACGAGACATTCTGGTTAGTGTTGTCACACCCCTACACAAGTATATTGTTTCTTGCAATCTCCATCTTGTACGTTCACAGCAACTTGTTATACAATGTATAGGATTCCTAGGACATGGATGACACACCGGAGAGCGCAAGAAAATTTTTGAAAATTGCTGGTGATCGCTACAAGGGGTGGCGCTTGACTTTGCATGCCACCTATAAGAGTTATTCTATCGATGAAGAACGGATACGAAACAAGCTTGCTGATGTAACGCTGCCCGAGTGGTTGCACCTAATAGAATATTTTGGGTCTGAGTGATTCAAGGTCAGCTAACTTTTTAATAGCTTTGCATCATACAAAAAATATTTGATATACTTTCATTTGTGGAATTAATTCTTAAAATTATTGCAGTCAATAAGCAGGACCAATTCTCAAAATCGAAGAAGACAAAAGGCGAGTCACTTGCTTGGCTCCAAATCCTACGCCCAACTTAGTTACGAGAAGGTATGAAAAATAAATAACGCTTTTACTTTGCGCTGCAAACAATATGTATACCGACATGTTGAATTTTACTTGTATTTTATGTTGCAAGACCCAAAGACCGGAGAAGAACCCGATGACATACAACTGTGGGAGGCAAGCCATTTGTTGGAGAACGGTGACTGGGCAAACAAGCTGGCAGAAGCTGTACATGTGAGTAACACTTCAAACTATCCCCCAATTAAATAAATATTTTGTGAGACCTATGTGTGTTGAATACATTGGCTATGGCGATAAAAGTTTTAAATACTACCAAAACACCTTTATCATCAAGGTCCGACTCTAGCTCCGAGCTTCTGCAAGGTACGACAATAGGTCCGACTTTCTTTGTCTAGGTTTGACATGTTTTTGGGTAGCTCCGGTGAGCTTTGTCTTTAGCTCCAGCATGTTTTTGATAGCTCCAGCATGTCTTTGTTAAGCTCCGATATGTTCTGCTAGGTTCAACTTATGTTGGTTAGCTCCGACATGTTTCTCTAGCTCCGACTTTTGGGTTGACTAGTTCCGACTAGTTTTGGTCAGCTCTGGCGCTAGGTCCGACTAGCTTTGGTTAGCTCCAGTGCTAGGTCCTGCTACCTTTGTTAAGCTCCGACGCTAGGTTGTACTATCTTTGGTAAGCTCCGGCTCAAGCTCCGGTTAGCTTTGGCAAGGTTCAGAGCTTGATCGCAATGTTCCGACTTTTAATATGAAATGTTTCGAACTTGCTTTACATTGTTGGAAAGTTTGCTTTGTATTCTTTTACTAAGTTTTTGGTGCGTTTTGGTTGATATGGCTGATATCATTTTGATATTCTTTGCAACATGCTTATGTGAGGTGCTCACGTAAGGTGTTGTGTTCGGAACTGACTTGAGTCAAGTCGCGGACTTGGGCTCGTACAGATTGGTTGTTTGTTCATGTGCAGGTGTTGCTTGAGTTCAAGTAATGGCTGGTGACAGGATCCTTTGTACTAGTCTCAGGGAGGAGATGAGGTTCCAACAACCAAGTTTGGGAGGAACTGTGGTTGAGCAGGTCAGGAGGTCGCGCAGGATGATTGAATCAAGGGCAGTGCATATGAAGGTTACTGGACGTCGAAGGAAGGTGTTTGCACGTATGAATGCGGTGCATGATGTGGCAACATGGTTACGAAGATGGTTTATGGATGGGAAGATCTGGTTGGAAGGATCAGATCGTATCGGTTGATGACTTTGGCTGCGGCGGAGTCGGTTATGGCTCGGTATGGAAAGTATCGAGTTGGTTATGATAGGATTTCGTGTGGGTCACAAATTTGAGTTGTTTTAGGAATGTGGGATACATTCCTAAGGTGTTTGGAAGTATTAAGATTGCTTCTATCTGCGTATAGAAGAGTCCTAAGCAGTTATGGAAAGTTTCGATTCGTGATCTGAGTAGGATTAGAGTCCTAATTTGACTTGAGTTGGCTTTCGAGCTGGTTATATAAGCAATGGAGGCCAAAGCTCGTGGGCACGACTTTAGGTTTGTTCCTCTTGTGTTCTATTGAATAAAATTTGTAGTTTGAAGTAACTTTTGTTTCTTCTGACTTGTTCCAGACAAGTTTTACTCGTCAAGTTTCTGAACAGCACTACCTTTCATCGGTGGTTTTATCATAACTCAAGTTTTACAGATCCTATTGACGTGATTATTTTTAGGTTATATTCACAACTTGATTATCTATCATCTGTCAAAATTTCACGGTCATTGGATTTGTGGTTTCTGATCTACACGAGTTTCTTTGCAGCGTTCAAAAACTGTTTTTCTCGGGTAGAACATATTGACCTTTGTTTGATCTTTCGATCACAACTTGAGTTTCTCTCAACGGATTTGAGTGATTCTTCTTGTGTTGTCTTCGTGACTTGATTCTCTCTGATATATATCACTTTTGTCATGGTGAAACACGTTTAGATTGGTTTCACACATGCTTTCTCTAATAGATCGTTTTTCTGCCGAAGGGGTTGGGATTTAATTGTTTCCGCTGCGTAAGATTTTTAAATCTACAATTCGCCCCCCTATGATAGATTTTCATGTGCTATTCGATCCTACAATTGGTATCAGAGCCACGGTGCTCCAATCATTGTGATTTGCATATGTTTTTGACTAATCATCATGGAGAAATACTCCGCCAAACCTTGTGTGTTTGCTGGTATTGATTTTCAGGTATGGAAGGCACGCTTGGAGGCTTTCATCCAGGCGCAAGGCTTCGCAATATGGGAGAAGGTGTACAAGACTTACGAAGTGCCACCTAATGATCAATTTACGGCTACAAACCTACGGGACGTCGACAACAACAACAAAGCCCAAAACTTGATCATCCAAGGACTCACCCAGAGCGACTTTGACCGCATTGCACATCTCCGATCGGCATACGATGAATAGAGAGCACTTTGTGACTATCAAGAAGGTTCCAACACGATCAAGGAGGTAAAACAGGATATGTTCAAAAAGGAATATATGCGTTTTGAGATGCAACCTGGTGAGTCTATCGATGACCTCTTTGCTCGCTTTAATAAAATTCTTAGCAACTTACGTAGTGTCAATGTTAACTTTTCTGATGCTGAGAATGCTAGGCAACTTCTTAGTGCATTAGACATGTCAATTTTGGAGACGAAAGTAACATCTATTCGTGAATCAACTATCATGAGTTCTCTTACATTAGTGAATGTGGCCTAGAGGGGGGGGGGGGAGAATAGGCCTTTTGAAATTTTGTCAGAACCTGCAACAGTTAATCACCAGATCAAAACTTGAGATATCGGACTAGTCCGGTAAAGTGCGGACTAGTCCGGTGTGTACCGACTAGGTTGATTAAGTTTGATCGATTAATTTGATTCTTCAATGTATGCAGCGGAAATATACAACCAAATGAAGTGTTGCAAGTTTATGAACTAGGGTATATTACAATTCAATCTTATATTCAATGATTCAATGTAAAGTAAGCAATAAGGATTGAAACCCTAGATTATTGTGATGAGTAAGAACTATGAACACAAAACAAGACACAAGGATTTATCCCATGGTTCGGCTCCCACAGAGGCAACCTACGTCCATGTTGAGGAGTCCACAAAAGGATCGGGTCTTCTCCAACCCTACCCTCGTTGGATCGCCACGAAGGTCAATCCTCTTCCACTTATCATAAAGAGGTGAATAACCGAATTCAAAGAGGCCTTCTCACACGTTGAGAGCTCTCCTAGATTACAACATGAAATACCACCAAGAACACACTCAAAAGATTACAATGAAATCACAGGAGTGTGTTAGAGAATCAAACCAAGAGCTCAATGAGTGTTGAACGTGTGTCTCCAATGATCTAGAGTGTATTCTCAAAGGATTAATCTTTGTTGCACTTAATTTCGTGGAGAGATGTGTTTTTGAGGCTCTTGGGAGGTGTGACGGCGCTAGGGTTCGAGAGTTCTGTGAAATATGGCCTGCACCTCTATTTATATGGGTTTCTAAAAGTGACCGTTAGGGTTTAGAAAGATCGTACTAGTCCGTGGTGGTCACCGGACTAGTCTGGTGTGCTGTGTGTAGCAAACCCTAAGTGTCCCGAAATATCGGACTAGTCCGGCTAGGAGCGGACTTGTCCGATTTTGCTTCTGGAAATCTTTGGACTAGTCCGATAGTCATCGGACTTGTCCGGACATGTGAAACCCTAAGTGAATTGGTAGACAAGTCCGTGGAGTACTTGTCCGATTTAGGTCAGAGGGTTTTTCAGACTAGTCCGTGCAAATATCGGACTTGTCCGATTTGGACCAGAATGAATATCGGACTAGTCCGGTGGCGATCGGACTTGTCGGATTTTATGTGACTTGTGAAGTGTTTTGAGGACTAGTCCGCACTGGGGAGGACTAGTCCGATTCTAGTCAGAAAGATATCGTACTAATACGGTGGATATCGGACTTGTCCGATTTTGTGCAGAGAGGATATCGGACTAGTCCGGTGTCAGTCAGACTAGTCCGGTCCCATATAACTTTGTACAATGTGTGTGTTTAATTGTGATTGAGATCTTGGGGTGTGTTTCCTTAACACACTCCATACACAATGATCTACTATTCTTCTTCCTTGAGCTCATTTCCACTTTGCTCCTCATTCTTCCTTCTTTTTGGCACTTTGCTTATTTTGCTATTAAAACTTGTGCTCATCTCAACGAAGAGGTTAGGATCTCATTTGCTTGTCATAAATCATCCAAAACCCACAAGGGATTCCTAGGTGCACTTTCAATCTCCCCCTTTTTGGTGATTGATGACAACCAATTGAGATTTCACAAAATATGATAAAAGTTGAGATTTTCATAAAGTATGCACATATGAGTTTAAAATACATCAAGTAATGAAAACATAATCCATATGTGCATTCTTTATGGTGGGATGCATAACTAAGTACATTGAAACAATGAGAATGACATAATTGACATTAATCAACCATAAGCAAGCATATATGTCATTCTAGGAGCAAAATCACAGATTTCAACAAATACTTCTCAAAAGATCATAACATTGCATCACATGACCATAATTAACTTAAGAACATAGTTAAAGCTTTACAGCCCACAAAATAGTCAAAAAGCATAAAAGAGAGCTCTCTCCTCACATCCTACAGCTAAGGCTAAGACTCCCCCTCAATCTCCCTTTGGCATCAAGACACCAAAAAGAAGGAGAGGAGTGTCCTAAGGTATTCACTCTTCGCTGTCAGTCCTCTCATTGTCGTCTTCATCATCTTCATCTTCAGCCTGATGATGATGATGAGGAGGAGGAGGAGGTACGGAGCCACTCGAGCCCCCAATGCCAAAGTAGGCAAGCTCGGAGGGGGTCAAGGGCCCGAGCTCGGTGAAGTCTGAATCGGGATCTTCAGAGATTACCGGAGACCCAATGGGTTCAATCTCCAGTTTCTGGCATATTTGCCTCACATTGGCCTTCACATACTTCATATCTTCCTTTCTTCTCTTGTTGAGCTTATGGGCCTTCACTTCGGCCTTTTTGCAGGAAGCGAAGATGGCAGCCAAGTATTTGAAGATCCCACTGGCTGATCCCCTTTGAGGGGCTGCCCTACTGGAAGGGACAACTCTTGCATCTTCAGTCCTTCTTGTCGGTGCCTCAGGACTGGAGGCTGGCGAGGGAGCAGCCTGGATGCTTGGCTTCTGAGGCATCTGAGGCCTCAAGGGTAGGTGCTTCACATCCTTGACGAATTCAATCCCGGTGACCTTCTCGATCACAAACATTATATATGGGGCATACCCATAAGACCTATTGGGTGTGCAGGATATGTTGACCATGTCATTCCAGATGTAGTCCGCCACATCAAACTGGAGGTCCTTGCTTATGACTCTCATCAATGTCCGAAGATAACCCTGCACACTCCTGGCATCTCCATCCTTGGGAGAAATGGTCTTCCGCAAGACTCTATTGAGCACCACAAAGAACGACTTCATGTTCTTTGTGGATGGTGGGTTAAACTTGGAGTTTGGCTCATATAGAAACTTCATCTTGTCTTTCTCAATGACACCTATGTTATGGATGATTAAGCTGTCATGTCCAAAGGTGTCAAGGTGAAGCAGGCTTGCAAATTCTTCTTGAGTTATACTACACTTGGATCCGTGAGTCATCCAAGTAACACTTTCCTCATCTTCACCTGAGAAATGGCATGTTGCAAAGAATTGTGCTATGACCTCATCATTCCAGTTGTTCCTGAAGGCAAAGAGATCCTTCAGGACATGCCTCTCAATAGCTTCCACTACTTCAGTGAATGGGGAACAACCCTTCTTCTCAAAGTGTGCCCAATCAATCCAATGACTGTGCACAACTGGTGTCTTCATTGGGAGATACAAAGATTTGTAGAAATCTGCATGGAAGTTGCACCAAAATATTCCATCGACAGCTTGCTTTGGTCAGCCATACAATCAATGCTTCTGTACTTTGCTGCCGAATCACTGCCATTCCCGTTGAACTTCACTTCAATGGGGTCCCGGACCCCTTCCCTTGGAGCATGCAGCTTCAACGGGCCAACTGGACCCGTTGCGATTCCTTTGCCCTTGCCCTTGGTTGGGCGGGCACTTGCTGAGCTAGGGCCACCACCGGTGGTAGCCCTAGAAGCTGGCACCTTGGAGGCCGGCTTCTTTGCTAGCACTTTCCTCCGAGCCTGTGGAGGAGACGGAGCTGGTTTGGAAGGTCTCTCTTGGCGATTCTTGCCAAGATTCGTCGAGGTCCGAGGTGCCACCTCGTGGTCCATCTCGGCCTCAAAGTCGGAGATTTCATTGTTCGAGCTCGACATGACCTGAGAATGAGTGGCATGATTGAGAATGAATGGTACAAGGAAGGTGTGAAAGGATAGCAAGGAATTGCATTGAGGAATTGAAAAGTTAGGTTTTGAGTTCAGAAAAATCGGACTTGTCCGGTGTACAGGCACGGACTAGTCCCGGGTGATCGGACTTGTCCGTGCATGGACCGGACTAGTCTGGTATTCATCCTCAAAAACCTAAGCTACCAGTCAAATGGTGATTCCTAATGCACAACAAGCGTAGCATAAACGTAATACATCAAGGAGGCATGTATATAGTGAAATATGCTAGGCTATTCGATCAACGATGAAGAAATTTGGAATTTATAGGGTTTGAGTGAAAATTACCGAAGAAATCAATTGATTCTCGAAGAGAGAGGTGTTGAAGTCCGTACTTGTCGGAGAACTTCAATCTTCGAGCAAGGATGCTTGATCTCCACCCAAATGCGGAGCTTTTTGGTGGAGGGGATGCAAAATCACCTTGGGAGCTCGAGCGGAAGAGAGAGAACGCGTGAGGCAAGAGTGGAGATGAAGAAATTAAGGTTTGGCGGCGGCTAGGGTTATGGACACGAAGAATCGGACAAGTCCGGAGATGACCGGACTAGTCTGAACTTTTCCAGAGGCTATATCGGACTAGTTCGTGGTGTACCGGACTAGTCCGGCCTAACCGGCACTCTGCGGACTAGTATGCATGGACAGACTAGTCCGGGTAACCACGGACTAGTTTGTGGTCACCAGGCAAGAATTGCTTAGCCCATTCATATATTTGAAGGTAAATATTTAGAAAATAGGGAGGCAAATCAAATCAAATAATCTTGATGAATATGATCAATAAGCATACAACAATCAAGCAATGATCATAATTCACCCAGATCTAGTAATTGACATAATTTTCGGAAGAAAATTGAGAGAGATGATTTTCATAATCCAATCAACATATTTTGAAGAATTCATACAGGTATGCAACATTTCAAGCCACACTCTGAGCATCAAGGATATTTAGTTCATTTCGGAGTTCACAAAAGCGCTTTTCATCAAGTGGCTTGGTGAATATGTCGGCCAATTGCTTTTGGGTGTTGACATGGGAAATGGCTATATCTCATTTCATGGAGTGATCTCTCAAAAAGTGATGTCTTATATCTATGTGTTTAGTTCTAGAGTGCTCAACGGGATTATGGGCAATTTTAATGGCACTCTCATTATCACGAAGGAGTGAATACGGTTCATATTGTAACCGTAATCCCTTAGAGTTTGTCGCATCCAAAGGAGTTGTGCACAACAACTCCCGGCTGCAACATAATCCGCTTCGGCTGTAGATAAGGCAATGGAATTTTGTTTCTTGGAGGACCAAGAAACTAGGGATCTATCTAAGAATTGGCATGTGCCAGAGGTACTCTTTCTATATACCTTGCATCCGGCATAATCTGCATCAGAGTAACCAATGAGATTAAATATTTTGAGCCTTTTGGGTACCAAAGACCAAGGTTGGGTGTATGAACTAAATATCTCAAGATCCTTTTTACGGTTGTCAAGTGACACCACTTCGGATTGGCTTGAAATCTTGCACACAAACATACACTCAACATAATATCCGTCCTAGATGCACATAAATAGAGTAGAGATCCAATCATGGAGCAATATACCTTTTGGTCGACGCTAGGTCCATCTTCATTGAGATCCAAGTGGCCATTCGTTGCCATGGGGGTCTTTATGGGCTTTGCCTTGTCCATACCAAACTTCTTGAGTATGTCTTGCGTGTACTTGGTTTGGCTTATGAACGTCCCTTCCTTTTGTTGCCGCACTTGGAATCCCAAGAAGTATTTTTGTTCTCCCATCATTGACATTTCAAACCTATCTGTCATGATTTTACTGAATTCCTCACAAAAAGATTGTTTAGTTGATCCAAAGATTATATCGTCAACCTAAATTTGACAAATAAAAAGGTCATTGTCAAAATTCTTTGTAAATAGTTTATAATCTACTTTGCCAATCTTAAAGCCATTTTCAATTAAGAAATCTCTAAGACACTCATACCAAGCTCTAGGAGCTTGTTTGAGGCCGTAGAGAGCCTTACGCAATTTAAATACGTGGTCGGGGAACTCTTCGTCTTCAAACCCGGGGGGTTGCTCCACATACACCTCCTCCTTGATTGGTCCGTTGAGGAAGGCGCTTTTCACATCCATTTGATAGAGCTTGAAATCATGGTGAGTAGCATATGCGAGTAATATTCTAATAGATTCAAGTCTAGCTACAGGAGCAAAAGTTTCATCGAAATCCAAACCTTTGACTTGTGAATACCCTTTGGCCACAAGTCGTGCCTTGTTCCTTGTCACCAACCCGTGTTCATCTTTTTTGTTGTGGAAGACCCACTTGGTGCCGACAATGTTCACATTGCGTCTTGCCATGAGTTCCCACACCTCGTTCCTCTTGAAGTTGTTCAATTCTTCTTGCATTGCCACCACCCAGTCCGGATCCTTCAATGCATCCTCAACCCTGCGCGGTTCCAAAAAGGATACAAACGAACAGTGCTCACAAAAGTTATATATGCGAGATCTAGTGGTTACTCCCTTTTGGATGTCACCGATGATATTGTCGATTGGGTGATCCCTTTGGACGCATTGGTGTACTCTTGGGTGTAACACTTGAGGTGTTGCATCTTCTTCTCCCCCTGAATGGTTGCCTTTGTTGCTTTGTTGATTATCTTCATATTCTTGTGGTTGATCTTGTGCTGAATCTCCCCCTTGTTTGTTGACCTCCTCTTGTGGTTCATCTTCCTCATGTACGTATGGAGGTGACTCTTGTGTTTGAACTTCACCTAGAGCCATTCTTTTCAATGCTTGACAAGTAGCTTCTTCTTTACCTATTTCACATGGATCAACTTGCTCCTTTTGGGAGCCATTAGTCTCATCGAACACTACATCACATGCTACTTCAACAAGTCTGGAGGTCTTGTTGAAAACACAATAGGTGTAAGTGTTCGAATCATAACCAAGCAAGAAACCTTCATTAGACTTCGAAGCGAACTTTGAAGTCTTAAGCTTCTTGTTCAAGATATAACACGGAGAACCGAAAACTCAAAAATATGAAATATTTGGCTTGTTACCGGTGAGTAGCTCATAGGATGTCTTCTTGAGTAGTCGATGAAGATAAAGTCGATTTACGGCGTGGCACGCGGTGTTAATTGCTTCTGCCCAAAATCTATCAGAGGTCTTGTACTCATCGAGCATTGCTCTTGCCATCTCTATGAGTGTTCGGTTCTTTCTTTCGGCAACTTCGTTTTGTTGTGGGGAGTACGAAGCTGAAAACTCGTGCTTTATGCCTTCTTCATCAAGGTACTCCTCCACTTGTGTGTTCTTGAACTCCGTGCCGTTGTTGCTTCGAATGTTCTTGATTGTCAATGAGAATTCATTTTGAGCTCGCTTGAAGAACTTCTTGAGTATTCCTTGTGTTTCTGACTTATTATGCAAAAAGAAAACCCAAGTGAAGCGAGAAAAATCATCAACAACTACTAAACCATATTTGTTACCGCTGATGCTTATGTAAGCAATTGGACCAAACAAGTCCATGTGTAGTAGCTCGAGCGGTCTTGTTGTAGTCATAACGTTCTTGGCAGGGTGAGGCGCTCCAACTTGCTTCTTGGCTTGGCACGCACTACAAGGCCTGTCTTTCTCAAACACAACATCCTTTAAACCTCGGATGTGATCGTCCTTGAGGAGTTTTTGAAGGTTCCTCATGCCAACATGCGCTAGTCGTCTATGCCACAACCAACCCATGTTGGTTTTTGCAATCAAGCATGTGTCAAGTTTAGCTTTATCCTTGTTGAAGTCAACAAGATAGAGCTTTCCCTTTAACATACCCTTGAATGCAATGGAACCATCACTCCTCCTAGAAACGGTCACACCCTCGTTAGTGAACAAGCAATTATAACCTTTGTCACATAATTGAGATATGGACATCAGGTTATAATCTAAGGATTCAACATGTAAAACATGAGAAAGTGTGTGTTTAGAAGATATTACAATTTTACCGGTACCGATCACCTTTCCTTGACTATTATCTCCAAAGTAGATGCCCTCGTTTGGATCCTCATTTTCCTCATATTCAACGAACATTCTTCTTTCTCCGGTCAAATGGTTGGTGCAGCCACTGTCTAGCACCCATTTAGATCCACCGGAGGAATAGGCCTGCAAAAACAGATTATGCTTTGGTTTTAGGTACCCAAGCTTGCTTGGGTCCTTGGAGGTCAGTTACAAGACATTTAGGCACCCACACATGAGACTTGTTGTTCCCATGGCATGGCCCAACATAATGAGCATAAAACTTTCCATAATTATTTCTCATTAAGACATACGAGGCATCAAAGGTTCTAAACAATAACTGTTGTTGTTTATGTATAGGACTAGTCTGGGAGGCCGGACTTGTCTGGAGGACCGGACTTGTCCGAACCCCGACCAGACTAGTCCGAACTTTTTCAGTTTGAGAGGGTCTTCCCTTTACAAAGGCAATCCTCTCCTTGTTATTCTTATGGCTTTTAGCATGTCCCTTTTCACCATAAGAATAACCAATGCCATATTTGACATTTGGAGGTTTTTGGACCAAGTATGCACTACGTGCATATTTGATCTTCTCCTTGTCAAATATGCCACTTTGGGTAGGATGCTTATCCTTTGTATAGGTTGGCTTGTCTTTCAAACTATGTCAATTTTATTGCATGTACAAGTAGAAGCAACCTCAGTTTTAGTGAGTTGAGAAGGTGAACTTGAAGAGGATGAAGGTTCACCTTGCTTTAGTGACTCAACTTGCACTCCAAGGATCTTGTTAACCTTGATCAGGTCAGCAAGTTGGTCCTTGATTGTAGCATTTGAGTCGGTTAACTCCAAGCAAGTTTCCTTGCTCGAAGCTAACTCAAGCTCTAGTGATTTGCTTCGTTCCTTTTCAAGTTCTAGAAGCTTGTCAAGTTCGACATATTCCTCCTTTTGGGAGATGATCATGTCCTCTTGACGATGTATTAACCTCTCCTTCTCGACAAGTTGATCAAGCAAAAAATTCATTTTTGTGGCTATTTTCCTATCTAGTCCAATAAGCATATCCTCATTATCACTATTGATTTCATCATCACTAGAATAGGAATGCACGGAAGGGGGTTTAATGGTTACCTTGCGTTTACCTTCCTTTGCCATAAGGCAAGTGCCATCTCCCTTCCATGCGCCAAGTGTAGGGAAGAGAGTAGACTTCTTGGATGTCTTCTCGATGGCTATGCTAGCCATCTCTTCTTCTTCGGATGATGAGGACTCATCATTTGAGTCCCACTCTTTCCCAATGTGCACTTGTTCGGCTTGTTTCTTCTTCTTGAAGAATTTCTTGGGTTGAGGCTTGGCTTCATTGATCTTCTTCTTGTTCTCCTCATATGAGCAATCAACTATAAAGTGGTTATACTCACCACAATTATAGCATGCCCGCCTCAACTTTGGCTTTGATCTTTCCTTGTACTTTCCTTCGCTTGACTTTGTACCTTGTCTCTTTTTCATTATTCTCTTGAATTTCTTCAGGAACAATATCATGTATTCTTCGTCTAATTCAATGCTCTCATCGTCACTGTCTTCTTCTAGTTGTGCTTCTCTAGCTTCTTTAGATAGGGGCTTGAGGGTGGACTTCAAAGAAACCCCTTTCTTCTTTGCCGAGGTGAGGTCGGCAATCTCCTTGACATGCTTTGTTTGTTTTTCCATCATCTCGAAGTTGATGATCTTTCCAAGCAATTCATCCAGAGTCATCCTTTTGTATCCGGGGCTTTCTCTGATTATGGAGCATAGGGTGACGTTGCGAGGCATGAAAGCTCTAAGGATAGGATTTACCACCCCTGTAAGACCTATGTGTGGTGAATACATTGGCTTGTAGTGAATACACTTGGCTTTGATGATAAAAGTTTTAAATATCACCAAAACACCATTTTATCAAGGTCCGAGTCTAGCTCCGAGCTATAGCAAGGTCCGACCATAGGTCCGACTTGTTTTGAGTAGCTCTGGTTACGTTAGATGCTAGGTCCGGCTTCTTGGTAAGGTCCGACTAGCTTTGGTCAGCTCCGGTGAGCTTTATCTTTAGCTCTGGCATGTTTTTGTTAGCTCCGGCATATACTTGATAGCTCCGGCATGCTTTTGCTAAGCTCCGACGTACTTTGTCTAGCTCCGGTTTTGGGTTGACTAGTTTTAACTAGTTTTTGGTAAGCTCCGGTGCTAGGATCTACTAGTTTTGGAAAGCTCCGACGCTAGGTTCTACTAGCTTTTGATAGCTCCAGCTCAAGCTCCGGGTTGCTCTGGCAAGGCCCGGAACTTGATCGAAGTGCTTCTGCTTTTCGTTTGCCTTGTTTCATACTTCCTTTACATGATTGGAAAGATTGCTTAGTATTCATTTGCTAAGTTTTTGGTGCATTTTGGATGATATGGATGGTATCGTGTTACTATGGTTTTGCAACATGCTTATGTGAGGTTCTCACGTAAGGTGTTGTGTTCGGAACTAACTTGAGTCAAGTCGAGGACTTGGGCTCGTATGGATTTGTTGTTTATTCATGTGCAGGTGTTGCTTGAGTTCAATTCATGGCTGGTGAGAGGATCCATTGGACTAGTCTCAGGAGGAGATGAGGTTCCAACAACCAAGTTCGGGAGGAACTGTGGTTGAGCGGGTCAGGAGGTCGCGCAGGATGATTGAATCAAGGGCAGTGCATATGAAGGTAAAAGTAAGGTGTTCGCACGTGTGCATGAGGTGCATGACGTGGCAATATGCTACTAGAGACGGATTATGGAAGGAAGATCTGATCGGAAGGATCGGATCGTATCGGTTGAAGACTTAGGCTGCTAGCTGAGTCGGTTATGGCTCGGTATGGAATTATCGAGTTGGTTATGTTAGGATTTCGTGTGTGTCACGAATTTGAGTTGTTTAGGAATGTGGGATACGTTCCTAAGGTGTTTGGAAGTCTTAAGATTGCTTCTATCTGCGTATAGAAGAATCTTGAGCAGTTATGGAAAGTTCCGATTGTGATCGGATTAGGATTGGAGTCCTAGTTGAGATTGGGATGGCCTAAGGGCTGGTTATATAAGCAAGAGAGCCCAGAGCTCGTGGAAGAGTACTTGGGGGCTGTTCCTCTTGTGTTCTATTGAATAAAATTCATAGTTTGAAGGAACTTTTATGCCTTGTTCGTCCGACTTGTTCCAGACAAGTTTTACTCGTCGAGTTTCTGGACAGCACTACCTTTCGTCGGTGGTTTTATCATAACTCGAGTTTTACTGATCCAATTGACGTTATTCTTTTTTAGTTGTCTTCACAACTTGATTGTATATCATCTGTCAAAATTTCACGGTGATTGGATTTGTGGTTTCTGAGCTACACGAGTTTCTTTGCAGCATTCCAGAATCTGTTTTTCTCGGGTAGGTCAGATTGACCACAGTCTGATCTTTCGATCATAACTTGAGTTTTTCTTGACGGATTTGAGTAATTCTTTTTGTGTTGTCTTCGTTACTTGATTCTCTCTAATATATATCACTTTTGTCACGGTGAAACACGTTTAGATTAGTCTCATACACGATTTCTTTAACAGATCATTTTTCTGTCGAAAGGGTTTGGGGTTTTATTGTTTCCGCTGCGTAAGATTTTTAAATCTACCATTCACCCCCCCTCTGGTATCTTTTCACATGCTCTTCGATCCTACAATTGGTATCAGAGCCACAGTGCTCTAATCTTTGTGATTTGCACTTGTTTTTGACTAATCATCATGGAGAAGTACTCCGCCAAACCTTGTGTGTTTTCTGGTATTGTTTTCCAGGTTTGGAAGGCACACATGGAGGCTTTCATCCTGGCACAAGGCTTTGCAATATGGGAGAAGGTGTATAAGCCTTATGAAGTACCACCCAATGATCAAGTCACGGCCACAAACCTAAGGGACGTCGACAACAACAACAAAGCCCGAAACTTGATCATCCAAGGACTCACTCAAAGCGACTTTGATCGTGTCGCGCACCTCCGGTCAGCATACGATGTTTGGAGATCTCTCTGTGGTTATCATTAAGGCTCCAACACAATCAAGGAGGTCAAACAAGATATGTTCAAAAAGGAATATATGCGTTTTGAGATGCAATCAGGTGAGTCTATCGATGACCTCTTTGCTCGTTTCAATAAAATTCTCAGCAACTTGTGTAGTGTGAATGTTAATTTTTCAGATGCTGAAAATGATAGACAACTCCTTAGTGCATTAGACATGTCAATTTGGGAAATGAAAGTAACGTCTATACGTGAATCAACTGTCATGAGTTCTCTTAAATTAGATGTACTCTATTCTAAACTAAAAACTCATGAAATTGACATCCTAGCACGTAAGAACCCAAACAAGTCTATTGCATTTGTCTCACAACGTGATATGTCTAGCTCCAGCCAATCATCATCTTGCAATACTCTTGCTTTGTTGTCCTCACTAACCCTGGAACAGATCGAAGAATTTCCAGAAGAGGAGTTGGCACTCATCTCTACTAGATTCTCAAAAGCATTGCAAAATGTGAGAACTAGAAGGAGAGGAAGCTCCGGACCTCAACGCTGTTTTGAATGTGGTAAAATAGGACACTTTCGTACAGAATGCCCTAACCTTTCAGGTCCGACCACCTGAGAAGAAAAACAAAGCAAGGTCCGGACCTCCTCTGGAAACTCCAACAAGAAGAAGAAGGGTACCATAGGACGCAAGATGATTAATAGCTTCATCACCGCACTTCAAGAACTTAATTCAAGTGATGTAGACTTTGAAAGTGATGAAGATGATGACGATCTGGCCAACTTATGCTTCATGGCGGGCAAAACAAGATCAAGATCAAGTTAGGAGGATGCAGAACACAGCAGTGAAGACGATGAGGTATGTTCTACCTGCAATGAAATGTGTGATGCTATCTCTCGTGCAACTATTATTGTCAATAAAAAGGATAAAAAGCTTAGGGATAATGCTACTAAAATTGAATCACTAGAATCTGAAATTAACCGTTTAAAAACTTTGATTCCTAGTGATGATGCATGTCCCTCATGTGACTTAATCTATGAACAATTGTCCACATTAAGAAGTGCACACTCCTCCACTCTAGACAGACTTGATGAAGAAATTGAAAAGAACAAAAAGCTTGCTGCACTTAGTGATAAAAATTTAAAAGATGCTTCTTGTTCTACAGATGATTTGCATTGTTCTGCATGTGAAAATCTTGATAAGAAACTAAAAGATGCAATGAATGAAATTTCCATTCTGGACAATGCTTTACAATCTCATGAAGTTAAAAATTGTTCCAATTGCAAACTAAAAGGAAAAACTTCATGTGCAAACTGCCTAGACTTGTCTAAGAAACTTGATGACATGAATAGGACACTAGGTCGGTTTTGTAATGGGAATAAGAATCTAAACTTGCCGCTGAATTCTTCCAAGTCTTGCAAAGATAAAACTGGATTAGGTTTTGATTCTCTTGTTCATGCTAAGGCACATCCACCTAAAATTGTAAAGTCATTAGGAAGTGGTTTGATTCAAACAGTTCCTAAACAAAAAGGAGTGGTTTTCAAATCTGCAGGAGTGTTGCCTCATTCGGTTTCAAATAAAAATATTGCTTGCTCATCTAAACATGAACACAAAGTTAAATTTCATTGTACCTTCTGTGGTAGAGATGGTCATGTCGACTAGCTAAACAACAGAAAAAGGAAAGAAAAATTGCTAGATCTTATAACTTTCATGCAATTAGAAAAACACAACCTGCTTTAGTGAGTCAGAAATTTGAAAAGGTAGCTTCCGAACCTTCTGGTAAGAAATCCGCAAAAGCAGCTCCGATAGTTCCGATAGCTCCGAGAGCTCCCGGACCTCCTGTTGTTTCCTTCAGAACTTCAGCTTTTGTTTCCGGAGCTTCAGCCTTGTCTTTTGGAACTGCTGCTTTTACGTCCGGAGCTACTGGTTTTTGTGCTAAAAGAGTTAAGAATAGAAAACCTCAAACTTTGACTCATAAACCTGCTGTTTTGTCTCAGCTTTCGCGTGTTTTTCCTACTACACGTCGTGTGGCTCAGTACTGGATACCTAAATGCCTTTTGACTAACCCCAATATTGAGTCATCGACGTATTGTGCTTCTATGTAGGTTACACGTTTGAGGAAAGAGAACATTTGGATTGTGGATTCAGGTTGCTCACGCCACATGACCGGTAACAAAGATTGGTTCTCCTCCCTCTCTTGTGTGTCACGTGTAGAGAATGTTACTTTTGCCGATAATTCTTCAACTCCTATAATTGCTAAGGGTCCAGTTAGAGTAAATGATCACTACACTTTGAAGGATGTGGCACTTGTCAAAAATTTGAAATACAACTTGCTTTCTGTTTCACAATTGCTAGATGAAAATCTAGAAATTATTTTCAATAAAAACTGCTGCAAAGTTGTAGGTTCAAATAGTGAGCTTATTTTTAACATGTCTCGGTTTGGAAGAGTTTTTAAAGCTGATTTTGATATGTCTTCCTCTAAGCATAGGTGTCTAGTTGCTAATGATTCAAAGGACTTATATTTTTGGCATCATAGACTTGGTCACGTAGGCTTTGATCACCTAACGCGTGTTAGTGCTCTTGATTGCATACGTGGGCTGCCTAAGCTTAAAGGGGACAAAGAAATTGTGTGCTCTTCTTGTATACATGCTAAGATGGTTGCAGGTTCACATACACCTCTCACAATGATCATGACAACTGAACCATGTCAACTTTTGCATCTTGACACCGTAGGACCTTCACGCGTTCAATCCTTCGAAGGTAAATGGTATGTTCTTGTTATTGTTGATGATTATTCTAGATACTCTTGGGTTTACTTTATGGCGTCTAAGAATGAAGCTTTTAGTCACTTTAGGACTTTATTTCTTAGATTATCAATTGATCACCCAGGATCTTTAAAGGCAATTAGAAGTGATAACAGAACTGAATTTAAAAATCAATATTTTGATCACTTTTGTGCTGAAAATGGAATAGATCATCAATTCTCTTCACCATATGTACCTCAACAAAATGGTGTTGTAGAAAGAAAGAACAGAACCTTAGTTGAGATGGCTAGGACTATGCTTGATGAATATCAAACTCCTAGGAAATTTTGGCCTGATGCGTTAGCAACCGCTTGTTATGTCTCAAATCGTGTTTTCTTGCGTGCTAAGCTAGGTAAAACACCATATGAGCTCCGGTTTGGACATAGGCCTAGTGTTACACACTTTCGGGTCTTTGGTTGCAAATGCTTTGTTAAGAAACATGGTAATCTTGATAAATTTGAACCTAGATCCATTGATGGCATGTTTCTTGGTTATCCATCTCATACTAGAGGCTACCGTGTGCTTTTACTTGACACTAACAAAATTGTGGAGACTTGTGAAGTGTCTTTTGATGAAGCTATCCCAGGTACCAGCTCCGGTGTTGCAGGACCAGATCTGTATCCTCAAGGGGAGGGTATTTTCGAAGATGAAGAAGAGCCGGTGATACTACCTGGTAGTTCCGAAGTTGACACGTGTCCAGCTCCGGACATTGAACAAGATCCGGCTATCACCTATGCTGGTCCTGATTGTCCACAAGTCACAAGCTCATCAATCTACGATGAACCTAATGAAGAAGAAGCTTGTGAGACGTCTGTCCCCCTACAGTTTTACAAAGATCATCCCCCACATCAGATGATTGGAAGCTTGCACGAACGAGTCACACAGTCCAGGTTTTGCGATCCAAACTCTCATGCTCATTCTGCTTTTGTTGCTTCTTTTGAACCCAAAGATATATCACACACACTCACTAATGAATCTTGGATTATTTCCATGCAAGAAGAGTTAGAAAATTTTGAAAGAAATAATGTTTGGAAACTTGTACCTCCACCTCAAGGTCACACTTTAATTGGAACTAAATGGGTATATAAAAATAAACAAAGTGAGGATGGGGTTGTGGTTAGGAATAAGGCTAGGTTGGTTGCTCAAGGTTTCACTCAAGTTGAAGGTCTAGATTTTGATGAAACTTTTGCTCCTGTCGCTAGATTAGAAGCCATAAGAATTTTGTTAGCTTTTGCAGCATCCAAAGGTTTTAAGCTATTTCAAATGGATGTTAAAAGTGCTTTTCTTAATGGCTACATAGATGAGGAGGTTTATGTCAAACAACCACCAGGTTTTGAAAATCCATATTTTCCTAATCATGTTTACAAACTGTCCAAAGCCTTATACGGTCTCAAACAATCCCCTAGAGCATGGTATGACAGGTTAAAAACATTTTTACTTGAAAAGGGGTTTACCATGGGCAAGGTTGATAAAACTCTTTTTGTGCTTAAGCATGGCAATGACTCATTATTCGTTCAAGTGTATGTGGATGATATTATCTTTGGTTGTGTTTCTCATGATCTTGTGTCCAAGTTTTCAGCTATGATGAGTTCCGAATTTGAAATGAGTATGATGGGTGAACTCACTTACTTTTTTGGGCTGCAAATCAAGCAAACCAAGGAGGGTACTTTTGTGCATCAAACGAAGTATACCAAAGGCCTCCTAAGGTGCTTCAACATGGAAAAAAGCAAGCCTCTTCGGACACCAATGGGAACCGCAACAACACTTGAACTTGATGAAGATGGTGAATCAGTGGATCAAAAAGAATATAGAAGCATGATCGGATCACTTTTGTACCTCACGGCATCAAGACCGGACATACAATTCAGCGTATGTCTTTGTGCACGGTTTCAAGCTTCCCCACGTGTTTCACATCGTCAAGCCGTCAAAAGAATTCTCAGGTACTTACATGGAACCCAATAATTTGGCATTTTTCTTCCTTCTTCCTCAACCGTTACTTTGAAAGCTTTTTTGGATGCTGATTTTGGGGGTTGTAGGATTGATAGGAAAAGTACTTCCGGTGCTTGTCATTTTCTTGGTAATTCTCTTGTTGCTTGGTCCTCTAGAAAACAAAATTCAGTTGCACAATCCACAGCCGAATCTGAATATATAGCTGCTGCTAGTGCTTGCTCACAAATTCTTTGGATTGTTCAAACACTTAAGGACTATGGAGTTGATCTAGATAGTGTTCCACTATTCTGTGATAACACTAGTGCCATTTGCATTGCTAAAAACCCCGTGCAACATTCTAGAACTAAGCACATTGACATTAGGTATCACTTTCCCCGAGATAATGTTGAAAAAGGAACCATTGTGCCTCACCATGTAGATACCGAACAACAATTGGCTGACATTTTTACAAAACCTTTGGATTTCACTCGTTTTTGTTACATTCGTAGTGAAATAGGGGTTATGCATCCTCATGGCTTAAATTGAGGGGGAGTTTTTGAAACTTGGGAAGTCTATGTGTGAATCTGAAATTAAAATAATATGAGCATAGTATTTCATACATATATGACTTTGTGATTTCTTTTACATGCTGAAAGTTCTTACTACATTATTCGTGTTATACATTTTGTAGTTTTTGCCATGTCTAGTAATTGGAATAATTACTTACACTAAATCTGGTCATGGTCGAACTTTCTTGCTGTTTTGAACTTATTGCATGCTCACAAATGCTTTTAATCATTAAGAATTAATCAAGTAATCAACTCACATGTTGAGTTTTTTTATGAACAAATATAAATTGAGAAAAGATCAAGAGAATATGCATGCATCGCACTTCTTCTTTTGAGATGGCTTGTCATTGCACTTAGATATGAACTTGGAAGAAGTTGTGTATGACTAAAACCATGTCCTTAAGCTTCTGATTGTCAAATGACATAGGCTTGGCTTGGTTGGTTAGAATAAGGCAGATGCGCATATAATCTCTTGCAAATATCATATGATCTAAATTTATGCTTTGAAAAATACTAAAATGCAGCAACTAGTGTCATGCTTTCAGGTTTTGAAATAGTTAAGTTTGTGAGATCATGACCTGCTAAAATTTAAAATTACATATGATCTCTAGCATGGCTTACACTACTTTATGTATTTCATTGATGTGATAATGTAAAGTACTTGATAGTATGACTTGGATGAGCTTTGTTTATATGAATATGTTATAATATGCTCATAACAACTAAAGGGGGAGAGATAATTTGTTTATATGCTCATAACTTGCTGAATACATTGTCAAAGGGGGAGAGATAAGCATGAAGAGAAAGAGAATATGTGCATAAGGAGAGATAATAAAGGGGGAGAATTAATATGGGATAATTTTTGGGATAATTTTTGCTTTTCTTCTCATTTTATTTCCGATTTACAAAAAGGGGAGAAATTGTTTTCAAAACTTTTATGTGAATAAGCCAATGTTCGGATTTTAAATGGTGTTGCCAATGCATTCATCAAGGGGGAGATTGTAAGACCTATGTGTGGTGAATACATTGGCTTGTAGCGAATACACTTGGCTTTGATGATAAAAGTTTTAAATATCACCAAAACACCTTTTTATCAAGGTCCGAGTCTAGCTCCGAGCTATAGCAAGGTCCGACCATAGGTCCGACTTGTTTTGGGTAGCTCCAGTTACGTTAGATGCTAGGTCCGGCTTCTTGGTAAGGTCCGACTAGCTTTGGTCAGCTCCGGTGAGCTTTATCTTTAGCTCCGGCATGTTTTTGTTAGCTCCGGCATATACTTGATAGCTCCGGCATGTTTTTCCTAAGCTCCGACGTACTTTGTCTAGCTCCGGTTTTGGGTTGACTAGTTTTGACCGGTTTTGGGTTGACTAGTTTTTACTAGTTTTTGGTAAGCTCCGGTGCTAGTATCTACTAGTTTTGGAAAGCTCCGATGCTAGGTTCTACTAGCTTTTGATAGCTCCGGCTCAAGCTCCGGGTTGCTCTGGCAAGGTCCAGAACTTGACCGAAGTGCTTCTGCTTTTCATTTGCCTTGTTTCATACTTGCTTTACATGATTGTAAAGATTGCTTAGTATTCAGTTGCTAAGTTTTTGGTGCATTTTGGATGATATGGATGATATCGTGTTACTATGGTTTTGCAACATGCTTATGTGAGGTTCTCACGTAAGGTGTTGTGTTCGGAACTAACTTGAGTCAAGTCGAGGACTTGGGCTCGTATGGATTGGTTGTTTATTCATGTGCAGGTGTTGCTTGAGTTCAAGTCATGGCTGGTGACAGGATCCATTGGACTAGTCTCAGGAGGAGATGAGGTTCCAACAACCAAGTTCGGGAGGAACTGTGGTTGAGCGGGTCAGGAGGTCACGCGGGATGATTGAATCAAGGGCAGTGCATATGAAGGTCAAAGGAAGGTGTTCGCACGTGTGCATGAGGTGCATGACATGGCAATATGCTTCTAGAGATGGATTATGGAAGGAAGATCTGATCGGAAGGATCAGATCGTATCGGTTGAAGACTTAGGCTGCTAGCTGAGTCGGTTATGGCTCGGTATGGAAATATTGAGTTGGTTATGTTAGGATTTCGTGTGTGTCACGAATTTGAGTTGTTTAGGAATGTGGGATACGTTCCTAAGGTGTTTGGAAGTCTTAAGATTGCTTCTATCTGCGTATAGAAGAATCTTGAGCAGTTATGGAAAGTTCCGATTGTGATCGGATTAGGATTGGAGTCCTAGTTGAGATTGGGATGGCCTAAGGGCTGGTTATATAAGCAAGGGAGCCCAGAGCTCGTGGAAGACGACTTTGGGGCTGTTACTCTTGTGTTCTATTGAATAAAATTCATAGTTTGAAGGATCTTTTGTGCCTTGTTCGTCCGACTTGTTCCAGACAAGTTTTACTCGTCGAGTTTCTGGACAGCACTACCTTTCGTTGGTGGTTTTATCATAACTCGAGTTTTACTGATCCAATTGACGTGACTCTTTTTGGGTTGTCTTCAAAACTTGATTGTCTATCATCTGTAAAAATTTCACGGTCATTGGATTTGTGGTTTCTGAGCTACACGAGTTTCTTTGCAGCATTCCAGAAACTGTTTTTCTCGGGTAGGTCAGATTGACCATAGTCTGATCTTTCGATCATAACTTGAGTTTTTCTCGACGGATTTGAGTAATTCTTTTTGTGTTGTCTTCGTGACTTGATTCTCTCTGATATCTATCACTTTTGTCACGGCGAAACACGTTTAGATTAGTCTCATACACGATTTCTTTAACAGATCATTTTTCTACCGAAAGGGTTTGGGGTTTTATTGTTTCCGCTGCGTAAGATTTTTAAATCTACCATTCACCCCCCCTCTGGTAGATTTTCACGTGCTCTTCGATGCTACAACCTCGTGGTCATTCCACTTCTTACTTTCGTATGATCTGACCTTGTTGACAAGTGTCTTTAATCGGTTGTACATGTCTTGGGGTGACTCATCTTCTTTAATTGCAAATCTTCCTAATTCACCTTCAATCATTTTGATTTTTGCTTCACGCACATGTCGGTCACCTTCATGTGCAGTTTGCAGTGTGTCCCATATCTCCTTAGCAATTTCGAGTCCATCCACCTTGGTGAACTCGTCCCGACTGAGTGAAGAGGTAATTACGGTCGTGGCTTCAGCATTACGGTGAATTGCATGCTCTTGGCTGGGTGTGAGCTCTTCGTCGTCGTCCGGGATATCTATCCCTGTGCACAAAATATGCCATAAACTTGAATTGAGGGAAATTAGATGCATTTTCATATTTTGCCTCCACATTGAGTAATCGCTTCCATCGAAGTGTGGGGCTTTTCCAAGTAGGATAGACAAATAATGATTATTATTGGAATTGAGACGATCATTGTTAAAAGGATATCGGGGGTAGTCGCTGTGACTACTCCCCTTCTTTTCTTCGATATTCACTTTCCCTTTGGAAAGTGTCTTCTTTCTTAGGAGCGCCTTTAATTCTAGCGTTTCCTCATCATCATCCTCGAAGTCTTGAATGGCTTCGAGGAGCTTCTCCACCTTGAGGTTCTTTTCATCATCAACCTTTTCTTGGTTGTTGCTCTTGTGGGTGTCCTTCATGTCTGACATGATCTTCTTCGAGCGCTTAGTCTCTTTCTTGAAGAACCTGCTCTGATACCAATTGAATGTGGCCTAGAGGGGGGTGAATAGGCCTTTTGAAATTTTGTCGGAACCTGCAACACTTAATCACCAGATCAAAACTTGAGATATTGGACTAGTCCGGTAAAGTGCGGACTAGTCTGGTGTGTACCGACTAGGTTGATTAAGTTTGATCGCTTAATTTGATTCTTCGATGTATGTAGCGGAAATATACAACTAAATGAAGTGTTGCAAGTTTATGGACTAGGGTATATTACAATTCAATCTTATATTCAATGATTCAACGTAAAGTAAGAAATAATGATTGAAACCCTAGATTATTGTGATGAGTAAGAACGATGAACACAAAACAAGACACAAGGATTTATCCCGTGGTTCGGCTCCCACAGAGGCAACCTACGTCCATGTTGAGGAGTCCACAAAAGGACCGGGTCTTCTCCAATCTTACCCTCGTTGGATCGCCACGAAGGTCAATCCTCTTCCACTTATCACAAAGGGGTGAATAACCGAATTCAAAGGGGCCTTCTCACACGTTGAGAGCTCCCCTAGAAAGAGGTCAGTGAGTGTTGAACGTGTCTCTCCAATGATCTAGATTGTATTATCAAAGGATTAATATTTGTTGCACTTAATTTTGTGGAGAGATGTGTTTTTGAGGCTCTTGGGAAGTGTGACAGCGCTAGGGTTCGAGAGTTCTGTGAAATATGGCCGTGCACCTCTATTTATATGGGTTTCTAAAAGTGACCGTTAGGGTTTAGAAAGATCATACTAGTCTGTGGTGGTCACCGGACTAGTCCGGTGTGTTGTGTGTAGCAAAGCCTAAGTATCCCGAAATATCGGACTAGTCCGGCTAGGAGCGGACTTGTCCGATTTAGGTCAGAGGGTTTTTCGGACTAGTCCGTGCAAATATCGGACTTGTCTGATTTGGACCAGAATGAATATCGGACTAGTCCGGGGGCGATCGGACTTGTCCGATTTTGTGTGACTTGTGAAGTGTTTTGAGGACTAGTCCGCACTGGGGAGAACTAGTCCGATTCTAGTCAGAAAGATATCAGACTAGTCTGGTGGATATCAGACTTGTCCGATTTTGTGCAGAGAGGATATCGGACTAGTCCGGTCCTGTATAACTTTGTGCAATGTGTGTGTTTAATTGTGATTGAGCTCTTGGGGTGTGTTTCCTTAACACACACCATACACAATGATCTACTATTCTTCTTCCTTGAGCTCATTTCCACTTTGCTCCTCATTCTTCCTTCTTTTTGGCACTTTGCTTATTTTGCTATTAAAACTTGTGCTTATCTCAACGAAGAGGTTAGGATCTCATTTGCTTGTCATAAATCATCCAAAACCCACAAGGGATTCCTAGATGCACTTTCAATCTCCCCCTTTTTGGTGATTGATGACAACCAATTGAGATTTCACAAAATACGATAAAAGTTGAGATTTTCATAAAATATGCACATATGAGTTTAAAATATATCAAGCAATGAAAACATAATCCATATGTGCATTCTTTATGGTGGGATGCATAACTAAGTACATTGAAACAATGAGAATGACATAATTGACATTAATCAACCATAAGCAAGCATATATGTCATTCTAGGAGCAAAATCACAGATTTCAACATATACTTCTCAAAAGATCATAACATTGCATCACATAACCATAATTAACTTAAGAACATAGTTAAAGATTTACAGCCCACAAAATAGTCAAAAAGCATAAAAGAGATCTCTCTCCTCACATCCTGTAGCTAAGGCTAAGACTCCCCCTCAATCTCTCTCCCTTTGGCATCAAGACACCAAAAAGAAGGAGAGGAGGATCCTAAGGTATTCACTCTTCACTATCAGTCCTCTCATTGTCGTCTTCGTCATCTTCATCTTCAGCCTGATGAGGAGGAGGAGGAGGAGGTACGGAGCCACTCGAGCCCCCAATGCCAAAGTAGGCAAGCTCGGAGGGGGTCAAGGGCCCGAGCTCGGTGAAGTCTGAATCGTAATCTTCAGAGATTACCAGAGACCCAATGGGTTCAATCTCAAGTTTCTGGCATATTTGCTTCACATTGGCCTTCACATACTTCATATCTTCCTTTCTTCTCTTGTTGAGCTTATGGGCCTTCACTTCGACCCTTTTGCAGGAAGAAGATGGCAGCCAAGTATTTGAAGATCCCACTAGCTGATCCCCTTTGAGGGGCTGCCCTACTGGCAGGGGCAGCTCTTGCATCTTCAGTCCTTCTTGCCGGTGCCTCAGGACTGGAGGCTGGCGAGGGAGCAGCCTGGATGCTTGGCTTCTAAGGCATCTGAGGCCTCAAGGGTAGGTGCTCCACATCCTTGACAAATTCAATCCTGGTGACCTTCTCGATCACAAACATTATATATGGGGCATACCCACAAGACCTGTTGGGTGTGTAGGATATGTTGACCATGTCATTCCAGATGTAGTTCACCACATCAAACTGGCGGTCCTTGCTTATCAATGTCCGAAGATAACCCTGCACACTCCTGGCATCTCCATACTTGGGAGCGATGGTCTTCCGCAAGACTCTATTGAGCACCACAAAGAACGGCTTCATGTTCTTTGTGGATGGTGGTTGAACTTGGAGTTTGGCTCATATAGAAACTTCATCTTGTCCTTCTCAGTGACCGTTAGGGTTTAGAAAGATCGTACTTGTCCGTGGTGGTCACCAGACTAGTCCGGTGTGCTGTGTGTAGCAAACCCTAAGTGTCCCAAAATATCGGACTAGTCCGGCTAGGAGCGGACTTGTCCGATTTTGCTTCTGGAAATCTTTGGACTAGTCCGATAGTCATCGGACTTGTCCGTACATGTGAAACCCTAAGTGAATTGGGTGACAAGTCCGCACTTGGGGGATTTGTACGATTTAGGTCAGAGGGTTTTTTGGACTAGTCCGTGCAAATATCGGACTTGTCTGATTTGGACCAGAATGGATATCGGACTAGTCCGGTGGCGATCGGACTTGTCCGATTTTGTGTGACTTGTGAAGTGTTTTGAGGACTAGTCCGCACTAGGGAGGACTAGTCCGATTCTAGTCAGAAAGATATCAGACTAGTCTGATGGATATCGGACTTGTCCGATTTTGTGCAGAGATGATATCAGACTAGTCTGGTGTCAGTCGGACTAGTCTGGTCCTGTATAACTTTGTGAAATGTGTGTGTTTAATTGTGATTGAGCTCTTGGGTTGTGTTTCCTTAACACACTCCATACAAAATGATCTACTATTCTTCTTCCTTGAGCTCATTTGCACTTTGCTCCTCATTCTTCCTTCTTTTTGACACTTTGCTTATTTTGCTATTAAAACTTGTGCTCATCTCAACAAAGAGGTTATGATCTCATTTGCTTTTCATAAATCATCCATAACTCACAAGGGATTCCTAGATGCACTTTCAATTAGATGTGCTTTATTCTAAACTAAAAACTCACGAAATTGACATCTTATCACGTAAGAACCCAAACAAGTCTATTGCATTTGTCTCACAAAGAATATTCCTAGCTCCGGCCAATCATCATCTTGCAATACTCTTGCTTTGTTGTCCTCACTAACCCTGGAGTAGATCGAGGAATTTCCAGAAGAGGACTTAGCACTCATCTCAACTAGATTCTCAAAAGCATTGCAAAATGTGAGGACTAGAAGGAGAGGAAGCTCCAGACCTCAATGCTGTATTGAATGTGGTAAGACAGGACACTTTCGTATAGAATGCCCTAACCTTTCAGGTCCTACTACCCGTGAAGAAAAACAGAACAAGGTCAAGACCACATCTGGAAATCCCAACAAGAAAAAGAAGGGTACCATAGGACACAAGATGATTAATAGTTTCATCACCGCACTTCAAGAACTCAGTTCAAGAGATGTAGACTTTGAAAGTGATGAAGATGATGACGATCTGGCCAACTTATGCTTCATGGCGGGCAAAACAAGATCAAGATCAAGTCAAGAGGATGCAGAACACAACAGTGACAACGATGAGGTTACACGCTTGAGGAAGGAGAACATTTGGATTGTGGATTCTGTAAGACCTATGTGTGCTGAATACATTGGCTTGTAGTGAATACACTTGGCTTTGATGATAAAAGTTTTAAATATCACCAAAACACCTTTTTATCAAGGTCCGACTCTAGCTCCGAGTTACAGCAAGGTCCGACGATAGGTCCGGCTTGTTTTGGGTAGCTCCGGCTACGTTAGATGCTAGGTCCGGCTTCTTGGTAAGGTCTGACCAGCTTTAGTTAGCTCCGGTGAGCTTTATGTTTAGCTCCGGCATGTCTTAGATAGCTCCGGCATATATCTGATAGCTCCGACATGTTTTTGCTAAGCTCCGAATTACTTTGTCTAGCTCCGGTTTTGGGTTGACTAGTTCCGACTAGTTTTGGTAAGCTCCGGATCCAGGATCTACTAGTTTTGGTAAGCTCCGGCGCTAGGTTCACTAGCTCTTGTTAGCTCCGGCTCAAGCTCCGGGTTGCTCTGGCAAGGTCCGGAACCTGACTGCAGTGTTTCTTGTTAGCTCCGGCTCAAGCTCCGGGTTGCTCTGGCAAGGTCCGGAACCTGACTGCAGTGTTTCTTGTTAGCTCCGGCTCAAGCTCCGGGTTGCTCTGGCAAGGTCCGGAACTTGACCAAAGTGCTTCTACTTTTCATTTGCAATGTTTCGTACTTGCTTTATATGATTGGAAAGATTGCTTAGTATTCATTTGCTAAGTTTTTGGTGCGTTTTGGATGATATGGTTGAAATCGTTTCTACTGTGGTTTTGCAACATGCTTATGTGAGGTTCTCACGTAAGGTGTTGTGCTCGGAACTAACGTGAGTCAAGTCGAGGACTTGGGCTCGTATGGATTGTTTGTTTATTCATGTGCAGGTGTTGCTTGAGTTCAAGTCATGGCTGGTGACAGGATCCATTGGACTAGTCTCAGGAGGAGATGAGGTTCCAACAACCAAGTTCAGGAGGAACTGTGGTTGAGCGGGTCAGGAGGTCGCGCAGGATGATTGAATCAAGGGCAGTGCATATGAAGGTCGAAGGAAGGTGTTCGCACGTATGCATGCGGTGCATGACGTGGCAATATGCTTCTAGAGACGGATTATGGAAGGAAGATCTGATCGGAAGGATCGGATCGTATCGGTTGATGACTTTGGCTGCGGCAGAGTCGGTTATGGCTCGGTATGGGAAGTATCGAGTTGGTTATGTTAGGATTTCGTGTGTATCACGAAATTGAGTTGTTTAGGAATGTGGGATACGTTCCTAAGGTGTTTGGAAGTCTTAAGATTGCTTCTATCTGCGTATAGAAGAATCTTGAGCAGTTATGGTAAGTTCCGATTGTGATCGGATTAGGATTGGAGTTCTAGTTGGATTGGGATGGCCTAAGGGCTGGTTATATAAGCAAGGGAAGGCCAAAGCTCGTGGAAGACGACTTTGGGGCTGTTCCTCTTGTGTTCTATTGAATAAAATTCATAGTTTGAAGGAACTTTTGTGCCTTGTTCGTCCGACTTGTTCCAGACAAGTTTTACTCGTCGAGTTTCTGGACAGCACTACCTTTCGACGGTGGTTTTAGCATAACTCGAGTTTTACTGATCCAATTGATGTGATTCTTTTTCGGTTGTCTTCACAACTTGATTAACTATCATCTGCCAAAATTTCACGGTCATTGGATTTGTGGTTTTTGTGCTACACGAGTTTCTTTTCAGCATTCCAGAAACTGTTTTTCTCGAGTAGGTCAGATTGACCAGTGTTTGATCTTTTGATCATAACTTGAGTTGTTCTCAACGGATTTGAGTAATTCTTTTTGTATTGTCTTCGTGACTTGATTCTCTCTGATATCTATCACTTTTGTCACGGTGAAACACGTTTAGATTAGTCTCATACACGATTTATTTAACAGATCGTTTTTCTACCAAAGGGATTAGGGTTTTATTGTTTCCGCTGCGTAAGATTTTTAAATCTACCATTCACCCCCCCTCTGGTAGCTTTTCACGTGCTCTTCGATCCTACAATTGGTATCAGAGCCACGGTGCTCTAATCTTTGTGATTTGCACGTGTTTTTGACTAATCATCATGGAGAAGTACTCCGCCAAACCTTGTGTGTTTGCTGGTATTGATTTTCAGGTTTGGAAGGCACGCATGGAGGCTTTTATCCAGGCACAAGGCTTTGCAATATGGGAGAAGGTGTATAAGCCTTATGAAGTGCCGCCCAATGATCAAGTCACGGCCACGAACCTCCGGGACGTCGACAACAACAACAAAGCCCGAAACTTGATCATCCAAGGACTCACTCAAAGCGACTTTGATCGTGTCGCGCACCTCCGGTCAGCATACGACGTTTGGAGAGCTCTCTGTGATTATCATGAAGGCTCCAACACAATCAAGGAGGTAAAACAAGATATGTTCAAGAAAGAATATATGCGTTTTGAGATGCAACCAGGTGAGTCGATTGATGAACTCTTTGCTCGTTTCAATAAAATTCTCAGCAACTTACGTAGTGTCAATGTAAATTTTTCTGATGCTGAGAATGCTAGACAACTTCTTAGTGCATTAGACATGTCAGTTTGGGAGATGAAAGTAACATCCATTCGTGAATCAACTATCATGAGTTCTCTTACATTAGATGTACTTTATTCTAAACTAAAAACTCATGAAATTGACATCCTAGCACGTAAGAACCCAAACAAGTCTATTGCATTTGTCTCACAACGTGATATGTCTAGCTCCGGTCAATCATCATCCTGCAATACTCTTGCTTTGTTGTCCTCACTAACCCTGGAACAGATCGAAGAATTTCCAGAAGAGGAGTTGGCACTCGTCTCTACTAGATTCTCAAAAGCATTGCAAAATGTGAGAACTAGAAGGAGAGGAAGCTCCGGACCTCAACGTTGTTTTGAATGTGGTAAAATAGGACACTTTCGTACAGAATGTCCTAACCTTTCAGGTCCGACCACCCGGGAAGAGAAACAAAGCAAGGTCCGGACCTCCTCCGGAATTTCCTACAAGAAAAAGAAGGGTACCATAGGACGCAAGATGATCAACAGCTTCATCACCGCGCTTCAAGAGCTCAGTTCAAGTGACATTGATTTTGAAAGTGATGAAGAGAATGATGACTTAGCCAACTTATGCTTCATGACGGGCAAAGCAAGATCAAGAACAAGTCAGGAGGAAGCAGAACACAACAGTGACGATGATGAGGTATGTTCTACCTGCAATGAAATGTGTGATGCTATTTCTCGTGCAACTATTATTGTCAAGAAAAAGGACAAAAAGCTTAGGGATAGTGCTGCTAAAATTGAATCACTAGAATCTGAAATTAACCGTTTAAAAACTTTGTTTCCTAGTGATGATGCATGTCCCTCATGTCACTTGATCTATGAACAATTGTCCACATTAAGAAGTGCACATTCCTCCACTCTAGACAGACTTGATGAAGAAATTGAAAAGAACAAAAAGCTTGCTGCACTTAGTGATAAAAACTTAAAAGATGCTTCTTGTTCTACAGATGATTTGCATTGTTCTGCATGTGAAAATCTTGATAAGAAACTAAAAGATGCAATGAATGAAATTTCCATTCTGAACAATGCTTTACGATCTCATGAAGTTAAAAATTGTTCCAATTGCAAACTAAAAGGAAAAACTTCATGTGAAAACTGCCTAGACTTGTCCAAGAAACTTGATGACATGAATAGGACACTAGGTCGGTTTTGTAATGGGGATAAGAATCTAAACTTGCTGCTGAATTCTTCCAAGTCTAGCAAAGATAAAACTGGTTTAGGTTTTGATTCTCATGTTCATGCTAAGGCACATCCACCTAAAATTGTAAGGTCATTAGGAAGTGGTTTGATTCAAACAGTTCCTGAGCAAAAAGAAGTGGTTTTTAAATCTGCAGGAGTGTTGCCTCATTCGATTTCAAATAAAAATATTGCTTGCTCATCTAGACATGAAAACAAAGTTAAATTTCATTGTACCTTCTGTGGTAGAGATGGTCATGTCATAGATTTTTGTTATAGACTAGCTAAACAACAGAAAAAGGAAAGAAAAATTGCTAGATCTTATAACTTCCGTGCAATTAGAAAAACACAACCTGCTTTAGTGAGTCAGAAATTTGGAAAGGTAGCTTCCGGACCTTCTGGTAAGAAATCTACAAAGGCAGCTCCGGTAGTTATGATAGCTCCGAGAGTTACCGGATCTTCTGTTGTTCCCTCCGGAGCTTCAGTTTTTGCCCCCGGACCTTCTGCTTTTTTATCCGGAGCTACCGGTTTTCACTCTAAACAAGTAACAACTTCTAAATCAACTATTAAGAACAGAAAACCTCAATCTTTGACTCATAAACCTGCTGTTTTATCTCAGCATTCGCGTGTTTTTCCTGGTGCACGTCGCATGACTCAGTACTGGATTCCTAAATGCCTTTTGACTAACCCCAGTATTGAGTCATCGACGTATTGTGCTTCTATGTAGGTTACACGCTTGAGGAAGGAGAATATTTGGATTGTGGATTCAGGTTGCTCACGCCACATGTCCGGTAACAAAGATTGGTTCTCCTCCCTCACCTTTGTGTCACGTGTAGAGAATGTTACTTTTGCCGATAATTCTTCAACTCCTATAATTGCTAAGGGTTCGGTTAGAGTAAATGATAACTACACTTTGAAGGATGTGGCACTTGTCAAAAATTTGAAATATAACTTGCTTTCTGTCTCACAATTGCTAGATGAAAATCTAGAAATTATTTTCAATAAAAACTGCTGCAAAGTTGTAGATTCAAATAGTGAGCTTATTTTTAACATGTCTCGGTTTGGAAGAGTTTTTAAAGCTGAGTTTGGTATGTCTTCTTCTAAGCATAGGTGTCTAGTTGCAAATGACTCAAATGACTTATATTTTTGGCATCGTAGACTTGGTCACGTAGGCTTTGATCACCTAACGCGTGTTAGTACTCTTGATCGCATACGTGGGCTGCCTAAGCTAAAAGGGGACAAAGAAATTGTGTGCTCTTCTTGTAGACATGCTAAGATGGTTGCAGGTTCACATACTCCTCTCACAATGATCATGACAACTGAACCATGTCAACTTTTGCATCTTGACACCGTAGGACCTTCACGTGTTCAATCCTTCGGAGGTAAATGGTATGCTCTTGTTATTGTTGATGATTATTCTAGATATTCTTGGGTGTATTTTATGGCGTCTAAGAATGAAGTCTTTAGTCACTTTAGAACTTTATTTCTTAGATTATCAATTGATCACCCAGGATCATTAAAAGCAATTAGAAGTGATAATGGAGCTGAATTTAAAAATCAATTCTTTGATCACTTTTGTGATGAAAATAGAATAGATCATCAATTTTCTTCACCATATGTACCTCAACAAAACGGTGTTGTAGAAAGAAAGAACAGAACCCTAGTTGAGATGGCTAGGACTATGCTTGATGAATATCAAACCCCTAGGAAATTTTGGGCTGATGCATTAGCAACTGCTTGTTATGTCTCAAATCGTGTTTTCTTGCGTACTAAGCTAGGTAAAACACCATATGAGCTCCGGTTTGGACATAGGCCTAGTGTTACACACTTTCGGGTCTTTGGTTGCAAATGCTTTGTTAAGAAACATGGTAATCTTGATAAATTTGAACCTAGATCCAATGATGGCACGTTTCTTGGTTATCCATCTCATACTAGAGGCTACCGTGTTCTTTTACTTGACACTAACAAAATTGTGGAGACTTGTGAAGTGTCTTTTGATGAAGCTAGCCCAGGTACTAGCTCCGGTGTTGCAGGACCAGATTCATATTCTCAGGGGGAGGGTATTTTCGAAGATGAAGAAGAGCCGGTGATACTGCCTGGTAGTTGCGAAGTTGACACGTGTCCAACTCCGGACATTGAACAAGCTCCGGCTGTCACCTCTGCTGGTCCTGATCATCCACAAATCACAAGCTCATCAATCTACAATGAACCTAATGAAAAAGAAGCTTGTGAGACATCTGTTCCCCTACGTTTTTACAAAGATCATCCCCCACAACAGATGATTGGAAGCTTGCATGAACGAGTCACACGGTCCAGGTTTTGCGATCCAAACTCTCATGCTCATTCTGCTTTTGTTGCCTCTTTTGAACCTAAAGATATATCACACGCACTCACTAATGAATCTTGGATTATTGCCATGCAAGAAGAGTTAGAAAATTTTGAAAGAAATAATGTTTGGAAACTTGTACCTCCACCTCAAGGCCACACTTTAATTGGAACTAAATGGGTATATAAAAATAAACAAAGTGAGGATGGGGTTGTGATTAGGAATAAGGCTAGGTTGGTTGCTCAAGGTTTCACTCAAGTTGAAGGTCTAGATTTTGATGAAACTTTTGCTCCTGTCGCTAGATTAGAAGCCATAAGAATTTTGTTAGCTTTCGCAGCATCTAAAGGTTTTAAGCTATATCAAATGGATGTTAAAAGTGCTTTTCTTAATGGCTACATAGATGAGGAGGTTTATGTCAAACAACCACCAGGTTTTGAAAATCCAGATTTTCCTAATCATGTTTACAAACTGTCCAAAGCCTTATATGGTCTCAAACAAGCCCCTAGAGCATGGTATGATAGGTTAAAAACATTCTTACTTGAAAAGGGGTTTACAATGGGAAAGGTTGATAAAACTCTTTTTGTGCTTAATCATGGCAATGACTCATTATTCGTTCAAGTGTATGTGGATGATATTATCTTTGGTTGTGCTTCTCATGATCTTGTGTCCAAGTTTTCAGCAATGATGAGTTCCGAATTTGAAATGAGTATGATGGGTGAACTCACTTACTTTTTGGGGCTGCAAATCAAGCAAACCAAGGAGGGTACCTTTGTGCATCAAACAAAGTATACCAGAGATCTCCTAAGACGCTTCAACATGGACAAAAGCAAGCCTCTTCGGACACCAATGGGAACAGCAACAACACTTGAACTTGATGAAGATGGTGAATCCGTGGATCAAAAAGAATATAGAAGTATGATCGGATCACTTTTGTACCTTACGGCATCAAGACCGGACATACAATTCAGCGTATGTCTTTGTGCACGGTTTCAAGCTTCCCCACGTGTTTCACATTGTCAAGCCGTCAAAAGGATTCTCAGGTACTTACATGGAACTCAAGAATTTGGCATTTTTCTTCCTTCTTCCTCAATCGTTTCTTTGAAAGCTTTTTCGGATGCTGATTTTGGGGGTTGTAGGATTGATAGGAAAAGTACTTCCGGTGCTTGTCATTTTCTTGGTAATTCTCTTGTTGCTTGGTCCTCTAGAAAACAAAGTTCAGTTGCACAATCCACAGCCGAATCTGAGTATGTAGCTGCTGCTAGTGCTTGTTCACAAATTCTTTGGATTGTTCAAACACTTAAGGACTATGGGGTTGATCTAAATTGTGTTCCACTGTTCTGTGATAACACTAGTGCTATTTGCATTGCTAAAAACCCCGTGCAACATTCTAGAACTAAGCACATTGACATTAGGTATCACTTTCTCCGTGATAATGTTGAAAAAGGGAACATTGTGCTTCACCATGTAGATACCGAACAACAATTGGCTGACATTTTTACAAAACCTTTGGATTTCACTCGTTTTTGTTACATTCGTAGTGAAATAGGGGTTATGCATCCTCATGGCTTAAATTGAGGGGGAGTTTTTGAAACTTAGGAAGTCTATGTGTGAATCTGAAATTAAGATAATATGAGCATATTATTTCATACATATATGACTTTGTGATTCCTTCTACATGCTGAAAGTTCTTACTACATTACTCGTGTTATACTTTTTGTAGTTTTTGCCATGTCTAGTAATTGGAATAATTACTTACACTAAATCTGGTCATGGTCGAACTTTCTTGCTGTTTTGAACTTGTTACATGCTCACAAATGCTTTTAATCATTAAGAATTTATCAAGTAATCAACTCACATGTTGAGTTTTTATGAACAAATATAAATTGAGAAAAGATCAAGAGAATATGCATGCATCGCACTTCTTCTTTCGAGATGGCTTGTCATTGCACTTAGATATGAACTTGGAAGAAGTTGTGTATGACTAAAACCATGTCCTTAAGCTTCTGATTGTCAAATGACATAGGCTTGGCTTGGTTGGTTAGAATAAGGCAGATGCGCATATAATCTCTTGCAAATATCATATGATCTAGATTTATGCTTTGAAAATAATAAAATACAGCAACTTGTGTCATGCTTTCAGGTTTTGAAATAGTTAAGTTTGTGAGATCATGACCTGCTAAAATTGAAAATCACACTTGCTCTCTAGCATGGCTTACACTACATTATGTATCTCATTGATGTGATAGTGTAAGTTCCTTGATAGTATGACTTGGATGAGCTTTGTTTATAAGTATATGTTATAACAACTAAAGACGGAGAGATAATTTGTTTATATCTCATAACAATTAAAATTTCTCTTTTACCTTGCTGAATACATTGTCAAAGGGGGAGAGATTAATCACACATTAAAAAAAAGGAGAGATAATAAAGGGGGAGACATTTTCATTTTCAAAAGGGAGAGAGATTTTCATTTACGTTTGTTTTACAAAAGGGGAGAAGTTGTTTTCAAAACTTTTATGTGAATAAGCCAATGTTCGGATTTTAAATGGTGTTGCCAATGCATTCATCAAGGGGGAGATTGTAAGACCTATGTGTGCTGAATACATTGGCTTGTAGTGAATACACTTGGCTTTGATGATAAAAGTTTTAAATATCACCAAAACACCTTTTTATCAAGGTCCGACTCTAGCTCCGAGTTACAGCAAGGTCCGACGATAGGTCCGGCTTGTTTTGGGTAGCTCCGGCTACGTTAGATGCTAGGTCCGGCTTCTTGGTAAGGTCTGACCAGCTTTAGTTAGCTCCGGTGAGCTTTATGTTTAGCTCCGGCATGTCTTAGATAGCTCCGGCATATATCTGATAGCTCCGACATGTTTTTGCTAAGCTCCGAATTACTTTGTCTAGCTCCGGTTTTGGGTTGACTAGTTCCGACTAGTTTTGGTAAGCTCCGGATCCAGGATCTACTAGTTTTGGTAAGCTCCGGCGCTAGGTTCACTAGCTCTTGTTAGCTCCGGCTCAAGCTCCGGGTTGCTCTGGCAAGGTCCGGAACCTGACTGCAGTGTTTCTTGTTAGCTCCGGCTCAAGCTCCGGGTTGCTCTGGCAAGGTCCGGAACCTGACTGCAGTGTTTCTTGTTAGCTCCGGCTCAAGCTCCGGGTTGCTCTGGCAAGGTCCGGAACTTGACCAAAGTGCTTCTACTTTTCATTTGCAATGTTTCGTACTTGCTTTATATGATTGGAAAGATTGCTTAGTATTCATTTGCTAAGTTTTTGGTGCGTTTTGGATGATATGGTTGAAATCGTTTCTACTGTGGTTTTGCAACATGCTTATGTGAGGTTCTCACGTAAGGTGTTGTGCTCGGAACTAACGTGAGTCAAGTCGAGGACTTGGGCTCGTATGGATTGTTTGTTTATTCATGTGCAGGTGTTGCTTGAGTTCAAGTCATGGCTGGTGACAGGATCCATTGGACTAGTCTCAGGAGGAGATGAGGTTCCAACAACCAAGTTCAGGAGGAACTGTGGTTGAGCGGGTCAGGAGGTCGCGCAGGATGATTGAATCAAGGGCAGTGCATATGAAGGTCGAAGGAAGGTGTTCGCACGTATGCATGCGGTGCATGACGTGGCAATATGCTTCTAGAGACGGATTATGGAAGGAAGATCTGATCGGAAGGATCGGATCGTATCGGTTGATGACTTTGGCTGCGGCAGAGTCGGTTATGGCTCGGTATGGGAAGTATCGAGTTGGTTATGTTAGGATTTCGTGTGTATCACGAAATTGAGTTGTTTAGGAATGTGGGATACGTTCCTAAGGTGTTTGGAAGTCTTAAGATTGCTTCTATCTGCGTATAGAAGAATCTTGAGCAGTTATGGTAAGTTCCGATTGTGATCGGATTAGGATTGGAGTTCTAGTTGGATTGGGATGGCCTAAGGGCTGGTTATATAAGCAAGGGAAGGCCAAAGCTCGTGGAAGACGACTTTGGGGCTGTTCCTCTTGTGTTCTATTGAATAAAATTCATAGTTTGAAGGAACTTTTGTGCCTTGTTCGTCCGACTTGTTCCAGACAAGTTTTACTCGTCGAGTTTCTGGACAGCACTACCTTTCGACGGTGGTTTTAGCATAACTCGAGTTTTACTGATCCAATTGATGTGATTCTTTTTCGGTTGTCTTCACAACTTGATTAACTATCATCTGCCAAAATTTCACGGTCATTGGATTTGTGGTTTTTGTGCTACACGAGTTTCTTTTCAGCATTCCAGAAACTGTTTTTCTCGAGTAGGTCAGATTGACCAGTGTTTGATCTTTTGATCATAACTTGAGTTGTTCTCAACGGATTTGAGTAATTCTTTTTGTATTGTCTTCGTGACTTGATTCTCTCTGATATCTATCACTTTTGTCACGGTGAAACACGTTTAGATTAGTCTCATACACGATTTATTTAACAGATCGTTTTTCTACCAAAGGGATTAGGGTTTTATTGTTTCCGCTGCGTAAGATTTTTAAATCTACCATTCACCCCCCCTCTGGTAGCTTTTCACGTGCTCTTCGATCCTACAGATTCAGGTTGCTCACGCCACATGACCGGTAACAAAGAATGGTTCTCCTCTCTCTCTTTTGTGTCACGTGTAGAAAATGTTACTTTTGCCGATAATTCTTCAACTCCTATAATTTCTAAGGGTTCGGTTAGAGTAAATGATCACTACACTTTGAAGGATGTGGCACTTGTCAAAAATTTTAAATACAACTTGCTCTCTGTTTCACAATTGCCAGATGAAAATCTGGAAAGTATTTTCAAAAAAAAAATTGCTGCAAAGTTGTAGGTTCAAATAGTGAGCTTATTTTTAACATGTCTCGGTTTGGAAGAGTTTTTAAAGCTGATTTTGATATGTCTTCCTCTAAGCATACGTGTCGTGTTGCTAATGATTCAAATGACTTATATTTTTGGCATCGTAGACTTGGTCACGTAAGCTTTGATCACCTAACGCGTGTTAGTGCTCTTGATCGCATACGTGGGCTGCCTAAGCTCAAAGGGGACAAAGAAATTGTGTGCTCTTCTTGTAGACATGCTAAGATGGTTCCAGGTTCACATACTCCTCTCACAATGATCATGACAACTGAACCGGGTCAACTTTTGCACCTTGACACCGTGGGACCTTCACGTGTTCAATCCTTTAGAGGTAAATGGTATGTTCTTGTGATTGTTGATGATTATTCTAGATACTCTTGGGTTTACTTTATGGCATCTAAGAATGAAGCTTTTAGTCACTTTAGAACTTTATTTCTTAGATTATCGATTGATCACCCAAGATCTTTAAAATCAATTAGAAGTGATAACGGAACTGAATTTAAAAATCAATCTTTTGATCACATTTGTGCTGAAAATGGAATAGACCATCAATTTTCTTCACCATATGTACCTCAACAAAACGGTGTTGTAGAAAGAAAGAACAGAACCTTAGTTGAGATGGCTAGGACTATGCTTGATTAATATCAAACTCCTAGAAAATTTTGGGCTGATGCGATTGCAACCGCTTGTTATGTCTCAAATCATGTTTTCTTGCGCACTAAGCTAGGTAAAACACCATATGAGCTCCGATTTGGACATAGGCCTAGTGTTATGCACTTTCGGGTATTTGGTTGCAAATGCTTTGTTAAGAAACATGGTAATATTGATAAATTTGAACCTAGATCCATTGATGGCATGTTTCTTGGTTATCCATCTCATACTAGAGGCTATCGTGTGCTTTTACTTGACACTAACAAAATTGTGGAGACTTGTGAAGTTTCTTTTGATGGAGCTAGCCCAAGTACTAGCTCTGTATTGCAGGACCAGATCCATATCCTCAGGGGGAGGGTATTTTCGAAGATGAAGAAGAGACCATGATACTGCCTGATAGTTCCGAAGCTGACATGTGTCCAGCTCCGATCTTTGAACAAGCTCCGACTACCACCTCTGCTTGTCTTGATTGTCCACAAGCCACAAGCTCATCAATCTGCAATGAACCTGGTGAAGAAGAAGCTTGTGAGACATTTGTTCCCCTACGGATCGTCAAGAATCATCCCCCACAACAGATTATTGGAAGCTTGCATGAACGAGTCACACGGACCAGGTCTTACGATCCAAACTCTCATGCTCATTCTGCTTTTGTTGCTTCTTTTGAACCCGAAGATATATCACACGCACTCACTAATGAATCTTGGATTATTGCCATGCAAGAAGAGTTAGAAAATTTTGAAAGAAATAATGTTTGGAAACTTGTACCCCCACCTCAAGGTCACAGTTTAATTGGAACTAAATGGGTGTTTAAAAATAAACAAAGTGAGGATGGGGTTGTGATTAGGAATAAGGCCTTGTTGGTTGCTCAAGGTTTCACTCAAGTTGAAGGTCTAGATTTTGATGAAACTTTTGCTCCTGTTGCTATATTAGAAGCCATAAGAATTTTGTTTGATTTTGCTGCATCTAAAGGTTTTAAGCTATATCAAATGGATGTCAAAAGTGTTTTTCTTAATGGCTACATAGATGAGGAGGTTTGTGTCAAACAATCACCGGGTCTTGAAAATTCAGATTTTCCTAATCATGTTTACAAACTGTCCAAAGCCTTGTACGGTATCAAACAAACCCCTAGAGCATGGTATGATAGGTTAAAAACATTCTTACTTGAAAAGGGGTTTACCATGGGCAAGGTTGATAAAACTCTTTTTGTGCTTAAGCATGGCAATGACTCATTATTCGTTCAAGTGTATGTGGATGATATTATCTTTGGTTGTGCTTCTCATGATCTTGTGTCCAAGTTTTCAGCTATGATGAGTTCAAAATTTGAGATGAGTACGATGGGAGAACTCACGTACTTTTTGGGGTTGCAAATCAAGCAAACCAAGGAGGGTACCTTTGTGCATCAAACGAAGTATACAAAAGACCTCCTAAGGCGCTTCAACATGGACAAAAGCAAGCCTCTTAGGACACCAATGGGAACAGCAACAACACTTGAACTTGATGAAGATGGTGAACCCGTGGATCAAAAAGAATATAGAAGCATGATCGGATCACTTTTGTACCTCACGGCATCAAGACCAGACGTACAATTCAGCGTATATCTTTGTGCACGGTTTCAAGCCTCCCCACGTGCTTCACATCGTCAAGCCGTCAAAAGGATTCTCAGGTACTTACATGGAACTCAAGGATTTGGCATTTTTCTTTCTTCTTCCTCAACCGTTGCTTTGAAGGCTTTTTTCGATGCTGATTTTGGAGGTTGTAGGATTGATAGGAAAAATACTTTTAGTGCTTGTTATTTTCTTAGTAATTCACTTGTTGCTTGGTCCTCTGGAAAACAAAATTCATTTGCACAATCCACGGCCGAATCTGAATATGTAGCTGCTGCTAGTGCTTGCTCACGAATTCTTTGGATTGTTCAAACACTTAAGGACTATGGGGTTGATCTAGATAATGTTCCACTGTTTTGTGATAACACTAGTGCCATTTGCATTGCTAAAAACCATGTGCAACATTCTAGAACTAAGCACATTGATATTAGGTGTCACTTTCTCCATGACAATGTTGAAAAAGGAAACATTGTGCTTCACCATGTAGATACCGAACAACAATTGGCTAACATTTTTACAAAACCTTTGGATTTCACTCATTTTTGTTACATTCATGGTGAAATAGGGGTTATGCATCCTCATGGCTTAAATTGAGGCGGAGTTTTCAAACTTGGAAAGTCTATGTGTGAATCTGAACTTAAAATAATATGAGTATAGTATTTCATACATATATGACTTTGTGATTCCTTTTACATGCTGAAAGTTCTTACTACATTACTCGTGTTATACATTTTGTAGTTTTTGCCATGTCTAGTGATTGGAATAATTACTTACACTAAATTTGGTCATGGTTGAACTTTCTTGCTCTTTTGAACTTGTTGCATGCTCACAAGTGCTTTTAATCATAAATAATTTATCAAGCAATCAACTCACATGTTGAGTTTTTGTGAAAAAATATAAGTTGAGAAAAGATCATGAGAATATGCATGCATCGCACTTCTTCTTTTGAGATGGCTTATCATTGCACTTAGATATGAACTTGGAAGAAGTTGTGTATGACTAAAACCATGTCCTTAAGCTTCTGATTGTCAAATGACATAGGCTTGGCTTGGTTGGTTAGAATAAGGCAGATGCGCATATAATCCCTTGCAAATATCATATGATCTAAATTTGTGCTTTGAAAAATAATAAAATGCAGCAACAAGTGTCATGCTTTCAGGTTTTGAAATAGTTAAGTTTGTAAGATCATGACTTGCTTAAATTGAAAATTACATTTGATCTCTAGCATTGCTTACACTACTTTATGTATTTCATTGATGTGATAGTGTAAGTTACTTGATAGTATGCTCATAACAATTAACACTTGTCTTATAAACCTTGCTGAATACATTGTCAAAGGGGAGAGATAATATGTGAATTTTTAAAAAAAACAAATATGCAAGGATTCACAATTGTTTTTGGCACAATTCTTCTCAGGGGGAGAATTTTTTTCTCATTTTATTTCTGTTTTACAAAGGGGGAGATATTGTTTTCAAAACTTTTAATGTGAATAAGCCAATGTTCGGATTTTAAATGGTGTTGCCAATGCATTCATCAAGGGGGAGATTGTGAGACCTATGTGTGTTGAATATATTGGCTATGGCGATAAAAGTTTTGAATACTACCAAAACACCTTTATCATCAAGGTCCGACTCTAGCTCCGAGCTTTTGCAAGGTCCGACAATAGGTCCGACTTTCTTTGTCTAGGTCTGACATGTTTTTGGGTAGCTACGATGAGCTTTGTCCTTAGCTCCAACATGTTTTTGATAGCTCCGGCATGTCTTTGTTAAGCTCTGATATGTTCTGCTAGGTCCGACTTATGTTGGTTAGCTCTGACATGTTTCTCTAGCTCCGGCTTTTGGATTGACTAGTTCTGACTAGTTTTGGTCAGCTCTGGCGCTAGGTCCGAGTAGCTTTGGTTAGCTCCGGTGCTAGGTCCTGCTAGCTTTGTTAAGCTCCGGCGCTAGGTTGTACTAGCTTTGGTAAGCTCCGGCTCAAGCTCCGGTTAGCTTTGGCAAGGTTCGGAGCTTGATCGCAATGTTCCGGTTTTTAATGTGAAATGTTTCGAACTTGCTTTACATTGTTGGAAAGTTTGCTTAGTATTCTTTTACTAAGTTTTTGGTGTGTTTTGGTTGATATGGCTGATATTGTTTTGATATGCTTTGCAACATGCTTATGTGAGGTGCTCACGTAAGGTGTTGTGTTCGGAACTGACTTGAGTCAAGTCGCGGACTTAGGCTTGTACGGATTGGTTGTTTTTTCATGTGCAGGTGTTGCTTGAGTTCAAGTCATGGCTGGTGACAGGATCCTTTGGACTAGTCTCAGGGGGGAGATGAGGTTCCAACAACCAAGTTTGGGAGGAACTGTGGTTGAGCGGGTCAGGAGGTCGCGCAAGATGATTGAATCAAGGGCAGTGCATATGAAGGTTATTGGACATCGAAGGAAGGTGTTTGCACATATGCATGCGGTGCATGACGTTGCAACAAGGTTCTGAAGATGGTTTATGGATGGGAAGATCTGGTTGGAAGGATCGGATCGTATCGGTTGATGACTTTGGCTGCGGCGGAGTCGGTTATGGCTCGGTATGGAAAGTATCGTGTTGGTTATGATAGAATTTCGTGTGGGTCACGAATTTGAGTTGTTTTAGAAATGTGGGATACATTCCTAAGGTTTTTGGAAGTCTTAAGATTGCATCTATCTGCATATAGAAGAGTCCTAAGCAGTTATGGAAAGTTTCGATTCGTGATCTGAGTAGGATTAGGGTCCTGATTTGAGTTGAGTTGGCTTTCGAGCTGGTTATATAAGAAAGGGGGGCCAAAGCTCATGGGCACGACTTTAGGGCTGTTCCTCTTGTGTTTTATTGAATAAAATTCGTAGTTTGAAGGAACTTTTGTGCCTTTTTCGTCCGATTTGTTCCAGACAAGTTTTACTCGTCGAGTTTCTGAACAGCACTACCTTTCGTCGGTGGTTTTATCATAACTCGAGTTTTACAGATCCAATTGATGTGATTATTTTTGAGTTATCTTCACAACTTGATTATATATCATCTGTCAGAATTTTACGGTCATTGGATTTGTAGTTTCTGATCTACACGAGTTTCTTTGCAGCGTTCTAGAACTGTTTTTCTCAGGTAGGACAGATTGACCTTTGTTCGATCTTTCGATCATAACTTGAGTTTCTCTCAACGGATTTGAGTGATTATTCTTGTGTTGTCTTCGTGACTTGATTCTCTCTGATATATATCACTTTTGTCATGGTGAAACACGTTTAAATTAGTTTCACACACACTTTCTCTAACAGATCGTTTTTTTGCCGAATGGGTTGGGATTTAATTGTTTTCGCTGCGTAAGATTTTTAAATCTACCATTCACCCCCCTCTGGTAGCTTTTCACGTGCTCTTCGATCCTACATATTTTCAAATTACCTGTGACTTTTCTTTTCGTATATAGATCTAGGCACGTGCCCAAGTGGACGACATGAAAGCTGAGCAGGGAGGCCCAATTCCAAATGAGGAGAGAAACCACATCTTCCAGCATTGTTATAGATCCTAATCGGTTGTGCAGGATCACGGGTTTGGGGGCGTGGTTATAAGGCTAACCCAACTGGTCCTGAACGTGAACGTATGCGTATCCAGATGTCTGAACACCTCAACGACCAAGTTCGAAACTTAGAAGATAGAAATGCAGGCCTCAATCACCAAGTGCAGGAGTTGGAAGTAAGAAATGATAGCTTAACCACCTAGATGGACTGCATAAACCAGAAAAATGAAGAGTTAAATGTTCAAGTCCAGAACTTACAAGGTTAGATAGCAGCTGATCGTGAAAATACAGCTAAGGAAATCCAGAACATGCGCGCCTCAAAGGCTAAAATGCACAAAATGATGATGGAGACCACTCCACAAAAGGTCCACCAAAGGAACCGCCAGAAGCCACCTGCTCCAACAATTAGTCCCGGTCAGCTTAGGAAAATTCTTAACATGCAAACACATCGCTTTAGTAATCCTTGTGTGTTGTTACGCGTGTTGCAATATCAATTGATGGATGTTTATCGTAAAACTCGTGATTCTGTTGCCACTAATTTTCAAACCTGGTGCATTAGGGTTCTATTGCCGCTAATTATAAAATGTGGCATTACAAATTTCTTGTAACGAATGATAAATTGTTGCAATAGGAAGCTATTACCACGAATTACAAAACGCAGTATAAACATTTGGCAACGACTCAAAAAACATTGCACTAGACTGCTTGTAACACCCTCATTTTTAAGCATCATGCCCTACATGCATTCATATACATGTTTAACATTAATCCACATAAATAGGAATGAGTTTAAAATTGATTTGAAACAAAACCGCACTTAAAATTCTTGAAAGTGTGGACTAGTCCGATTTTGGTGCGGACTAGTCCAATTTCTCTCTGACCTCGATCAGACTTGTCCGTTTTTGCTGCGAACTAGTCCATTTTTGCCTCTGGACACTTTCGGACTTGTTTGGTCTTATGCGGACTAGTCCAGTGTTCCAAGAATCCTTGAAAAATTGCTAAGTCCCTGGACTTGTCCGGTGTTCCAGCGGACTTGTCCGTTTTCCTTTCTGACTAAAGTCGGACTTGTCCGATTTTTTGCCAGAGTTGTCCGATTTCTCTCTGGACAACTTCGGACTAGTCCACTCCTTTTTGGACTTGTCCGATATTTCGCGACTTTGAATTAATCCTTTGTTTTATGAATTGTTTATTGGGTTTTACGTTAAGTGGGCCTAGGGACATCGTGCCTAACTCTTTTAGAGCCCATGTGGGACTCTAAACCGGCCTCTACTCCTCTCAAACTCGAAATCCATCTAACCCTAGCCTCCACCTCTATATAAACAACCCCAGCCCTTGGCTTGACATCTATTTGCCACTTCTCCACCCCACCCAAACCCTAGTTCGTGGAGATACGCCATCAAGGAGGGAGGAGGAGATCCCAAGCAAGAAGAAGAAGAGGAAGAAACGAAAGAGGATCAAGATCTCCATCAAGTTTCGTTCTTCATCACCAAATCATCTCCAAGTTCATCATCAACCCTAGATCATCAAGATCCAAGTGTTGTCTCCAAGATCCTTGATTCATTGGAGTTCTAAACACCTGGTATACCTTCTATTTCCTTTTCCTTACGTGAATTCAACCCCTAATCTCCAAATTCATGTTGATCTAGAAAACCCTAATCTGTTGATCTCGTAAAGTGCGGACTTGTCCAGTCCCTAGCGGACTAGTCCAATTTTCCTGGTAAAATTGTGTTGAATTAATTCTAAAATTTGATCGAATGAAATCCAAACCTGTATAAACTTGTTAAAATCTATTATAACTAGATAGTGATCATTTAAAATCAATCTTTTAACAAGTTCTACCTTGCATTTGCATCAATCATGCTTATAATTTCATATTGAGTAATATTTGTGCACTCTTTGATTGTATTCTTGTCTTGTATGGTTATTGTGCGGAATAGATGGATTTGCGCTAGAGAGTGCCGCGGAGGATCTACAGCACCAAGAGTTTGAAGTCTTTGATCCTAATCAATCCCAAGAGCAAGGCAAGTGTCCTTGAAGCATATTGATCCAATTTTTAAAATAAATGTTTTGTTTGCAAAATTGCATGCTTGTGTCAATTTGATGGGAATCTATGATAGGAAGTTTACTAGCGTTGTATAACCACCCTTGTCACCTGGAATTCATGGTAGAGAGTCGGGAAGGGCTTTTTACCTTTGCTTCGCTTAACTACTTGGGATGGGAAAACAACTATACTATTTAATTATGCATTAATGAGATTATGGTTAATATGAACTGGTTAATATGATATGGTAATGGGTGATCTAAGCAAGCCTGGTATGTGGATGGATTGGATGTTATGGTGGTTAACTTGCTTTAGATCTAAGGACCGGTTCATGCGAGAATAAGCCAGGACTACAGTGCCACCACGAGGCCAAGTATGGGTGCGGCGTAGCTGATTAATTAGGGCTTTGCTAGTGCTATTTGGACCATTAAAGATGCTCAGGGAAGGGGTAGTCGGATTGGGTTTGTCGATGATTGGTGGGACTACCCTAGGATCCGAATGGCTCAAGAGGGGGCCCTTGGTTGAAGATGTGCTCTGTAGGAGACATCGCCACCGGTGAAACCTCAGTGGGGTCTAAATAGGCTATTAATCCATTTGTAAAGGCTATTTTGTGATCTCTTGGCCATACACCTATGGTAGTGTTTTGGCATAATGGAGGTTTTCTCTAGTCACCGACTGGTGATGAAATCACAAACACGTGGGTAAAGCGGTACAACCTTTGCAGAGTGTCTAATAAAACTATCATGATAGTCGTGCTCCCGGTTATGAGAACCTGGGCAACTTCCATGATTAGAGGGAACCTGGTATTGGGATGGTTTTTGGGATGGTTATGGTTGGTATTATGATTATGGCTGGTTATGGATTAATTTCTGGTATTGAATATGGTTATTGGAAATGGTGAAACCTGGAATATGGATGATGGTAATGAATAGTGTCTGGCATTATGATGATTATATGGCATATGATGGGTTTACTTAATATACATATAATATATTGCTTTTCAAATGTTTTGCTGTACTTTTCAGCACTTAGCCATTATTATTACTGCTATTTGAATCAGCTACATGCCATACTTTCCACACTTGCTGAGTACGACATGTACTCATCCTTGCAATCCCCCACCAACAGTTGCAGGTCAAGATTGGGAGATTAACGATGATAATGCAGAGTTCTAGGCCGTATATACCATCAGTTTCGCCTGTGGTGTTGATTGGAGCTGCGCTACCCTATTGCTTATGTTGCCTAGCTGTTTAGTTTGCCTAATTAATTTATTTCTGCTGCATTAGTTAGAACATGTCATTAATAATCATTAGAGCTTGTATTCGAGGATATTATGAATGGTGTAATAAAATTTGGTTAATTAATCTTGTTTTGTGGTAATTGTCTGTATATCATTTGTGATGCACTCGCGTATGTGTGTTGAACGTCCTGGGCACACATATGCATTCACTTGGTTCATTTTCGGAACCGGGTGTCACAAATTGGTATCAGAGCCACATGTTGACCGTAGGATGCAACCTAGATAGAATGGACACTTTAGAGCACATAGGAGCACTTAGGAACCCATGTATTTTTGTTTGGTGTGCTGCTTGCTATATATATTGGTTGCTTGTGTGCTTAATAGAGGATTTTGGGATGCTTTAGCATTGCCAAGTCCACCTAGGCTAGTGGGTTGTTTAGTTGCATATCCCTTGATGCATATAGTTGGGGACGGTTTTATAATTCTTATCTATTGCTTTTCTTCAGATGGTGAGGACTCGCAACCAGAGGGATGTAAATGATGAGGAGAAGAACCATGGAGTACCTCAGAACCACAATGGACAAGGACCTGCTCATGGAGCTATCAATATTGAGCAGCTAGTGGCTTTGTAGAACCAGCTCATGCAGACCATGATACAAACTATGGGACAATTGCAGGCTAGTGACATCAACAATCAGCCCCGCATGCCTCCACCACCACCCCCACCCCCTCATAACTGGTTGGGAGAGTTTATGAGGACTAGGCCGCCAACATTTGCTCAAGCCACTGACCCTATGGATGCGGATGATTGGCTCAAGTCCGTGGAGAAGAAGCTTGCTATTGTCCAATGCAGTGATCGGGAGAAAGTGCTTTTCACTTCTCATCAACTAGTTGGAGCAGTTGCGGATTGGTGGGATTCCTTATGCAATGCTCATGAGAACAAAGAGAGAATTACTTGGGCTGAATTCAAAGAGAGCTTCCATTCTCATTACGTGCCGGAAGGTGTTATGATTTTGAAGAGGCAGGAACTTGAGAACTTGAGGCAAGGAAAATTGAGTGTGGGTGAATACCTCAACAAATTCACTCAACTCTCAAGATATGCGCCTGAAGATGTGAGCAGGGACAGCCGGAAGCAATATTTGTTCATGAGAGGCTTGAACAAAGAGATCCAAGTGCAATTGCTCAACTGTGATTATGCCAACTTTCAGAAGCTTGTGGACAAAGCAATTGTGGTTGAGAACAAGGTCTGTGAGATGGAGCAAGACAACAAGAGGAAGGTGCCATAATAAGCACAGCAACAAGGAAGTAATGTGTGCCCTCACTTTGCGCCTCCTAATGCGCCCTATTACAGCTCCTCTACTCCTATACAGCACCCTGATTATGCACCGCGCCCAGCTCAGTTTGTGCAGCAGCGCCCTGTTATGCAAGCACCTAGGCCTCCGATACCATATGCACCTCGTGCTAATTTTCCTGGTGAAAATGTTCAGAACCAAGCTCGCCCCAATAATCCTAGTGGAGTAAAGAAGTGCTATACATGTGGAGAAGCTGGACACTTTGCACATCAATGTCCTCAGTATGGCCTTGGTCAAGGAAGCAATACGCCGAGGCAAAACCCAAGACCCAATGGAGGACAGCCACAAGGGAACCATGGACAGCAGAATTTTGCTCGTGGCAATGTGAACCATGTCTCTACGGAGGATGCTCAACAAGCAGATGACGTGATCATTGGTATATTTCTCACCAACTCCAACCCCGCGACTATGTTGTTTGATTCTAGAACATCACATTCATTCATTGCATCTAAATATGTCACCAAGTATAGTTTGCCTATCTCTCATATGAAGTTTACTCTATTGGTTAAGTCTCCTAGAGGAGAGATGAGGACAAATATAGTATGTCCAAAAGTAAGCCTTAGAATAAAGGGGGGTAGACTTCTCTGCCAACCTCATTGTTTTGGACTCTCAAAGATTGGACATTATACTTGGTATGGACTGGTTGAGGAAGCACAATGGAGTTATTGAGTGTGCCACGAAAATGGTAAAGTTGACCAATGAGGAGGGATCACCATAGAATTTGAAGCATCTCAAACCGCACCGAAGCAATTGAAGCTGAATCATATGGACGGTGTCGCAATTGAGGAGATACCGGTGGTGTGTGAATTTTTGGATGTTTTCCGGGCGAGTTTCCAGGTATGCCACCTGATCGAGACATTGAGTTTGTTATTGATTTAATACCTGGAACTGCACCTATAGCTAAGAGGCCGTATAGGATGCCTCCTATGGAATTAGCAGATCTCAAGAAGCAAATTCAAGAGCAACTAGAAAAGGGTTTCATTCATCCCAGCTCTTCACCTTGGGGAGCGCACGTTCTATTTGTGGACAAGAAGGATGGATCCCAATGGATGTGTCTAGATTACCGAGCTCTCAACGAGGTAACAATTAATAACAAGTACACCTTGCCACGCATAGAAGACTTGTTTGATCAGATGAAGGGTGCTTGTGTCTTCTCTAAGATTGATTTGAGGTCGGGATACTTTCAAATGAATATTAGACCATCGGACATACCACAGACAGCTTTTAGAACACGGTATGGATCTTATGAGTACACCGTAATGTCTTTTGGATTGACAAATGTGCCTGCCTACTTTATGTACCTCATGAATAAGGACTTCATGAAGTACTTGGATAGGTTTGTAGTGGTGTTCGTAGACGACATTATGATCTACTCGAAGGATGAGAAGGAACATGAGGAACACTTGAGGCTTACGCTGCGGAAATTAAGGGAGCATCAATTGTATGCCAAGTTCAACAAGTGTCAGTTTTGATTGAAAGAGGTGTCACTTTTAGGTCATATAATCTCAGGAGGAGGAGTATCGGTTGACCCAGGAAAGGTGAGGGACGTATTGAAATTGGAACCCCGCAAAACGTAAAGGAAATAAGGAGCTTTCTTCGAATGGTTGGATATTACCGTCGATTCATCAAGGACTTTTCCAAGATAGCCAAGCCAATGACAGAATTGCTAATGAAGGGAACGGCTTTCCAATGGACTCAAGCTTGTCAAAACAGCTTTGAGGAGTTGAAGAAGAGGTTGACAACAGTCCCAATTTTGGTACTACCGGATGTGAGCAAGAGTTTTGATATTTATTGCAACGCATCGAGACAAGGACTTGGATGTGTACTGATGCAAGAAGGTCAAGTGGTCGCCTATGCATCAATACAATTGAAGAAACATGAGCAAAATTACCCAACACATGATTTAGAACTTGCAGCTGTGGTACATGCGTTGAAGATTTGGAGACACTATATCCTTGGACATAGGTGTGAAATTTATACAGATCACAAGAGTCCTAAGTATATTTTCACACAAATGGATCTGAATTTGTGGCAACAGAGATGGTTGGAGCTCATCAAAGATTATGATTTGGGGATCAACTATCATCCAAGAAAAGCCAATGTAGTGGTCGATGCTTTGAGTAGAAAAGGAGTAAGTCATCAACTTACAGTTCGAGAGTTACCATCCGAGCTATGTAAGGAGTTTGAACGGTTGAACCTTGGATTTGTAAATGAGATGGAGATGATGGAGTTAAACCCAACCTTAGAGCAAGAAATTCGGGAAGGCCAAACTAAGGATGAGGAAATTCAAGGAATCAAGGAAAGGACCCAAGAGGGGAGAGAATTCAGATTTGATGAGGATGAACATGGTACTCTATGGCTTGGTAAGAGGATTGTCGTGCCTAATGTGAAGCGTATTCGGGAGACAATATTAAAAGAGGCACATGACTCACCTTACTCAATTCACCCCAGTTGTACGAAGATGTACAAAGACTTGAAGACTTGCTATTGGTGGGATAGCATGAAAAAGGACATAGCTGAATATGTAGCATTGTGTGATGTGTGTCAACGAGTCAAGGCGGAACATCAAAGGCCAGTTGGATTATTGCAACCATTAAAGGTCCCGGAATGGAAGTGGGAAGAAATTGGAATGGACTTCATAGTTGAGTTACCACGTACTCAGTTCGGTTACGACTCAATTTGGGTAATTGTGGATCACTTAACCAGGTCAGCTAATTTTGTCCCTGTGAAGACCAAATATACAGCTGCACAATTGGCCCAAATATACATGGAGCATATTGTGTGTTGACACAGAGTATCGAAGAAGATAGTCTCGGATAGAGGTTCTCAATTTACCTCCAGATTTTGGCAGAAATTGCACGAAGTATTGGGAACAAGGTTGAACTTTAGTTCGGCATATCACCCTCAAACGGATGGACAAACTGAGAGGACTAATCAAATTTTGGAGGACATGTTAAGAGCTTGTGCTTTAAATCATGGGAAAGGTTGGGCTAAGAGCATGCCCTATGCAGAATTTTCATAAGACAATAGTTACCAAGCAAGCTTGAAAATGTCACCATATGAAGCGCTTTATGGAAGGAAGTGTAGGACACCTTTATTCTGGAATGAGGCAGGAGAAACTCAAATATTTGGTCTGGATGTGTTGCAAGAAGCCGAAAAGCAAGTCCAAATAATTTGTGAAAACTTGAGGGCTGTCCAATCAAGACAAAAAGGTTATGCAGACAATAGGAGAAGGAAATCAGCCTTTGAAGTGGGAGATTTTGTTTACCTCAAGGTGTCACCAATGAGGGGTCATAAGAGGTTTAACATAAGATGCAAGCTAGCACCTCGCTACATTGGACCATTCAAGATTTTGGACAAAAGGGGAGAAGTAGCATATAAGTTGGAGATGCCAGCTCATCTTTCGGATGTCCATGATGTCTTTCATGTTTCCCAGCTCAAGAAGTGCTTGAGAGTACCGGAACAACAAGTGCCAATGAAAGGATTGGAATTAGGGGAAGATTTGACTTATGCCGAACAACCACTCAAAATCTTGGAAACCAAGGAGAGGGTCACAAGGAACAAGGTTATTAGATGGTGTAAAGTTCAATGGAAGCACCACACAGAAAAAGAAGCAACGTGGGAATTGGAGGATGATCTCAAGAAGGAATTTCCCTATCTCTTCTCTTCCACATCGAATCTCGAGGGCGAGATTCATTTTAAGGGGGGTAGGTTTGTAACACCCTCATTTTCATGCATCATGCCCTACATACATTCATATACATGTTTAACATTAATCCACATAAATAGCAATGAGTTTAAAATTGATTTGGAACAAAACCGCATTTAAAATTCTGGAAAGTGCGGACTAGTCCGATTTTGGTGCGGACTAGTCCGACTTCTCTCTGACCTCGATCAGACTTGTCCGTTTTTGCTGCGGACTACTCCGTTTTTGCCTCTGGACGCTTTCGGACTTGTCCGGTCTTATGCGGACTAGTCCGGTGTTCCAAGAATCCTTGAAAATTTGTTAAGTCCCTGGACTTGTCCGGGCTAGTCCAGTGTTCCAGCGGACTTGTCCGTTTTCCTTTATGACTAAAGTCGGACTTGTCCGATTTTTGGCCAGAGTTGTCGGATTTCTCTCTGGACAACTTCGGACTAGTCCGGTCCTTTTCGGACTTGTCCGATATTTTGCGACTCCGAATTAATCCTTTGTTTTACGACCTGTTTCTTGGGTTTTACGTTAAGTGGGCCTAGGGACGTCGTGCCTAACTCTTTTAGAGCCCATGTGGGACTCTAAACTGGCCTCTACTCCTCTCAAACTCTAAATCCATCTAATCCTAGCCTCCACCTCTATATAAAGAACCCCACCCCTTGGCTTGACATCTATTTGCCACTTTTCCACCCCACCCAAACCCTAGTTCGTGGAGAGACGCCATCAAGGAGGGAGGAGGAGATCCCAAGCAAGAAGAAGAAGAGGAAGAAATGAAAGAGGATCAAGATCTCCATCAAGTTCCGTTCTTCATCACCAATTCATCTCCAAGTTCATCATCAACCCTAGATCATCAAGATCCAAGTGTTATCTCCAAGATCCTTGATTCATTGGAGTTCTAAACACCTGGTATACCTGCTATTTCCTTTTCCTTATGTGAATTCAACCCCTAATCTCTAAATTCACATTGATCTAGGAAACCCTAATCCGTTGATCTCGTAAAGTGCGGACTTGTCCGGTCCCTAGCGGACTAGTCCGATTTTCCTAGTTAAATTGTGTTGAATTAATTCTAAAATTTGATCTAATCAAATCCAAACCTGTATAAACTTGTTAAAATCTATTAGAACTAGATAGTAATCATTTAAAAGCAATCTATTAACAAGTTCTACCTTGCATTTGCATCAATCATGCATATCATGTCATATTGAGTAATATTTGTGCACTCTTTGATTGTATTCTTGTCTTGTATGGTTATTGTGCGGAATAGACGGATTTGCGCTAGAGAGTGCCGTGGAGGATCTACAGCACCAAGAGTTTGGAGTCTTTGATTCTAATCAATCACAAGAGCAAGCCAAGTGTCCTTGAAGCATATTGATCCAGTTTTTAAAATAAATGTTTTGTTTGCAAAATTGCATGCTTGTGTTAATTTGATGGGAATCCTATGATAGGAAGTTTACTAGCGTTGTATAACCACCCTTGTCACCTTGAATTCATGGTAGAGAGTCGGGAAGGGCTTTTTACCTTTGCTTCGCTTAACTACTTGGGATGGGAAAACAACTATACTATTTAATTATGCATTAATGAGATTATGGTTAATATGAACTGGTTAATATGATATGGTAATGGGTGATCTAAGCAATCCTGGTTTGTGGATGGGTTGGATGTTATGGTGGTTTTCTTGCTTTAGATCTATGGACCGGTTCATGCGAGAATAAGTCAGGACTACAGTGCCACCATGAGGCCAAGTATAGGTGCGGCATAGCTGATTAATTAGGGCTTTGCCAGTGCTATTTGAACTATTAAAGATGCTCGGGGAAGGGGTAGTCGGATTGCGTTTGTCGATGATTGGTGGGACTATCCTGGGATCCGAATGGCTCAAGAGGGGGCCCTTGGTTGAAGATGTGCTCTGTAGGAGACATCACCACCAGTAAAACCTCAGTGGGGTCTAAATAGGCTAGTAATCTCTTTGTAAAGGCTATTTTGTGATCTCTTGGCCATACACCTATGGTAGTGTTTTGGTATAATGGAGGTTTTCTCTAGTCGCCGACGGGTGATGAAATCACAAACACGTGGGTAAAGCAGTACAACCTCTGCAGAGTGTCTAATAAAATTATCATGATAGCCGTGCTCCCGGTTATGAGCACCTGGACAACTTCTATGATTAGAGGGAACCTGGTATTGGGATGGTTTTGGGATGGTTATGGTTGGTATTATGATTATGGCTGGTTATGGATTAATTTCTGATATTGAATATGGTTATTGGAAATGATAAAACCTGGAATATGGATGATGGTAATGAATAGGGACTGGCATTATGATGATTATATAGTTTATGGTGGGTTTACTTAACATACATATAATATATTGCTTTTCAAATGTTTTACTGTACTTTTCAGCACTTAGCCATTATTATTATCGTCATTTGAATCAGCTACATGTCATACTTTCGACACTTGCTGAGTATGACATGTACTCACCCTTGCAATCCCCCACCAACAGTTGCATGTCAGGATTAAGAGTTTAACGATGATAATGCGGAGTTCTAGGCCGTGTCTACCGTCAGCTTTGCCTGAGGTGTTGATTGGAGCTGCGCTACCCTATTGCTTATGCTGCCTAGTTGTTTAGTTTGCCGAATTACTTTATTTTTGCTGCATTAGTTGGAACATGTCATTAATAATCATTTGAGCTTGTATTCGAGAATATTATGAATTGTGTAATAAAAGTTGGTTAATTAATCTTGTTCTATGGTAATTGTCTGTATATCGTTTGTGATGCACTCGTGTATGTGTGTTGAACATCCTGGGCACACATATACGTTCACTTGGTTCATTTTCGAAACCGGGTGTCACACTGCTATTGCCACCACGCAGAAAACGTTGCATTAAAACACTATTGCCACATATGAGAAAATGTTGCAATACACCTCTATCAACACAAATCTTTAAATGTTGCATTACAACCGTACTACCAGAGGTCAAAAAACGCTGCATTACTAACCTATTGTCATAGATCAGGAAACATTGCATTAGAAACCTATTGCTACAGAGTAGGAAACGTTGCATTACTAACCTATTGCCACAGATAAGAAATAGTTGCAATACCAAACTATTCGCCACGGATGTGAAATTGTTGCAGTACCATACTAGTTCTCAAGGATCTGAAATCGGTTTAATACAGTACTATTTGCCACTTTTTTGAACTCTTTGCAATAACATACAATTTGCCACGGACGTTAAACCGTCGTAGTACCATACTATTTTCCACGGTTGTGACATCGTCACAGTACCATACTATTTTCCACGAATGTGAAATCATTGCAATACAGTGATATTTGTTGTAATACGTTAAATCGTCATAATACCATAAATCGTTGCAATACCATACTATTTGTCACGGTGTTAAAATCGTTGCAATACTGTAGTATTTGCCACGAATGAGAAATCGTTGCAATCCCATGCTATTACCACGAATGTGACATCGTTGCAATACCATGCTATTCGTTGCAATACGCTAAATCGTCGCAATACGCTAAACTGTTGCAATAGCATACTATTGCCACAGCTGTGAAATCGTTGCAACCACATACAATTACCACAAATGTGAAATCATTGCAATACCATGCTATTCGTTGCAGTACGTTAAATCGTTGCAGTATGTTAAATCCTCGCAATATGCTAAATCGTTGTAATAACATACTATTTGCCACGAATATGAAATTGTTGCAATACCGTACTATTTGCCATGATTGTGAATCCGTTGTAATACCATACTATTCGTTGCAATACGTTAAATCGTCGCAATACCTGAAATCTTTGCAATAGCGTCCTATTTGCCACCGATGTGAAATCGTTGCAATACCATACTATTTGCCACGGATGTCAAGGCATCGCAATAACATATCGTCATGGGAATTATTACGACAATTCATAAAAACTATCGTCACACGATTTTTTGTTACAACATTGACCTATTGCGACGAAAAATGACCTATTGCGACGAATTTTTTCGTTACGATAAACCAGAATCCTTGCAATGATGGTTATTGCGCGGTTTAGACGGATTCGTGCTAGAGAGTGCTGCGGAGGATCTCCAGCACCAGGAGTTTGAAGTCTTCGATCCAAACCAAGCCCAAGAGCAAGGCAAGTGTCCTTGAACATATTGATCCTATTTCTAAAAGAAATGTTTTGCTTGCAAAATTGCATGCATGCGTCAATTTGATGGGAATCCTATGATAGGAAGTTTACTAGCTTTGTATAACCACCATTGTCACCTGGAATTCATGGTAAAGAGTTGGGCAGGGCTTTTTACCTTTGCTTCGCTTAATTAATTGGGATGGGAAAATAACTATATCATTTAATTGTGCATTAATGAGATTATGGTTAATATGAAGCAGTTAATATGACATGGTAATGGGTGATCTAAGCAAGCATGGTATGTGGATGGATTGGAAGTTATGGTGGTTAGCTTGCTTTAGATCTAAGGTTCGATTCGTAGAGCGACCATCCAGGATTTACAGTGCCACCACGAGGCCAAGTATGGGTGTGGCGTAGCTGATTAATTAGGGTATTCCTAGTATTGAGCAGATCATTTGGCGCACTAGGGAAGGGGAGTCAAATTGGGTTTGGATATGGTTGGCGGGACTCCCTGGGATCCGAACGGTACATGAGGGGGCCCTTGGTTGAAGATGTGCTCAGTTGGAGACATCGCCACCGGTGAAACCTCAGTGGGTCCGTACATGCTAGTAGTCCCTTTGTAAAAGCTATTTTGTGATCTCTTGGCCACACACCTAAGGAAGTGTGAGACGACATAATTGAGATTCCTTAGTCATCGAAAGGTGATGAAATCATAAACGCATGGGTAAAGTGGTACAACCTCTGCAGAGTGTCTTAAAACTATCATGATAGCCATGCTCCCGGTCATGAGCAACCTGGACCCTCATATGATTAGAGGGAAAATAGGATTTGGGATGGTTATGGTTAATAATATGGTTATAACTGGTTATAAACTGAATTATGGTATTGGATATGGTTAATAGTAATGAGAAATCTGGAATATGGATGATGGTAATGAAATATGGACTGGTATTATGATAACTATGTGGATTATGATGGGTTTACTTCACATACATATATTATAATGCTTTTCAAATATTTTAATGTACTTTTCAGCACTTAGCCATTATTATATTCATCATTTGAATCAGCTACATGTCATACTTTTCACACTTGCTGAGTACGACATGTACTCACCCTTGCAATTCCCCCGCCAACAGTTGCAGGTCAGGATTGGGAGTATAATGATGATAATGCAGAGTTCTGGGTCGTATCTGCCGTCAGCTTTGCTTGTGGTGTTGATTGGAGTTGCGCTATCCCTTTGCTTAGTTAGCTTAGTTTGCTCAGTTTAGTTTATTTCCGCTGCATTAGTTCAAACTTGTCATTAATATTCATTCGAGCTTGTATTTGAGGATATTCTGAATTCTGTAATAAAAGTTCTTAATTAATATTGTTTTGAGGTAATTTTCTGTATATCCTTTTGTGATTGCACTCGTGTATGTGTGTTGAACATCCTGGGCACACATATGCGCTCACTTGGTTCATTTTCGGAACTGAGTGTCACAAATTGGTATCAAAGCCACAGGTTGACCGTAGGATGCAACCTAGATAGAATGGACACTTTAGAGCACATAGGAGCACTCAGGAAGTGATGTGTTTTTGGTTGGTGTGTTGTTTGCTTTGTACTGCTGCTTGTGTGTTTAGTAGAGGATTTTGGGATGCTTTAGCATTGCCATGTCCATATAGGATAGTATAGGTAGTTGCTTAATTTCATATCACTTGATGCATATAGTTGGGGATGTTTTATAAATTCTTATCTCTTGCTTTTCTTCATATGGTGAGGACTCGCAACCAGAGGGATGGCAACAATGAGGTGGAGAACAATGGAGAACCTCAGAACAACAATGGACAAGGACCTGCTCATGGAGCTATCAACATTGAGTAGTTTTTGGCCATGCAAAACCAGCTCATGCAGACCATGATACAGACTATGGGACAGCTGCAGGCTGACAACAACAACAATCAGCCCCACATGCCTCCACCACCACCCCCATTGCCTAATAACCGATTGGGAGAGTTCATGAGGACTAGGCCGCTGACCTTTGCTCAAGCTGCTGACCCTATTGATGCCGATGATTGGCTCAAGTCTGTGGAGAAGAAGTTAGCTATTGTCCAATGCAGTGACCGAGAAAATGTGCTATTTTCTTCTCATCAACTTGTTGGAGCAGTTGCGATTGGTGGGATTCGCTATGCAATGCCCATGAGAACCAAGAGATAATTAGTTTGGCTTAATTCAAGGAGAGCTTCCGTTCTCATTATGTGCCCGAAGGTGTTATGATCTTGAAGAGGCAAGAATTTGAAAACATGAGGCAAGGAAGGTCGAGTGTGGGTGAATACCTCAATAAGTTCACTCAACTCTCAAGATATGCGCCTGAGGATTCGAGCCAGGACAGCCAAAAACAATACTTATTCATGAGGAGCTTGAACAATGAAATCCAAGTACAGTTGCTGAATTGTGATTATGCCAACTTCCAGAAGTTTGTGGACAAAGCAATTGTTGTGGAGAACAAGGTCCGTGAGATGGAGCTAGATAACAAGAGGAAGGCACTGTATCAAGGATAGTAATAAGGAAGCAATGTGCGCCCTCACTTTGCACCAACCAATGCACCATATTACAACTCTTCTGCTCCTATGCAGCGCCCTGGTTATGCACCATGCCCAACTCAGTTTGTGCAGCAATGCCCTGTCATGCAAGCACCTAGGCCTCCAATGCCTTTTGCACCTTGTGCCAACTTTCCTCGTGCCAATGCGCAGAATCAAGTCCGTCCAAATTCTGGTGCAGCAAGGGAGTGCTATACATATGGAGAAGCAGGACACCTTGTGCATCAATGTCCTAAGTCAGGCCTCAGTCAAGGAAACAATGCCCCAAGACAAAACCCAAGACCCAATGGAGGACAGCCACAAGGGAATCATGGACAGCAAAATTTTGCTCGTGGCAACGTGAACCATGTCTCTACGGAGGATGCTCAACAAGCAGATGACGTGATGATTGGTATGTTTCTCGCAAACTCCAACCTGACAACTATGTTATTTGATTCTGGAGCATCGCATTCATTCATTGCATCGTAATATGTTGCCGAGTATAGTTTGCGTATCTCTCATATGAAGTTTACTCTATTGGTTAAGTCTCCTGGAGGAGAGATGAGGACAAATATAGTATGTCCAAAAGTAAGCCTTAGAATAAGGGGGGTTGACTTCTTTGCCAACCTCATTGTTTTGGATTCTCAAGGATTGGATATTATACTTGGTATAGACTGGTTGAGGAAGCACATTGGAGTCATTGAATGTGCCACAAAGACGGTGAAGTTGACCAATGAGGAAGGGATCACCGTAGAGTTTGAAGCATCTCAACACGCACCGAAGCAATTAGAGCTGAACCACATGGACAGTGCCTCAATTGAGGAGATTCCAGTAGTGTGGGAATTCTTGGATTTGTTCCCGGACGAGTTGCCAGGTATGCCGCCTGACTGAGACATTGAGTTTGTTATTGATTTAATACCTGGAACTGCACCTATTGCTAAGAGTCCATATAGGATTCCTCCTAAGGAGTTAGCAGAGATCAGAAAGCAAATTCAAGAGCAACTAGATAAAGGTTTCATTTGCCCAAGCTCTTCACCTTGGGGAGCTCCTGTGCTGTTTGTTGACAAGAAGGATGGATCACAAAGGATGTGTGTGGACTACCGAGCTCTCAACACGGTGAAAATCAAGAACAAGTACACCTTGCCACACATAGAAGACTTGTTTGATCAGATGAAGGGTGCTTTTGTCTTCTCCAATATTGATTTGAGGTCGGGATACTATCAAATGAAGATTAGACCATCGGACATACCCAAGACAGCTTTTCGGACATGGTATGGATCGTACGAGTACACCATTATGTCCTTTGGATTGACAAATGCACCTGTCTATTTTATGTACCTCATGAATAAGGTCTTCATGAAGTACTTGGATAAGTTTGTTGTGGTGTTCATTGACGACATCATGATCTACTCGAAGCATGAGAAGGAACATGAGGAACACTTGAGGCTTACGTTGCAGAAATTGAGGGAGCATCAATTATATGCCAAATTCAGCAAGTGTCAGTTTTGGTTGAGGGAGGTGTCATTTTTGGGTCATATCATCTCGGGAGGAGGAGTATCGGTTGACCCAGGAAAAGTGAGAGACATGTTGAAATGGGAACTACCACAGAATGTCAAGGAAATAAGAACTTTTCTTGGAATGGTTGGATAATACTGTCGATTCATCAAGGACTTTTCCAAAATAGTCGAGCCCATGACGGAGTTGCTAATGAAGGGAAAGGCTTTCTAAAGGACTCAAGATTGTCAAGAATGTTTTGAGGAGTTGAAGAAAAGGTTAACAACAACCCAATTTTGTTATTGCCGGACGTGAGCAAGAGTTTTGATATTTATTGTGTGTAACACCCTCATTTTCATGCATCATGCCCTACATACACTCATATACATGTTTAACATTAACCCGCATAAAGAGGAACGAGTTTAAAATTGATTTGGAGCAAAACCGCACTTAAAACGCAGGAAAGTGCAGACTAGTCCGATTTTGCTGAGGACTAGTCCGATTTATCTCTGACTAAAAACAGACTTGTTCGTTTTTGTTGCTGACTAATCCGATTTTTGGCACTGGAAACTTTCGGACTTGTCTGATTTTGTGCGGACTAGTCCGATATTCCAAGAGTCCTTGAAATTTGCTAAGTCCCTGGACTTTTCCGGACTAGTCCGGTGTTCCAGCGGACTTATCCGTTTTCCTCTCTGTTTAAAGTCGGACTTGTCCGATGTTTGGCCAGACTTGTCCGATTTTCTCTCTGGACGACTTCAGACTACTCCGGTCCTTTCCGGACTTGTCCGATATTTCTCGACTCCGAGTTGATCTTTTGTTTTACGACTTGTTTCTTGGGTTTCATGTTAAGTGGGCCTAGGGGCATCGTGCCTAACTCTTTTAGAGCCCGTGTGGGACTCTAAACCGGCCCCTACTGATCCCAAAACTCAAAATCCATCCAACCCTACCCTCCACCTCTATATAAACAGCCCCAACCCTTGGATTGACATCTATTTGCCACTTTTCCACCCACCCAAACCCTAGTTCGTGGAGAGCCACCACCAAGGAGGGAGGAGAAGATCCCAAGCAAGAAGAAGAAGAGGAGGAAACGAAAGAGGATCAAGATCTCCACCAAGTTTTCGTTCTCCATCACCAATTCGTCTCAAAGTTCATCACCAACCCTAGATCATCAAGATCTAAGTGTTACCTCCAAGTTTCTTGATTCATTAGAGTTCTAAACACCTGGTATACCTTCTATAATCTTTTCCTTACGAGAATTCAACGCCTAATCTCCAAATTCACGACGATCTAGAAAACCCTAATCCGCTGATCTTGCAGAGGGCGGACTTGTTCGGTCCCTATCGGACTAGTCCAATCTTTCTGGTTAAATTGTGTTGAATTAATTCTAAAATTTGATCTAATCAAATCCAAACCTGTATAAACTTGTTAAAATCTATTAGAACTAGTTAGCGATCATTAAAAGCAATCTATTAACAAGTTCTACCTTGCATTTGCATCAATCATGCATGTCATGTCATATTGAGTAATATTTGTGCACTCTTTGATTGTGTTTCTTGTCTTGTATGTTTATTGTGTGGATTAGATGGATTTGCGCTAGAAAGTGCCGCGGAGGATCTACAACACCATGAGTTTGAAAGCTTTGATCTTAATCAACAGCAAGAGCAAGGCAAGTGTCCTTGAAGCATATTGATCATGTTTTAAAATAAATGTTTTGTTTGAAAATTGCATGCTTGTGTCAATTTGATGGGAATCCTATGGTAGGAAGTTTACTAGATTTGCTAAACCACCCTTGTCACCTGGAATATATGGTAGAGAGTCGGGAAGGGATTTTTACTTTTTGCTTCGCTTAATCAACTAGGATGGGAAATAACTATACCACTCAATTTAATTATGCATGGATGAGATTATGGTATAGATGAACTAGTTAATATGACATGGTAATGGGTGATCTAAGCAAGCCTGGTATGTGGATGGGTTGGATGTCATGGTGGTTTGCTTGCTTTAGATCTAAGGACCGGTTCATGCGAGAATAAGCCAGGACTACAGTGCCACCACGAGGCCAAGTATGGGTGCGATGTAGCTGATTAATTAGGGCTTTGCTAGTGCTGTTTGGACCATTGTGGATGCTCGGGGAAGGGGTAGTCGGATTGGGTTTGTTGATGATTGGTGGGACTACCCTGGGACCCGAATGGCTCAAGAGGGGGGCCTTCGTTGAAGATGTGCTCTGAGGGAGACATCGCCACCGATGAAACCTCAGTGGGGTCTAAATAGGCTAGTAATCCCTTTGTAAAGGCTATTTTGTGATCTCTTGGCCATACACCAAAGGAAGTGTAATTGGCGAAAGGGAGGTTCTCTAGTCACCGACGGGTGATGAAATCACAAACACGTGGGTAAAGTGGTACAACTCTGCAGAGTTAAATAAAACTATCATGATAGCCGTGCTCCCGGTTATGAGCACCTGGACAACTTCCATGATTAGAGGGAAATTGGAATTTGGGATGGTTATGGTCTGGTAATGGATATGGCTGGTTACGAATTAAATTATGGTATTGAATATGGTTATTGGTATATGGATGATGGATATGGAATATGGGCTGGTATTATGATACTACTTATGCTTATGATGGGTTTATTTCACATACATGTAACATATTGCTTTTCAAGTGTTTTAATGTACTTTTCAGCACTTTGCCCTTATTATTGTCGTCATTTGAATCAGCCACATGTCATACTTTCCACACTTGCTGAGTACGACATGTACTCACCCTTGCAATCCCCCCAACAGTTGCAGGTCAGGATTGGGAGTTTAATGGCGATAATGCGGAGTTCTAGGCCGTGTCTACCGTCAGCTTTGCCTGTGGTGTTATTGGAGTTGCGCTATACCCTATTGCTTATGCTGCCTAGCTGTTTAGTTTTCTTAATTAGTTTATTTCTGCTGCATTAGTTGAACCTGTCATAAATATTCATTAGAGCTTGTATTTGAGGATAATCTGGTTTGTGTAATAAAATTTGATAAATAAATCTTGTTCTGTGGTAATTTTCTGTATACTCTTTTGTGATTGCACTCGTGTATGTGTGATGAACATCCTGGGCACACATATGCGTTAGCTTGGTTCATTTTTCAGAACCGGGCGTCATAGATTGGTATCAGAGCCACAGGTTGACCGTAGGATGCAGCCTAGATAGAATGGACACTTTAGAGCACATAAGAGCACTCAGGAATTGATGAGTTTTTGCTTGGGGTGCTGTTTGCTATATATATATTGCTTGCTTGTGTGCTTAATAGAGGATTTTGGGGTGCTTTAGCATTGCCATGTCCACCTAGGCTAGTGTAGCTAGTTGCTTAGCTTCATATCCCTTGATGCATATAGTTGGGGATGTTTTCTAATTCTTACCTATTGCTATTCTTCAGATGGTGAGGACTCGCAACCAGAGGGATGGCAATGATGAGGAGGAGAACAATGGAGTACCTCAGAAAAACATTGGGCAAGGATCTACTCAGGGAGCTATCAACATTGAGCAGCTATTGGCTATGCAGAACCAGCTCATGCAGACCATGATACAGACTATGGGACAGCTGCAGGCTGGCAACATCAATAATCAGCCCCACATGCCTCCACTGCCACCCCCGCCTCCTCATGACCGATTGGTAGAGTTTATGAGGACTAGTCCGCCAACCTTTGCTCAAGCCGCCGACCCTATGGATGCGGATGATTAGCTCAACTCCGTGGAGAAGAAGCTAGCTATTGTCCAATGCAATGACCGGGAGAAGGTGCTATTTGCTTCTCATCAACTCGTTGGAGCAGCTGCTGATTGGTGGGATGCTTATTGCAATGCTCATGAGAATCAAGAGGGGATCACTTGGGCCGAATTCAAGGAGAGCTTCCGTTCTCATTATGTGCCGGAGGGTGTTATAATATTGAAGAGGCAAGACTTTGAGAATTTAAGGCAAGGAAGATCAAGAGTGAGTGAATATCTCAATAAATTCACTCAACTCTCAAGGTATGCACCCGAGGATGTTAGTCGGGACAGCCGGAAACAATACTTGTTCATGAGGGGATTGAACAATGAAATCCAAGTGCAACTACTCAATTGTGACTATGCAAATTTTCAGAAGCTTGTGGACAAAGCAATTGTGGTTGAGAACAAGATTTGTGAGATGGAGCAAGACAATAAGAGAAAGGCGCCATATCAAGGACAGCAACAAGGAAGTATTGTGCGCCCTCGCTTTGTGCTGCCCAATGCACCTTACTTCAGCCCTTCTATTCCTGCTCAGCACCCTGGTTATGCACCACACCCAACTCAGTTTGTGCAGCAGCGCCCTGTCATGCAAGCACCTAGGCCTCCAATGCCTTATGCGCCTCGTGCTAATTTTCCTGCTGCAAGTGCTCAAAACCAAGCTCGTCCCAATAATTCTGGTGGAGTTAAGAAGTGTTATACTTGTGGAGAAGTTGGACACTTTGTGCATCAATGTCCTAAGTCAGGCCTTGGTCAAGAAAGCAATGCTCCGAGGCAAAACCCAAGACCCAATGGAGGACAACCACAAGGGAACCGTGGACAGCAGAATTTTACTCGTGGCAACGTGAACCATGTCTCTACGGAGGATGCTCAACAAGCGGATGACGTGGTCATTGGTATGTTTCTCGCCAACTACAACCCCGCGACTATGTTATTTGATTCTGGAGCATCGCATTCATTCATTGCATCGAAGTATGTTGCCAAGTATAGTTTGCCTATCTCTCATATGAAGTTTACTCTATTGGTTAAGTCTCCTGGAGGAGAGATGAGGACAAATATAGTATGTCCAAAAGTAAGCCTTAGAATAAGGGGGTAGACTTCTCCGCCAACCTCATTGTTTTGGATTCTCAAGGGTTGGATATTATACTTGGTATGGACTGGTTGAGGAAGCACAATGGAGTTATCGAGTGTGCCATGAAGACGGTGAAGTTGACCAACGAAGAAGGGATCACCGTAGAATTTGAAGCATCTCAAACTGCACTGAAGCAATTGAAGTTGAATCATATGGACGGTGCCGCAATTGAGGATATTCCGGTGGTGTGTGAATTTTTGGATGTTTTTCCGGATGAGTTGCCAGGTATGCCACCCGATCGAGACATTGAGTTTGTTATTGATTTAATACTTGGAACTGCACCTATAGCTAAGAGGCCATATAGGATGCCTCCTATGGAATTAGCGGAGCTCAAGAAGCAAATTCAAGAGCAATTAGAGAAGGGTTTTATTCGCCCTAGCTATTCACCTTGGGGAGCGCCCTTGCTGTTCGTGGACAAGAAGGATGGATCCCAAAAGATGTGCGTAGATTACCGAGCTCTCAACGAGGTAACAATCAAGAACAAGTACACCTTACCGCGCATAGAAGACTTGCTTGATCAGATGAAGGGTGCTTGTGTCTTCTCTAAGATTGATTTGAGGTCGGGATACTTTCAAATGAAGATTAGACCATCGGACATACCCAAGACAGCTTTTAGGACATGGTATGGATCTTATGAGTACACCGTGATGTCTTTTGGATTGACAAATGCACCTGCATACTTTATGTACCTCATGAATAAGGTCTTCATGGAGTACTTGGAAAGTTTTTCGTGGTGTTTATTGATGATATTATGATCTACTCGAAGGATGAGAAAGAACATGAGGAACACTTGAGGCTTACGTTGCAGAAAATGAGGGAGCATCAATTGTATGCCAAGTTCAACAAGTCTCAGTTTTGGTTGAGAGAGGTGTCGTTTTTGGGTCATATAATCTCAGGAGGAGGAGTATCGGTTGACCCCGGAAAAGTGAGAGACGTGTTGAAGTGGGAGCCGCCGCAAAACGTCAAGGAAATAAGAAGTTTTCTTGGGATGGCCGGATATTACCGTCGGATTATCAAGGACTTCTCCAAGATAGCCAAGCCTATGACGGAGTTGCTAATGAAGGGAAAGGCTTTCCAATGGACTCAAGCTTGTCAAAATAGTTTTGAGGAGTTGAAGAAGAGGTTGACAACAGCCCCAGTTTTGGTATTGCTGGACGTGAGCAAGAGTTTTGATATTTATTGCGACGCATCGAGACAAGGGCTTGGATGTGTATTGATGCAAGAAGGTCAAGTGGTCGCCTATGCATCAAGAAAATTGAAGAAACATGAGCAGAATTACCCCACGCATGATTTGGAACTCGCCGCCATGGTACACACATTGAAGATTTGGAGGCACTATATTATTGGACATAGGTGTGAAATTTATACGGATCATAAGAGTTTGAAGTATATTTTCACACAAACAGATCTAAACTTGAGGCAACGAAGATGGCTGGAGCTCATCAAAGATTATGATTTGGGGATCAACTATCATCCGGGAAAGGCCAACGTAGTGGCCGATGCTTTGAGTAGAAAGGGAGTAAGTCACCAACTCACAGTTCGAAAGTTACCATTCGAGTTATGTAAGGAGTTTGAAAGGTTGAACCTCGGATTTGTAAATGAGATGGAGATGATGGAGTTAAACCCACTTGGAGCAAGAAATTCGAGAAGCACAAACCACGGATGAGGAGATCAAGGAAATCAAGGAAAGGATCGAGGAAGGGAGAGAATTAAGATTTGATGAAGACGAACATGGTACCTTATGGCTTGGAAAGAGGATTGTTGTACCTAATGTAAAGCATATTCAGGAGACAATATTAAAGGAGGCACATGACTCGCCTTACTCAATTCACCCTGGTTGTACAAAGATGTACAAAGACTTGAAGACTTGCTATTGGTGGGATAGGATGAAGAAGGACATAGCTGAATATGTAGCATTGTGTAATGTGTGCCAACGAGTCAAGGCGAAACATCAAAGGCCAGCCGAATTATTGCAACCGTTGAAGATTCCGGAATGGAAGTGGGAAGAAATTGGAATGGACTTCATAGTTGGGTTACCACGTACTCAGTCCGGGTATGACTCAATTTGGGTAATTGTGGATCGCTTAACCAAGTCGGCTCATTTTGTCCCTATGAAGACCAAATATACAGCTGCACGATTGGCCGAAATATACATGGAGCATATTGTGTGTCGACACGGAGTCCCGAAGAAGATCGTGTCGGATAGAGGTTCTCAATTTACCTCCAGATTTTGGCAAAAATTGCATGAAGCTTTGGGAACGAGGTTGAATTTTAGTTTAGCATATCATCCTCAAATGGATGGACAAACCGAGAGACCAATCAGATTTTGGAGGACATGTTAAGAGCTTGTGCTTTAAAGCATGGGAAGAGTTGGGACAAAAGCTTGCCATACGCGGAATTTTCATACAACAATAGTTACCAAGCAAGTTTGAAGATGTCACCATATGAAGCGCTTTATGGGAGGAAGTGTAGGACACCTTTATTCTAGAATGAGGCAGGAGAAACTCAAGTATTTGGTCCGGATGTGTTGCAAGAAGCCGAAAAGCAAGTCCGAATAATTCGTGAAAACTTGAGGGCTGCCCAATCAAGGCAAAAAGGCTATGCGGACAATAGGAGAAGGAAATTAGTCTTTGGAATAGGAGATTTTGTTTACCTCAAGGTGTCGCCAATGAGGGGTCATAAGAGGTTTAACATAAGAGGAAAGCAAGCACCTCGTTATATTGGACCATTCAAGATTTCGGACAAAAGAGGAGAAGTAGCGTATAAGTTGGAGATGCCAGCTCATCTTTCGGATGTCCAAGATGTCTTTCTTGTTTCCCAGCTCAAGAAGTGCTTGAGGGTACTGGAAGAACAAGTGCCAATGGAAGAATTGGAACTAGGGGAATATTTGGCTTATGCCAAACAACCGGTCAAAATCTTGGAAACCAAGGAGAGAGTCACAAGGAACAAGGTTATTAGATGGTGTAAATTTTAATGGAAGCACCACATAGAAAAAGAAGCGACGTGGGAATTGGAAGATGATCTCAAGAAGGAATTTCCCTATCTTTTCTCTTCCGCGTCGAATCTCGAGGGCGAGATTCATTTTAAGGGGGGTAGGTTTGTAACACCCTCATTTTCATGCATCATGCCCTACATACACTCATATACATGTTTAACATTAACCCGCATAAAGAGGAATGAGTTTCAAATTGATTTGGAGCAAAACTGCACTTAAAACGCAGGAAAGTGCGGACTAGTCCGATTTTGCTGAGGACTAGTCCGATTTCTCTCTGACTAAAAATGGACTTGTCCGTTTTTGCTGCGGAATAATCCGATTTTTTGCACTGGAAACTTTCGGACTTGTCCGATCTTGTACGGACTAGTCCGATATTCCAAGAATCCTTGAAATTTGCTAAGTCCCTGGACTTTTCCAGACTAGTCCGGTGTTCCAGCGGACTTGTCCATTTTCCTCTTTGTTTAAAGTCGGACTTGTCCAATGTTTGGCCAGACTTGTCTGATTTTCTCTCTGGACGACTTCGGACAAGTCCGGTCCTTTCCGGACTTGTCTGATATTTCGCGACTCCGAGTTGATCTTTTGTTTTACGACTTGTTTCTTGGGTTTCACGTTAAGTGGGCCTAGGGGCATCGTGCCTAACTCTTTTAGAGCCCGTGTGGGACTCTAAACCGGCCTCTACTCATCCCAAAACTCGAAATCCATCCAACCCTAGCCTCCACCTCTATATAAACAGCCCCACCCCTTGGATTGACATCTATTTGCCACTTTTCCACCCACCCAAACCCTAGTTCGTGGAGAGCCACCACCAAGGAGGGAGGAGAAGATCCCAAGCAAGAAGAAGAAGAGGAGGAAACAAAAGAGGATCAAGATCTCCACCAAGTTTTCATTCTCCATCACCAATTCGTCTCAAAGTTCATCACCAACCCTAGATCATCAAGATCCAAGTGTTACCTCCAAGTTTCTTGATTCATTGGAGTTCTAAACACCTGGTATACCTTCTATAATCTTTTCCTTACGAGAATTCAACGCCTAATCTCCAAATTCACATCGATCTAGAAAACCCTAATCCATTGATCTCGCAGAGGGCGGACTTGTCCAGTCCCTAGCGGACTAGTCCGATCTTTCTGGTTAAATTGTGTTGAATTAATTCTAAAATTTGATCTAATCAAATCCAAACCTGTATAAACTTGTTAAAATCTATTAGAACTAGTTAGTGATCATTAAAAGCAATCTATTAACAAGTTCTACCTTGCATTTGCATCAATCATGCATGTCATGTCATATTGAGTAATATTTGTGCACTCTTTGATTGTGTTTCTTGTCTTGTATGTTTATTTTGTGGATTAGACAGATTTGCGCTAGAAAGTGTCGCGGAGGATCTACAACACCAAGAGTTTGAAAGCTTTGATCTTAATCAACAGCAAGAGCAAGGAAAGTGTCCTTGAAGCATATTGATCCTGTTTTAAAATAAATGTTTTCTTTGAAAACTGCATGCTTGTGTCAATTTGATGGGAATCCTATGGTAGGAAGTTTACTAGATTTGCTAAACCACCCTTGTCACCTGGAATATATGGTAGGGAGTTGGGAAGGGCTTTTTACTTTTTGCTTCGCTTAATCAACTGGGATGGGAAATAACTATACCACTCAATTTAATTATGCATGGACGAGATTATGGTAAACATGGACTGGTTAATATGACATGGTAATGGGTGATCTAAGAAAGCCTGGTATGTGGATGGGTTGGATGTCATGGTGGTTTGCTTGCTTTAGATCTAAGGACCGGTTCATTCGAGAATAAGCCAGGACTACAGTGCCACCACGAGGCCAAGTATGGGTGCGGCATAGCTGATTAATTAGGGCTTTGCTAGTGCTGTTTGGACCATTGTGGATGCTCGGGGAAGGGGTAGTCGGATTGGGTTTGTTGATGATTGGTGGGACTACCCTGGGATCCAAATGGCTCAAGAGGGGTCCCTTGGTTGAAGATGTGCTCTGAGGGAGACATCGCCACCGGTGAAACCTTAGTGGGGTCTAAATAGGCTAGTAATTCCTTTGTAAAGGCTATTTTGTGATCTCTTGGCCATACACCAAAGGAAGTGTAATTGGCGAAAGGGAGGTTCTCTAGTCGCCGACGGGTGATGAAATCACAAACACGTGGGTAAAGTGGTACAAACTCTGTAGAGTTAAATAAAACTATCATGATAGTCGTGCTCCCAGTTATGAGCACCTGGACAACTTCCATGATTAGAGGGAAATTGGATTTTGGGATGGTTATGGTCTGGTAATGGATATGGCTGGTTACGAATTAAATTCTGGTATTGAATATGGTTATTGGTATATGGATGATGGATATGGAATATGGACTGGTATTATGATACTACTTATGCTTATGATGGGTTTATTTCACATACATGTAACATATTGCTTTTCAAGTGTTTTAATGTACTTTTCAGCACTTTGCCCTTATTATTGTCATCATTTGAATCAGCCACATGTCATACTTTCCACACTTGTTGAGTGCGACATGTACTCACTCTTGCAATCCCCCCCAATAGTTGCAGGTCAGGATTGGGAGTTTCCGCTGCATTAGTTGAACTTGTCATAAATATTCATTAGAGCTTGTATTCGAGGATAATTTGGTTTGTGTAATAAAATTTGATAAATAAATCTTGTTCTGTGGTAATTTTCTGTATACTCTTTTGTGATTGCACTCGTGTATGTGTGATGAACATCCTGGGCACACATATGCATTAGCTTGGTTCGTTTTTCGGAACCGGGCGTCACATTGTGATGCATCAAGACAAGGACTTGGATGTGTGCTCATGCAAGAAGGTCAAGTGGTTGCATATGCATCGAGGCAATTGAAGAAACATGAGCAGAATTATCCAACACATGATTTGGAACTTGCAGCCGTGGTACATGCATTGAAGATTTGGAGACATTAAATCCTTGGACATAGGTGTAAAATTTATACGTATCATAAGAGTCTTAAGTATATTTTCACACAAACGGACCTGAATTTGAGGCAACAAAGATGGTTGGATCTTATCAAATATTATGATTTGGGAATCAATTATCATCCGGGAAAAGCCAATGTAGTGGTCGATGCTTTGAGTAGAAAAGGAGTAAGTCATCAACTAACGGTTCGAGAGCTGCCATCCGAGTTAGGTAAGGAGTTTGAACGATTGAACCTTCGATTTGTGAATGAGATGGGGATAATGGAGTTAAATCCGACCCTGGGGCAAGAGATTTGAGGGGGTCAAGCAAAGGATGAGGAAATCCAAGAAATCAAGGAAAGGACCCGAGGGGGGAGAGAATTCAGATTCAATGAGGATGACCATGGTACATTATGGCTTGGAAAGAGAATTGTCGTGCCTAATGTGAAGCATATTCGGGAGACAATACTAAAAGAGGCACATGACTCGCCATACTCAATTCACCCCGGTTGTACGAAGATGTACAAGGATTTGAAGACTTATTATTGGTGGGCTAGCATGAAAAAGGACATAGCTGAATATGTAGCGTTGTGTGATGTGTGCCAACGAGTCAAGGCGGAACACCAAAGACCAGCTGGATTATTGCAGCCATTGAAAATCCCAGAATGGAAGTGGGAAGAAATTTGTATGAACTTTATAGTTGGATTGCCACGTACTCAGTCCGATTATGACTCAATATGGGTTATTGTGGATCGTTTGACCAAGTCGGCTCACTTTATTCCCATCAAGACCACCTTTAATGGAGAGAAATTGGTTGAACTGTATATGGGAAGGATAGTATGTTTGCATGGAGTTCCAAAGAAGATAGTGTCAGATAGAGGTTCTCAATTTACCTCCAGGTTTTGGCAGAAATTGCATGAAGCATTGGCAACAAGGTTGAATTGCAGTTCGGCGTACCACCCTCAAACGGATGGACAAACTGAGAGGACCAATCAAATTTTAGAGGACATGTTAAGAGCTTGTGATTTAAAGAATGGGAAAAGTTGGGACAAGATCTTGCCATATGCAGAGTTTTCATACAACAATAGTTACCAAGCAAGCTTGAAAATGTCACCCTATGAAGCGCTTTATGGAAGAAAGTGTAGGACACCTTTTTTATGGAATGAGACAGGGGAGAATTAAGTATTTGGACCTCACATGTTGCAAGAAGTTGAAAAAAAGTCCAGATTATTCGCGACAATTTGAGAAGGAAACTAGCCTTTGAAGTAGGAGATTTTGTTTACCTCAAGGTGTCATCAATGAGAGGTCATAAGAGGTTTAACATAAGAGGCAAGCTAGCACCTCTCTATATTGGACCATTCAAGATTTTAGACAAAATAGGAGAAGTAGCATATAAGTTGAAGACGCCATCTCACTTATCGGATGGTCATGATATCTTTCATGTTTCCCAACTCAAGAAGTGTTTAAGGGTACCAAAAGAACAAGTGCTAGTGGAAGAATTGGAATTAGAGGCAGATTTGACTTATGCCGAGAAACCGGTCAAAATCTTAGAAACCAAGGAGACAGTCACAAGGAACAAGGTGATTCGATGGTGCAAAGTTCAATGGAAGCATCACACAGAAACAGAGGCAACTTGGGAGCTAGAGGATGATCTCAAGAAGGAATTTCCCTATCTCTTCTCTTTCGCGTTGAATCTCAAGGGCGAGATTCATTTTAAGGGGGGTAGGTTTGTAACACCCTCATTTTCATCCATCATGCATTGCATAAGTTCATATACATATTTAACATTAATCCACATTAAAGAAATAAGTTTAAAATGAATTTAGAGCAAAACCACACTACAGAATTCTGGGAAGTGCGGACTAGTCCGATTTCTCTCTAACCTCCATCGGACTAGTCTGTTTTTGCTGTGGACTAGTCTGTTTTTGCCTCTGGACAGTTTCAGACTTGTCTGGTCCATTGTGAACTAGTCCGGTATTCCAATTCCTTGGAAATTTTGCAAAGTCCCTGGACTTGTCTGGACTTGTCTGAACTTGTCTGGTATTCCAGCGGACTTGTCCGTTTTCTCTCTGACTAAAATCAGACTTGTCAGGTTTTGGCCAGACTTGTCTGATTTCTCTCTGACCAAGTTCGAACTTGTACGTTATAGTCCGGACTTTTCTGATATCTCTCTGTCTAACTTCGGACTAGTCCAACCGTTTTCGGACTTGTCCGGTAAATCGCGACTCCGAGTTGATCTTTTGTTTCACGACGTGTTTTTGGATTTTACCTTAAGTGGGCCTAAGGACGTCGTGTCTAACTATTTTTGGAGCCCACGTGGGACCCCAAACTGGCCTCAACCCTCCCCAAACTCGAATCCATCAAACCCTAGCCTCCACCCCTATATAAACAACCCCACCCCTTGACATTACATCCTTTTGCCTCAATTGGAAGTCCACCCAAACCCTAGCTCGTGGAGATCCACCATCAAGGAGGGAGAAGGAGATCCCGAGCAAGAAGAAGAAGAGGAGGAAACGAAAGAGGATCAAGATCTCCATCAAGTTTCGTTCTTCATCACCAATTCACCATCAAGTTCTTCATCAACCCTAGATCATCAAGATCCAAGTGTTGCCGCCAAAACCCTTGATCCATTGGAGTCCTAAACACCTGGTATACCTTCTACTCTCTATTTCTCACGTGAATTCAACCCCATTTCTCCAAATTCACGTCGATCTAGAAAACCCTAGTTCGTTGTTCCTGCGACGGGTAGACTAGTCCGGTCCCAAGCGGACTAGTCCAATTTTGCGATTTGTTCCTGCTGAATTAAATCTAAATTGGTTCAAATCAATTCCAAACCTATGCAAACTTGTAAAAAGCTATTAGAACTAGTTAGTAAACATCATTAATAACTCATTAACTAGTTTTGCTTCGCATTTGCATTAATGATGCATAAAATGACATATTGAGTAATATATATGCACTTATTGATTATGATTCTTGTCTTGTATGGTTATTGCGCGGTTTAGACAGATTTGTGCTAGAGAGTGCTGCGGAGGATCTCCAGCACCAGGAGTTTGAAGTCTTTGATCCAAACCAAGCCCAAGAGCAAGGCAAGTGTCCTTGAACATATTGATCTTGTTTCTAAAATAAATGTTTTGTTTGCAAAACTGCATGCTTGCGTCAATTTGATGGGAATCCTATGATAGGAAGTTTACTAGCTTTGTATAACAACCCTTGTCACCTGTAATTCATGGTAAAGAGTCGGGAAGGGCTTTTTACCTTTGCTTTGCTTAATTAATTGGGTTGGGAAAACAACTATATCATTTAATTATGCATTAAAGAGATTATGGTAAATATGATCTGGTTAATATGACTTGGTAATGGGTGATCTAAGCAAGCATGGTATGTGGATGGGTTGGAAGTTATGGTGGTTAGCTTGCTTTGGATCTAAGGACCAGTTCGTGGAGCGACCATCCAGGATTTACAGTTCCACCACGAGGCCATGTATGGGTGCGGCGTAGCTGATTAATTAGGGTATTGCTAGTATTGAGCGGATCATTTGGCGCACCGGGGAAGGGGAGTCGGATTAGGTTAGGATATGGTTGGCAGGACTCCCTGGAATACGACACAAGAGGGGGCCCTTGGTTGAAGATGTGCTCAGTTTGAGACATCGCTACCGGTGAAACCTCAGTGGGTCCGTACATGTTAGTAGTCCCTTTGTAAAAGCTATTTTGTGATCTCTTGACCACATACCTAAGGAAGTGTGAGATGGCATAATTAAGATTACTTAGTCATCGAAAGGTGATGAAATCATAAACGTGTGGGTAAAGTGATACAACCTCTGCAGAGTGTCTTAAAACTAATATGATAGCCGTGCTCCCGGTCATGAGCAACCTGGACCCTCACATGATTAGAGGGAAAATGAGATTTGGAATGGTTATGGTTAATAATATGGTTATAATTGGTTATGAACTGAATTATGGTATTGGATATGGTTAATGGTAATGACAAATCTGAAATATGGATGATGGTAATGAAATATGGACTGGTATTATGACAACTATGAGGATTATGATGGATTTACTTCACATACATATAATATAATGCTTTTCAAATATTTTAATGTACTTTTAAGCACTTAGGCATTATTATATTTGTCATGTGAATCAGCTACATGTCATACTTTTCACACTTGCTGAGTACGACATGTACTCACCCTTGCAATTCCCCCCACCAACAGTTGCAGGTCGGGATTGGGAGTATAATGGTGATAATGCGGAGTTCTAGGCCGTGTCTGCCGTCAGCTTTGCCTGTGGTGTTGAATGGAGCTGCTCTATCCCTTTACTTAGTTTGCTTACTTTGTTCAGTTTAGTTTACTTCTGCTGCATTAGTTCAAACTTGTCATTACTATTCATTAGAGCTTGTATTTGAGGATATTCTGAGTTCTGTAATAAAAGTGCTTAATTAATCTTGTTCTGTGGTGATTTTCTATATATCCTTTTGTGATTGCACTCGTGTACTCCCTCCGGTGCACAAAAAATTGTCATTCTACACTAGAGTCAAGATTGCACAAAAAACTGTCGTTGTACACTACAACCGAAGAGTTCATATGGGGAAAACAAAGTAATAAATGTTGTGTGCCTTCCCCAAGGAGTAAAAATATGGTGTTTAGCGTGACACCAAAATCGAACCCACATCCGACTGCTTGGGAAGGGGTGGAGCGCACCACTCAGCTATAAAGGAGAGTTTGGTTGTAAAGAAAAAAAGGATCTATTTGATGTTTCCTTGGTATGTGAGAACATGTCCAAAACAAGAGTTTTTTGTGCACCGGAGGGAGTATGTGTGTGGAACGTCCTGGGCACACATATGCGTTCACTTAGTTCATTTTCAGAATCAGGTGTCACATCATATTATTTTAAATCCAGATTCACACATAGACTTCCTAAGTTTCAAAACTCTCCCTCAATTTAAGACATGAGGATGCATAACCCCTATTTCACTAGAAACAAAAACGAGTGAAATACAAAGGTTTTGTAAGATTGTCAGCCAATTGTTGTTCAGTATCGACATGGAAGCACAATGTTTCCTTTTTCAATATTATCACAGAGAAGGTGATACCTAATGTCAATGTGCTTTGTTTTAGAATGTTGCACGGGGTTTTTAGCAATGCAAATGGCACTAGAGTTATAACAAAACAGCGGAATACTATCTAAATCAACCCCATAGTCCTTAAGTGTTTGAACGATCCAAAGAATTTGTGAGTGTTGATGGCTCCTAAGGTATACTAACAAATCATCCCTGGCAAAGGTGCCAGAAATGCTTGTTGGTATTACTTACGCACCATTTACTAAACATATCCAACTGATGTGTCAGAAATGCTTGTTAATGGTTCTATTGGATCACAGAGTGAATTCTGCAAGCGCACGGAGGTATCATTGTAGCATTTCCCCTTAAGAGTATTCCCAAGGGTGTCATTTATTTGATCCCAAAGTAAGGTGGGGTAGAGAATAACAATCATGAAATGGAAAGGGTAGAAAGGTCTAGGTAAGAATCTAGTAAGGATGGATAAAATAATAGTGGAGGTAGTGTGACACACACAAGAGCTTTCAAGTCTAAGGGGAATAAGAGAATTCTAGAGGTTAGTTAAGGTTGAGAGTTATGGAGGTACTCCTACTATACTCTAATGTACATATACATAGTCTAAACTAATTATCCATAAGCTAGATCAATAGTGAATACTTAGGTTCAAGACATCGGGCACGGGCTTACCCCTAGCAATACTAGGGCGACTCCCGCCAAGAGCCTATGGCATAGCCGAACGTGGAGGATTACAAAGGACAGATAGGGCTGTCACCACCTACTGCCTACCTCTTCAATCCGTGGGTCTATGGGACATCCAATGCTACTTAGCTATCCTAGCACCATGCTAGCATATTAAGTAATTACCTTAAGAGCCTAGGCAAAATCCATCCTAAGGCAATGAATTGAATCATCATTGAACCAATGTTGATACACAACATAATTATCCATACTAACCTAGTTATGTTATAATTAACTAAACTATAGTGGGGGTCTATAGGTTCTATGATAATGAGATATGTTCATGATAAAATAGTCATAGAAGATATACCTTCCACATACATGGACTCCACAATCAAACAAGAAACGCTTTGCCCAAGTATATGTATAAGTAGAGACTAAAGATACTATCTTTATTATGCATAAAGTCACAAATACAAGAAAGAATACATGAGCCATACCTTTCCCAATGTAGGATTGGGAAGAGAGAGAGACTCCTTACTCCTTTCCCGATTTGTACTTGGGACTAGAGACTCTCCTCTCTACAACCTAACTCCTCTAAGACTATGGATGATAGTGTATACAATAGAGATGAAGCTCAAGTGGTGTGTGTTGAAGTGAGGGGTAGGGGGTCCTATTTATACTAGTGTTGAGGTTGGTTCCCTCCACCAAAAGTGCGCAAATCAGTCACCATTGACTCCAGGAAGCCGGGAGGAGCCAACACGTGGAGGCTAACCGAGTTTGGTGCATAGACCAGGTCAGCCGACCCCCTGGTTCGGCCGACCTGGTCATTGCACCAATTCTTGTGTGCATTCTCCAGGTGGCTGCCAGGTGGGTCCCATTGATGTATATGGGTGATACACCGTTGGATCTCCTCGGATACTTCTTTTTGTGGGCCATTTGATCCATGGGATGCCACGTGTCGTCGCCTGATTGGCTGGGATGATATTTTATAGGATTGGTCCTTCTACATTTCCTCATTTCCAGCATAAAATGCTGCATACACATATTTCTCCAAGTCCAAGTGGAATTGGGTTAGAAAGAAAGGTGATCTGTGCAAGAAATGACAAATCCTTCACATAATTGAGTTAAATTGACGGATGAAATTGGTACATAACATCCGTCAACAAACTCCCCCAAGCTTATCCTTTGCTCGTCCCGAGCAAAGTCAAGACTTTAGGTTGATGATCAGGAGTTGCTACAATGTCTTATTTTCAAAAGTATCTAATGCACAACAAGATACTCTACCTAGTATTGCTGAAACTGGCTATGATACTCTACCCTTCTTAAGTTATCATGGGGCTTTTGCTTTCTCATATTCATGAGTAGTTGAAAGGTAGAATAGCAAATGGAGCAAACATAGCCTAGAAATCAAGTTCCACTTAAATCCCGAAGAATTCAATTTAGATCATAAGTACCTCAATTTGATTCTCTTAATCACTCCTTTGTGGATAGTGGAAATATTTCCTCACCAAAGTATTGTGCCTCTACTATTCCAACTCATTGGATATGGCTTGTATGTGGAGCTTGGTAAGGAAAGTAAGTAGGCATATTTGCATCACATATATTTCTAAGTCAAAAGAGTAAGCCTTAGGAGAATTCAAATCATAATTTATTGATTCAAGACTAGTGCATGTGTGATGGAGTGGAAGTGGATGTGGATACTTGAGATAACTCTTTTTTTTTGGTATAATCTCTCTTTCTTTTGCAGGGATGAAACATGGCTACTTTTTTTCTTTTTTTTCTCATGCTTATGATGTAAGCATGCTTTTTTTCATTTTCTTTTTGTAGCCATGTCTTCTACTCCCTTTTTTTGCAATGAATTTTGAAGAGAGTGCTAAACATGAATAACATGGAGTTTCTCTTTTTATTGTGGTATGGTGGATATGATGGACGTTTTGCTTACTTCTAGTGTAGAAGTATAGCATGTGCAAGTGAGGTCTTGAATTCAAAAAGAGTTGAATGATTTCTCACATAGGTCTATACTAGTTTGACTAGGCTCAATGTGAAAGCAAATAGCATATGCATAAGGTTTTGTCTATGTATGAATATCATATGGCTTTGGTAGGTATTTCCAATCAAATGAGAGAAACTTAAATCTTTTTAGAATTTCTCCGGAAATCTAAGTTTTACTTTCAAACTAGGACTAGAATCCCTATTACCAATTCTAGTCTTGCAACAACCTAGAATTAGATCAAGCTTTTGCTACCCACAACTTCCAAATTAAGGTAAAATTATTTCAAACCAATGAAAGCAATATTCAGAGAGTAGCAAGTTGTAAACTAGAGACTTAGGAAAATAAAACAGAGCAAGTATTCATCATTTCATCTATGTGAATTCTAAATCATTCTTACCGCACATCTTTATTTGATAAAAGCAAATCTAACCTATAAATTTTTTAAATGCAAGGTGGATGATGGATGGATGGAAACTAAATATGCAAGGAATGTGATACATGTTACCTCAAGTGGGGGTATTCCCCCAAGCTGGTTCTTTAACTACCTCCGTGATAAGGGTTGAACCCTTGATGACGGAAGTACGCTGCAAGATCGGCTTGTTGTTGTTGTAGTGCCGTGTTGAAGTTGGTGAATTGAGCATCCATGTGTTGTTGCCAATCCTGGGTACCTTGAACATGCTCTTGGAGTGTGCTGTAGATATCACCTGTTCTCACTTCAAGTTCTCCCATACGTCTAGTGAGGTCCGTCATTCCTTGGCTATAGTCATGATGACTTCTAGCCGAAAAGGAACGACGTCCTCTCATGGACGTTGGGGGCAAGCTGCTAGAGCTTGAAGTGGATAAGGGTGGATCCCTTTGCCATTCTTGCCAAGATGATCCCCCAGTCTCATACGTCAGAGGTTGAGTCCATCCGGGCGCATAACCCGTTGGGTTCTCTTCCTCTTGGTATTCATGGACCGGAGAGATTATCGGTGGCATGCCTGTGGCTATAGCCCTCGCACGATTCCTTGTTACCCTGCCAGGGACATTACTTCTTCTTGCTTCCTCAAGGGGAAGAAGGTTAATGGTTAGCCTCCGGCATTTGTACAAATGAAAATCCAGGTTAGGTAACCGAATTTCATTGACAAAGCCGGGATAGAAAAATATCAAGGGCCCATCTTGATCATGCTTAAGGGTATGTCCTTGCACTAAATAGTCTTCATGAATTAATTCCCTTTCAGTTTCAATATATTCAAATGAAGAGTATTTAAGTGCTCCTACCCTATCAGCAATATGAGTAATCAGTGAGGTGCATTCAATTGGTTCTGATTTTGAAATGTAATCTAACCATTGTGTCATCATGGCTTTGACTAAAGCAACTTTTATCTTTTTAGTCATGGCAAATAGAATTTTCAATTCATCATCTCGCACAACCCTGACATCTCCCCTAGGGAACATAGTCATAGCCACCCATCTATGCATGAAGCGTAAGGTAGGGTTTTGGATGTGGCTATTCCTAGGAGCCCTACAGGTGACCTCACTAATTAGCTCATGGCAAAAACTTTGTTTGTTAAACTTAGGCAAATTGTCAAAATCTAGCAAACACCGTTTATGGAAGCCTAGGATGCTACCTAATTCTTTCCATAGGATGTTGTGTTCTTTTTGAAATAATCTAAAAGAAATACCATCAAATCCTATTCTTAGCGTGCAAAGGAATTGGATAGTGAGAAGGCGTGAACCTTTCTCCTCTATGTGAGCAAAGTCATCAAATCCAATTGCATGCCAAATGGAAAGAAATTTGGAGTCCATACCTATCTTGGAGATCAAATGTGGATCGTAAGCCTTGGTGTGGCAGAACTCACGATCTTGGAGAAGCCTGCGTGCTTGATCTTCAACTTTGGTTCATATGTCGAGGTCGTTGTCATGAAGAAGTTGGTGTGGGTTGCTTCTCTCTTCCATGGGAGTGCCCTCATACACACTTCTCCTCCTTGGGCTTGTACACATGGAAGAGAGGCATGCACTAGAACCTTAACCATGGCTTGAGCTTGCAGCCTCCTTCCTCTTTCCAAACAACCTCTTCATGTCTTGTTGAGTTCAACAAGCAAGAACAAAACAAGGCGAGAAAATTCCGAAAAGAAGCAATGTTTGGAAAACAAAACTCTCAACGAATTTTCTCCTCTTGAAGGCTTGAGTGTAAAATGCAAATGCAAATAAAAGAAAATCTTTTTGGGGATTGATTTGAGCAAGAGTGTTGCAATGAAGAGCAATAAAAACAAGGTGAGCTAGAGTGTGACTTGGGGAGGTGTAAAATGATGTGGTGTGTGAAGAGAAGTGCTCCTCACAGCCACAATTTATAGGGTGCACCCTCCAACAGTCACTTAGGCTTCAAAATGTAGCCGTTGGAGGAAGGGGAGCCAATTTGGCTCCACTCCCTGTTCGGCCGACCAGGGGGTTCGGCTGACCTGACAGGTGGCCCCCCTAGTTCCCCTTTTGGCAAGTGGCTCCCCAACGGCTATAAAGTTAACACGTTGGTGAAATACCACATGTGCAGCTCAGAAAAAAATGTTTTTCAAATAAAAACTTTTTTCGAATCCAATAAAAAATTTTCTTTTGAAAAGAAAGAAATAAAAATGATAGTTGAGAATATAAGATTCTCAACTTGCTGGGAAAAATCAAATATGCAATGGGAAAAATCCAAATGGGGTGGAAAAAGAAAGAAAGAAAAATAAAGTGGGATAACTACCAATTTCACCTATCGGCGTAGGTCTCACCACCGTCCGATGAGATGGACATTCCTCCGTCTTCATTTCACATCCGGGCCCGGAGGGATGGGCTCAGACAGCTTGTCTTGCTTCTTCTGCCATTCCTTCTTTGGCGGCTTGGTGGACTTGGGCCTTCGGGAAGGTCCAAATGATTTCGTCGCCTTTGGATATCGGCGTGGTCGAAACAACGGATTCTCCTCGTAGATTAATCTTCTCATGAATGCAATGAGTGAGTCCACCTTTGGAGGTGTGACTTCGACCTCTCTGATGTGTTTATCATTCAGCCCATACTTGATCCGAATCATGGAGCATTGCTCTAATCTTGGCTGAAAGTTAAACTTTTCCTCCTTGCCATTGATATGGAAGTGGATTTCTCCAGCTCCCACATCTATGCGAGCTTTTGCAGTGCTGAGGAATGGACGCCCATGAATGATTGGTGTATCTTTCTCAGTGTCCATGTCTAGCACCACAAAATCCACGGGTATGAAGCAGTTCTGGATCTTCACCGGGACATATTCAGCAATACCCGCCGGATAACGGACTGAAGAGTCAGCCAGTTGTAGCTGCATTGATGTTGGAGTCAGTTCTGTGAAGTTCAGCTGGTCGAACACAACCTTGGGCATCACACTAAAACTTGCTCCCAAATCACAAAGTGCCTTGTCAAAGTAGTGAGCCCCAATTAAGCATGAAATGGTAGGACATCCGGGGTCCTTCTTCTTTTCAAGGAGCCTATTGAGGATGGTTGCACTGCAGTCTTCCGTAAGCTTGACGACGTTAGTGGTGGGCAATGGTCGTTTGTTGTTCAATATGTCCTTGAGATAGCGATCATAAGTGGGTACTTGCATCGCATCAATCAAGGGCACATTGATGTGGATCTTTTGGATGATCTCAACAAAATGGTTGAATTGCTCATCCACTGTTGGCTTCCTTTGTCTGTGAGGGAATGGCAATAAGTTGGTGTCTTCAAAGTGTTTGGCCATTCTCTCACCAAGTAATTAACTTGGGACATCCTCCTTCTCAGGCTCAGTTGTCCTCTTTTCTTGTGTGGGATATGGTGGGTCACGAGTGGTCTTTCCTCCTCTCGTAACCACTGCACCGACGTTCTCCACTGGGGCTTCTGGCTGCCCCGGAATTTTGTTGTTTTCTAATGGAGGGACAATGGCAGCAAGTTGTGCCAGATGAGTCTCCAACATCTTGTTTAAGCTCAGTTGATTCTTGAATGTTGAGGATAGTCCTTCAATCTTTGCATTGATATTATCTAGGGTCTTGTCATTAGCTGACAGCTTCTTGGATAGGGCATCGTTGATCTTGAGCTGGCTAATGGCAAGTTCTCTCAAGTTGGGCTGATTTCCAGGGTTGCCATTGTTGTTGTACCATCCTTGAAAGAATGGGCGTTGTTGACCCCACCCTTGACCTCCTGGATGATAGCCATTGTTGTTGTTGAAATTGTCGTTGTGGGCGAGGTATAGGGCATCCTCACGAGTTTCTGGGCAATCATTGCCCATATGACCCGTGTTGCCACAGACTTCACACATGATGTGAGAGTCTAGGGCATAGGCATTGCCAGACACTTCACCACTGGCTTGTCCATCAATTTTCTTCACTAGGAGGTCCAATTTTGCAGCGATCATATCCACCTCCTTCAAGGTGTGCATGCCTCGCTGTCGGGTATGGAGACGCTCATCGTTCCATCCCATGTTGGACACCATCTTCTCAATAAGATATTTAGCTTTTGGCACCGTCAATGAGAAGAAGGCTCCTCCAGCAGCAGCATCCAAATGGTCACGAGCTGATGGGATCAACCCATTATAGAAATTCTGAATAAGGAGCCAGTCATCCATCCCATGGTGGGGACAGGCTAGGATGTACTCCTGAAGCCTTTCCCATGCCTCGAGAATAGATTCCTTGGGCTCTTGCTGAAAGCTGGAAATCTTTCCACGTAGGGCATTGGTTTTGCCTAACGGGAAGAATTTTGCGAGGAATGTCGTAGAACACTTCTCCCAAGTGTCTACAACACTTCGGTTCGCGTAGAACCACTGTTTCGCTCTCCCAAGGAGAGAGAATGAGAACAGTCTCAGACGGACCGCATCCGGAGACACGTCCTTGATCTTAAAAGTGCTACAGATCTCAAGGAATTGTTGCAGGTGAGCACATGCATCCTCGTTAGCCTTCCCACAGAATTGGTTGGCTTGCACCATAGTGATAAGGCCAGTTTTGATCTCAAGTTCACATCTCCCATGTTAACAGTGGGCCCAATAGGCACATTGTTGGCAGGGGAGCTGAGAACTCACGAAGGGTCTTCTGAGCCATTGGCGTTTCGATTATTGGAGTAGAAATGCTGGCTTGCTTTGCCGCTCGAATCTTCTGAGGAGTAACGACACGGGGTCGGTCTCTCAGAAGAGATTTGGGATTTTCAACAAAGTTTTCCGGCAAGCGGAAACCAGACATACACTACCCTATTTTCACATTAAAAATGCGAAAACAAAGAATGGTTATCCTACTAAAATCCTACCCAAGGTTCTATCCTATTCACTCAGTCATGTTATATATCTATTTACCTTCCCCGGCAACGGCGCCAGAAATACTTGTTGACGGCTCCTAAGGTATACTAACAAATCATCCCTGGCAAAGGTGCCAGAAATGCTTGTTGGTATTACTTACGCACCATTTACTAAACATATCCAACTGATGTGTCAGAAATGCTTGTTAATGGTTCTATTGGATCACAGAGTGAATTCTGCAAGCGCACGGAGGTATCATTGTAGCATTTCCCCTTAAGAGTATTCCCAAGGGTGTCATTTATTTGATCCCAAAGTAAGGTGGGGTAGAGAATAACAATCATGAAATGGAAAGGGTAGAAAGGTCTAGGTAAGAATCTAGTAAGGATGGATAAAATAATAGTGGAGGTAGTGTGACCACACAAGAGCTTTCAAGTCTAAGGGGAATAAGAGAATTCTAGAGGTTAGTTAAGGTTGAGAGTTATGGAGGTACTCCTACTATGCTCTAATGTACATATACATAGTCTAAACTAATTATCCATAAGCTAGATCAATAGTGAATACTTAGGTTCAAGACATCGGGCACGGGCTTACCCCTAGCAATACTAGGGCGACTCCCGCCAAGAGCCTATGGCATAGCCGAACGTGGAGGATTACAAAGGACAGATAGGGCTGTCACCACCTACTGCCTACCTCTTCAATCCGTGGGTCTATGGGACATCCAATGCTACTTAGCTATCCTAGCACCATGCTAGCATATTAAGTAATTACCTTAAGAGCCTAGGCACAATCCATCCTAAGGCAGTGAATTGAATCATCATTGAACAAATGTTGATACACAACATAATTATCCATACTAACCTAGTTATGTTATAATTAACTAAACTATAGTGGGAGTCTATAGGTTATATGATAATGAGATATGTTCATGATAAAATAGTCATAGAAGCTATACCTTCCACATACATGGACTCCACAATCAAACAAGAAACGTTTTGCCCAAGTATATGTATGAGTAGAGACTAAAGATACTATCTTTATTATGCATAAAGTCACAAATACAAGAAAGAATACATGAGCCATACCTTTCCTAATGTAGGATTGGGAAGAGAGAGAGACTCCTTACTCCTTTCCTAATTTGGACTTGGGACTAGAGACTCTCCTCTCTACAACCTAACTCCTCTAAGACTATGGATGATAGTGTATACAATAGAGATGAAGATCAAGTGGTGTGTGTTGAAGTGAGGGGTAGGGGGTCCTATTTATACTAGTGTTGAGGTCGGTTCCCACCACCAAAAGCGCGTGAATCAGTCACCATTGACTCCAGGAAGCCGGGAGGAGCCAACACGTGGAGGCTAACCGAGTTAGGTGCAGAGACCAGGTCGGCCGACCCCCTGGTTCGGCCGACCTGGTCATTGCACCAATTCTCGTGTGCCTTCTCCAGGTGGCTGCCAGGTGGGTCCCATTGATGTATATGGGTGATACACTGTTGGATCTCCTCAGATACTTCTGTTTGTGGGCCATTTGATCCATGGGGTGCCACGTGTCGTCGCCTGATTGGTTGGGATGATATTTTATAGGATTGGTCCATCTACATTTCCTCATTTCCTGCATAAAATGCTGCATACACATATTTCTCCAAGTCCAAGTGGAATTGGGTTAGATAGAAAGGTGATGTGTGCAAGAAATGACAAATCCTTCACATAATTGAGTTAAATTGACGGATGAAATTGGTATATAACAGCCGTCAACAGTGAGCAAGCGCTAGCAGCAGCTACATATTCAGATTTGGCTGTGGATTGTGCAACTGGATTTTGTTTTCTAGAGGACCAAGCAACAAGTGAATTACCAAGAAAATGACAAGCACCCAAAGTACTTTTCCTATCAATCCTACAACCCCCAAAATCAGCATCCGAAAAAGCATTCAAACTATCGGTTGAGGAAGAAGGAAGACAAATGTCAAATTCTTGAATTCCATGTAAGTACCTGAGAATTCTTTTGACGGCTTGACGATGTGAAGTACGTGGGGAAGCTTGAAACCATGCACAAATACATACGCTGAATTGTATGTCCGGTCTTGATGTTGTGAGGTACAAAAGTGATTCAATCATACTTCTATATTCTTTTGGATCGACTGGGTCACCATCTTCTTCAAATTCAAGTGTTGTTGTTGTTCGCATTGGTGTCCAAAAAGGCTTGCTTTTGTCCATGTTGAAGCGCTTAAGAAGGTCTCTTGTATACTTCATTTGATGCACAAAAGTACTGTCGAAGGTCATAAATGACACTTCCCCCGGACCTGCTTAGAGAGCAACCTGCGGAGGTTCTTTGGATTCATGAGGGCTAGTACCAGAAGATTTGAGCACAGTGAGATGATGAACATAGAGGGTTTACGTGGTTCGGGCCGCCGGAGCGTAACACCCTACATCCACGGGAGTGTTTGTGTATTGCCTTGCTTGAGCGTGTATGAGTTTTCGATCCCCTGTGAAGGTCGCCTGCTGAGTCCTTTTATAGCCCAAGGACTATGGAGTCACAAGGTGGGCCCCGGGGCCCGACAGGTGGTCCCGGGGAGAGCCAAATCCTATACAAGATCTAGGATTAACTGCTATCTACTTCCCTTTATCAGGGGCTTCAATGTGCCGTCCCACCGCGTCGTGCGCCAGGGCTACACATAGTTGTTGATGATGGCAGGGCATGTCCCGCCCGTCTTGTCCCCGCGGCTCACTCGTCCGTCCTGCGCAGTGGGTCTGTACCGGCTACTTGGACAAGACAGGACACTGGAGCCTTGAATTGCGCATGCGCGACTCCGCTTCGCCTGGGGAAGGCGCACGTACTTAATGCCTGTCTGAGCAGCGCACTCTTTCCTTTATTGTGGCCTCCTACCGCATTGAGTTAGTCGTCCGCCACGTGGTCGCATCGAAGCCTGCCTCGGTGGGGAGGCGAGGGTCCGGTCCTACCTGCCACGTGGCAGCCCGGGAGCTCGCCCCGGCGGGGAGGTAGGATCTGGTCCTTCCCTCCATGATGTGGCAGCCTCAGATCCGGCCTCCAAGTAGGGGCCGAGTCCTTAGCCGTTTTCTCCTTGTGCCCGGGGGTACCCGATCTGTGGGGTACCGATAGTGGCCCCCGGGCCCACCTCGGTAGAGATGACGATCCCGTGGGTGAGGCCTTCATCTTGTCTTGTAAAAGTGACACCAGCGGGCCCCCTCGGGGGGCGTTGGAGCTCGGAAAAGTGACATTGGCGGCCCCCTTGGGGGCGCCGGAGCTCGCAGGAGCGACATCGGCGACCCGCTCGGGGACGCCGGAGCTCGGAGAAGTGACGTCAGCGGCCCCCTTGGGGGGCGCCGAAACTCGTAGGAGCGACGTCGGCGACCCGCTTGGGGACGCCGGAGCTCAGAGAAGTGACGTCAGCGGCCCCCTTGGGGGGCGCCGGAGCTCGCAGGAGCGACGTCGGTGACCCGCTTGGGGACGCTGGAGCTTGGAGAAGTGACGTCAGCGGCCCCCTTGGGGGGCGCTGGAGCTCGGCGAAGCGACATCAGCGGCCCCCTTGGGGGGCGCCGGAGCTCGCAGGAGCGACATCGACGACCCGCTTGGGGACGCCGGAGCTCGAAGAAGTGACGTCAGCGACCCCCTTGGGGGGCGCTGGAGCTCGGCGAAGCATCATCGGCGCCTACCACAGACGCGTAGAACATCAACAGCGGGCTCCCTATATGTCCTGCACACATGGTAGATAAAAAGTAATTTTGCTCACCAGTCACCCCATCCCTGCTCTTTAGTTTCGTTATGGCTTACAGTCCTTAGCTAAGATATAGGGCATGGGTAATTTGGTGCGACAACATCCTGGGTATGGTCACTACCTTGCTCAGGGCATGAGCCGCCCGGCCTCCTGTACTTAGCTGTTAGCACTGGGAGGCAAGGTGTGTATGCTTAGGGTACAGAACCAGGCTAAGCAAGTTGCACACCCTGGACCTCCAGCTCGGCTTTAGCCTTTCAGGAGTGAGAACCATTCGGCACAATGGACCCCAAGCAAGAAAACGACCATCGGACCCCAAACACATTACAGGTACCTCATGCGGATCCGCCTTTAGCAGGATAGCACAACTCCAACTAGGACGAGACAGAAGAAATGTAACTGAGCATATGGCAGACAATATGCGAAAGTAATCAAAAAAATTAAAGTATAATGTAAATAATTTTGCTCGTCGGTTACTCCCTTCCTGCCTTTAGTCTCGTTATGTCTTACAGCCCGAGCTCGGCTTACGGTGTGTGGGTAATTCAGTGTGACGGTATCTGAGTTACAGTTATCGCCCTGCTCAGGAGTGTGTGCCATCCGGCCCCCTGTACTCAGCTGTTAGCGCTGAAGAGGCAAAGTGTACATGCTTAGGGTGCAGGACCAGGCTAAGCAGGCAGTACACTCTAGACCTCCCACGGGCGTTAGCTTTTCAGGGGAGTGACCATTCGGCGCCACGGGCTCCCGAGCAGGAAAACGACCAAAGAACCCGAATACATCACAGGAACCCCCAACAGACCCGCCAGCAGTAGGATTGCATAACTAAACTAGGCGCGAGACAAGAAGAGAGTGCCCTAGCATATGACAGAGAATATTCGAGAACGAGCATGGCCTGGAGGAGCTAGCATTGGAACAGGTGTTCACCATACTGCTGGTGGAAATCTTCACGGGGAAAAAGCCCCCTACCTGGCACGCCAAATGTCGAAGGTCGTAAACGACACTTCCTCCGGACCTGCTTAGAGAGCAGCCCGCGGAGGTTCTTTGGATTCACGAGGGCTAGTCCCAGGAGATTTGAGCGCAGTGAGATGATGAACACAGAGGGTTTACATGGTTCGGGCCGCCAGAGCATAACACCCTACGTCCACGGGAGTGTTTGTGTATTGCCTTGCTTGAGCGTGTATGAGTTTTCCATCCTCTGTGAAGGTCGCCTGCTGAGTCCTTTTATAGCCCAAGGACTCTGCAGTCACAAGGTGGGCCCCGTGGCCTGACAAATGGTCCTGAGGAGAGCCAAATCCTATACAGGATCTAGGATTAAATGCTATCTACTTCCCTTTGTCAGGGGCTTCAATGTGTCGTCCCGCTGTGTTGTGCGCCAGGGCTACACATAGTTGTTGATGATGGCAGGGCATGTCCCGCCCGTCTTGTCCCCGCGGCTCACTCGTCCGTCTTGTGCAATGGGTCTGTACCGGCTACTTGGACAAGACAGGACACTGGAGCCTTTACTTGCGCATGCGCGACTCCACTTCGCCTGGGGAAGGCGCGCGTACTTAATGCCTGTCTGAGCAGTGCACTCTTTCCTTTACTGCGGCCTCCTACCGCATTGAGTTGGACGTCCGCCACGTGGTCGCACCGGAGCCTGCCTCGGCGGGGAGGCGAGGGTCCGGTCCTGCCGGCCACGTGGCAGCCCGAGAGCCCGCCCCGGCGGGGAGGTAGGATCTGGTCCTTCCCTCCACGACGTGGCAGCCTCGGATCCGGCCTCCAAGTAGGGGCCGAGTCCTTAGCCGTTTTCTCCTTGTGCGCGTGGGTACCCGGTCTGCGGGGTACCGACAAGTACCCTCTTTGGTTTGCTTGATTTGCAGCCCCAAAAAGTTTGTGAGTTCTCCCATCATACTCATCTCAAATTCTGAACTCATCATAGCTGAAAACATGGACACAAGATCATGAGAAGCACAACCAAAGATAATATCATCCACATACACTTGAAGGAATAATGAGTCATTGTCATGCTTAAACACAAAAAGAGCTTTATCAATCTTGCCCATGGTAAACCCCTTTGCAAAACCTAGACCATGTAACTCGTTCATGCAAGCTTCCAATAATTTGTTTTGGAGGATGACTTTTGAGGACGCGGAGGGGAGTAGACACTTCACAGGCTCCTTCTTCTTAATGTTCCTCATAAATAAGAACTTGTGGCTTGAGGATGATCTGTACCAGCTGCAGTAGTTGTTGGTGCTGGTTGTGGTGCAAAATCAGCAGCGTGATCAACGTCATTGGCATCTTAATTTTTGGGTTGTAACACTACTTCTTCGTCTTTTTCAATGAAAATATCTCCACCTGCGGATATGGATCTGTACCTGCAATATTAGAGCTAGTACCTGGGCTAACTTCATCAAAAGAAATCTCACAAGTCTCCACAATTTTGTTAGTGTCAAGTAAAAGCACACGGTAGCCTCAAGTATGAGATGGGTAACCATGAAACATGCCATCAACAGATCTAGATTCAAATTTATCAAGATTACCATGTTTCTTAACAAATCATTTACAACCAAAGACCTAAAAGTGTGTGACACTAGGCCTATGTGCAAACCGAAGTTCATGTGGGGTTTTACCTAGCTTAGCACGCAAGAAAACACGATTTGAGACATAACAAGCGGTTGCAATTGCATCTGCCCAAAATTTTCTAGGAGTTTGATATTCATCAAGCATAGTCCTAGCCATCTCAACTAAGGTTTTGTTCTTTCTCTCTATGACACCATTTTGTTGAGGTACATAGGGTGAAGAGAATTGATGATCTATTCTATCGGTACCGTGCATACCGGTACCCCATGATACTGCAAGAAAAGCCAAAGAGTTCCTACGTCCGAGTTGAAGACCCCCGAAGGCAACACACGTTTGACAGCACTTGGCCTGCATCCCTCGTTTGGGTAGCTCCGGTCTACCACGTGTTCAGCGGGACCGGACCTACCTCCTTTCACAGAGAAGCTCCTGTCCTGCCACGCTAGACCTAACCCCCAGTAGAGGGAAGCTCCAGTTCCGCCACATGTCGAGTGGCTCTGGACCTATCTCACCGCAGAGGGAAGCTCCGGAGCTGCCATGTGTTGTACCTCCAGACATAAGCCAGCAACGACTACAGGATCTCCAACGACACGAACATTCAAGAGGCTATTAAAATGGCCGTTACAAGTCCTGATTAACGTGTCATTAATTCAGCATTAATAACACACGATCAGAGGACCTTTAGTATCGGTAATGCTGCCATTAAGGCACATTATCACTATTAATCATACTTAATACATATCGTGCATTAGGTGATTAAATACCGCCGGGGCCACTTGTCGGGCCAGGCAATCCTTGTAACGACCAGCCCTTAGCATATAAAAGGGCTAAGTCGCACGGTAGAAACCAAGTCCAAAAAGGCCAACTTAAGCCAAAGGATACTACACACACAAACACATCAACAACCACCCTCTCGTGTAGGGTATTACGCTCAGGCGGCCTGAACCACGTAAAAATCCTCTGTGACACCGTCTCGTTCATAGTCTTACACGCACCCCAACCAAATACGAACCTCCATGGACTACACTTTAGTAGTATCGGGGGAAGTGTCCTAGTCCACACTACGATATTTGGCGCGCCAGGTAGGGGGTGCTTGAGATTTCGAGATGGTGAATTCCACCGCAGGATCGTCCAACGGCCACGCTGAGCAGCCTGCTGGAGGAAATCCCTCCAACATGCAGCAGTCGACCAACGCTGTTATCCCGGCGGGAATTGTTCAACCACCACCTCGACCATCGCAGCAAGATGGTATGTTCGCATCGGTCACTGCATCGACGAACAACCCTGAGAATGCGTTGAACACTGCGCGGACTCTTCCACAGCATCCTCCAATGCCCAGAGCTCCTCAGGGCATGATGGAGCAATGGCGCACTGATGTGGATCACTTGGTTGCAGCTGCAGCCAATGCCATCAGTAACCACAGTCCGCCCCCTGCTGGGCAGGCACCATCAAGAAATAGGACCTTATCTGGTAGACTTGGTCCTCAGGCGTCACAGCATAGGAGGCGTGCACCCTCCCAACAAGTGACATCACTGCCCTCCGAGGCACATCACACTCATAAGGCATCAAGGCTCTCGGTGCATGATCTCCGGTCAGAGCTTGACCATCGATATATGCAGTAGGATGGTCGCGTCCTCATGGAGCGTGCTCGCGAGAGGGGAGCTGCTCGTGAATACCCTTCTCCCTTGGGAGTAGGGGCGGCTGTTCGGCTCTAGCCATGCATCTTTGCATGGTCGAATGGTCACCGAAGTTCTGGCCTGATCTTCCAGAGAAATACGACGGGACTATCAACCCCATCGAGTTCCTCCAGATCTACTCCACCACCATCGTCGTTGCTGGAGGCAATGAGGCCGTTATGGTGAACTACTTCCCAGTGGCTCTAACCGGGACAGCCAGGTCCTAGTTCATGAGTCTTCTGTCTGACTCCATCAACAGTTGGGCAGAGCTTTGCCGCCAATTCACCGCCAACTTTGGGAGCTCCTACACCCGACCTGGCACCGAGTTGGACTTGTTTGTCGTACAACAGAAGATGGGAGAGTCGCTGCGATCGTTCATCCAGCGGTTTTCTCAGGTACGGAACACAATCCTTCTATCTCCAATGCTTTCTTCATTGTCGCATTTTGCCAGGAAGTTAGAGATAAGAAGATGTTGGAGAAGTTGGCAATGAAAGAAGTCAGCAGCGTCACGAAGCTCTTCAGCCTAGCTGACAAATGTGCTAGGGTTGCGGAGGTTCGAGAGATGCACTCCAAACCAGCTCCGGACGCTAGTAAACTCTCCTCCAAGACTGAATTCGCTTCCTCCGGCAGTGGAAAAAAGAAGAAACAGTCCAACGGCAAGAAGAAGTCATCAAATGGCACGCCTACTGCTGCTGCAGCTGCACAAAAACGTCGTCGACCATCGTTTGAGGACGGCGGCGGTCAAACGATGGGGTGTCCGATTCACAAAACAGACACCCACAATCTTGAAGATTATCGCGAGGTTTAGCGCCTTGTTGAACGCTTTAACAAATGCCAAGAAGAAGCTCCTTTCCGCCAACGGGAAGGAAAGCAGAAGGTCAACGAAGCTCCGACTAATCAGGAGCTAGGTTTGAAGGACCCCAAGAAGGTCCTGAAGGCCTTCTACAATACCTTCTACAATGACTCTGACGTCTCCGACAATGAGCATTGTAAGACTCTCCATATGATATATGGAGGGTCCTGGGATATTACCTCCCGGTGTATCCTTAAAACAATGCGTCGGAAGATGGCTGCGTAGCTCCCACCGCCAAGGCAGAACCTCACCGGAAGTGGATGGACACTACCATCACTTTTGATGCTTCGGACTGCCTAAGAAATATGATCAGAGCTTGCCAACTGCCGTTGATGGTTTCTCCTACCATCAATAACGTCCAGCTCTATCATGTCTTGGTAGATGGAGGCACGGCGCTCAACCTCCTCAGCTACGAAGTGTTCGTGAAGATCCAGCTCAGCATCTCGGACTTTCACCCCTCACGTACCTTCTCCAAGGTAGGTCCGGGAGCTATCACTCCTCTCGGGTCAATTACACTCCCAGTGACCTTCGGGACTCGGGAGAGCTACAGGACCGAGAAGTTGGTCTTCGATGTAGTGCACATAAGCCTTCCCTTCAATGCCATCCTAGGCAGGCCGGCCCTGTATAGGTTTATGGCCACAGCTCATTACGGATATCTGGTGTTGAAGATGTCGACTCCTTCAAGCGTCCTCCGGATTCGCGGGGATCTCACTGCGGGAATCGCCGCGCTGGAAGAACTCCACGCGCTTGCAACAACGCAGGAGGAAGGAGCTGGCAAGGAGCAAGTGTTGACGGCTGTTATATACCAATTTCATCTGTCAATTTAACTCAATTATGTGAAGGATTTGTCATTTCCTGCACACATCACCTTTCTATCTAACCCGATTCCACTTGGACTTGGAGAAATATGTGTATGCAGCATTTTATGCAGGAAATGAGGAAATGTAGAGGGACCAATCCTATAAAATATCATCTCAGCCAATCAGGCAATGACACGTGGCCTCCCATGGATCACATGGCCCACAAACAGAAGTATCCGAGGAGATCCAATGGTGTATCACCCAGATACATCAAGGGGGCCCACCTGGCAGCCACCTGGAGGAAGCACTCCACGTTTGGAGTGCTGACCATGTCGACCGATCCAGGAGTTCAGCCGATCCCTTCCTGGCGCCAAACACGGTCAAATGACGCATGTTGGCTCCTCCTGGCTTGAAGGAGTCAATGGTGACTAATTCGCGCGCTTTTGGTGGCGGGAACCGACCTCAACACTAGTATAAATAGGACCCCTACCCCTCACTTCAACACACACCACTTGAGCTTCATCTCTATCGTGTACACTATCATCCATAGTCTTAAAGGAGTTAGGTTGTAGAGAGGAGAGTCTTTAGTCCCAAGTCCAAAATGGGAAAGGAGTAAGGAGTCTCTCTCTTCCCAATCCTACATTGGGAAAGGTATGGATCATGTATTATTTCTTGTATTTGTGACTTTATGCATAATAAAGATAGTATCTTCAGTCTCTACTTATGCATATACTTGGGCAAAGCGTTTCTTGTTTGATTGTGGAGTCCATGTATGTGGAAGGTATAGCTTCTATGTGGAGTCCATGTATGTGGAAGGTATAGCTTCTATGACTATTCCATCATGAACATATCTCATTATCATAGAACATATAGACCCCCACTATAGTCTAGTTAATTATAACATAACTAGGTTAGTATGGATAATTATATTGTGTATCAACATTGGTTCAATGATGATTCAATTCATTGTTATAGGATGGATTGTGCCTAGGCACTTAAGGTAATTACTTAATATGCTAGCATGGTGCTAGGATAGCTAAGTAGCATTGGATGTCTCGTAGACCCACGGATTGAAGAGGTAGGCAGTAGGTGGTGACAGCCCTATCTGTCCTTTGTAATCCTCCACGTTCGGCTATGCCACAGACTCTTGGCGGAAGTCGCCCTAGTACTGTTAGGGGTAAGCCCGTGCCCAATGTGTTGAACCACATAGCATAAGTATTCACTATTGATCTAGCTTATGAATAATTAGTTTAGACTATGTATATGTACAATAGAGCATAGTAGGAGCACCTCCATAACTCTCAACCTTAACTAACCTCTAGGATCCTCTTATCCCCCTTAGACTTGAAAGCTTTTGTGTGTGTCGCACTACCTCCATTACTTTATCCATCCTTACTATATTCTTACCTAGACCTTTCTACCCTTTACACTTGATGATTGTTATATCTCTTCCCTGCCTTCCTTTCGGATCAAATAAATGACACCCTTGGGAATAATCTTAAGGGAAAATGCTACAATGATACCTCTGTGCACTTGCGGAACTCACTCTGTGATCCAATAGAACCATTAACAAGCATCTCTGACACATCAGTTGGAGATGTTTAGTTAATGGTGCATAAGAAATACCAACAAGCATTTCTAGCGCCGTTGCCGGGGATGATTTGTTAGTATATCTTAGGAGCCGTCAACAAGCATTTCTGGTGCCGTTGCCGGGGAAGGCAAATAGATATATAACATGACTAAGTTAATAGGATAGAACCCTGGGTAGGACTGTAGTAGGACAACCATTCTTTGTTTTCGCATTTATTTTAAATGTGAAAACATGGTAGTGTATGTCTGGTTTCCGCCTGCTAGAAAACTTTGTTGAAGATCCTGAATCTCTTCTGAGAGACCGACCTCGTGTCGTTACTCCTCAGAATATTCGAGCGGCAAAGCAAGCCAGCATTTCTGCACCAATAATCCAAATGCCAATGGCTCAGAAGACCCTTCATGAGTTCTCAGCTCCCTCTGCTAACAATGTGCCTATTGGGCCCACCGTTAACACGGGAGATGTGAACTTCAAGATCAAAACTGGCCTTATCACTATGGTGCAAGCCAACCCATTCTGTGGGAAGGCTAACGAGTATGCAATTGCTCACCTGCAACAATTCCTCGAGATCTGCAGCACTTTTAAGATCAAGGACGTGTCTCCGGATGTGGTCCGTCTAAGACTGTTCCCGTTCTCTCTCCTTGCGAGAGCGAAACAGTGGTTCTACGCGAACCGAAGTGTTGTAGACACTTGGGAAAAGTGTTCTACGGCATTCCTCGCCAAATTCTTCCCGTTGGGCAAAACCAATGCCCTACGTGGAAGGATTTCCAGCTTTCAGCAAGAGCTCAAGGAATCTATTCCCGAGGCATGGGAAAGGCTTCAGGAGTACATCCTAGCCTGTCCCCACCATGGGATGGATGATTGGCTCCTTATTCAGAATTTCTATAACGGACTGATCCCATCAGCTCGTGACCATTTGGATGGTGCTGCTGGAGGAGCCTTCTTCTCATTGACGGTGTCAAAAGCTAAAGATCTTATTGAGAAGATGGTGTCCAACATGGGATGGAACGATGAGCGTCTCCATACCCGACAGCGAGGCATGCACACCTTGAAGGAGGTGGACATGATCGTTGCAAAATTGGACCTTCTAATGAAGAAAATTGATGGACAAGCCAGTGGTGAAGTGTCTGGCAATGCCTATGCCCTAGACTCTCACATCACGTGTGAAGTATGTGGCAACACGGGTCATATGGGCAATGATTGCCCAGAAACTCGTGAGGATGCCCTATACCTCGTCAACAACAGAAATTTCAACAACAACAAGGGCTATCGTCCAGGAGGTCAAGGGTGGGGTCAACAATGCCCATTCTTTCAAGGAGGGTACAACAACAATCAGCCCAACTTGAGAGAACTTGCCATTAGCCAGCTCAATATCAACTATGCCCTATCCAAAAAGTTGTCAGCTAATGACAAGACCCTGGAAAACATCAATGCCAAGATTTAAGGACTATCCTCAGCATTCAAGAATCAACTAAGCTTCAACAAGATGTTGGAGACTCAGCAGGCACAACTTGCTGCAGTTGTCCCTCCATTGGAAAACAACAGAATTCCGGGGCAGCCAGAAGCCCTAGTGGAGAACGTCAATGCAGTGGTTATGAGAGGAGCAAAGACCACTCGTGACCCACCATATCCCACACAAGAAAAGAGGACAACTGAACCTGGGAAGGAGGATGTCCCAAGTGAATTACTTGGTGAGAGAATGGCCAAACACTTTGAAGACACCAACTTATTGCCATTCCCTCACAGACAAAGGAAGCCAACAGTGGATGAGCAATTCAAATGTTTTGTTGAGATCATCCAAAAGATCCACATCAATGTGCCCTTTATTGATGCGATGCAAGTACCCACTTATGCTCGCTATCTCAAGGACATACTGAACAACAAACGGCCATTGCCCACCACTGAGGTCGTCAAGCTTACAGAAGACTGCAGTGCAGCCATCCTCAATAGGCTTCCTGAATAGAAAAGGGACCCCGGGTGTCCTACCATTTCATGCTCAATTGGGGCTCACCACTTTGACAAGGCCCTTTGTGATCTGGGAGCAAGTGTTAGTGTGATGCCCTAGGTTGTGTTCGACCAGCTGAACTTCACATAACTGACTCCAACACAAATGCAGCTACAACTGGCTGACTCTTCAGTCCGTTATCCAGTGGGTATTGCTAAAGACGTCCCGGTGAAGATCTGAAACTACTTCATACTCGTGGATTTTGTGGTGCTAGACATGGACACTGAGAAAGATACACCACTCATTCTTGGGCGTCCATTCCTAAGAACTGCAAAAGCTCGCATAGATGTGGGAGCCGGAGAAATCCACTTCCATATCAATGGCAAGGAGGAAAATTTTAACTTTCGGCCAAGATTAGAGCAATGCTCCATGATTCGAATCAAGTATGGTCCGAATGATAAACACATCAGAGAGGTCGAATTAACACCTCCAAAGGTGGATTCACTCATTGCATTCATGAGAAGATTAATCTACGAGGAGAATCCATCGTTTCGACCACGCCGATATCCAAAGGTGACGGAATCATCTAGACCTTCCCAAAGGCCCAAGTCCACCAAGCCGCCAAAGAAGGAATGGCGGAAGAAGCAAGACAAGCCGTCTGATCCCATCCCTCTGGGCCCGGATGTGAAATGAAGATGGGGGAATGTCCATCTCATCAGACGGTGGTGAGACCTACGCCAATAGGTTAAATTAGTAGTTATCACACTTTATTTTTCATTCTTTCTTTTTCCACCCCATTTGGATTTTTCCCATTGCATATTTGATTTTCCCTAGCAAGTTGAGAATCTTATATTCTCAACTATCATTTTTCTTTCTTTCTTTTCAAAAGAAAATTTTTACTGGATTTGAAAAAAAAAAGGTTTTTATTTTAAAAACAATTTTTCTGAGCTGCACATATGGCATTTCACCAACGTGCTCACTTTATAGCCGTTGGGGAGCCACTTGCCAAAAGGGGAACCAGGGGGCCACCTATCAGTTCGACTGAACCCTCTGGTCGGCCGAACAGAGAGTGGGGCCAAATTGGCTCCCCTTCCTCCAACGGCTATATTTTGAACCCCAAGTGACCGTTGGAGGGTGCACCCTATAAATTGTGGTCGTGAGGAGCACCTCTCTTCACAAACCACATCATTTTACACCTCTCCAAGTCACTCTCTAGCTCACCTTGTTTTTCCTGCTCTTCATTGAACACTCTTGCTCAAATCCATCCCCAAAAAGATTTTCTTTTGTTTGCATTTGCATTTTACACTCAAGCTTTCAAGAGGAGAAAATTTGTTGAGAGTTTTGTTTTCCAAACATCGCTTCTTTTCGGATTTTTCTCGCCTTGTTCTTGCTTGTTGAACTCAAAAAGACATGAAGAGGTTGTTCGGAAAGAGGAAGGGGGCTGCAAGCTCAAGCCATGGTGAAGGTTCTGGTGCACGCCTCTCTTCCATGGGTACAAGCCCAAGGAGGAGAAATGTGTGTTAGGACACTCCCATGGAAGATAAACGCAACCCACACCAACTTCTTCATGACAACAATCTCGACATACGAAGTGAAGTTGAAGATCAAGCACGCAGGCTTCTCCAAGATCGTGAGTTCTGCCACACCAAGGCTTACGATCCACATTTGATCTCCAAAATAGGTATGGACTCCGAATTTCTTTCCATTTGGCATGCAATCGGATTTGATGACTTTGCTCACATAGAGGAGAAAGGTTCACGCCTTCTCACTATCCAATTCCTTTGCATGCTAAGAATAAGATTTGATGGTATTAATTTTAGATTTTTTCAAAAAAGAATACAACATCCTATGGAAAGAATTAGGTAGCATCCTAGGCTTCCATAAACGGTGTTTGCTAGATTTAGACAATTTGCCAAAGTTTAACAAACAAAGCTTTTGGCATGAGCTAACTAGTGAGGTCACAAGTAGGGCTTCTAGGAATAGCCACATCCAAAACCCTACCTTACGCTTCATGCATAGATGGGTGGCTATGACTATGTCCCTAGGGGAGATGTTAGGGTTGTGCGAGATGATGAATTGAAAATTTTGTTTGCCATGACTAAAAAGATAAAAGTTGCTCCAGTCGAAGCCATGATGACACAATAGTTAGATTACATTTCAAAATCAGGACCAATTGAATGCACTTCATTGATTACTCATATTGCTGATAGGGTAGGAGCACTTAAATACTCTTCATTTGAATATATTGAAATTGAAAGAGAATTAATTGATGAAGACTATTTAGTGCAAGGACATACCCTTAAGCATGATCATGATGGCTCCTTGATATTTTTCTATCCCGGCTTTGTCAATGAAATTCGGTTACCTAACCCAGATTTTCATTTGTACTAATGTTGGAGGCTAACCATTAATATTCTTCCCCTTGAGGAAGCAAGAAGATGTAATGTCTCTGGCAGGATAACAAGGAATCGTGCGAGGGCTGCAGCCACAGGCATGCCACCGATAATCTCTTCGGTCCATGAATACCAAGAGGAAGAGAACTCAACGGGTTATGCGTCCGGATGGACTCAACCTTTGACGTATGAGACTGGGGGATCATCTTGGCAAGAATGGCAAAGGGATCCACCCTTATCCACTTCAAGCTCTAGCAGCTTGCCCCCAACGTCCATGAGAGGATGTCGTTCCTTTTCGGCTAGAAGTCATCATGACTATAGCCAAGGAATGACGGACCTCACTAGACGTATGGGAGAACTTGAAGTGAGAACGGGTGACATCTACAGCACACTCCAGGAGCATTCAAGGTACCCAGGATTGGCAACAACACATGGATGCTCAATTCACCAATTTCAACACGCCTCTACAACAACAACAAGTTGATCTTGCAGCGTACTTTCGTCATCAAGGGTTCAACCCTTATCACGAAGATAGTTGAAGAACAAGCTTGGGGGAGGACCCCCACTTGAGGTAACATGTATCCCATTCCTTGCATATTTATTTTCCATCCATCCATCATCCACCTTGCATTTAATATATATATATATATATATATATATATATATATATATATATATATATAGGTTAGATTTGCTTTCATCAAATAAAGATGTGCGGTAAGAATGATTTAGAATTCACATAGATGAAATGATGAACAGTTGCTCTGTTTTATTTTCCAAAGTCTCTAGTTTACAACTTGCTACTCTCCGAATATTGCTTTCATTGGTTTGAAATAATTTTACCTTAATTTGAAAGTTGTGGGTAGCAAAAGCTTAATCTAATTCTAGGTTGTTGCAAGATTAGAATTAGTAATAGAGCTGCTATTCCTAGTCTAAAAGTAAAACTTAGATTTCCGGAGAAATTCTAAGAAGATTTAAGTTTCCCTCAATTGATTAGAAATACCTACCAAAGCCATATGATGTTCATACATAGACTAAACCTTATGCATATGCTATTTGCTTTCACATTGAGCCTAGTCAAACTAGTATAGACCTCTGTGAGAAATCATTCAACTCTTTTTGAAATCAAGACTTCACTTGCACATGCTATACCTCTACACTAGAAGTAAGCAAAACGTCCATCATATCCACCATACCACAACAAAAAGAGAAACTCCATGTTATTCATGTTTAGCACTCTCTTCAAAATTCATTGCAAAAAAAGGGGAGTAGAAGACATGGCTACAAAAAGAAAATGAAAAAAAAAAGCATGCTTACATCATAAGCATGAGAAAAAAAAGAGAGAAAAGAAAAGTAGCCATGTTTCATCCCTGCAAAAGAAAGAGAGATTATACCAAAAAGGAGTTATCTCAAGTATCCACATCCTCTTCCACTCCATCACACATGCACTAGTCTTGAATCAAAAAGTTTTGATTTGAATTCTCCTATGTCTTACTCTTTTGACTTAGCAATATATGTGATGCAAATATGCCTACTTACTTTCCTTACTAAGCTCCACATACAAGCCATATTCAATGAGTAGGAATAGTAGAGGCACAATGCTTTGGTGAGGAAATATTTCCACTATCCACAAAGGAGTGATTGAGAGAATCAAATTGAGGTACTTATATCTAAATTGAATTCTCCGGGATTTAAGTGGAACTTGATTTCTAGGCTATGTTTGCTCCATTTGCTATTCTACCTTTCAACTCCTCATGAATATGAAGAAGCATAAGCCCCATGATAACTTAAGAAAGGTAGAGTATCATAGCCAATTTCTGCAATACTAGGTAGAGTATCTTGTTGTGCATTAGATACTTTTGAAAATAAGACATTGTAGCAACTTCTGATCATCAACCTAAAGTCTTGACTTTGCTCGTGACGAGCAAAGGATAAGCTTGGGGGAGTTTGTTGACGGCTGTTATGTACCAATTTCATCCGTCAATTTAACTCAATTGTGTGAAGGATTTGTCATTTCTTGCACACTTCACCTTTCTATCTAACCAAATTCCACTTGGACTTGGAGAAATATGTGTATGCAACATTTTATGCAGGAAATGAGGAAATGTAGACGGACCAATCCTATAAAATATCATCCTAGCCCATCAGGCGACGACACGTGACCTCACATGGATCAAATGGCCCACAAACAGAAGTATCCGAGGAGATGTAACGGTGTATCACCCAGATACATCAAGGGGGCCCACCTGGCAGCCACCTAGAGGAAGCACTCCACGTTTGGAGTGCTGACCAGGTCGGCCTAACCAGGGGTTCGGCCGACCCTTTCCTGGTGCCAAACGCGGACAAACGATGTGTGTTGGCTCCTCCTGGCTTGAAGGAGTCAATGGTGTCTGATTCGCGCGCTTTTGGTGGCGGGAACCAACCTCAACACTAGTATAAATAGGACCCCCTACCCCTCACTTCAACACACACAACTTGAGCTTCATCTCTATTGTATACACTATCATCCATAGTCTTAGAGGAGTTAGGTTGTAGCGAGGAGAGTCTCTAGTCCCAAGTCCAAATTGGGAAAGGAGTAAGGAGTCTCTCTCTTCCCAATCCTACATTGGGAAAGGTATGGCTCATGTATTCTTATTTGTATTTGTGACTTTATGCATAATAAAGATAGTATCCTTAGTCTCTACTTATACATATACTTGGGCAAAGCATTTCTTGTTTGATTGTGGAGTCCATGTATGTGGAAGGTATAGCTTATATGAATATTTCATCATGAACATATCTCATTATCATAGAACATATAGACCCCCACTATAGTCTAGTTAATTATAACATAACTAGGTTAGTATGGATAATTATGTTGTGTATCAACATTGGTTCAATGATGATTCAATTCATTGCCTTAGGATGGATTGTGCCTAGACTCTTAAGGTAATTACTTAATATGCTAGCATGGTGCTAGAATAGCTAAGTAGCATTGGATGTCTCGTAGACCCACGAATTGAAGAGGTAGGCAATAGGTGGTGACAGCCTTATCTGTCCTTTGTAATCCTCCACGTTCGGCTATGCCACAGGCTCTTGGCAGGAGTTGCCCTAGTATTGCTAGGGGTAAGCCCGTGTCCGATGTGTTGAACCACATAGCATAAGTATTCACTATTGATCTAGCTTAGGAATAATTAGTTTCAACTATGTATATGTACAATAGAGCATAGTAGGAGCACCTCCATAACTCTCAACCTTAACTAACCTCTAGGATCCTCTTATCCCCCTTAGACTTGAAAGCTTTTGTGTGTGTCGCACTACCTCCATTACTTTATCCATCCTTACTAGATTCTTACCTAGACCTTTCTACCCTTTACACTTGATGATTGTTATATCTCTTCCCTGCCTTCCTTTGGGATCAAATAAATGACACCCTTGGGAATACTCTTAAGGGGAAATGCTACAATGATACCTCCGTGCGCTTGCAGAACTCACTCTGTGATCCAATAGAACCATTAACAAGCATTTCTGACACATCAGTTGGAGATGTTTAGTTAATGGTGCATAAGAAATACCAACAAGCATTTCTGGTGCCGTTGTCGGGGATGATTTGTTAGTATATATTAGGAGTCGTCAATAGCAAGCTGCTCAATCTCCAAGCTCTCACCAACGAGGCTCAACCTCTGCACCACGTGTTCAACCAAGCGGCGACACCGACATTCTCATCAAAGTCGTCCAAATCGGTTCTGATGTTGCCCAGACCACCCGTATATCTGGAGGTCTGGACAATGAATAGGAACTCGCGCTCATCACTTTCCTCCATGCGAATGTCAACATGTTTGCATGGCAGCCGTCACAGATGTCTGGGATCCCTAGGGAGGTGATTGAGCACAGCCTGAAGATATATCTCGTTGCACGGCTAGTACATCAGAAGCCCCTAAAGCAATCAGTCGAGTGACAGAACTTCATCAGACAAGAAATCAAGAAGTTGGTTTCATTCGGGAGGTTCATCATCCACGATGGCTGGCAAACCCAGTCGTTGTGCCAAAGGATGGTGAGAAGCTTCGGATGTGTATCGACTACACCACCTTGAATAAGGCTTGCTCCAAAGACCCATTTTGACTACCTAAAATAGACCAGATAGTGGATTCCTCCTCCGGGTGTGAGCTATTGTGTTTCCTAGATGCATACTCTGGATATCATCATATTCAAATGTCTAGGAAAGATGAAGAGCATACTACCTTCATAACAGTAGATGGGTTGTATTTCTATACTGCTATGCCTTTCGGTCTCAAAAATGCTGCTTCAAATTTTGTGCGAGCCATGCACAGAACATTGGAGATAACATTAGGGACTTGGTGGAAGTCTATGTCGATGACATTGTCGTGAAGTTGAAGAACAAGGAATCACTCCTTGACAACCTGCAAGCCGTCTTTGACAAGTTGCGCATAACGCGCACCAAGCTAAATCTGGACAAATGTGTTTTCTAGTTAGCTCCGGGAAGCTCCTTGGATTCTTGGCATCTCACCAAGGAATTGAGGCAAATCCGGCGAAGATCAAGGCTATTGAAGAGATGCGGCCCCTAGCCCGCTTCAAGGATGTCCAGAAGCTAACTGGATGTCTAGCTACGCTCAGCCAATTCATCTCAAGACTCGCAGAGTGGATGCTTCACTTCTTCAAGCTTTGAGGAAGTTTGGCCATTCCATTGGTCAGAAGAAGCAAAAAGGCGTTCAAGGAGCTCAAGTAGCTCCTCACCACACTACCAATCTTGGTAGCTTCGGATCCTGGTGAGCCTCTTTTGCTCTACATTTCGGCATTTACGGAGGTTGTTAGCATGGTCCTGGTCACGGAGAGACCAGAACCATCTTCATTTCAGGAGTCCAGACCCCTCCGGGAGGGTCCGGAGCTACCTGAAGGCGAATCTGAGTCCCAGCCCCCACGCAAGAATCCTAAAGGCAAGTTACCAGAGGATCAACCTCTATCATCTGAGGGAGTTCTCACGACTGATCAAGAAGAAGATATGGACCCCTCCGGGGGGAGGGGGGTTCGAGAAGCTCAATAAGAAAGTCTAAACCCCTCTGAGAGGGTCCAGGTTGATGAAGAAGAAGCTTCGAGCCCTTCTCGAAAGGTCCGGACAGTCCAGCGGCCAGTGTACTTCATCAGCAAAGTACTACATGATGCCAAGACTCGGTACCTTAAGGTGCATAAACTGCTCTATGCAGTTTTTATTGCCTCAAGGAAGCTTCGTCACTACTTCCAAGCCCACAAAATATCAGTGGTAACATCTTATCCACTTCGTGCTATATTGCATAGCCCCAACTCTATGAGAAATATTGCAAAGTGAGCAGCGGAGCTGGCAGAATTCGATCTTGAATTCTTGCCTCGACATGCTATCAAGAGTCAGGCATTGGCTGACTTCATGGCAGAGTGGACTCCTTCTTCATCAAATCCAGGGGGACACAGTGAGCACAAGTCGAAACCTAAGGTCCCGGTCTTCACCGAGCCTCACTGGACTGTCTACTTCGACATCTCCGTGCAGAAACAGGAGGCCGGAGCTGGAATCCTTCTCCTTGCTCTGACCGGGGAGAAGGTCAATTACATGGTACACCTTGACTTCAAGGCAACCAACAACATGGCGAAGTATGAAGCTATCATCTACGGACTCAAGGTGGCACTATCATATGTCGTCAAGCAGTTGATGGTGAAGGGTGACTCGCAACTCATCATCAAGCAAGTCAAAGGTGAATGCAGTTGCAACAACACTCAACTCACTGCTTACCACCTTGAAGTCCAGAAGCTGCAGAAGGACTTCGATGTCCTAGACCTCTGCCATGCCCAGCGTCTCAATAACGCTGAAGCAAATGAACTCTCGACGAAATCTTCAACCGGAGCTCAAGCTCCCAATGGAGTTTTTGTCAGGACCTGCCACTCAGCCTGCCAAATTGAGTGATGGGGGCGAGACCAGCACTTAGAAGCTGGCAGTCCCGGTGGCCCGGTTACCATGGCGTCCACCAAGGATCGTAGGCGCTGCAGGAAGCTCCGAGCAACCCAGCGTGCAAGATTCAGAGGATCAAGTTAGCTCCAATGCATGGATCTTGGAGATTCGAAGCTACTTGAAAGACAAGATCCTTCCTGAAGACGGTGCTTCCGCTGACTGAATCGTTAGATTGGCTAAAAGATACACTTTGGTAGAAGGGGATCTCTACCGACATGGTGCCATCAGCGTTCTAATGTGGTGCATTGCCTGGGAAGAAGGCCGCGAGCTCCTCATGGAAATCCATGGAGGAGAGTATGGGAACCACACGTATTCCCGCACGTTGGTTGGTAAAGCCTTCCGGCATAGCGTTTACTGGCCTACAACACTCTAGGATGCAGTTGAGCTGGTAAAAAGTGTGAAGCATGCCAGTTCCACGCGAAACAAATTCACACACCGGCTCAGTCGCTGCAAATGATAGCTCCTACATGGCCATTTGCTGTGTGGGGGATGGACATTTTGGGACCTTTCCCGAAAGCCGTCATAGGTTACACATTCCTGTACGTCGCCATCGACAAGTTCACCAAGTGGTCAGAAGCTACTCCAGTTGTGACAATTAACAAGCAATCTACTTTGAAGTTCTTGAAGTCCATAGTCTGTAGATTTGGAGTTCCGAACAGGGTCATAATTGACAACGGAACCCAATTCACAAGTGCAGCATTCCAAGAGTACTGCAAAGATCTCGGCATATAAGTCAGCTACGCATGGGTAGCTCACCCGGCAAGTAATGGCCAAGATAATAGAGCAAATAAAGAGATACTAAAAGGACTCAAGATGCGCACTTATGAGCGCTTGAAGAAACACGAAGCCAACTGGATAAAAGAGCTTTCGTCCGCACTATGGGTGAGCAGGACAACATCTAACCGGTCAACTGGAGAGACACCCTTCTTCTTGGTGTACGGAGCTGAAGCGGTCCTTCCTTCAGAGATCACCATGGGGTCACTCTGGGTCCGGGCCTTCGATGAAGCCGCACAGGACAAGATCCGGCATGAAGACCCAGACCTCGTCGACGAGGGAAGGTGTCAAGCAGCTGTTCGTAGCGCACGATATCGCCAGACTCTCCAGCGCTATCATCAAAGGTTCGTGCGCAACAGATAGCTTGAAGAAGGTAATCTGGTGCTGCGGAGAATACTGACTCGAGAAGAGATGAACAAACTCTCCCCAAGCTGGGAAGGTCCCTTCCGAGTTATCAAAGTTTACCGCCCTGGATGCGTTCACTTGGCAACAGAGGATGGGATCCAGCTTCCCAATCCATGGAATATCGAGCACCTCCGTAATTTCAATGCTTAGTTTCACGGAGGTGAGTCTATACTTATACATAATGCAAATTATAGAGTCTATGGGCAGAGTCGGGTAGGTCCTCAAGAAGAACATTCGGACCCCTCTGGGAGGGTCCAGACACTTCAAGCACACTTAACTTGGTCCTGGTACTTTAAGTGTAGCTTACCTACTGTGGGTTAGAACAAGATGAATAGCACACTTAGCTTGGTTCCGTACTCTAAGTGTGTCCTTGTCTCCCCTGTAATTCAAACCTATAATGAAAGATATTTTTGTGTGAAAGCACACACCACGTGCATTAATTTTGTACAGGCTTGTTTCTTTTATTATCTTTTCCTTCTTTTCTATAATGAAGTTATGCAATTCTTTTTGAGATTTACTCCGGGTTATTCATATGGTATACAAGTTATATTGTTGATCTTCTCTCGGATATTAGCATTGCTAGATGGTCTACTCGCCTGAAAACTAAAGCTTGAAAGGTCTGAAGTGTGCTATCGACTTAGACTGGTTGTGACACCTGATTCCGAAAATGAACCAAGTGAACGCATGTGTGCCCACGACGTTCAACACACATACATGAGTGCAATCACAAAAGGTTATACAGATACTTATCACAGGACAAAATTAATTAAGTACTTTTATTACACAAACCAGATTATCGTTGAATACAAGCACTAATGAATATTAATGACAAGTTCAACTAATGCAACGGAAATAAACTAAACTGAGCAAACTAAGCAACTAAGCAACATAAGCAAAGGTATAACGCAGCTCCAACACTCCACAAGCAAAGCCGACGGTAGACACGGCCTAGTACTCTGCATTATCATCGTTATAATCCCAATCCTGACCTGCAACTGTTGGGGGGATTGCAAGAGTGAGTACATGTCGTACTCAGCAAGTGTGGTAACTATGACATGTAGCTGATTCAAATGACGGCAATAATAGTGGCTAAGTGCTGAAAAATACATTAAAACATTTGAAAAGCAATATATTATATGTATGTGAAATAAACCCATCATAAACCATATAATCATCATAACACCAGTCCATAATTCATTACCATCATCCATATACCAGATTTCAACATTACCATTAATCATATTCAATACCAGAATTTAGCTCATCACCAGCCATAATCATTATCAAACCATAACCATAACGAACCATCCCAAATCCCAATTTCCCTCTAATCATGTAGGTCATCCAGATGCTCATAACCGGGAGCACGGCTATCATGATAGTTTATTAGACTCCGTAGAGTTTGTACCACTTTACACACGTGTTTGGGATTTCATCACCCATCGGTGACTGAAGAAACCTCCCACATGACAATTACACTTCCTTTAGTGTATGGCCAATAGATCACAAAATAGCCTTTACAAAGGGATTACTAGCCTATTTAGACCCTACTGAGGTTTCACCGCCGGCGATGCCTCCAACTGAGCACATCTTCAACCAAGGGCCCCCTCTTGAGCCATTCGGATCCCAAGGTAGTCACACCAATCATCAACAAACCCAATCCGACTACCCATTCCTCGAGCATCCTTAATGGTCCAAATAGCACTAGCAAAGCCCAAATTTATCAGCTACATCGCACCCATACTTAGCCCCGTGGTGGCACTGTAGTCCTGGCTTATTCTCGCATGAACCGGTCCTTAGATCTAAAGCAAGCAACCACCATATCATCCAACCCATCCACATACCAGGCTTGCTTAGATCACCCATTACCATATCATATTAACAAGTTCATATTAACCATAATCTCATAAATTCATAATTAAGTTAAGTGGTATAGTTGTCTTTCCATCCTAATTAATTAAGCGAAACAAAAAGGTAAAAAAATCCCATCCCGACTCCCTACAATATATTTCAGGTGTCAAGGGTGGTTTAACAAAGCTAGTAAACTTCGTACCATAGGATTTCCCATCAAATTGACACAAGCATGCAGTTTGCAAACAAAACATTTATTTCAAAATAGGATCAATATGCTTCAAGGACACTTTCCTTGCTCTTGAGATTGATTCGGGTCAAAGACTTCAAGATCTTGATGCTGTAGATCCTCCGCGGCACTCTCTAGCGCAAATCAGTCTAATCCTCACAATAAACATACAAGACAAGAATACAATCAAAGAGTGCACAAATATTACTCAACATGACATGATATGCATGATTAATGCAAATGCAAGGTGGAACTTGTTAATGAGTTGCTTTTAATCATCACTAACTAGTCCTAATAGCTTTTAACAAATTTACAGGTTTGGAATTAATTAGATCTACCTTTAGAATCAACTCAACACAATTTAACCAGGAAAATTGGACTAGTCCGCTAGGGACCAGACAAGTATGCACTGTACGAGATCAGCATATTAGGGTTTTCTAGATCGATGTGAGTTTGGAAATTTGGGGTTGAATTCACGTAAGGAAAAGAGAATAGAAGGTATACTAGGTGTTTAGAACTCCAATGAACCAAAGATCTTGGAGGTAACACTTGGATCTTAAAGATCTAGGGTTGATGAAGAACTTGATGGTGGATTGTTGATGAAGAACGCGAAGTTGATGGAGATCTTGATCCTCTTTTGTTTCCTCCTCTTCTTCTTTTTGCTTGGGGTCTCCTCCTCCCTCCTTGATGGTGGCTCTCCATGAACTAGGGTTTGGGTGTGGTGGAAAAGTGGCAAATAGATGTCAAGCCAAGGGGTGCAGTTGTTTTATAGAGGTGGAGGCTAGGGTTAGATGGATTTCGAGTTTGAGATGAGTAGAGGTCGGTTTAGAGTCCCACATGGGATCTAAAAGAGTTAGACACGACGTCCCTAGGCCCACTTAACGTAAGACCCAAGAAACAAGTTGTATAACAACAGATCAACTCGGAGTCGCGATTTATCGGACAAGTCCGAAAAGGGATAGACTAGTCTGAAGTTGTCCAGAGAAAAATCGGACAAGTCCTAACTTATTTAGAGGGGAAAACAGACAAGTCTGGCCTAAAATTGGACAAGTCTGACTTTAGTCAGAGAGGAAAACGGACAAGCCTGCTGGGACACCGGACTAGTCCGGACAAGTCCGCTGGGACACCGGACTAGTCCGGACAAGTCCAGGTACTTAGCAAATTCAAGGATTCTTGGAACACCGGACTAGTCCACCCTGGACCGGACAAGTCCGAAAGTGTCCAGAGGCAAAAACAGACTAGTTCGTAGAAAAACGGACAAGTCCGATCGAGGTCAGTGAGAAATCGGACTAGTCCGCACCAAAATCGGACTAGTTTGCACTCCCCTGAATTCTTAAGTGTGGTTTTGTTCTAAATTCATTTTAAACTTGTTTCTTTTATGTGGATTAATGTTAAACATGTATATGAATGTATGCAATGCATGATGGATGAAAATGAGGGTGTTACAAACCTACCCCCCTAAAAATGAATCTCGCCCTCGAGATTCGACGTGGAAGAGAAAAGATAGGGAAATTCCTTCTTGAGATCATCCTCCAGTTCCCATGTTGCTTTCGATTCTGTATGATGCTTCCATTGAACTTTACACCATCTGATGACCTTGTTCCTTGTGACTCTCTCCTTGGTTTCCAAAATTTTGACCGGTTGCTCGGCATAACTCAAGTCCTCCCCTAGTTCCAATTCTTCCATTGGCACTTGTTCTTCTGGTACTCTCAAGCACTTCTTGAGCTGGGAAACATGAAACACATCATGAACATCTTAAAGATGAGTTGGCATTTCCAACTTATATGCTACTTCTCCTCTTTTGTCCAAAATCTTGAATGACCCAATGTATCGAGGTGCTAGCTTAACTCTTATGACCTCTCATCGGTGACACCTTGAGGTATACGAAGTCTCCCACTTCAAAGGCTAGTTTCCTTCTCCTATTGTCCGCATATCCTTTTAGTCTTGATTGAGCGGCCTTCAAGTTCTCATGGATTACCTGAACTTGATTTTCAGCTTCTAGTAACACATCCGGACCAAATACTTGATTTTCCCCTGTCTCATTCCAGAATAAGGGTGTCCTACACTTCCTTCCATAAAGCGCTTCATAAGGTGACATCTGCAAACTTGCTTGGTAACTGTTGTTGTACGAAAATTCTGCATATGGCAAACTTTTGTCCCAACTTTTCCCATGCTTCAAAGCACAAGCTCTTAATATGTCCTCCAAAATCTGATTGGTCCTCTCAGTTGTCCATCCGTTTGAGGGTGATATGCAGAACTAAAATTCAACCTTGTTCCCAAGGCTTCATGCAATTTTTGCCAAAATATGGAGGTAAATTGAGAACCTCTATCCGAGACTATTTTCTTCGGTACTCCATGTCGACACACAATATGCTCCATGTACAATTCTGCTAGCTTCACAGTGGTATAGGTGGTCTTGATGGGAATGAAATGAGTTGACTTAGTTAATCGATCCACAATTACCCAAATTGAGTCATAACCGGACTGAGTACACGGTAAACCGACTATGAAGTCCATTTCGATTTCTTCCCACTTCCATTCTAGAATCGTCAATGGTTGCAGTAATCTAGTTGGCCTTTGATGTTCTACCTTCACTCGTTGGCACACATCACGCAATGCTACGTATTCATCTATGTCCTTCTTCATGCTACCCCACCAATAGCACGTCTTCAAGTCCTTGTACATCTTCGTACAACCGGGGTGAATTGAGTAAGGCGAGTCATGTGCCTCCTTTAGTATTGTCTCTCGAATATGCTTCCCATTAGGCACGACAATTCTCTTACCAAGCCATAGAGTACCATGTTCATCCTCATCAAATCTGAATTCTCTTCCCTCTTGGGTCCTTTCCTTGATCTCCTGAATTTCCTCATCCTTCGCTTGGCCCTCTCGAATTTCTTGCTCCAAAGTCGGATTTAACTCCATCATCCCCATCTCATTTACAAATCCGAGGTTCAACCATTCAATTTCCTTACATAACTCGGATGGTAATTCTCGAACTGTGAGTTGGTGACTTACTCCTTTCCGGCTCAAGGCATCGGCCACTACATGAGCCTTCCCTAGATGATAATTGATTCCCAAATCATAATCCTTGATAAGCTCCAACCATCTTTGTTGCCTCAAATTCAGGTTCGTTTGTGTGAAACTATACTTAAGACTCTTGTGATCCGTATAAATTTCACACCTATTTCCAAGGACATAGTGCCTCCAAATTTTCAATGCGTGTACCACGGCTGCAAGTTCCAAATCATGTGTTGGGTAATTCTGCTCATGTTTCTTCAATTGTCTTGACGCATAGCCGACCACTTGACCTTCTTGCATGAGCACACAACCAAGTCCTTGTCTCGACACATCACAATATATGTCGAAACTTTTGCTTACATCCGACAAAACCAAAACTGGGGCTGTAGTTAACCTCTTCTTTAGCTCCTCAAAACTTTATTGACAAGCTTGAGTCCATTGGAAAGCTTTCCTCTTCATTAGCAACTCCGTCATTGGTTTGTCTACCTTGGAAAAATCCTTGATGAATCAACGGTAATACCCAGCCATCCCAAGAAAACTCCGGATCTCCTTGACATTTTGTGGCGGCTCCCATTTTAACACGTCTCTCACCTTTCCTGGGTCAACCGATACTCCTCCTCCCGAGATGATATGACCCAAAAATGACACCTCTTTCAACCAAAATTGACACTTATTGAACTTGGCATACAATTGATGCTCCCTTAATTTCTGCAGCATGAGCCTCAAGTGTTCCTCATGTTCCTTCTCATTCTTTGAGTAGATCATAATGTCATCAATAAACACCACTACAAACCTATCCAAGTACTCCATGAAGACTTTATTCATGAGGTACATAAAATATGCAGGTGCATTGGTCAATCCAAAGGACATCACAGTGTACTCATAAGATCCATACCGTGTCCTAAAAGTTGTCTTGGGTATGTCCGAGGGTCTAATCTTCATTTCAAAGTACCCTGACCTCAAATCAATCTTGGAGAAGACACAAGCACCCTTCATCTGATCAAACAAGTCTTCTATGAGTGGCAAGGTGTACTTGTTCTTGATCGTTACCTTGTTGAGAGCTCAGTAATCTACACACATCCTTTGCGACCCATCCTTCTTGTCCACAAATAAAACGGGCGCTCCCCAAGGTGAAGAACTGGCGCAAGTGAAACCTTTCTCTAGTTTCTCTTGAATCTGCTTCTTGAGCTCCGCTAATTCCTTGGGAGGCATCTTATATGGCCTCTTAGCTATAGGTGTAGTTTCAGGTATTAAATCAATAACAAACTCAATGTCTCGGTCAGGTGGCATACCTGGCAACTCGTCCGGAAACACTTCCAAAAATCCCACACCACCGGAATCTCCTCAATTGTGACACCGTCCATATGATTCAGCTCCAATTGCTTCGGTGCGTGTTGTGATCCTTCAAATTCTACGGTGATCCCTTCCTCATTGGTCAACTTCACCATCTTCGTGGCACATTCAATGACTCCATTGTGCTTCCTCAACCAGTCCATACCAAGTATAATGTCCAATCCTTGAGAATCCAGAACAATGAGGTTGGCGAGGAAATCTACCCCCCTTATTCTAAGGCTTACTATTGGACATACTATATTTTTCCTCATCTCTCCTCCAGGAGACTTAACCAATAGAGTAAACTTCATATGAGAGATAGGCAAACTATACTTGGCAACATATTTTGATGCAATGAACGAATGTGATGCTCCAGAATCAAATAACATAGTCACCGGGTTGGAGTTTGCGAGAAACATACCAATGACCACGTCATCCACTTGTTGAGCATCCTCCGTAGAGACATGGTTCACGTTGTCACAAGCAAAATTTTGTTGTCCACGGTTTCATTGCGGCTGTCCACCATTGGGTCTTGGGTTTTGTCTTGGCCATTGCTTCCTTGACCAAGGCCTCACTTAGGACATTGATGTGCAAAGTGTCCAGCTTCTCCACAAGTATAGCACTTCTTTACTCCACCGGTATTATTGGGGCGAGCTTGGTTCTGAACATTTGCACCAGGAAAATTGGCACGATGTGCATAAGGCATTGGAGGCCTAGGTGCTTGCATAATAGGTCGCTGCTGCACAAACTGAGTTGGGCGCGGTGCAAATCCAGGGCGATAAGCAGGCGCAGAAGAGCTGAAGTAAGGCGCATTGGGTGGCGCAAAGCAAGGGCGCACATTACTTCCTTGTTGTTGTCCTTGATATGGCGCCTTCCTCTTGTTGTCTTGCTCTATCTCACATACCTTGTTCTCAACCACAATTTATTTGTCCACAAGCTTCTGGAAATTTGCATAGTCACAATTGAGCAATTGCACTTGGATTTCATTGTTCAAACCCCTCATGAACAAATATTGCTTCTGGCTGTCCCGACTAACATCTTCAGGCGCATACCTTGAGAGTTGAGTGAATTTATTGAGATATTCACCCACACTTTATCTCCCTTGCCTCAAGTTCTCAAATTCTTGCCTCTTCAAGATCATGACACCTTCCAGCACATAATGAGAACAGAAAGTCTCCTTGAATTCGGCGCAAGTTATCCTCTCTTGGTTCTCATGAGCACTGCATAAGGAATCCCACCAATCCGCAGCTGCTCCAACTAGTTGATGAGAAGCAAAAAGAACCTTCTCCCGGTCATTGCATTGGACAATAGCTAGCTTCTTCTCCACGGACTTGAGACAATCATCCGCATCCATAGGGTCAGCGGCTTGAGCAAAGGTTGGCGGCCTGTCCTCATAAACTCTCCCAACAGGTTATGAGGAGGTGGGGGTGGCGGTGGAGGCAGGTGGGGCTGATTGTTGATGTTACCAGCCTGCAGTTGTCCCATAGTTTGTATCATGGTCTGCATGAGCTAGTTTTGCATTGCCAAAAGCTGCTCAATATTGATAGTTCCATGAGCATGTCCTTGTCCATTGTTGTTCTGAGGTGCTCCATTGTTCTCCTCCTCATCATTGCCATCCCTCTGGTTGCGAGTCCTCACCATTTGAAGAAAAGCAAGAGATAAGAATTTAGAAAACGTCCCTAACTATATGCATCAAGGGATATGAAACTAAGCAACTAACTAGCCTAGGTGGACATGTAAATGCTAAAGCATCCCAAAATCCTCTATTAAGCACACAAGTAAACCAATATATAGCAACAGCACACCAAACAAAACCACATCGATTTATGAGTGCTCCTATGTGCTCTAAAGTGTCCATTTTATCTAGGCTGCATCCTACGGTCAACCTGTGGCTCTGATACCAATTTGTGACACCCGATTCCGAAAATGAACCAAGTGAACGCATATGTGTGCCCAGGACGTTAAAGACACATACACAAGTGCAATCACAAAAGGATATACAGATAATTACCACAGGACAAAAATAATTAAGTACTTTTATTACACAAATCAGATTATCCTCGAATACAAGCACTAATGAATATTAATAACAAGTTCAACTAATGCAGTGGAAATAAACTAAACTGAGCAAACTAAGCAATTAAGCAGCATAAGCAAAGGTATAGCGCAGCTCCAACACTCTACAGGCAAAGCCAACGGTAGACACGGCCTAGTACTCCACATTATCATCGTTATAATCCCAATCCTGACCTACAACAATTGGGGGGGGGGGGTTGCAAGAGTGAGTACATGTCGTACTCAGCAAGTGTGGAAAGTATGACATGTAGCTGATTCAAATGACGACAATAATAATGGCTAAGTGCTGAAAAGTACATTAAAATATTTGAAAAGCAATATATTATATGTATGTGAAATAAACCCATCATAAACCATATAATCATCATAACACCAGTCCATAATTCATTACCATCATCCATATACCAAATTTCACCATTACCATTAACCGTATTCAATACCAGAATTTAACTCATCACCAGCCATAATCATTATCAAACCATAACCATAACCATAACTATAACCAACCATCCTAAATCCCAATTTTCCTCTAATCATGTAGGTCATCCAGGTTCTCATAACCGGGAGCACGGCTATCATGATAGTTTATTAGACTCTGCAGAGTTTGTACCGCTTTACCCACGTTTTGTGATTTCATCACCCGTCGGCAACTGAAGAAACCTCCCTTATGACAATTACACTTCCTTTGGTGTATGGCCAAGAGATCACAAAATAGCCTTTACAAAAGGATTACTAGCCTATTTAGACCCCATTGAGGTTTCATCGGGGGCGATGCCTCCAACTGAGCACATCTTCAACCAAGGGCCCTCTCTTGAGCCATTCGGATCCCAAGGTAGTCCCACCAATCATCAACAAACCAAATTCGACTACCCCTTCCCTGAGCATCCTTAATGGTCCAAATAGAACTAGCAAAGCCCTAATTAATCAGCTACATCACACCCATACTTGGCCTCGTGGTGGCATTGTAGTCCTGGCTTATTCTTGCTTGAACTGGTCCTTAGATCTAAAGCAAGCAACCACCATATCATCCAATCCATCCACATACCAGGCTTGCTTAGATCACCCATTACCATATCATATTAACCAGTTCATATTAATCATAATCTCATAAATGCATAATTAAGTTAAGTGGTATAGTTGTCTTCCCATCCCAATTAATTAAGCGAAGCAAAAAGGTAAAAAAAAACCATCCCGACTCCCTACCATATATTCCAGGTGTCAAGGGTGGTTTAACAAAGCTAGTAAACTTCCTACCATAGGAATTCCCATCAAATTGACACAAGCATGCAGTTTGCAAACAAAACATTTATTTCAAAATAGGATCAATATGCTTCAAGGACACTTGCCTTGCTCTTGAGATTGATTCGGGTCAAAGACTTCAAACTCTTGATGCTGTAGATCCTCCGCGGCACTCTCTAGCGCAAATTCGTCTAATCCGCACAATAAACATACAAGACAAGAATACAATCAAAGGGTGCACAAATATTACTCAACATGACATGATATGCATGATTAATGCAAATGCAAGGTGGAACTTGTTAATGAGTTGCTTTTAATCATCACTGACTAGTCCTAATAGCTTTTAACAAGTTCATACAGGTTTGGAATTAATTAGATCTACCTTTAGAATCAACTCAACACAATTTAACCAGGAAAATCGGACTAGTCCGCTAGGGACCGGACAAGTCCACACTGCGCGAGATCAGCGGATTAGGGTTTTCTAGATTGACGTGAATTTGGAGATTTGGGGTTGAATTCACATAAAGAAAAGAGAATAGAAGGTATATCAGGTGTTTAGAACTCCAATGAACCAAAGATCTTGGAGGTAACACTTGGATCTTAAAGATCTAGGGCTGATGAAGAACTTGATGGTGGATTGCTGATGAAGAACGCGAAGTTGATGGAGATCTTGATCCTCCTTCATTTCATCCTCTTCTTCTTATTGCTTGGGATTTCCTCCTCCCTCCTTGATGGTGGTTCTCCACGAACTAGGGTTTGGGTGCGGTGGAAAAGTGGCAAATAGATGTCAAGCCAAGGGGTGGGGTTGTTTATATAAAGGTGGAGGCTAGGGTTAGATGGATTTCGAGTTTGAGATGAGTAGAGGCCGGTTTAGAGTCCCACATGGGCTCTAAAAGAGTTAGACACGACGTCCCTAGGCCCACTTAACATAAGACCCAAGAAACAAGTCATATAACAACAGATCAACTCGGAGTCGCGATTTATCGGACAAGTCCGAAAAGGGCCAGACTAGTCCGAAGTTGTCCAGAGAAAAATCGGACAAGTCCAGACTGGACATCGGACAAGTACGAACTTATATAGTGGGGAAAAATAGACAAGTCTGGCCTAAAATCGGACAAGTCCGACTTTAGTCAGAGAGGAAAATGGACAAGTCCGCTGGGACACCGGACTAGTCCGGACAAGTCCAGGGACTTAGCAAATTCAAGGATTCATGGAACACTGGACTAGTCCGCACAGGACCGGACAAGTCCAAATGTGTCCAGAGGCAAAAACAGACTAGTCCGCAGAAAAACGGACAAGTTCAATCGAGGTCAGAGAGAAATTGGACTAGTCCGCACCAAAATCGGACTAGTCCGCACTTCCCAGAATTATTAAGTGTGGTTTTTTCTAAATTCATTTTAAAATTGTTTCTTTTTATGTGGATTAATGTTAAGCATGTATATGAATGTACGCAATGCATGATGGATGAAAATGAGGGTGTTACACTGGTCAAGCACCCTCAGTACGCCGCTTTACCTACATTCCGGCAGGTCTCAATAGGGCGGGTCCAGAAGGCATTTAAACATAAATAGATTGCATCAATATACTTGTTATCATATTGAATTCCTTCGGACCTAAAATTAAAATAAGAACAATAAGACACAAACAAGATATAGACGAGAGTACGAATTTTACAATTTTTCTTGTCCTTAATGCACAGGAAAAATGAGAAACTCATGACGATGGTGGACGATGTCGAAGCTGCTAAGCTCTGACAACCCCCAGGGGGCCGCCGTCGACGTTTCTAAGCATTGATGTGGGTGCCGTCGGACCTATCAAGCTCTGACTATCCCCAGGGGGGCCCACCGTCGATATTTCTAAGCGTTGATAGTGGGCGCTGTCGGACCTAGCAAGCTCTGACTACCCCCAGGGGGCCCGCCCTCAACGTTTCTAAGCATTATAGTGGGCGTCGTTTGATCTACCAAGCTCTGACAATCCCAGAGGGCTCGCCGTCGATGTTTCTAAGTGTTGATAGTGGGCGTCATCAGATCTACCAAACTTTGACAACTCCCAGGGGGCACGCCATCGATATTTCTAAGCGTTGATAGTGGGAGTCGTCGGACCTAACTAGCTCTGACAACCCCCAAAGGGCTTGCCCTCAATGCAACAAAGGGTCCCTGGGGTAGTCGGAGGTAAACTTTGGAACTCAAAGCTATCATTTTTTGCTACGAGCGAGAAGTAAAGTCATCAAGACATTGTCAAATCCTTTTGGTACATGTTCACAATCAAATTGAGTACATCTACCAGGGGACCAACAATATAAAGGACAATGCATTGAAGACATATACAAAAGGGAATTCATTCATTCAACACTACCGGGTACGCTTTATTAGTATCGGGGGAAGTGTCCTAGTCCACACTTCGATATTTCCTCAGCCCTCACTCATTATTTCTAGTGGCGACCTTCGTCCACTTCTGCGAGATGTGGGTGAGTGTGCCGCCAAGCATCAAGCTCTTCTGGACCTTCTTCACGGTCCACACTTTCGGGAAGGGGACTGAGTTGATTGGCTTCTACTACTTCATGAAGCGCAATAACTATCCCTTAAAGTACTTGAAGACTTTCCCCTCCAGGAAGTGGGACAAGTGGAAGAAGGACTGGGTGGTCATCACAGTGGATCATCACGATAGGCTGGAGTTGCCTACAAGCCTCCCCATTGTCAACATCAATGCTTGGAATACAGCTCTGGAGTTGTCTGAAGCGTACAAGCCTGTCCTGACCAGGATCCAGCAATGTGTGGAGGATGGAGTGACCCCTCAGATGGTCTTCGACAACTTCTTGGTCGACAGGTGGGCTCCGCTGAAGACGAGGGAGTGGCCTGCATGGCCTTTCAATAGCGAGATGGATCAGAACTGGATTGAAGCTGGTTTTTGGACTAACTTGAATTATGAAGCTTTGAAGCTCCATCTCCAGAAGCTTCAACACGGAGCTATCTCCCAAGACACCTTGACCCCACCGGCAGACTTCCTCCCTCTGAACATGGTTCCATAGTTCAGGAGAAAGCTTTGGAAGGGAATGCCTAAACTGGACGACCTCAGCTTGATGGAGAAGCGTGGGACAACCGGGATTTCCATTCCCAAAGCTTTTCAAAGGGTGGCTCCCACTGCTCTAAGCCAGAAGGTTGACAACATCGGTGAGGGAAAGAGCAAGGGCAAGGAGCCGACCGAATCTTCCAGCCGAAAGAGGAAGCTGAGACATGTTGATGGGAGCTCCCTCAGGTCGGCTCCATCTCCAGCAGCCTCTTCCACCCGGCCAAGCAGAGCTTCGGCGGCCACGCCTTCTTCGGAGCCAGCGTCCACGAGGGGCTCTAACTCTAGCAAGTCGACCCCGACTCCAGTGCCGGCTACGGGCTCCAGGTCCAAAGGTCCTTCCTTGCCGAGAGAGGTCCCGCTGAGGCAACTCCAACCCCTCAGTCTGAGATCTCTGCCTCACCAGGTCTGGTGGGCTCTGACTCCGGGCCACAGAAGAAGTTCCGCAGCGACTGGAGTGGAAGCTTTCCAAGGTAAGCATTGTCTTCTCACCTTGAGTTGCTATTTTTATCTTTTCCATGTTTTGAATTTTTTTGATCTTTTGCTCCCAGAGTGTCGAAGAAGAACACTGAAGCTCCAGCCCCTGCTGCAACAACGGAGGTTGTGCAAACATAGGCTCCTGCTTTGACCTTTGCGTCCCTCCAAGTTGTGGCTAAAGACAAGACAGCTCCAGCGCTAGCTGTCGTGGAACTGAATCCATTAATGATGCTAGAAGCTCTCGTGGTAGCACCGGACCACGTGGGAGAGACTTGTGAAGAAGCGCGGTTGTTTCTGAGTTGGCGGCTGAGGTTTCGGCACCAGAGCTGGAGATGGCAGAAGCTCCAGCACCTGAACCGGAAGTAACTGAAGCTACGGCACCTAAGTCGAAAGTAGTTGAAGCTCCGGCACCCGAGCCGGAGGTAGTTGAAGTCCCGACACCTGAGCCAGAGGTGGTGGGGGCTCCAGACAATGCTATTGCGCCAGCCCTGGAGGTGATTACTTAGGAGGTGTGCATGTCAGAGCCGGAGCACCTAGAAGATTCAGCGGCAGGTCCTCCACACACAGAGCCAACAATTGAAGATTCAGTTGTGGGACCCTCCACCTCGGTTCTGAGGGTCGAAGTTCCCACTACGGGACCTTCCTCGACAGTGGCGGATGCAGAAGATCTCCCTACCTAGCGTGCCAAATGTCAAAGTGTGTACTAGGACATTTCCCCCGGTACTACTAAAGCATAGTCCGCGGAGGTTCATATTCGGTTGGGGCGTGCATAAGATTATGAACGAGACAGTGTCACAGAGGATTTTATGTGGTTCGCGCCGCCCGAGCGTAATACCCTACTCCACAGGGTGGTTGTTGATGTGTTTGTGTGTGTAGTATCATTTGGCTTTAGTTGGCCTTTTTGGACTTGGTTTCTACCGTGCGGCTCAGCCCTTTTATATGCTAAGGGTTGGTCGTTACAAGGATTGCCTGGCCTGACAAGTGGCCCCGGTGGTATTTAATCACCTAATACATGATCTACATGTATCAAGTATGATTAACAGTGATAACGTGCCATAATGGCTGCGTTATCGATACTAAAGGTCCTCTGATCGTGTGTCATTAATGTTGAATTAATGACACATTAATCAGGTCTTGTAACGGTTGTTTTAATAGCCTCTTGAATCTTCATGCCGTTGGAAATCATGTAGTTGTTGCTGGCTTCGGTCTTGAGGTACAACACGTGGCAGCTCCGGAACTTCCCTTTGCAGGGAGGTAGGTCCGGAGCCACTCGACACGTGGCAGCACTGGAGCTTCCCTCTACTGGGGGTTAGGTCCGGGGTTGCTAGACAGGTGGCAGAACCGGAGCTTCCCTGTGAAGGAGGTAGGTTCGGTCCCGCTGGCACGTGGTAGTATCGGAGTTACCCAAACAAGGGATGCAGACCCAGTACTGTCAGACATGTGTTGCCTTCGTGGGTCTTAAACTCGAATGTAGGAACTCTTTGGCTTTTCTTGCAGTATTGTGGGGTACCCGGTACATAGGGTACCGATATATTCCATTTTCAGCACAAAAGTGATCAAATGATTAATTTTTAAATTCACTTATGTTATCACTTCTAATTGCTTTTAAAGATTCTAGGTGATCAATTTATAATCTAAGAAATAAAGATCTAAAGTGACTAAAAGTTTCATTCTTAGATGCCATGAAGTAAACCCAAGAGTATTTAGAATAATCATCAACAATCACAAGAACATACCATTTACCTCCAAAAGATTGAACACGTGAAGGACTTACGGTGTCAAGGTGCAAAAGTTGTTCCGATTCAGTTGTCATGGCCATTGTGAGAGAAGCATGTGAACCTGCAACCATTTTAGCATGTCCACAAGAAGAGCACACAATTTCATTATCCCCTTTAAGCTTAGGCAGCCCACGTATGCGATTAAGAGCACTAACACACGTGAGATGATCAAAGCCTACGTGACCAAGTCTACGATGCCAAAAATATAAGTATTTCGAATCATTAGCAACTAGAAACCTATGGTTAGAGCATGATATATCAAAATCAGCTTTAAAAACTCTTCCAAACTGAGACATGTTAAAAATGAGCTCACCATTTGAATCTACAACTTTGCAGCAATTTTTAGTAAAATAATTTCCATATTTTCATCTAGCAATTGTGAAATAGAAAGCAAGTTGTATTTCAAATTTTAACAAGTGTCACATCCTTCAAAGTGTAGTGATTATTTACTCCAATCGGATCTTTAGCAATTATAGGAGTTGATTAATTATCGGCAAAAGTAACATTCTCTACACGTGACACAAAAGAGAGGGAGGAGAACCAATCTTTGTTAACGGTCATGTGGCGTGAGCAACCTGAATCCAAAATCCAAATGTTCTCCTTCCTCAAGCGTGTATCCTACATAGAAGCACAATACGTCGATGACTCAATACTAGGGTTAGTCAAAAGGCATTTAGGAATCCAATACTGAGTCACACGATATCCAGCAGGAACAACATGCAAAAGCTGAGATAAAACAACAGGTTTATAAGCCAAAGTTTGAGGATTTTTGTACCCAACTACTGACCTACGAGGTGTTACATGTGTAGCATTAAAAACAGTAGATTTGGGAGCAAACTTTGCATGTTTTGGACTCATAACAACATGTTGCATGTTTCTGACATTCGATTTAGCATGTGCAGCAAATTTTGCATGACGGTTATAAGATCTAGCTTGCATTCTTTCCTTTTTCTATTGTTTAGCTAGTCTATAACAAAAATCTATGACATGACCATCTATACCACAGTAGGTACAATGAAATATAACCTTGTGTTCGTGTCTAGATGAGCAAGCAACATGTTTATTAAAAACTGAATGAGATAACATTCCTCAGATTTGAAAAGCACTTCTTTTTGTTTAGGAACTATATGAATCAAATCACTTCCTAATGACTTTACAATTTTAGGTGGGTGTGCTTTAGCATGAGCATGAGATCAATAAAATTACTAAAATCATAGAAAACATTATCAAATTGCCATCACATTCGCTCCAACGGTCACGAGAGCAAATATCTCAAGGCTTAGGAATAAATTGGTATACAATTGTAATAAACACGGGAATTGTTAGTGGATAGAGAACTGAGCTTACATGTAGTACAAACAGTTGGTGAGCATCTATAAAGCATCAACAGGGAAATTGTTCTCATCATAAAGGACATGGTAGTGAGATGGTCTGCTTGTCCCTTGGAAAAACAATCATTTACATTCCACTGATGCATTTAACCTGGCTCTGATACCACTTTGTCACACTTGGATTTAAAGAAGACGACCAGATGCTTTCCACATGTATGCCAGGATCAGTTGACTCATACATGTGTAGACGAAAGTGAAATACCATAAAATAGCCATGTTCGAGTACATCAATTTATTACATAAATGACCTTCCAGGTCTAAAATAAAAGTACACAAGCAGCGGGAAATAAATAAAAAAGGCTCCAAACACAGGCATTGCACGAGGGATACGCCAGCCTAAAACATCTCATCGGGGTCTTCATAGAAGTTCTGGTTCTCCACCTCTTCATCTTCATAGACTAGGGGGGGAAATATGCAACTAACAAGTTTGAGTACCAACGGTACTCACAAGTGGGGAAGTTTATGACATGTGGCTCATAACAAGGATGGCAAATAATAGGTAAAGCAGTATAGCAATTACAACCTGCTCTTAATGTTGTTAAGAACCTACATCTAGATGAATCCTAACCATAAATCCTAAATTAACTGGATAATGCCAAAACCAAACCATCAACCATTTAACCATGTGTTAATTATGAACTTGGTCCCAAGCCGCTCGTGTTTGTGAGCATGTCTGTCTAGACAGTTTGACAAAACTCTACGGAGTGTGTATCCTTTACCCACAGTTTGTGATTTCATCCCCTGTTGCCAAGTGGACTAGATAAACCTCCCTAGCGCCCGTGATAGCTAACTACATTACACACTTCGGAAAGTGTGTGGCCAGGAGATCACTACGAGGTTTTTCCGATAGCTCCCCCGATTTGCAATTGGTACTCTAAGTTTTCACCGCTCCGGCACCTGGAGTCTATTTTCCCTCTGCCAGGAGAAGCCCCCTCTTGAGCCATGCGGATCCCAAGGCAGTAATCTGAACCAATTCCCCGCTTGTTCGATTATCAACGCTACATCAGGAGAGACCAAATTACTAAACTAAGTTGTCCCATATACAACCTTGTGGTGATACTGTAAGGCTTAGCAAATTCCTCCATAAACCGGTCCTTAGAATCCGATAAGTGTCAAGCCCCAAACCAAGATCTTGTGCACGCATGCACCAATCCATACAACACCCCCTATCAGATTCCTATCCACTAATTTCATTATTGCCAACAATTCATAAATCATAGTATATCAAGTATAACATGTAAATAAGTTGTTCATATTCAATTAAGCATGACTAAGCGTGAAACTAATTAATAGTCCAGGGGCTTTAAAATAATTTTACTTCATTATCTTGTTATTTCCTAAATTCTAGAAAGGTTAAGGTTTATTTTGTAAATTATTGGGCCAATCTATAAGTAGTTCGAAATATCCAGGGGGTTATCTGGAAAAGTTTCCAACAGTTATGGGGCTTTGAATATGGGTCGTAGGATTTAAAATGGAGGGCCCAGATTTTAAAGACCGAAGGGGTATGTTTTGATCTAATCTTGGCGGCACATAGGAAACAGACGGTGGCCAAGCAGCCACGTCACCCGGACGATCGGAGCAGCGGCGATCTCGCTGGCGGCGACCGAAAAATGTGCTAAACAAGCTATAGGGCACAACTCTAGGGCAGAAAAGAAAGAGGGGGGCGAGGGGATCTCACCAAGGGTCGTCGCAAGGTCAAAACCGAAGCAGAAATGTGGCGGCGATGGCATACGGTGGCACAACTCGACGGCGCCCGAAGAAGTTGGTGATGCAATGGTGTTCCTCCCCGATGGTGATGTCCGGCGAACTCCTAGGAACACGGCGAACGCGTTAGGCAAGCTTTCGAGGTGAAACATTGGGTGAGATGACGGGAACGAGGCCGGCATTATCGAGCTCGTTGGTGCTAAGGTTTGAGGTGTTGGGGCAGCAAAATCTGACGAGAATCAGCCGGGTTTTATAGGGGATCGAAGGAGTAACGCGTGGTGCCATCATGGGGCACTAGCCGGCGCTTGATTGAGGTGTAACGGGCAACATTGAATGGGGGGATGCGGCGGCGCGACGTGCGTGAACGTTACGGGAGCGCAGGGTGCGATGGTTCGGGGGAAGGGATGAATCTGAGGGGCGGGGCCCGGTTGACAGCGAGAGGGAGAGAGAGGGAGGGGCGCGGGCCGGCGCAGAGAAGAGAAGGGAAATGGACCGAGAAAGGGAGATTAGGCCTAGGTGCGTGTTTTCTTTTTCCTTTTTCTTTTCTTTTTTCTTTTCTCTTTTGTTTTACTTCCCTTATTATGATTTGAATTTTAAACTGAATTTCTAACGAATTTAAATTTCAAAAAATTCACACATTCAATTAAACATGATGCACTTTGCCTTATATGAATTTTATTCCAAAGAAATTGTTTTATAGCTCTTGAAAATTTTATTTTACATTTTTTTTCTTTCCAAAATTTGGGTGTTACAATTAATAGCCTGATATCAAAAACTCGTAAGAGCAACACCAATTATTGCGTGGGTATTTTGATTCCAGCATGGCTGCAGAGGTAGACATCAAACTCACTGAGATGGCAAATGCTAGTGTCAACCACAGTTCCTATAATTTCAAGGATTTGCGAATCAGAATTGATAATATACATGATAGTCAAAACAAATATATTACTTCTGCATTGCATATAAACAAGGAAGATGAATGTATACCGTCATGAAAATTCTCCCTTTGGATCAATGACTTTATTAACGATGAACTTTCATTGAACATTCTCAAATTCAATGAAATCACTGAAATGCACACTCTGAGGAAAGGGTCAAGGCGGCAGCGTGCTCCAGGAACAGGGGACGAGGCAGCGGTGTGCTCCAGGGACGAGCTGGCGGAGGCGCCGGAGCGGCAGTTCCTTAACTCTCTGATGACAGTAGGTCGGCGATGTTGGGAGTGTCGTGGTTGCCAAAAATTTGAAACTTTTACTACGACTGTTTGAGAAAATTTGGAAATGTGTTGGTCAAGGCTTGATTCATATTGATTACCGAGTTCGGGATCGACGGTGGCAGCACACTCTGAGGGAAGGGTCGAGGCGACAGCGTGCTCTGAGGATAGGGGACAAGGCAACAACGTGCTCCGGAAACGAGCTGGCAGAGGCACCGGAGCGACGGTTCCTCAACTATATGATGACGAAGGTCAGGGTCGCCGACGGGGTCAGAGTCGACGTATGGCGGCAACGCGACAATGACGAAGAGCGAGTTGAGGAAGAGGGACGTCTGCGGCGTGCTCAAGGGATGAGATGACCAGGCGGCTGCGTGCTCCGAGGACGGGACCATCAGGCGGCAGTGTGCTCTGGGGACGAGGTGGCCGAGGTGTCGGAGCTGTGGTTTCTAGATCGAGAGAACGCGAGTAAGTTTTGCGCGAAAATTTTCACCAAGTGTTGACAGAGCGCACGAGAGCTAAAAATAGCAAAACTCGGAAACGAGCTTGTATAGTGCCCGTCTCCCTTAATTCGAGCGCAAAATTTTTTGCCAAGTTTTGAGAGAGAGCGCGCGAGAGCTAAAAATAGCTAGGTAAAAAATCGGACACGGGCCTTTATAATGTCTGTCTCTCATTCACTCTTCTCCCTTTTGTCGGGGGTCAAAAATCGGCGATGGTCCTTTATAATGCACGTACGTTGCCGCTCGTGCGCAGAGTTAACATCATGAGCGTCCATTGACACTCGCTGCAGAGATATAACGGAATTCAGGAGGAGGAGGAGTAGAATATAGTTTTTCTTTTGTTTTTTTAGTTGATGTTTTTCTTTTCTTGTGTCTTCTTGTAATTTTTTCTTTTGTTTTGTAGTATATTGTGTTAATGAATGAAATTTATCTGTATTTATCTGTGTGAATGAATATTATCTTGTGTGTTGAACTGTGTGAATGAATGAATGTGTGGTGTGTCATCGTGTTCCTCAGGAATGATAATTCATAAAAAAGGAAGGATTTGATTATTTTTTTATTTAAATCAGACTACAATGAAGGTGCTCTAAATTAGAATGATTTATTTATCAAGTGAATGTGCACTAAGTTCAGTGATGTGTTCATGTCCGTGTGATATCAAGTGAACCGAAGCAAAAATATGGAGAAAATAACGAAGCCAAAGGAGACGTCGATAATAGGAGACGCGCTTTGTTGTTAAGCACGTCTCCTTTTTGGCAGAGGAGCGGGCGCAACGAGCTTTAAAACCCATCTTATTTCCTTTCTTCAATAGGAGACGAGCTTTGACAGAAGCTCGTCTCCAGTTTGTCAGAGGTGCGAGCGCATTTCGAATATTTTTTAAAATGAGACATGCCATATAGTAGCACGTCTCCTTTTACACTTAGTCGCGCCTTTCTTTTCGTGAACCAGCTTTCTCGTTGAAGCGGGCTCGTCTCGTTTACCCATATTAGTGATGGACACCTTTGTGCTCATTGCTAATCTTTGTCTCCTATTTGAGTTTCTTACGTAGTGTTAGTGCTTGGTCCCAACTTTGGTTTCAACGATATTTAGGTTAGTCATTGCCTTAGGAAGGTACTTGTACTGCAACTCTTAAAGTACTTACTTAACATGTAAGTATGGTGTTTAGATCGTTAAGTAGTGTTGGATGTCTCATAGACCCACGATTTGTAGGGGTTATGGTAACAGCCCCGTCAGTCCTTCGTAATCTCCTACGTTCGGCTACGCCGCTGGCTCGTGGCGGGAATCATCCTGATGTTGTCAGGGGTAAACCCATGCCCGATATGTTGGATCACTAAGCCCTACTACTAATCAACTTAGCCTCCACTAGGATGTTCTTACTCTTTAGAGTAGTTTGCTTAAGTATGTGTCACACTATCCCATCACTTTATTTATCCATTCAATCGAATCCCTCACTAGAACACCCTCTTCTATCCTTGATCTTTCCACTCTTCTACCTTGCCTTCTTTTCGGATAAACAAATATGATATTTTAGGGAATACTCTCGGGTGAAATGCTACAGCGGTACTTTTCGTGTGCTTGCAGAACTTATCTTGCTTTGGCTTAGATCAGCCTAGTGCCTCTGGAGAACTCGCCTTGCTGCTAGGAGGACCTGTAGACATTAATAAATACCAACACCCACCTCAGCGGGGAGGCTGGTTCTGGAGCCGTAGGACACGCGGCAGCATTGGAGCCCGCCGCAGCGTAGGGGCTGGGTCCGGAGCCGCAGGATATGTGTCAGCGCCCGAGCTCGTCTCAACAGGGAGGCTGGTTCCATAGCAGCAGCACACATGGCAATGCCGGAGCTGTAAGACCTATGTGTGCTGAATACATTGATTTGTAGTGAATACACTTGCTTTGATGATAAAAGTTTTGAATATCACCAAAACACCTTTTTATTAAGCTCCGACATGTTTTTGATAGCTCCGGCGCTAGGTTCTACTAGCTTTTGTTAGCTCCGGCTCAAGGTTCGGGTTGCTCTGGCAAGGTCCGGAACTTGACTGCAATGCTTGCTTTACATCTCTGGAAAGATTGCTTAGTATTTATTTGCTAAGTCTTTGGTGCGTTTTTGGATGATATGGCTGATATCGTTTTGCTATGATTTGCAACATGCTTATGTGAGGTGCTCACGTAAGGTGTTGTGTTTGGAACTAACTTGAGTCAAGTCGAGGACTTGGGCTTGTATGGATTGGTTGTTTATTCATGTGCAGGTGTTGCTTGAGTTCAAGACATGGCTGGTGATGGGATCCATTGGACTAGTCTCAGGGAGGAGATGAGGTTCCAACAACTGAATTCAGGAGGAATTGTGGTTGAGCTGATCAGGAGGTTGCGCAGCATGATTGAATCAAGAACAATGCATGTGAAGGTATTGTGAACGTCATTGGAAGATGTTTGCACGTGTGCAAGGAGTGCATGGACGTGGCTACATGGTTCCGAGACGTGATGAAGATATGTGGACGTAAAGAGTTGGTCGGAAAGGTCCAACCGACTAGGTTATGGACTTAGGCTACGGCTGAGTCGGGTTTGACTCAAATATGGAAAGATTTGAGTTGGTTATGATAGGATTTCGTTTGGGTCACGAATTTGAGTTGTTTAGGAATGTGGTATACGTTCCTAAGGTGTTTGTAAGTCTTAAGATTGCTTCGATCTGCGTATAGAAGAATCCTAAGCAGTTATGGAAAGTTATGATTCGTGAACAGAGTAGGATTAGGTTCCTAATCTGAGTTGAGTTGGCTTTCGAGCTGGTTATATAAGCAAGGGAGCCCAGAGCTCGTGATGAACGAATTTGGGGCTGTTCCTCTTGTGTTCTATTGAATAAAATTCGTAGTTTGAAGGAACTTTTGTGCCTTGTTCGTCCGACTTGTTCCAGACAAGTTTTACTCGTTGAGTTTCTGGACAGCACTACCTTTCGTTGGTGGTTTTATCATAACTCGAGTTTTACAAATCCAATTGATGTGATTCTTTTTGGCTTGTCTTCACAACTTGATTATCTATCATATGTCAAAATGTCACGGTCATTGGATTAGTGGTCTATGATCTACACGAGTTTCTTTGCAGCGTTCCACAACTGTTTTTCTCGGGTAGAACAGATTGACCTTTGTTTGATCTTTCGATCATAACTTGAGTTTTTATCGACGGATTTGAGTGATTCTTGATGTGTGGTCTTCTTGACTTGAATCTCTCTGATATCTATCACTTCTGTCACGATGAAACATGTTTAGATTAGTCTCACACACGATTTCTTTAACAGATCAGTTTTCTGCCGAAGGGGTTGAGGTTTAATTGTTTCCGCTGCGTAAGGTTTTTTTAATCTACCATTCACCCCCCCCCCCCTTTGGTAGCTTTTCACGTGCTCTTCGATCCTACAATTGGTATCAGAGCCACGGTGCTCTAATCTTTGTGATTTGCACGTGTTTTTGACTAATCATCATGGAGAAGTACTCCGCCAAACCTTGTGTGTTTGCTGGTATTGATTTTCAGGTTTGGAAGGCATGCATGGAGGCTTTCATCCAGGCACAAGGCTTTGCAATATGGGATAAAGTATACAAGCCTTACAAAGTGCCATGAAACGAACAAGTTACGGCTACAAATCTGAGAGATGTCGACAACAACAACAAGGCTCAGAACTTGATCATACAAGGATTAACACAAAGCGACTTCGACCGTGTTGCACACCTCCAATCTGCATACGATGTGTGGAAAGCACTTTGTGACTACCACGAAGGAACCAACACGATCAAAGAGGTAAGGAAAGACATGTTCAAGAAAGAATACATGCACTTCGAGATGCAACCCGGTCCTACTTCTCGGGATGAAAAGAAAACAAGAACGAAGCACTCCTCTGCAAAAGATACGAAGAAAAAGAAGGGTTTTACAGGATGTCAATTGGTGAGTAGTTTTATCTCAGCACTCCAGGAACTTGGCTCAAGCGACGTGGACATTGGAAGTGATGAAGATGAAGATGATTTGGCAAACTTGTGCTTCATGGCGGGCAAGTCAAGATCAAGTATGGAGGAGGCAGAACACAACAGCGACAATGAAGAGGTATGTCCTACTTGCGAAGAAATGTGTGATGCTATTTCTCGTGCCACTATTATTGTTATGAAAAAGGACAAAAATCTTAGGGATAGTGCTGCTAAAATTGAATCACTAGAATCTGAAATCAACCGTTTAAAAACTTTGATTCCTAGTGATGATGCATGTCCCTCATGTGATTTAATATATGAACAATTGTCTTCATTAAGAAGTGCGCACACCTTCACACTTGATAAACTTGAGTTAGAAATTGAAAAGAACAAAGAGCTTGCTACACTTAATGATAAAAACTTGAAAGATGCTAGCTGTTCTACAATTGACTTGCATTGTTCTACTTGTGATGATCTTGATAAGAAACTACAGGATGCTATGAATGAAATTTCTATATTGAACAATGCTTTATGTTCTCATGAAGTTAAATTTTGTTCCAATTGCAAACCAAAAGGAAAAACTTCATGTGAAAATTGCCTTGATCTGTCCAATAAACTTGATAACATGCATAAGACATTTGATCGGTTTTGTAATGGGAATAAGAACCTAAACTTGCTGTTGAATTCATCCAAGTCTTGCAATGATAAAACTGGTTTAGGTTTTGATTCTCATGCTCATGCTAAGGCACATCCACCTAAAATTGTAAAATCATTAGGAAGTGGTTTGATTCAAACATTTCCTAAACAAAAAGAAGTGATTTTCAAATCTGCAGGGGTGTTGTCTCATTCGGTTTCAAATAAAAATGTTGTTTGCTCATCTAGACATGAACACAAAGTTAAATTTCATTGTAACTACTGTGGTAGAGATGGTCATGTCATAGATTTTTGTTATAGACTAGCTAAACAACAGAAAAGGGAAAGAATGGTTGTTAGATCTCATAACTTTCATGCAAATTTGCTGCACATATTGAACCGAATGTACAACCTGTTGTTTTGAGTCAAAAACATTCAAAGTTTACCTCCAGACCTTCTGTTTTTGCCTCCGGAGCTACTGATTTTTGTGCTACACAAGTAACACCTTATATGTCAGTAGTTAAGAATAAAAAATCTCAAACTTTGACTCATAAACCAGCTGTTTTGTCTCAGCTTTCGCGTGTTTTCCTGCTGCACATCGTGTGACTCAGTACTGGATTCCTAAATGCCTTTTGACTAACTCCAGTATTGAGTCATCGACGTATTGTGCTTCTATGTAGGTTACACGTTTGAGGAAGGAGAACATTTGGATTGTGGATTCAGGTTGCTCACGCCACATGACCGGTAACAAAAATTGGTTCTCCTCCCTCTCTTTTTTGTGTCATGTGTAGAGAATGTTACTTTTGCCGATAATTCTTCAACTCCTATAATTGCTAAGGGTTCGGTTAGAGTAAATGATCGCTACACTTGAAGGATGTGGCACTTGTCAAAAATTTGAAATACAACTTGCTTTCTGTTTCACAATTGCTAGATGAAAATCTGGAAATTATTTTCAATAAAAACTGCTGCAAAGTTGTAAGTTCAAATAGTGAGCTTATTTTTAACATGTCTCGGTTTGGAAGAGTTTTTAAATCTGATTTTGATATGTATTCCTCTAAGCATAGGTGTCTAGTTGCTAATGATTCAAAGGACCTATATTTTTGGCATCGTAGACTTGGTCACGTAGGCTTTGATCACCTAACGCGTGTTAGTGCTCTTGATCGCATACATGGGCTGCCAAAGCTTAAAGGGGACAAAGAAATTGTGTGCTCTTCTTGTAGACATGCTAAGATGGTTGCAGGTTCACATACTCCTCTCACAATGATGATGACAACTGAACCATGTCAACTTTTACATCTTGACACCGTAGGACCTTCACGTGTTCAATCCTTCAGAGATAAATGGTATGTACTTGTGATTGTTGATGATTATTCTAGATACTCTTGGGTTTACTTTATGGCGTCTAAGAATGAAGTTTTTTGTCACTTTAGAACTTTATTTCTTAGATTATCAATTGATTACCCAGGATCTTTAAAAGCAATTAGAAGTGATAATGGAACTGAATTTAAAAATCAATCTTTTGATCACTTTTGTGCTGAAAATAGAATAGATCATCAATTTTCTTCACCTTATGTACCTCAACAAAACGGTGTTGTAGAAAGAAAGAACATAACCTTAGTTGAGATGGCTAGGACTATGCTTGATGAATATCAAACTCCTAGGAAATTTTGGGTTGATGCGTTAGCAACCGCTTGTTATGTCTCAAATCGTATTTTCTTGCGTGCTAAGCTAGGTAAAACACCATATGAGCTCCGGTTTGGACATAGGCCTAGTGTTACACACTTTCGGGTCTTTGGTTGCAAATGCTTTGTTAAGAAACATGGTAATCTTGATAAATTTGAACCTAGATCCATTGATGGCATGTTTCTTGGTTATCCATCTCATACTAGAGGCTACCGTGTGCTTTTACTTAACACTAACAAAATTGTGGAGACTTTTGAAGTGTCTTTTGATGAAGCTAGCCCAGGTACTAGCTCAAATATTGCAGGTCCAGATCCATATCCGCAGTGGGGGAGCATTTTCGTTGAAGATGAGGAAGAATTGGAGCTGCTGCCCGAAAATTCAGCAGCTAAAGACTTTGGTTCAGCACCGGATGTTAATTCTCAACCAGCACCGACAACCATCAATGCTGATTCAAATCATCCTCAAGTCACAAGCTCATCAATTTGTGATGAACATGAAGAAGAAGAAGCTTGTGAGACATTTGTTCCCCTACGGTTTTACAAAGATCATCCCCCACAACAGATGATTGGAAGCTTGCACGAACGAGTCGCACGGTCCAGGTTTTGCGATCCAAACTCTTATGCTCATCCTGCTTTTGCTGCTTCTTTTGAACCCAAAGATATATCACACGCACTCACTAATGAATCTTGGATTATTGCCATGCAAGAAGAGTTAGAAAATTTTGAAAGAAATAATGTTTGGAAACTTGTACCTCCACCTCAAGGTCACACTTTAATTGGAACTAAATGGGTATTTAAAAATAAACAAAGTGAGGATGGGGTTGTGGTTAGGAATAAGGCTAGGTTGGTTGCCCAAGGTTTCAATCAAGTTGAAGGTCTAGATTTTGATGAAACATTTGCTCCCGTTGCTAGATTAGAAGCCATAAGAATGTTGTTAGCTTTTGCAGCATCTAAAGGTTTTAAGCTATATCAAATGGATGTTAAAAGTGTTTTTCTTAATGGCTACATAGATGAGGAGGTTTATGTGAAACAACCACCGGGTTTTGAAAATCCAGATTTTCCTAATCATGTTTACAAACTATCCAAAGCCTTGTACGGTCTCAAACAAGCCCCTAGAGCATGGTATGATAGGTTAAAAACATTCTTACTTGAAAAAGGGTTTACCATGGGCAAGGTTGATAAAACTCTTTTTGTGCTTAAGCATGGCAATGACTCCTTATTCGTTCAAGTGTACGTGGATGATATTATCTTTGGTTGTGCTTCTCATGATTTTGTGTCCAAGTTTTCAGCAATGATGAGTTCCGAATTTGAAATGAGTATGATGGGTGAACTCACTTACTTTTTGGGGCTGCAAATCAAGCAAACTAAGGAGGGTACCTTTGTGCATCAAATGAAGTATACAAAAGATCTCCTAAGGCGCTTCAACATGGACAAAAGCAAGCCTCTTCGAACACCAATGGGAACAGCAACAACACTTGGACTTGATGAAGATGGTGAACCCGTGGATCAAAAAGAATATAGAAGCATGATCGGATCACTTTTGTACCTCACGGCATCAAGACCAGACATACAATTCAGCGTATGTCTTTGTGCACGGTTTCAAGCCTCCCCATGTGCTTCACATCGTCAAGCCATCAAAAGAATTCTCAGGTACTTACATGGAACTCAAGAATTTGGAATTTTTCTTCCTTCTTCCTCAACCGTTACTTTGAAAGCTTTTTCCTATGCTGATTTTGGAGGTTGTAGGATTGATAGAAAAAGTACTTCCAGTGCTTGTCATTTTATTGGTAATTCTCTTGTTGCTTGGTCCTCTAGAAAATAAAATTCAGTTGCACAATCCACAACCGAATCTGAATATGTAGCTGCTGCTAGTGCTTGCTCACAAATTCTTTGGATTGTTCAAACACTTAAGGACTATGGGGTTGATCTAGATAGTGTTTCACTTTTTTGTGATAACACTAGTGCCATTTGCATTGCTAAAAACCCCGTGCAACATTCTAGAACTAAGCACATTGATATTAGGTATCACTTTATCCGAGATAATGTTGAAAAAGGAAACATTGTGCTTCACCATGTAGATATCGAACAACAATTGGCTGACATTTTTACAAAACCTTTGGATTTCACTCGTTTTTGTTACATTCGTAGTGAAATAGGGGTTATGCATCCTCATGGCTTAAATTGAGGGGGAGTTTTGAAACTTGGGAAGTCTATATGTAAATCTGAAATTAAAATAATATGAGCATAGTATTTGATACATATATGACTTTGTGATTCCTTTTACATGCTGAAAGTTCTTACTACATTACTCGTGTTATACATTTTGTAGTTTTTGCCATGTCTAGTAATTGGAATAATTACTTACACTAAAACTGGTTATGGTCAAACTTTCTTGCTGTTTTGAACTTGTTACATGTTCACAAGTGCTTTTAATCATTAAGAATTAATCAAGTAATCAACTCACATGTTGAGTTTTTATGAACAGATATAAATTGAGAAAAGTCAAGAGAATATGCATGCATCGCACTTCTTCTTTTGAGATGGCTTATCATTGCACTTAGATATGAACTTGGAAGAAGTTGTGTATGACTAAAACCATGTCCTTAAGCTTCTGATTGTCAAATGACATAGGCTTGACTTGGTTGGTTAGAATAAGGCAGATGCGCATATAATCTCTTGCAAATATCATATGATCTAAATTTATGCTTTGAAATAATAAAATGCAGCAACTAGTGTCATGCTTTCAAGTTTTGAAATAGTTAAGTTTGCGAGATCATGACTTACTTAAATTGAAAATTACATTTGATCTCTAGCATGGCTTACACTACTTTATGTATTTCATTGATGTGATAATGTAAGGTACTTGATAGTATGACTTGGATGAGATTTGTTTATATGTAATGTTATAATATGCTCATAACAACTAAAGGGGGAGAGATAATTTGTTTATATGCTTATGACTTGTTGAATACATTGTCAAAGGGGGAGAGATAAGCATGAAGAGAAAGAGAATATGTGAGAATATATGCATAAGGAGAGATAATAAAGGGGGGGGAGATAATATGGGACAATTTTTAGATTTTCTTCTTATTTTACTTTTGATTTACAAAGGGGGAGAAACTGCCTTCAAAACTTTTATGTGAATAAACCAATGTTCGGATTTTAAATGGTGTTGCCAATGCATTCATCAAGGGGGAGATTGTAAGACCTATGTGTGCTGAATACATTGGTTTGTAGTGAATACACTTGCTTTGATGATAAAAGTTTTGAATATCACCAAAACACCTTTTTATTAAGCTCCGACATGTTTTTGATAGCTTCGACGCTAGGTTCTACTAGCTTTTGTTAGCTCCGGCTCAAGGTCCGGGTTGCTCTGGCAAGGTCCGGAACTTGACCGCAATGCTTGCTTTACATCTCTGGAAAGATTGCTTAGTATTCATTTGCTAAGTCTTTGGTGCGTTTTTGGATGATATGGCTGATATCATTTTGCTATGCTTTGCAACATGCTTATGTGAGGTGCTCACGTAAGGTGTTGTGTTCGGAACTAACTTGAGTCAAGTCGATGATTTGGGCTCGTATAGATTGGTTGTTTATTCATGTGCAGGTGTTGCTTGAGTTCAAGACATGGCTGGTGATGGGATCCATTGGACTAGTCTCAGGGAGGAGATGAGGTTCCAACAACCAAATTCAGGAGGAATTGTGGTTGAGCTGATCAGGAGGTTGCGCGGCATGATTGAATCAAGAACAATGCATGTGAAGGTATCGTGGACGTCATTGGAAGATGTTTGCACGTGTGCAAGGAGTGCATGGACGTGGTTACATGGTTCCGAGATGTGATGAAGAGATGTGGACGTAAAGAGTTGGTCAGAAAGGTCCAACCGACTAGGTTATGGACTTAGGCTACGGCTGAGTCGGGTTTGACTCAAATATGGAAAGATTTGAGTTGGTTATGATAGGATTTTGTGTGGGTCACGAATTTGAGTTGTTTAGGAATGTGGGATACGTTCCTAAGGTGTTTGGAAGTCTTAAGATTGCTTCTATCTGCGTGTAGAAGAATCTTAAGCAGTTATGGAAAGTTACGATTCGTGAACAGAGTAGGATTAGGTTCCTGATCTGAGTTGAGTTGGCTTTCGAGCTGGTTATATAAGCAAGGGAGCCCAGAGCTCGTGGTGAACGACTTTGGGGCTGTTCCTCTTGTGTTCTATTGAATAAAATTCGTAGTTTGAAGGAAATTTTGTGCCTTGTTCGTCCGACTTGTTCCAGACAAGTTTTACTCGTCGAGTTTCTGGACAGCACTACCTTTCGTCGGTGGTCTTATCATAACTCGAGTTTTACAGATCTAATGGACGTGATTCTTTTTTGGTTGTCTTCACAACTTGATTATATATCATTTGTCAAAATTTAACGGTCATTGGATTTGTGGTCTATGATCTACACAAGTTTATTTGCAGTGTTCCAGAACTGTTTTTCTCGGGTAGGACAGATTGACCTTTGTTTGATCTTTCGATCATAACTTGAGTTTTTCTCGACGGATTTGAGTTATTCTTGATGTGTTGTCTTCGTGACTTGAATCTCTCTAATATCTATCACTTTTGTCACGATAAAACACGTTTAGATTAGTATCACACACGATTTCTTTAACAGATTGTTTTTCTGCCAAAGGAGTTGAGGTTTAATTGTTTCCGCTGTATAAGATTTTTTAAATCTACCATTCGCCCGCCCCCCCTCTGGTAGCTTTTCACGTGCTCTTCGATCCTACAGGAGCCCGCCTCAGTGGGGAGGCTGGATCTAGAGCAGCAAGACACATGGCAGCGCCGGAGGCTGCCTCAGCGGGGAGGCTGGGTTCAGAACTGCTTCATGCTTGTATGCGGGAGTATCCATTCTACAGGGTATCGATACACCCCGACCTCGCGTGACCGTGACGTTGGTAGTGAGTCCCTCCTTGATCGAAGAGTAGCTTCAGTACATAGCCGCATAGTGATCAAGTACTCATATGTTTGGTATTTTGAGTACAGAACTCCATAATTGGTTCGAGATATTATTGATGAAGTGAAAATTTCTTTTCAATGTCGCGCTAAAGCATTATAAAAGCCACACTCGCATGCTTTGGATTTTTTGTTTCTTAGAGTCCGACGCTAAATGGTATTTTTCGTGGGTGTTTTTGTTGACCATTAAGAAATTCAATTATACAATAGAGGTCAAATATCATGTAGGTTTTTTTATTACTCTATTATGTAGGCAAGTCGTTTTGATGTATTGAGACATAAGAAGTCATTAGTATACATGTCGTTTTGGTGAACAAGAAATTAGCTCCTATGTCACGATACACCAAAACGACCTGACTATAGAATAAAATAATTTATAACTAGCTATAGAATATATATATATATATATATATATATATATATATATATATATATATATATATATATATATATATATATATGACCATGAAAGCTCACCAGAACGGTCCACGAGCTCAGAGGGTAGGAACAATCACGAGGTCACCATGAAGTACAGACTACAGACGGCGCGATAGGCTTCGTCTACCGCGTATGTGGTGTCGATGGGTCCCGAGGAAACAAGCGATGAAGGACTCATCACTGTTTTGTGTTTTCTTTTTGGCGGGCAAGGAATCGTCACTGCTGACGCAGCCTCACCCCCGGTACGTCATCGCGCTCCGCTCCGGCCCCGGCGGCCGAGCCGTCCCATTCCCGTCCCACCAAACAGCAGCAGCTACCATCCTGATATTTCCGCTTCGCCGTCAAAGCTCGAACCATGATGATATTTTTTCCGTGACAAGGGAACGGGCGCGAGAGATGACGGCACACCTGACACCTGTCCAGTGGCTGCGAGCTTCAGTCGCGGGCAGCACAGGTCTTCTCGTCCTCGTCTTCCTTTCAAAACCATCCCTTTTCTGCAATTACTGACCTCACGCTCCGCAGCTCGTCTTATCACCCAAGCAAGCCAGCGGAGCAGAAGCAAAGCCGAGCCCGTCTCCGCGCGTCATCCTCCCCCTCAGTCTACTGTCGCCTTGCCCCTGCAGCTCCCGCACCCACCCCCAACAATGGATCAGGACGAGCAGCGTGATCGGCAGCAGCTGCTTGTAGGTTCGGAGCCGCCAGGGGAGGAGGCGCCCAAGAAGGCCGCGCCACGCGAGGCCGAGGGCGAGGCCGGCCCCGAGCCCCAGTCGAGCTGCGACTACTGCGACGGCCCCGCGGCGGCGGCGGTCTACTGCCGCGCGGACGCCGCCAGGCTCTGCCTGCCGTGCGACCGCCACGTGCACGGTGCCAACGGCGTCTGCTCCCGCCACGCGCGCGCTCCGCTCTGCGCCGACTGCCGCGGCGCCGGGGCCGTCTTCCGCCGCGCCTCCGCTGGGGGCCTGTTTCTCTGCTCCGACTGCGACTTCGGGAGGCGCCGGAACGGCGGCGCGGGGGACACGGCGCTCAGCGGCCGCTGCGCGGTGCAGTCCTACACCGGGTGCCCGCCGGCGTGCGAGCTCGCGGCCCTGCTTGGGGTGCCCCTCTTCGACAAGCCGGTCGGCGCCGACGGCGACGAGTGGTGGAACTTCTGGGAGGAGCCCCAGGTGCTGAGCTTGGAAGATCTGATCGTGCCCACCACACCTTACCATGGCTTCCAGCCTCTCCTGAAGCCGTGTTCTCCCAAGGTAGCAGCGGCCGATGACTAGTCATTTACTCAGCTCACTGTAAAGTTTTTTTTAAAAAAAAATTTCTCCGATGGTTGTATAGTTACTTTGATTCTCTGATCTAACTCGTGGTTGTTTTGTCTACTGCAAAGAACCGGAGCATCTCGCCAGATGGAAAGATGAACGAAGAGATCCTCCGGCAGCTAGGCGAGCTCGCGGAGGCAGACGGCGGCGGGATGCAAGCACCAGCAGGTCATGATGAGGCAGAGCGAACTGGTGATCAGTTCCTTTCATGGGCACCGCCACTGCAGTACAATTTTGGAACAGAGAACACCCATGAGGTTGCAACCATGCGGAGCCCTGTTTTCGAGGTTTGATTCACGGATCTCTCAATCTCTCTGAACACTAGGTGCTCCTGTTGTTTACAAATTGTGGATCTACTCAGGAATTTTGCCTTTAAATTGCTCATCGACTGACAGCACTGAGCAACAGCCTTAATCTGAAATTTCTTTTTTCTTCCCAAATATAGTATCTGAATCATTTCCTATGGAACAGCAGGAACCAAAAATATCCTGCATCATATTCATATGCTTCTTAGGAGGCACTTTTCACTAATTCATTATCTTGATGAAGGACATATTCTGAAGCGCCAAGTGTTGACACTCAACGTGTAAAATAATTGCAGTGAGTGGGAAGTCATTTTAGTTGAGAATCTCCCAGATTAGATTTTGATGACCAGGATAAGAACACCAACAGAAGATTCGTTTTTATACCTGCTGGCCCATAGCAAAGTTACTGGACCTGATTGATGCTACCATTCCTCATAGGCAATGTAGTACTGCTGCACGCTGATGTGGAACATGGTTTTAAAAAGCACACAAGATCTTATTCTGCTATGTAACAGCTAAAACTCTGGAAAAATATTACTACATATATCTAGTTTGCATTGTTCATTCTATTGCGCAATGCTTGCTAATTTAGACATAGTTTAACATTTTTGGTTTTTCTGGCTGGCAGAATGGCAGCTGGAACAGCAGTGACTATCAGGACCTAAGTGGTCCATGCAAGATCGAACTCTCATATGAGCAAACTCCACACAACTCAGCTGAAGCATGTCTGTCATCATTTGTTCAGTTGTCCGAAATTTGCCCCAGCATGAGCAATGGCAATATCATGGAAGATAACCAGCAGTCTAGTCCTGGCATTGGCATGCCGGTGCAAGCTTTCCCCCAAAACGGTGGTTTTGATGTTGTTCCCTGCCCTGACCGAGGCTCGGTCATCTCACGCTATAAAGAGAAGAGGAAGACAAGAAGGTAATACACAGCATGTTGAATTGTTTTCCTAAATTTTAATGATAAGAATCAGTTTGGAATTGCTAATCTTGATACATAATAACTGTTACATTGGATGGAACCCTTGCAGATTTGATAAGCAGGTCCGATATGAGTCCCGTAAAGTTCGTGCTGATGGTAGGCTGAGGATCAAGGGGCGCTTTGCAAAAGCAAAACAGATCTAAGCTCTATTCTGAAATATGGTATGCACCTGGATACGAAGAAGAGCACTAATTTGGAGCAGTTCCAGATGTAATAATACATAAAACTCACCAGGATTTTGTTTACTTTCAGTTTCACAGTTGATAGGGCATATACAGTTGTAATAATGTATGCTGTTGCCTATGGCAGCATTTTGTCGAGAAGAGTTTATTTTAGTTATACCCCTGTATATAGTATTTGCACATGAATTATATGATTTTGAAGTTCTGGTGGTATCATGTACAGGAAAAAATATATACGTTACTGGCACAGTTTTGATGTAATTTGTACTACTGCAAAAGACACTTCTAATGAGGCTCGGTGTATGAAGTCCATAGATCAACTTGAATGTTAACAATGTTATGTCATAATCTGCAAACGACATCTTCAGAGTTTGGTCATGGTGAAGGTTTGCAGGTCCATGTAACAATCCTCAGTAGCAAAAACGATCCCAGTGTTTGCGGTTCAAATAGTCAATAGTGGATTACTAGTAACTTGTGATATACAAAGAAATTCGATCTACTAAAGATTTCAGATAGTAATTTTCTTCCTCATTCAAACTAGATAATGCATTGTACTATGTGGTACAACCAAATTCCAAGTTGTGTTTGCAACTTCACATCATCATCAAGTAAAAAATCTCTTTCTACAATCTCAGCCGATAATTTGCAAGCTCCTTTTCCCTGGAAACCAACAATCAAACAGCCCTAGAAGATGGTCTGCTCGCCGAGTTCCTGCCCTGCCATTCCTTCTCGTATCACCGTCTCGAAGAAGTGTGTGGTGGCCCTGGGACGACGGCGCGCCACCGCCGCGTCATGAACTCGCCAAGTCGCTGGCGTTGAGCGCGCTGGGACGGAGAAACGGAGCAGATCGCAACCGATTCTGTTAAGAGTTTGTTTTTCGATGTCTCTCATCGTCACCAGGTTCGGTTACATAAACTCGGGGCATATCCCAGACCCATGCGTCAGTATGGCCCACTAGTCAGACAAAGCCCTTACAGCCATCGCACCCCAGCCACACACACACACTCCTCATTTCACTCGACACCCGATCTTCAGTTCGAACCCTAGGCGACTCCGTCGACACCGACAGCTCCGCCCGCTTCATCTTCCTCCACAGCTCCGCCGTCAGCCGCAGCGCCGCTCCCACAGCCCGCCAACAATGCAGCCGTCACACCTCCCCCAGGCGCAGAAATGGCTTGTCCCCAAGCGTTGACCTCCACTGGAAAGGACTTGCGCAAGGTCTCCCAATCTTCCCAGGTAGAATGCTCTTCCCCCAGCATGGCCCACTTGACGCACACTTGAGTGATGGCTTTGTTCCCCTTCTTGACCAGGCGACGGTCCAAAATGCATTCAGGTTGGAGATGCGTCGATCCCAGATCCACCACCGTTGGAGGAGAAGCAAAGACTGGAGTGTAGCTTGGCAAGAACGGCTTCAACTGCGAGACATGGAAGACAAGATGAATCCGAGTTTCCTCAGGTAACTTCAGCTCATAAGCTATTGTCCCAATGCTGCACAAGATTTTGTAGGGGACATAATACTTGAATGCCAATTTGGGACACGGCCTGTTGACTACCGTAGACTGTGCATAAGGTTGTAGCTTTAGTAGAACAAACTCTCCGACTTGGAACTCTCTATCCCATCTTCCTTTTATCATCCTGCTGCTTCATCCTGTTCTGAGCTGCAGCCAGGTTTTGCTTGAGCATTTTTAGATGTACAGCTCTATCTTGCATAAGTTCTGACACCTCCTTCTATGTTACTGCTGGGATGAGGGGAGCTGCTGCTACTACTAGATCATACCCATAGACCACTTTGAAAGGAGAACACCCCAGTGCAGTATGATAGGAAGTATTATACCAATACTCAGCAAGAGGCAGCCAAGATTTCCATCTGTGTGGTGCAGCATGAACAGAACACCTCAGGTATTGTTCCAAACATTGGTTAACCCTTTCAGATTAGCCATCTGCTTGGGGATGATATGTTGTACTTAGGAGCAACTTAGTATCAAATAGTGAGAACAGTTACTTCCATATCTGACTAGTAAATACTTTGTCTCTATCAGACACCATAGTCTTAGGCATGCCATGAAGTTTGACCACCCCATCCAATAGAATCCTAGCCACCTGGATAGCTATGAAAGGGTGGGCTAGTGGTAGAAAATGGGCATACTTAGAGAAACGATCCACCACCACCAATATGCAATTATAGCCTTCTGATTTAGGGAGCCCTTCTATGAAATCCATAGAGACATCCTGCCAAGCACCAGCAGGTATAGGCAGAGGCTGCAATAACCCAGCAGGGTGAGTTCTTTCAGCCTTGGCCTTCTGGCAAATCTCACACTGCTGCACAAACTCTTGGACATCATATTTGAGACCTTTCCAATAAAATACATTCTTAATGTGTTGATAAGAAGCTTGCACTCCAGAATGACCCCCCCCCCCCCATGGCACTGTTATGGAAATCATCAATCAACTTAGTCTTCAAGGCTGAATTATCACTAATATAGATTAAATCCCCTTTTTTGATGATTCCTTGGACCAAAGCAAAGCCCTTTTCATCAGGACTTACCAAAGCCAACCTAGCCATCAATTGTTGGGCTTCCAGATCAATGGCATAAGAACTCAACACTTCCTGCACCCAAGTTGGTCTCACCTCAATGACCCCTTGAATACTGCACAGGTGACCCACTCTAGACAATGCATCTGCTGCAACATTTTCTCTTCCCTTCCTATACACAATTTTGAAGTTTAGACCCATTAACTTCGACATATCCCTCTTTTGCAAATCAGATTGCAACTGTTGACCTTTCAGATAGCATAAACTCTTGTGATTTGTCCTGATTATGAACTCATTTCTCTGCAAATAAGGCCTCCACCTTTCTACAGCCATAATCAGTGCTAGAAATTCCTTTTCATATATACTCAAATGCTTATTCTTGAATGTGGCCTAGAGGGAGGGGGGTGAATAGGCCTTTTTGAATTTTGTCAGAACCTGCAACACTTAACAACCAGATCAAATCTCGAGATATCAGACTAGTCCGATCAAGTGAGGACTAGTCCAGTGTGTACTGTCTAGGTTTATCAAATTTGATCGATTATCTTGATCCTAGGATGTATGCAGCGGAAATATACTTGTAATTGAAGTGTTACACAATTATGAACTAGAATGTACAACAAGTTAATCTTATATCAATGTTTCAACGTAAAATGAATAAGATTGGTTCAAACCCTAGATATGTATGAAGTGTAAGAACAATGCGCGCAAAGAAAGGACACAAGCACTTTATCCTGTGCTTCGGTTCTCATAGAAGCAACCTACATCCATGTTGAGGAGTCCACAAAAGGATCGGGTCTTCTCCAACCCTACCCTCATCGGATCGCCACGGAGGCCAATCCTCTTCACTTATCGCAAAGGGCAAATAACCGAATTCAAGGGGCCTTCTCACACGTTGAGGGCTCCCCAAAATTACAACAAGAACACCACCAAGAAAACACTCGAAAGATCACAATGAAAACCATAGGAGTGTGTTAAGGAATCAAACCAAGAGCTCAATGAGTGATGAACTGTGTCTCTTCAATGATCCAAAGTGTATCCTCAAGGGATTGATATTTGTTGCATTTGATTTCGTGGAGAGATGTGTTTTTGAGGCTCTTGGGAGGTGTGACGGCGCAGGAAGTCGAGTAGAGTGAAAGATGGGTTGTGTACACCTATTTATATGGGGTTCCCAAAAGTTACCGTTAGGGTTTAGGAATATCGGACTAGTCCGTGGTGGACACCGGACTAGTCCGGTGTGCTGTGTGTAGTAAACCCTAGGTGTCTCGAAATATCGGACTAGTCCGGCAGAGAGAGGACTTGTCCAATTTTGGTTCTGGAAATCTTCGGACTAGTCTGATAGATATCAGACTTGTCCAGAAAAGTGAAGCCCTAAGTAAATTGGGAAAAAGTCCGCACTTGGAGGACTTGTCTGATTTAGGTCAGAGGGTTTTTCGGACTAGTCCGTGCTAATATCGGACTTGTCCGATTTTGTGCAACTTGTGAAGTGTTTGGAGGACTAGTCCGCACTAGTGATGACTAGTCCGATTCTAGTCAGAGAGATATCGGATTAGTCTGTGGTGATATCGGACTTGTCCAATCTTGTGCAGAAAGAAATCGGACTAGTCCGGGGTCAGTCGGACTAGTCTGGTCCTGTATAGATTTGTGCAATGTGTGATATTATTTGTGATTGAGCTCTTGGGGTGTGTTTCCTTAACACACTCCATACACAATGATCTACTACACTTGTTTCTTGAGCTCTTTTCCGCATTGCTCCTCATTCTTCTTTCTTTTTGGCACTTTGCTCATTTTCTCATTAGAACCTGTGCTCATCTCAACAAAGTGGTTAGGATCTCATTTGCTTGTCATAGATCATCCAAAACCCACAAGGGATTCTTAGATGCACTTTCAATCTCCCCTTTTTTGGTGATTGATGACAACCAATTGAGATTTCACAAAATATGATAAAAAGTTGAGATTTTCATAAAGTGTGCACATATGAGTTTGAAATACATTAAGCAATGAAAACATGATCCATATGTGCATTCTTTACGGTGGGATGAGAATGACATAATTGACATCAACAACAAGCATATATGTCATTCTTATAGCAAAATCACAGATTTCATCAATTTCTCCATAAGTAGTTCAAAACATTGCATCACAGGACCATAAGTATCATAAGAGCATATTAAAAGTTTTACAACCCACAAAATAGACAAAAGACACAAAAAGAGACTCTCCTCGCATCCTACAGCTAGGACCTAAGACTCCCCCTCAATATCTCCCCCTTTGGCATCAAGACACCAAAAAGAAGGAGAGGAGGGACCTAAAGTCTTCAAGCCTCGCTGTCAGTCCTCTCATCGTCTTCATCTTCATCTCCTGGCTGATGAGGAGAAGGAGGAGGAACGAGCCACTCGAGTCCCCAATGCCAAAATAGGCAAGCTCGGAGGGAGTCAAGGGCCGAGCTTGGTGTAATCAGAGTCGGAGTCATCAGAAATTACTGGAGATCCAATGGGCTCGATCTCTAGCTTTTGGCAAATCTGCTTCATGTTCTCCTTGACATATCTCATGTCATCCTTTCTTCTTTTGTTGAGCTTGTGGGCCTTCACCTCGGCCTTTTTGCAAGAGGCAAAAATAGCTGCCAGGTACTTGAAGATGCCACTTGGGGACCCCTTTTGAGGAGGAGCCCTGGTGGCGGGAGCAGCCCTAGCACCGACACTAACTCTCGCTGAAGCCTCGGGACTGGAGGCCGGAGATGGAGCAGCTTGAACACTTGGCTTTTGAGGCATCGGGGCCTCAAGGGAAGTTGCTCCACATCCTTGACAAACTCTATGCTTGTGACCTTCTCGATCATGAACATGAGGTAAGGTGTGTAGCCACAGGACCTGTTTGGCGTGCAGGAGATGTTGACCATGTCGTTCCAAATATAATCAAAGACATCAAACTTCCTGTCTTTGCTTATGACCTTCATCAAGGTCCTGAGGTATCCCCTGCATCCCCATCCTTGGGGGCAATTGTCTTCCTTAGAACCCTGTTCAACACCACAAATAAGGGCTTCATGTTCTTCGTGGAAGGAGGGTTGAACTTGGAGTTGGGTTCATAGAGAAACTTCATCCTATCCTTCTCAATGGCACCAACGTTGTGGATGATCAAATTGTCATTGCTCGAGGTGTCAAGATGCAGCAATATTGCAAACTCTTCATAGGTGATGGTGCACTTGGATCCGTGAGTCATCCAAGTCACCCGCTCTTCCTCGTCACTAGCAAAGTGACACGTCGCATAGAAGTGCATGATGACCTCATCATTCCAATTGTTCCTAAAAGAGAAAAGATCCTTCAGGCCATGCCTTTCCATTGCCTCCACCACCTCAACAAAGGGTGAGCAGCCCTTCTTCTCAAAGTGCGCCCAATCTATCCATTGGCCTCGCACCACGGGCGTCTTCATTGGGAGATATACAAACTTGTAGAAGTTTGCATGGAATTTGCTCCAAAACCTCCCATCAGCAGCTTGCTTAGGACGGCTGTAGCAATCAACATTTCTAAATTTGATTGTTGTGTCACTGCCCTTTCCGTTGAATCTCTCCTTTGCGGGATCCCCGGCCCGTTCCCTTGGAGCTGACAGCTTTAGGGGGCCAATCGGGCCCGTTGCAATTCCCTTGCCCTTGCCCTTGGCTTGGCGAGGGCCACCTCCAGCAGAAGCCTTGGATGTTGGCTTCTTCGCGAGCACCTTCCTTTGAGCCTGGGGAGGAGAGGGAGCCGACTCGGAAGGGCGCTCTTGGCGCTTCCTGCTAAGGCTCGTCGAGGACCGAAGCACCGCTTCGTGGTCCATCTCGGCCTCGAAATCAGAGAATTCTTCGTTGGTGCTCGACATTGTCCTAAGAATGGATTTCACAAGGTGTTGATGAGAATAGATGACAAGGAATTTCATTGAGAAATTAAGGAGTTAGGGTTGAGTTCAGAAAAATCGTACTAGTCCGGTGTACAGGCACGGACTAGTCCGGTTGATCGGACTTGTCTGTGCATGGGCCGGACTAGTCCGGTGTTCAACCTCTAGAACCCTAACTATGAGACAAATGGTGATTCCTAATGCACAACTATCTTATCATCAATGTAATACATCAAGGAAGCATGTACATGATGGATGGAACCAAGCTAGTTGATCACAAACGAAGAAAATAGCAATTTCTAAGGTTAGGGAGAAAAATTTACCGAAATTGTTTGGTTTGCGGAGATGTAGGTGTTGAAGGATCGGACAAGTCCGTGGTCTTCAATCCCTACTCAATGGAGGTCGATTTCCACCCAAACTTGTGAAGTTTTGATGGAGAAATCAAAGAATCGCCTTGGGGAGCTCGAGCATGGAGAGAGAAAGCTTGAGGCAAGTGTGGGATGAGAAAGATTAGGGTTTGGCGGCGGCTAGGGTTAAGGACACGAAAAATCGGACAAGTCCGAAAATGATCAGACTAGTCCAAACTTTTCCAGAGACTATATTGGACTAGTCCGTGGTCAACCGGACTAGTCTGGCCTAACCGGCGCTCTGCGGACTAGTCTGCACGTGCGGACTAGTCCGGGTAACCACAGACTAGTCCGTGGTCACCAGACAAGATTAGCTAGCCCATTCGTATATATTCAAAGGTACTTATTAAGAAAAGTAGGGAGCAAACACACACCAAATAATCTTGATGAATATGATCAGTAGGCATTCAACAATCAAGTGATGACCATAATTCACCAAGATCTAGTAATTGACATAGTTTTTTTTCAAAAAAATTGAGAGAGATGATTTTCACAACACAATCAATGAATTTTGAAGATAGCATTCAGGTATACAAGATTTCAAGCCACACTCCGAGCATCAAGGATATTTAGTTCATTTTGGAGTTCGCAAAAGCGTTTTTCATCAAGTGGCTTGGTGAAAATGTCGGCTTGCTGTTTTTCGGTGTTGACATGTGAAATGGCTCTATCTCCCTTCATTGAGTGGTCTCTCAAAAAGTGATGTCGGATGTCAATGTGTTTGGTCCTAGAGTGCTCAACGGGATTATGGGCAATTTTAATGGAACTCTCATTATCACAAAGTAGTGGAATGCAGTTCATATTGTAACCGTAATCCCTTAGAGTTTGTCGCATCCAAAGAAGTTGTGCACAACAACTCCCGGCTGCAACATACTCCACTTCTGTTGTGGATAAGGCAATGGAGTTTTGTTTCTTGTAGGACCAAGAAACAAGGGATTTTCCTAGGAATTGGCATGTACCGGAGGTACTTTTTCTATCAACCTTGCATCCGACATAATCTGCATCGGAGTAACCAGTGAGATTGAATTTGGGGCCTTTGGGGTACCAAAGGCCTAGGTTGGGTGGATGAACTAAATACCGCAAGATTCTCTTAACAGCTGTCAAATGACAGTCTTTTGGGTTGGCTTGAAACCTTGCACACAAGCATACACTCAACATAATGTCTGGCCTAGATGCACATAAGTAGAGTAAAGATCCAATCATGGAGCGATATACCTTTTGATCGACGTTTGGTCCATCTTCATTGAGATCCAAGTGGCCATTCGTTGCCATGGGAGTCTTTATGGGCTTCGCCTTGTCCAGTCCAAACTTCTTGAGTATGTCTTGAGTGTACTTAGTTTAGCTTATGAACATCCCTTCCTTTTGTTGCCTCACTTGGAATCCCAAGAATTACTTTAGCTCTCCCATCATAGACATCTCAAACCTATCTGTCATAATTTTACTAAATTCCTCACAAAAAGATTTGTTAGTTGAACCAAAGATTATATCATTTACATAAATTTGACAAACAAAGAGATAATTATCAAAGTTCTTTGTAAATAATGTATAATCTACTTTACCGATCTTAAAACCATTTTCAATTAAGAAATCTCTAAGACACTCATACCAAGCTCTAGGAGCATGTTTGAGGTCATAGAAAGCCTTACGCAATTTAAATACGTGGTCGGGAAACTCTTCATCTTCAAACTCGGGGTTGCTCCACATATACTTCCTCCTTGATTGGTCTGTTGAGGAAGACGCTTTTCACATCCATTTGATAGATCTTGAAATCATGGTGAGTAGAATATGCAAGTAATATTCTAATAGACTCAAGTCTAGCTACAAGAGCAAAGGTCTCATCGAAATCCAAACCTTCGACTTGTGAATACCCTTTGCCCACAAGTCGTGCCTTGTTTCTTGTCACCACCTTGTGTTCATCTTGTTTGTTGCGGAAAACCCATTTGGTGCCGACGATGTTGGACTTGGGTCTTTCGACTAGTTCCCACACCTCGTTCTGTTTGAAATTGTTGAGTTCTTCTTGCATGGACACAACCCAATCCGGATCCTTTAGTGCATCCTCAATCCTGCGCGGTTCCAAAAAGTATACAAACGAATAGTGCTAAAAAAAATTAGCTATGCGTGATCTAGTAGTTACTCCCTTTTGGATGTCATCGATGATTTTGTCGATTGGGTGATCCCTTTGGACGCATTGGTGCACTCTTGGGTGTGGTACTTGCTGTCTTGAATCTTCATGATCATCTTCTTCTCCCCCTAAATGGTTGCCCTCATTGACTTGGAGGTCATTTTCGTCTTCTTGAGGTTGATCTTGTATGGAAGCTCCCCCTTGATCATTGGCCTCCTCTTGTGGTTCATTTTCCTCATGCATATGTAGAGGTGGATCTTGTGGTCGAACTTCGCCTAACGCTATTCTTCTCAATGCTTGACACGGAGCTTCTTATCTATATAGCACATATGGATCAACTTGCTCCTTTTGGGAGCCATTAGTTTCATCGAACACTAAGTCACGTGCTACTTCAACAAGTCTGGAGGTCTTGTTGAAGACACGATAGGCGTAAGTGTTCGAATCATAACCAAGCAAGAGACCTTCATCGGACTTTGAAGCAAACTTTGAAGTCCTAGGCTTCTTGTTCAAAATATAGTATTTGGAACCGAAAACTCAAAAATATGAAATATTAGGCTTGTTACCAGTGAGTAGCTCATAGGATGTCTTCTTGAGTAGTCGATGAAGATAAAGTCGATTTATGGCATGGCAAGCGGTGTTGACCGCTTCCGCCCAAAATCAATTCGAGGTCTTGTACTCATCGAGCATTGTTCTAGCCATCTCTATGAGGGTTCGGTTCTTCCTTTCGGCAACTCCATTTTGTTGAGGGGAGTAAGGAGCTGAAAACTCATGTTTTATGCCTTCTTCATCTAGGTACTCCTCAACTTGTGTGTTCTTGAACTTTGTGCTGTTGTCGCTTCGAATGTTCTTGATTGTCAATGAAAACTCATTTTGAGCATGCTTGAAAAATTTCTTCAAGATTCCTTGTGTTTCTGCCTTATCATGTAAAAAGAAAACCCAAGTGAAGCAAGAAAAATCATCAACAACTACTAATCCATATTTGTTACCGCCGATGCTTATGTAAGCAATTGGACCGAATAAGTCCATGTGAAGTAGCTCGAGTGGTCTTGTTGTAGTCATGACGTTCTTAGCGGGATGGGGTGCTCTAACTTGCTTCCCAGCTTGGCACGCGCTACAAAGCCTGTCTTTCTCAAAAACAACATCCTTCAAACCTTGGATGTGATCGCCCTTGAGGAGTTTTTGAAGGTTCCTCATACCAACATGTGCTAGTTGTCTATGCCACAGCCAACCCATGTTGGTCTTTGCAATCAAGCATGTGTCAAGTTCAACTTCATCTTTGTTGAAGTCAACAAGGTAAAGTTTTCCCTTTAACATACCATTGAATGCAATGGAACCATCACTCCTTCTATAGACAGTCACACCCTCGTTAGTGAACAAGAAATTATAACCTTTGTCACATAATTGAGATATGGACGACAGGTTATAATCTAAGGAATTAACATGTAATACATGAGAAAGAGTGTGTTTAGATGATATGGCAATTTTACCGGTACCGAGCACCTTTCCTTGACTATTATCTCCAAAATAGATGCCCTCGCTTGGATCTTCATTTGCTTCATACTCAACGAACATCCTTCTTTCTCCGGTTATATGGTTGGTGCAGCCATTGTCTAGCACCCATTTTGATCCACCGGAGGAATAGGCCTACAAAAATAAATCATGCCTTGGTTTTAGGTACCCAAGCTTGCTTGGGTCCTTTTAGGTTAGTCACAAGGGATTTGGGCACCCACACATGAGACTTGGTGTTCCCATGGCATGGCCCAACATAATGAGCATAAATCTTACCAATATTACTTCTCATTAACACATAAGATGCATCAAAAGTTCTAAATAGCAACTGTTGTTGTTGTTTATAAACAGGACTAGTCTGGGAGATCGGACTTGTTCGGACCCCGACCGGACTAGTCCGGTGTTCATGTGTGTTTGATGTGTTAGCTTTGGACTTTCCAATTTGAGAGGTTCTTCCCTTTACAAAGGCAATGCTCTCCTTGTTACTCTTATGGCTTCTAGCATGTTGCTTTTCACCATGAGAGTAACCAATGCCATATTTGACATTTGGAGGTCTTGTGACCAAGTATGCACTACGTGCATATTTGATCTTCTCCTTGTCAAATATTCCATTTTGTGAAGGATGCTTGTCCTTGGTAGAGATTGACTTGTCTTTCAAGCTGGTGTCAACTTTACCACATGTACAAGTAGAAGCAGTTTCAGTTTTAATGGGTTGAGAAGGTGAGCTTGAGGAGGATGAAGGGTCACCTTGCTTGAGTGACTCAACTTGAACTTCAAGGATCTTGTTAACCTTGATTAGGTTAGCAAGTTCGTCCTTGATTGTAGCATTTGAGTCGCTTAACTCCAAGCAAGCTTCCTTGCTTGAAGCTAACTCAAGCTCTAGTGACTTGTTTCGCTCCTTTTCAAGTTCTAGAAGCTTGTCAAGTTCAACATATTCCTCCTTTTGGGAGATAATCATGTCTTCTTGACGATGTATCAACTTCTCCTTCTCAACAAGTTGATCAAGTAAAAATTTCATTTTTGTGGCTGTTTTCTTATCTAATCCAATGAGCATATCTTCATTATCACTATTAATTTCACTATCACTAGAATAGGAATGCACAGAAGAGGATTTGGTAGTTACCTTGCGTTTACCTTCCTTTGCCATGAGGCAAGTGTCGTTCCCCTTTCGTGCGCCAAGAGTGGGGAAGAGAGTGGACTTCATGGATGTCTTTTCGATGGCTATGCTAGCCATCTCCTCATCTTCTTCGAATGAGGATTCATCATTTGAGTCCCATTCTTTCCCAAGATGTGCTTGTTCATCTTGTTTCTTCTTCTTGAAGAACTTCTTGGGTTGAGGCTTCGCTTCTTTGGTCTTCTTTTTATTCTCTTCATATGGGCAGTCAACTATAAAGTGGCTATACTCACCACAATTATAGCATGCCCGCCTCAACTTCGGTCTTGATTTTTCCTTGTACTTCCCTTCACTCGACTTAGCCCCTTGTCTCTTCTTCATCATTCTCTTGAATTTCTTCATGAATAGAATCATGTCATCTTCATCCAAGTCACTGCTCTCATCATCACTGTCTTCTTCTAGTTGAGCTTCTTGAGCTTCTTTAGATAGGGGCTTAAGGGTGGACTTTAGAGCAACCCCTTTCTTCTTTGCCGAGGTGAGATCGACAATTTCCTTAACATGTTTGGCTTGTTTTTCCATCATCTCAAAGTTGATGATTTTCCCAAGTAGCTCATCCGGGGTCATCTTCTTGTACCCAGAGCTTTCTCTTATCATCGAGCACAAGGTAACATTGTGAGGCATGAAGGATCTAAGAATGAGCTTCACCACCTCGTGGTCATTCCACTTCTTGCTTCCATATGCTCGCACCTTGTTGATGAGCATCTTTAGTCGGTTATACATATCTTGTGGTGACTCATCTTCTTCGATGGCAAATCTTCCCAGCTCACCTTCAATCATCTCGATTTTTGCTTCTCGCACATGACGATCGCCTTCATGTGCGGTTTGAAATGTATCCCATATCTCTTTTGCGATCTCGAGTCCAACCACCTTTGTAAACTCATCATGACTGAGTGATGAAGTAATGACTGCAGCAGCTTGGGCATTTCGTTGGATTGCTTGCTCTTGGCTAGGTGTGAGCTCCTCATCATCGTCCGGGATGTCTATACCTGTGCATACTATGTGCCACAAACTTGGATTGAGGAAATCAAATGCATTTTAATGTTTTGCCTCCACATTGAATATTCATTGCCGTTAAAGTGTGGGGCTTTTCCAAGTGGAATAGATAGATAATGATTGTTGTTTGTATTTAGGTGATCATAATTAAAAGGATATCGGGAGTAGTCGGTGTGACTACTCCCCTTCTTCTTCTTCTTCTCATCTTCAATCTTAACTTTTCCTTTGGAAAGAGTTTTCTTCCTTAGGAGCGCCTTTAGTTCAAGCGTCTCCTCATCGTCATCCTTGAAGTCTTGAATGGCCTCGAGGAACCTCTCCAATTTTTGGTTCTTGTCTTCATCAACCTTCTCTTGGTTGTTGCTCTTGTGTACATCCTTCATGTCCGACATGATCTCTTCGAGCGATTAATCTCCTTTTGAAGAACCTTGCTCTGATACCAATTGAATGTGGCCTAGAGGGGGGGTGAATAGGCCTTTTTGAATTTTGTCAGAACCTGCAACACTTAACAACCAGATCAAATCTCGAGATATCAGACTAGTCCGGTGTGTACTGTCTAGGTTTATCAAATTTGATCGATTATCTTGATCCTAGGATGTATGCAGCGGAAATATACTTGTAATTGAAGTGTTACACAGTTACGAGCTAGAATGTACAACAAGTTAATCTTATATTCAATGTTTCAACATAAAATGAATAAGATTGGTTCAAACCCTAGATATGTATGAAGTGTAAGAACAATGCACGCAAAGAAAGGACACAAGCACTTTATCTCGTGGTTCGATTCCCACAGAGGCAACCTACATCCATGTTGAGGAGTCTACAAAAGGATCGGGTCTTCTCCAACCCTACCCTCGTCGGATCGCCACGGAGACCAATCCTCTTCACTTATCACAAAGGGCAAATCACCGAATTCAAGGGGCCTTCTCACACGTTGAGGGCTCTCCAAAATTACAACAAGAACACCACCAAGAACACACTCGAAAGATCACAATGAAAACCATAGGAGTGTGTTAAGGAATCAAACCAACAGCTCAATGAGTGATGATCCGTGTCTCTCCAATGATCCAAAGTGTATCCCCAAGGGATTGATCTTTGTTGCGTTTGATTTCGTGGAGAGATGTGTTTCTGAGGCTCTTGGGAGGTGTGACGGCGTAGGGAGTCGAGTAGAGTGAAAGATGGGCCGTGTACACCTATTTATATGGGGTTCTCAAAAGTTACCATTAGGGTTTAGGGATATCGGACTAGTCCGTTGTGCTGTGTGTAGCAAACCCTAGGTGTCTCGAAATATCGAACTAGTCCGGCAGAGAGCGGACTTGTCCGATTTTGGTTCTGGAAATCTTCGGACTAGTCCGATAGATATCTGACTTGTCCGGAAAAATGAAACCCTAAGTGAATTGGGGACAAGTCCACACTTGGAGGACTTGTCCGATTTAGGTCAGGGGGTTTTTCGAACTAGTCTGTGCTAATATCGGACTGGTCCAATTTTGTACAACTTGTGAAGTGTTTGGAGGACTAGTCCGCACTGGGGAGGACTAGTCCGATTCTAGTCAGAGAGATATCGGACTAGTCCGTGGTGATATTGGACTTGTCCGATCTTGTGCAGAAAGAAATTGGACTAGTCCGGGGTCGGTCGGACTAGTCCGATCCTGTACAGATTTGTGCAATGTGTGAGATTATTTGTGATTGAGCTCTTGGGGTGTGTTTCCTTAACACACTCCATACACAATGATCTACTACAGTTGTTTCTTGATCTCTTTTCCGCATTACCCCTCATTCTTCTTTCTTTTTAGCACTTTGCTCATTTTCTCATTAGAACCTGTGCTCATCTCAACAAAGTGGTTAGGATCTCATTTGCTTTTCATAGATCATCCAAAACCCACAAGGGGTTCTTAGATACACTTTCAATTCTTCTCAGTGAGGGCTTTACTTAGAAAAGCCAGAGGTCTGCCCTGCTGCATCAACACAGCCTCGAGCCCCACATCACTAGCATCAGTCTCCACCACAAACACCTCATTAAAATTTGGGAGGGCCAGCACAGGTGTAGACAACATAGCAGATTTCAATGAGACAAAAGCTTTATCAGCCTCCTCAAACCACTGAAATTGCTTTCTCTTCAACAAATTAGTCAGGGGTTTTGCCAAACATCCATAGCCTTTCATAAATTTCCTGTAATACCCAGTTAGCCCCAGGAATGCTCTCAATTCTGTTAGAGTAGCTGGAATAGGCCACTTTTCCATTGCTGCAGTCTTAGATGGATCAGTAGCCACTCCCTCACGAGCGATAATATGCCCCAAATATGCCAATTCACTCTTAGCAAAATGACTCTTAGAAAGTTTAAGATAAAACTGGTGCTCCCTTAACTTGTGCAAAACCAGTCTAATTTGATCCACATGAGATTCTAGTGCAGGACTATAAATAAGGATGTCATCAATGAATACTAAGACAAATTTTCTCAAGTATGGTGCCAAAATGAGATTCATAGCACATTGGAATGTAGCTGGGGCATTAGTGAGTCCAAAAGGCATTACCTTAAACTGATAATGACCACTATGGGTTTTAAAAGTAGTCTTGAACTCCTCACCTTCCTTCATACGAATTTGATGATATCCAACCTTCATATCTAGACTTGTGAAGAATTGAGTTCCTGCCAACTCATCCATAATTTCATCAACTAGCGGCATAGGAAATCTGTTTTTGATTGTCAAGTCATTCAGTTTTCTATAATCAACACAAAAATGTCAGGTGCCATCTTTCTTCTGCACCAACAATACTGGAGAGGCAAAGGGACTGACACTCAACTCAATCAGCCCTGCTTTAAGTAATGCCTCCACTTGTCTTTCAATTTCATCTTTGTGTAGAGGGGAGTACCTATAAGGCCTTGTATTCACAGCCACAACTCCAGGGACCAAGGAAATGGCATGATCAAAGGGTCTCTTGGGGGGCAAAGTACCAGGTTCTTCAAACACATCTTGGAACTGCTTCAATAAAGCTGATACAGAAGGGTGCACCTGTTGCTGATTTGCCACAAAATATGTATCAGAAGACGGGTGCACAACAGCTAAAGAACAAATGTTATTCCCCACAATCCATTTGTTCAACTGAAGAGCAGACACCTCAGTGACTCTTAAAAACTCCACAGGAGGAACACCCTTCAATAGCATTGGCTTCCCTTCATCTACAAATTCCAAAGTCTTTGTCTGCCAGTCACATTTCATAGGACTGTGTTGAGATAGCCAATCATAGCCTAATATTGCATCATAGGCTCCCAAAGGTAAGATTCTCATCGTAGAAGTAAAAGTATGACCACCACTCCACCACTACAACCCAGACACCATTGTATCACTACACATCTCCTCTCCATAAGCTACTCTCACCCTGACTGCCTTACACTTCTGTGGTTGCAGATTCAACCTGTCCACCACTGCTGTATTCAAGAATGAAATTGAGATGCCAAAGTCAACCAGGACCAATAGTATCTGATTCTTGATCAAACCCCTGATTTTTATACAATCCTTCCCTTTAGTCCCTGCTACAACATGTGTGGAAATATTGTAGCATTCCTCCCTTTGCACATCCTCCTGCTCCAAGGCTGCCAACATCTCATCAGTAAGAGTCATAGCCATATCTTCCTCAGATAAGACATTCAATTGAAGAGGTGCCCTCTTAGTACATATTTGTAAATGGCCAAGCTCAAACTTCTCACCACATGTAAAACAGAGCCCATGCAGTCTTCTATAATCCCTCAACTACCTCTCCTTGGACAAGTCATTTTGTCTACCCTCCTGCTTGAGTACAGCAGACTGTCTTCCTAGCCACTGTTGTCTAGCTGGCTTAAACCTTCCTTTCTCATGGATATCCACATGTAGCTTAGCCAATAAAGCAGTTCTGGTCACAGTAGTAGGTACTTGAGACAGGACTGGACCCTGCAGATCTCCCTTCAGCCCTTTTACAAATTGGGTCACAAAAAATGTTTCATCCAACTCATGGTATGCATAGCTGTAGCATACCTGAGATTCTCAAACTCAGAAATATATGTCTCCATGTCCCCTGTCTATCTCAAGTGCAATAAGTCATACATCGCCTTTGGGTACTCATACGCCCCAAATTTCTCCTTCACAGCAGCAGCAAAATGAGACCAATCTTGCAACCCTTCAGTGATCTTATACACCTGCAACCACTTGGTTACATTGCCCTCCATGTGCATCGAGGCTGCACGAACCCAGAAGGATTCAGTCACATGGAAGATGGAGAAATAATCCAAACACTTGTCCAACCATATGCCCGGATTCTCCCCATTGAACTTAGGGAATGACAATTTCAGCAATGATATGTCACCACATCTCTCCTCCCTCCTTTCCTGCTCCCTCGGCCCCTGGACACCTCTACCCTGCAACTCTCTCCATGGTGGTGGCCTATCTTCATCTACCCTTCTCCTTCTAAACTCCGCCCTATGCTCTGTTCCTCCTCCCGACGAAGCAGAATGGCTATCCTGCAAGTCCTCCATCCTCCCCGCCATCCTCTCTAACAACAACTTCTCAACCTACTACATTAACCCTTCTAACTGCAAAAACAACTCATCTCGCTCCTTAGCCGCCTTCTCCACCAACGATTCTGCTAACACCTGCTGTCTTGCCAATTGCTTCTGCACAATATCCGAATCATCCATCATGCGCACCAAGTCCTCCATCAACCGGAACATCTTCTCCCAATGCTCCTCATCCGCCCTCGCCTGTTGCGCCATCACCTCCAACATGAAGCGAGTCTGTGCCGACGGTTTAGATGCAGGAGTTGTCTTGACTCACACCGGTACAACCACCGCTGCCTGCCGAACATGAAACTCCCAGCGAGGACCCCGCCCCCCAAAAAAACGCGCGCAGAGAAGGGGATAGGCTCTGATACCAACTGTGGTGGCCCTGGGACGACGGTGCGCCACCGCCGCGTCGTGAGCTCGCCAAGTCACTGGCGTCGAGCGCGCCGGGGCAGAGAAACGAAGCAGATCACAACCGATTCTGTTAGATTTTATTTTTCGATGCCTCTCACTATCATCAGGTTCGGTTACATAAACTCGGGGCATACCCCGGACCCATGTGTCAGTATGGCCCACTAGTCAGACAAAGCCCTTACAGCCGTCGCACCCCAGCCACACACACACTCCTCACTTCACTCGACACCCAATCTTCAGTTCGAACCCTAGGCGACTCCGCCGACGCCGACAGCTCCGCCCGCTTCATCTTCCTCCACAGCTCCGCCATCAGCCACAACGCCGCTCCCATGGCCCGCCAACAGTGCAGCTGTCACAAACTGCTAGAGCGTGTCATTGTCGTAGCTTGGTGTCAGCTCGTCACTGTACTCCCCAGTCTTGGGGTTGAGCAGCAGCATGCTCTCCGACGCGTAGTACCTGCCAATCTTGTTGAACTCCGCGGCGTCCTCTAGCGCCAGGAACAGCTTGGCCAACCGATCGAGCACCCAGATGACAGTGTCCATGATCTGGATGGGCACCCTGATGAATTTCGGCTCGTGCCCTAGCAGCCTAAATAGCATCTCCCCCTGCTCCAGCGGCGTGATCGCCTTTCTCGGCCCGCCGATGGGCACAACCTCGTTGGCCTTTTCATCGTCAAAGATGAAGTCGACAATGAACGCGGTGAGGTCCTCCTCGCTGATGGGCTTGCAGGCGCAGAGCTTACCATCGCCGAACATGACATACGGCCCGCCGTTCTTGACGCTCTCAACCTGACCACCAAGGCTCTTGAAGAAGGCGGTGGGGCGGACGACGCTGTAGGTGAAGGCGGGATTCCTGGTGGCCTCGGCGGCGAGGTCCTCCTCGAACTTGAGCTTGGCGCGCTGGAACTCGAGGAGCGGCTTCTGGACGTAGATGGGGGAGAGGAGCACGAAGTGGGCGACGCCGAGCCTGCGCGCGACCTGGAGCGTGTGCATCGTGGCCTAGTACTCGACGCGCCACGAGTCCTGCACCCCGCCATCGCGGCTGGCGAGGCAGCAGACGGCGGCGTGGACTGGCCCGTGTGGGGTGAGGTCAGTGAGCAGCATGGCCGGGTCGGCGACATCGGAGAAGACAACGCGCATCGGGGCCAGGTCCGCGATGACGGCCTCAGGCGAGTTGCGGTCGCGGATGCCGCTGCGGCTGCGGGCCATGGCGAGCACGCGGTGGCCCGGAGGAGGAGTGTCACGCCCGTGGATCATTAGTACTGTGTTGCTTAGGTTAATTACTGTATTAGTGAGTGTTACTTTCAATCTGTTGTGGGGTGCGCCGATGTGTAGGCCGTGGTGTGGGCTGAACAGAGTGATGGGTTAAAACTATTGTGTGTGCACCGCTTGAGGTTATCGAATACAGAACAGAAAAACACCTATTGGTGTCGTATCTCTCTCTCTCTCTCGCCTCGTCAGAGTGCTTCCCAGCGGCCAGCTCGCGTGCTCATGTCCCGGCCTCGGCAAGCCGGTGGCCAAGGGTCGTGACAACTGGTATCAGATCCTGTCATTCCTTGATGGTGGGAGTTCTCGGCACTTGTTCTTCCTCGACGGATCTGACGACCTGTCTACGAAGCAGTGAGAGGAAACTTTGATGGCGTCATCAGCGGCGAGGATTCGCGTCACCATGAAGTTGGTCAGCGACATCGAGGGCTCCGGCTTCCGCGGTGGATCTGGCGACTCCGGCTTCCGCAGCCGACCAACGGCTTCTAGGAACTTCGGTCGACCGGTCCACGAAGGCGCTAGGGTGGGTGGCGGTAGCTTCGATGGCTGGAGATCCGAAGGTGCTGATGGCCGCGACTGGAGGTCCGGTCACGGAGGTCTGTTGGGCGACGTCTTCGATGGGGGTGGACGCAACGACAAGGAGGCATGGCGCAAAGGGGCCCGCGCCGGGGACATCGACCTCAGCTGCACCATCGACGATCACGCAGAACGAGGCCTCCTCGCCCGTAACCCTCATGTGTCACTTGCGTGCCTCGCATGGGACGAGGATCTCATACGTCGCCCACGCACGTCACCTGCTTCACCTTCGTCTATTTCCATGCATGTAGGGAAGCAGGATGGGCAACGTGGCCCGAGCCAGGAGGAGGAGGAGTGGGTGCCTGTTACCAAGCTTGGTCGTCGTCCTGTTAAGGAGGGCTACAAGGATGAGTGCTCTGTTGGTCAGCTCAAGGGAACCAATGGTCGTGTGCCTCTTCAATTGCGAGGTGCTGGTGAAGGACTGGAGCTCCGGCAGGATTGGGGAGGTGTCAGCATCAAGGGTGGTGAGCCTGGCCACATGTCAAGGGGCTACTTCCAAAACAGCAGCAGTGGGAGGTATAGCAAAGAGGAGGAAGATGCCCAGAAGAAGGAGAAGCATGACAGTCATGGTACTTTGCAAGGAGATGAGTGTATGTCCAATTTGAGTAGTGAAAGCGTGGTTGAAATGACGGCAGCGGCGCAGAATGCAGATGAGCATTGGGAGGACATTTGCAGGATTCTAGACACCATGTCGCGACACCTCGGCACGGCGGATGATGTGCGAAAAAAAAAGTTGCGAAAATTGGCAAAAGGTGGGCAGCTTTAGATGAGAAGAGGATGAAGACAAGGTTGGACTGGTCACGTGACGAACATTATTTTCTAGTGGGTAAAAGTTTCCGAGGTGGTGTTGGCCAGAAGGAAAGAAGTGGTTCTTCTGAAGATAATGTGGTCGATGAAGCTGAGGAGTGGTGTGCATGGATTTCAGATAAGAGCTATATTGCGAAGGTGGAGGAAAAAGAGGCGGTTGAACTAGCTGAAGCTAAGACTGATGGTGATGAGAGGGGTCATGCAGGTGATTTGAATTTTTGTGTTGTATCTGTTGACGTGGTGGTGCTTCAACTTGTCATGACTGAGGTTGAAGCCAATGATGATGGTGACATGAACATTTTGGATGTTCTGGAGGGATGGAAGACATCAGTAGTGAGAAAGCTATTTTTTCTGAGAATGCTAATGGGATTGCATTTATTTCAAAGAAGTGTTGTGATGCAGGGATCCCGGATGCAGGGGAGGAGTACACAGAGGCAGTGATATGGGATCAGACAGTGAGGCTCTTGATGAAGCTGATCCCGAATCTAAAAGTATTGATGCTTCTGGAGACAAGGATGTTGTAAGATTGAGCTTGGGGATTTGCTCCATTGAGGCTTATGACCGTGTGGATCTAGGTGGGGAGCATCCTGAAGACAGGACAGAGGGTGACAGTGGCTATGTGAAGGGCAATGAAGAAGAGAATACAGAGGATGAGTTAGCAATGATAATAACTGCTAAGGCAATAGGGTGGCTGGAGATGGAAGTTACATTGACTTGGGAATACACTGAGAGTGATGCACAGGCAGTTATCATCATTCCGGCTTATGTCAAGGATGCACATTTGTTTCAAAAAAATGTAGTCAGATCCTTAATATACCAGAACCCTGTTTTGGCCAGGAGCATTTTCAGAGGAAAAGCAAGTTCAGAATAGCAAAGGGAACCAGTTGCATGAAACTACAATCTCCAATGGAAGATAAGATGTTTTTGTTATTGTGTGACTCAGAGAGCATGGAGGACCTGAGCCTCGATATTCTTTCTGGTAAAGCTCTCTTTGACAAAATGGTTTCAACTGCCATACTTGAAGGAGGGTTTGATGCTTCTTTTAGTATATCTGGTATCCCTGAGAAAGAGATCCAAACTGCATCTGTTGAGAAGATGAAGCATTTTAAAATAGAGTATGGGCACATAATTCAAGTGTATTTTCTTTTAGATGACATCCTAGCTCTCATTGAAAGCCTGGAAGAGCTTTTTATCCTTGAGTATAATCCCATTTTTCTCAAGAAGCCTATCATCCTTGCAATGGACAACAAGTACACAGAGAAGGAGATGGTGATGCAGCAGCAGAATGATGCCGTGAATTCAGCAGAGGATCACCTATATTCCGAGAAGCTATTGGTTACAGCTTTGCTCAAGGCATTGGGGTTTGCAACAGATTTTCTTGGAAATACTACTCGTTCTCAAAACTACCAAGTTTCTGAAGAAAATGCAGTTACAACCCTGCTTCAAGGATTTAGCAAAGTGTCATCTATTGCCCAACAATATTTCTCTGAGTTATATGCATTTCAGCATGGTGAAGGGATACTGAGTCATGAGGTATGGGGTAGGGCTATGGTGGAGCAACAGAATATGGGACATCTTTTGGACTATGCAGCTCAACTGTCATTGCCCCAACATATTCTTGTCTGCCTTCAGGACCAAGAGTTGTTTCTGCCTCTACGGGTACTCGCAGAAGGGGCCATAGTGTGCCTAAGGGAAAATATTATACTGCAAGCTATACTGGTTGGCCATGGTGAAGGGATTGCTATTGAAACTTGGAATCCTGGAATTCAGTGGAGGCTCAAGGCTGACAAAGTGTAAACTGCCATGAAAGTTCTGCTTTGGGATGATTACGTTGCCATAATAGAATATGATGGATGGAAGCTGCTGTGTTGTTCTAGAAAGATAAATTCTCATCTTTGCAATAGACTGTTGTGTGACAGTCCACCAGACCTGCACTTTTATGAATTTCCATTACATATAGACCTGGAACAACACGGGATACTACAAACACAGGCAGAGTTTCATGCATTTTACAAAAGGATTAAGGTCTTATTTTATTGGGAGAGACATACTGTGAAAATAAAGATACTTGACTCTGAGATCTGGGATATGACTGTAGTGGAGCCTTATGACATACATAAATTAATTATATTAGCACTACATTTTGGAAAAGTGATCTTGGGCAATGAAGTACATACTATGGCAGTGGCGACACGGTTTAATTTAGTGCCAGAACCTTTGCACAAGGAGCAAAAACAACCAGCAATTTCTGAAGTAAAAACAGTTATACTCCTGCTTCAAGAATTTAACAAGGCAGGCTTCATCAAGGGGGGTGAACAGCGCCTGCTTGGGGACAGCGTGCTGCTACATATCGCGCTGAGCATTGCACTACATGAGTTACATTGGCCGCTGGTTGCTCAGATGCTGAAGCAGGTTTTCAATGCGGAAGAGGAAAGACAACTCCGTAACTTGCAGGCTTCGTTGCATGCAGCCATGGCTCAGACATCAGAGAATGCAAAAGATGGAAGTTATGTTTTTAGGATGCCTCTCAGAATAACAGTCGAGGTCCGTTTTGCTCCTGTTTTTCAAGCACCTCAGAAGGGAATCAAACATCAAACAAACAATCATCACATGATTAAGAACTATCTACTGGACGATCTGATTCTGTTACCGAGAATTTTGGGCATGATGATCAGGTCTATTTCGGCGATAGGTGCTTGGGACAAGCACAATCTAAGGGCGGGGGAGGTGTCACGCCCGTGGATCATTAGTACTGTGTTGCTTAGGTTAATTACTGTATTAGTGAGTGTTACTTTCAATCTATTGTGGTGTGGGCCGATGTGTGGGCCGTGGTGTGGGCTGAACGGAGTGATGGGTTAAAACTGTTGTGTGTGCACCACTTGAGGTTATCGAATACAGAACAGAAAAACACTTATCGGTGTCGTATCTCTCTCTCGCCTAGCCGGAGTGCTTCCCGGCGGCCAGCTCGCGTGCTCACGTCCCGGCCTCAGCGAGCCGGTGGCCAGGGCCGTGACAAGGAGCTCCTGGACGACGTAGCGGCCGATGTAACCCGTGGCGCCCGTGACGAGGACCATGGTCTCCAAAACCTGCAGCGCACGGAACGGCTGCTCGGCTGCTACCGGGGATGGCAACCGCGGGGCGGACGAGGACGCGAGGAGCGGATCCCCGCGGCGACGTCGGGCGGTGTGGAAGGAGAGGAAGCGGTGAGCAGGGCGAGCGGACGCAGACACAGAAGCGGTGGTGTCCGCGGCGGCGTGGAGCCGGGTGGAGGAGAGGATGAGCGCGGCCATGGCGCGGGAGGAGGTGTTCGCCTCGCCGAAACGCTGCACGGGGACGGGGACCGGGACCGGGTGGGGACTGGGGACAACGTTTGTGGCTAGGGGTGGACAAAAAAACCAATAACCGAAAACCGGAACCGAATTAACCGGAAACCAAACCGAATACACTGAACCGATAAAACCGATCTATATTTCGGTTACCATTCTCAGAAAACCGATTTTTTCTTCGGTTTTTTGTTTTTTTTCTCGGTTAACCGGATTAACCGAATAATAATGCAGTCGGCCCAATAATCAGCCAGCCCATCCAATAGTTAGTCGGCCCACCCAATGGCCACTCCCACTAGACCCAGTAATAACCCTAAAACATCAGCTTTCTTACCACTCCCAACCCTCAGCCGCCGCTCACGACTTGTCGCCCTGTCGCCAGCGATCCGCCGCCCCAACTTGTGTCCCGCCGTCAGCGATTCGCCGCCCCTGACTCGCGTCCCGCCGCCCGCGACCTGCCGCCCCGCCGCCGGCGATTCGCCGCCCCCGACTCGCGCCCTCCCGCAGACGATTCGTCGGCCCCCCGACTCGCGCCGCTCCGCCAGACGACTCGCGCCCCGCCGCCCGCTGTATCGAGCCCGACTGACGCACCACCAGACTCCACGAAGTCCTACGTACCCCGCGGCGGCGCGGTAATCCCCGACAGCCACCATGGTCGTCGTGCGCCATCGAGAGAAATCGGGTGTTTAGGTTTTAAGTCCGGTTTTTTTCGTTTAACCGGAAACCGAACCGAAATTCCCGATTAACCGTTTGACCGGTTTTTAATTTTGTATGAAATATTTCGGTTTCCATTTTTCAAAAATCAAATTACAAAAAAAAAATTTCGAACCGAATTTTAGCAGTTAACCGAATGCCCACCCCTATTTGTGGCGGTGGCGGGGAGAATCCGGCGGTGTGGCCCGAGGCGCGAACGACGAGATGGATGGATGGATCACATCAGATGGCGTCCGTCCGTCAGTTGACGCTGATCTTAAAATCAATCGAACCAACCAGGCAACGTGACATTGAGCTCAAAGTTTCCAACCCCATGGGCCAAGGTTCGCAACGGATAAACTCACCACGAAACGTGGCCCGTAACAGCCCATCATCTAGAAGCATTATAAAGCGGACCGCACTCTCTCCCTTAAGGATCGAACCCTAGCTTTACTTCTGCGGTTCTGTCTATGGACCCGCCGCCGCCGTTCCCTTCCACAGACGGCTTCGCCTCCAGTCCTGCAACACTTTTGCGTTCTCCGATTCTTTTGCCGACCAGTGTTTATTTCGGTCTTCATGTTCTGCTTTTCTTCTCCTCCGGTCCTCTATTAGTTCGCAATGGATGAACAGCACTTTCTGTTTGTGTTCCCCGCGTTACCCGCAAAATTTGGCTTAGTTTGCGTGTTCTTGTGCAAGAAATTGTCTATACTTGGTTCCTCCTTCCTCCGTTGTTGACTTTCTGGATCGGTTTCGTTGCAGGTTACTGAATGTTTGCATGCGTTTGACGGTGATGACAGCGTAAGGCATGAGCTTCGGTAACAATTATTTTGCGCTTCGGGTAAGACTTTACCCGAGTTACCGTGGCCAAGATTAACGTGCCAAAATGCTAATCTGAGGCTCTCTCTCTCATCTTTACCTGCTGTTATTCTGAACGGGTTAATTTCTTTCTTTAACGTTCATAGGACAATGACACTTTTTTGACTCGGGTTATTTATTCATCATGCTCAAAAATCAGATCTGCTGGTTTCGGCTTGAAATCGACCTAAAGTGCGGCGACATAAAAGTGGGGCAGAAAAATTCAGATCTCCTGATTTGCGAGAAAACTGATGTTTACTTTGTTTTAAAACGACAAACATAATTCAATGGGTCACTAATTTCCATTGCCTTCTCGTGTGAAATTTAACAAATGATTACTTGAGGCAGCGACTACAACGCAGGGATTACTAACTCTAACGAAAACATGTTTTAATACTTACCTTCTAAGTGTATAACAATATCATATTTACCCCTTCAATTTACAATATCTCAACCTTTTTTTATGCATGATCTTTAAAAAATGAAGAGTGGGAGTGATTAGTGAGAGAATAAAATTATTATTTTACGTCTTTCTTATTTTTATAAACATGTCTGAAGTAAATTAAAACATCATGTGTTTTGCTGGATAATAGTACAATATTTACAAGAGCTCTAGTCTTCCTGTTTATTCTGGTCGTCCTTAACGGCGGTGAGCAGCTAGCTCTGCCGTCGTCCGGCCGCGAGGTGCATGGCGAAGCCAGAGAGGTGCAAACCGTGTGAGCGACAAGGCGTAATCGCTTCTGCCTGAGGTACACATGCCCTGAACTGCCAGTGCAACAGCGCCACTGCTATTGCAGCAGGTGTATCAATCCCGTGAACTGCAGGTCGGATGAGCAGTAAATTTTAGCTGTGCTGAGCTGACCCCTATTATTACTGGATTGTGTTGCTGAATGTGGTACAATTGTGCAATTAACTACTCCAGCCATTGGATCTATATCGATTGTTGCATGTTTTAACTTAACTTTCTACTCTGGTGAAAACGGTTAAGATGGAGAAGGTTATGTAAAAACTTGCAACAACAGCAGTATGCAGATCAGGTTGGTTGATTGTACGAATATGATTACACCATGTCTTCGATTGCATTCTAGTCGCTGTCATCTTTTCTATCCATGAATTGCGACATTATTTTTCTATGTAATGCTATAAAAGTTTGATTAATCAAGGCAAGACATTTCTAAGTGAAGACAAATCAGGATTAGACATATTTAGTCCAGTAATTGTATCTAGTTGCATGTTGAACCTGCATGATTAACTTGTCGAGAAGACAGCCTTGTGATCCATTACTAAGGAACCTATAACATTATTACATTTATATGAAGCCTCCTTTGTCCCAAGCCCATCAGGTTTCATAGAATTGGAAAGGAAGACACTCTAAACTTGCCATCACCAGTAAAATGTAGTATTAATTACGTAGAAAAATAAACTAGCTGGCAGCACAAACCAGGACCAACCAGATAGCTACTTACACAGCACATCATAATCATTCGAGCAGCAACTTCAGGGGAAATGGATATCCAATCCTCATTCTTCAACATCAGCCATGTGTCTTGCTTTCATCTTTTGTCTGCCATCGTTGTCCAGACCTGCAGGTAGAGGGGGCCCAAAGCTTGAAGAGGTTAGACATTTGTTTTTTCAAGTGATTCTGTATCTAATCACTATTTGCTTTTAAAATTCAAAAAAAATACAGGACGGATGTTCATAGTTGCAACTATGGAGTATTTTGGCTTCAACATTGGAAAATGCATGTTACAGTGTACCACTACCACGGAACAGATCATTGATGAGTCTATAGATGTATCATGGAATTCACATTAACTAAATTCTCAAATGGCAATGGTAAGTACACAGTTTACCCTGATATGTGCAGCCCCAAGAAGGTTATAGATGTCCTCACAGTAAACTAAACTATTTGTTAAAGCATTAGAATAACTATCCTGGTGCCCATAGAGTTCTGCAATAACGAGACCACTTTGAAAAGCACCAATTGCTAACAGCTTCTAGGTTTACTACACGTGGAAGTTCCTCCGGTCCTCTTTGTTCAGTAACCAAAAGCATGCCTGTAGTATATAAGAAAGTAGAAGAAAGACAGAAAATCACCTTGCCTCATTCACAGGCCATTTTGGTATCGAAACTGCTCAGACAAATTGCAAAAGATTGAAAAGCCGATATTGGATAACTGTAGTCCATGGTGAACAAGTCTTTTCCAATCTTTCCGAACTGTAGAAACACCTTGTCATTCTCTTGGTTACGCAAACCATTTTCACCTGACACCACCAACTGAAAATTTTTCACTGAGGCTACTGTGACACGCCCTTGGAAATTGAGGCACCAGCACTGCAGTTGTTCATGCCACCTAGGAGACTTGTTCTTCAACACCAGTCTCTCTTCCTTCTCAAGGGACGACTGTGAAGTTGAACTGTCAATCCGAGCTGATTTAGATCTGAAGAATGGAATTGACGGGAAAGAGTCAAGGCTGCTAAGAGGAAACTCAGTCTGCATAGGAGCTTTCCCTCCTTCCTTAACAGCTGATGCAGAGATGGAATCCATAACGCAGTTCATCCTTCTTGGACCTCTGCAACAAGCAAGCAACAGCGAAGTCGTATTCTCATGTGTCATATTAAAAGCAAAACCAAATTTGGTTTTATTAAGCTGTATCAACCATAATCTAAATAGTTTTGCTAATCAACATAAGTGATAATGTGGTATGGGTCTTGCATAGACCTTCTTCTAAAGGAAGCGTAATTAACATTTAATTAGCTCGTACAATTGTTACTTCATATCAGCAATTTAATCATAATCATAGCAGTTAGAATTATCCTGACAAAAAAGTCATTCCACCCCTGCCGATACCCTACGATACCGCAACAAGAGCAAGAAAGTTTCACCCGTCAGAGTCAAAAGCCCTTGCTGGTCCCACATGTCACGTACCGGACCTGCTCCCCTCATATGGCTGACTCCCGGGTTAACACGTGTAAAATAAGCCCAGAACAAAACTCCCAACCAAGGGAAGCTCCAGCGACTACACGAGTTCAACGGCCCCGGACCTAGTCCCTGTCAGAGAGGAGCTCCGGTACTGACATGTGTACAGTGACCCCGAACCTACTCTCCCGCAAGAGAAAGCTCCGGATCCGTCACGTGTGAAGCCTCTGGATCTTCGAAAATACAAATCGATCATGACCATTACATACACTCAAGGATGGTTAAGGCGGCAATTACAAGGTCTAATAATGTGTCATTAATAGAATATTAATGACACACGATCAGTGTACTGTTAATAGTGGTAACGCTGCCATGAAGGCACGTTACCATACCATTAACTATATTTAATACTCTTTAGACAGTGTATTAGGTCATTAAGCACGCTAGGGCCACATGTCGGGTCAGACCAGCTTTGTAACGGTCAGTCCTTAGAACTATAAAAGGGTTGCACCGCGCGAGTATAGGAGGGCGGTTCCAAGCTATCGCAACCTGACCTTAGCGAACTCATTCGCCAAATACAATCACTCAAACCACGGTGTTACGCTCAAGCGACCCGAACCACGTAAATCTCTGAGGCCACCATCTTGATATCGATCTTGTGTCTCCTAACCACATAAGAACCTCCGCAGACTGCTTTTCAGCGGGTCCGGGGGAAGTGTCGTATTCCACACTTCGACATCTGGCGCGCCATGTAGGGGAGCTAGAAGCGTTTGTTCCAAGATCATAAGATGGTGAATTCAGCTGCTGGATCATCCAACGACAATCATGTTGAACAACCTACTGGAGGCAACCCCTCCAACGTTCAGCAACCAACTGGTGCCAATGCTCCGACAGGCGCTGAAGCACCATCTGTTCCGGCAAACAATGCCGGTCAACGAGATAGGGCATCTGCATCGATCACTGCATCGGCAAACAACAACTTCGGGCACGCAGTCATTGCCGCACGAGCTCTTCTGCAACATCCACCACCTCCAGGCGCACCCCAGGGTGCTATGGAGCAGTGGAGGGCTGATGTTGACCATCTGGTCGCAGCTGCAGGCATCAGTAACCAAGGTTATTCTCCTTCGGGAAGAGCACCTTCACAACGACATACCATCTCTGGTCGACTTGGTCCACAAGCCTCTCAACAAAGGAGTAGGGGTGGGCAAAAAAATCGGGACCGAAAAAACCGAACCGAAAAAACCGAGACTGAGACCGAAAAGACCGAAATATCGGGTATCAGGTACCTATTCGGGTATCAAATCTAAATAACCGATATATTAATTTCGAATTCGGATATCACTCTCAGGTACCCGAAATAACCGAATAACCGAACAGAAAAATCTCAAGTTAAATTATAATCTATGAATCCTAAAAATATGGATTTTGATATTTCATTTATGAGTTTTGATATGTGAAATCTTTAGATTAAACTTTTTATTTACGATCCATCATTAATTAACTAATAATTTATAGTCTCTCGAGATTAAATTTATGAATGATATTAAACTTATATTGAATGTTGAGAGCATGAAGTAAGAATAATTTACAATTCGGGTAAGACTGAAGACCGAACCGAAATTTAAGTACCTAAAATTTTTGAGTACCTAATATTTATATAACATTTCGGGTAGCGATTTTCAAAAACCGAATTTTAAAAAGACCGAAATGACTGAACCGAATTTACCGGGTAGACCGAACGTCCACCCCTACAAAGGAGGCGAGCCGCCTCCCAACAGGTGACTTTGTTGCCCCGCGGGACGCGACGCACCCATACCATCACCAGGATTCCGACCCATGACATGCGGTCGGAACTGGATCGCCGTTACCGACAACAGGACGACCGAGTCCACATTGAGCGTGCTCGCGAAAGGCGAGAGGCTCGGGACAACCCTGCTCAAGAAGTAGGAGGTTGTTCTGTCCTGGCCATGCACTTATGTATGTCAGGTGGTCACAGAAGTTCCGGTCTCACTTGCCGGAAAAATTCGACTGGACAGTCAAGCCCGCTGAATTTTTACAAATCTAGTCTACTGCCATACTGGCAGCGGGGGGTGATGAGGCTATAATGGTCAATTACTTCCCGGTGGCCTTAACCGGGACTGCAAGGTCCTGGTTCATGAGTCTTCCACCCGACTCCATTAATAGTTGCACGGAACTATGCCAGTAATTCACTGCCAACTTCGGGAGCTCCTACACCCGACCCGACACTGAACTGGACCTGTTTGCTGTGAAGCAAACGTCGGGGGAATCGCTACGGTCCATCCAGCGATTCTCTCAAGTAAGAAATACCATCCCATCTATCTCGAGCTCTTCTGTTATAGTTGCATTCAGACAGTGTGTTCGAGATAAGAAGATGCTAGAGAAGCTGGCTATTAAGGAAGTTACCAGCGTCACGGAGCTCTTCAGCCTAGCCGACAAATGCGCTAGGGTTGCGGAGGGCCGTGAAATGCACTCCAAGCTAGCTCCGGAGGTCAACCAGAAGTCCTCCAAAACTGAAGCCGCTACCTCCGGAAGTGGCAAGAAGAAGAAGCCCAACGGCAAAAAGAAACTGTCGGTCGGCGCTCCGGCTGCTGCTGCTGCAGCTCCTGTAAGCTGGGGGCCACGACCCGAGAAGCGACCTCGTCCTTCATCAGAAGACAGCAACAGTACCAAAGCATGATGTTCGATTCACAAGACGAATCGACACAGCTTGGAAGAGTGTCGGGAGGTCCAGAACCTTGTCGAGCGCTACAACAAGCGCCGGGAAGAAGCTCCTTTTCGTCAAAGGGAAGGAAAACAAAACGTCAACGAAGCTCCGACTAATGAAGAGCTAGATTTCCAGGACCCTAAAAAGGTCTTGAAAGCCGTATACAACACTGTCGACGACGATTCCGACGCTTCCGACAACGAACGTCGGAGAACCCTAAACACCATATATGGTGGTTCTTGGGACATCACTTCTCGTCGCATCCTCAAGACAATGAGGCACGACATGGCCATGGTAGCTCCTGCTGCTAAAGGCAGAACCACATCGGAAGTGGATGGACACACCGATCATTTTCGATGCTTCGGACTGTCCCCAAAACATGATCGGGGTTGGTCAACTCCCGTTGATGGTGTCACCCACCATTAACAATATCCAAATTCACCATGTGATGGTGGATGGAGGTTCCGGGCTTAACCTCATAAGCTTCAAAGCTTTCGTTAAGCTTCAGCTTCGGCCTTCGGACCTCCGTCCATCCCGGCCTTTCTCCGGAGTAGGTCCGGAAACCATCACTCCTTTTGGTTCTATTACACTCCCAATGACCTTCGGGACCCGAGAGAACTACAGAACCAAGAAGTTGATCTTCGACGTTGCGCAGATCAGTCTGCCTTTCAATGCCATTTTAGGCAGGCCAACTTTATACAAGTTTATAACTGCTGCCCATTATGGTTATTTGGTGTTGAAGGTGCCAACACCTAAGGGCGTTCTCTGAATCCGTGGAGACCGCACCGCAGGAGTCACTTGAAGAACTCTATGCGCTTACCACAGCGCAAGAGGAAGCATCTGGAAAAGAGCCAGCTGCGAATCCTCTAAGCATTCGCCACAAAGGCTCTACCTCTGTACCTCGTGTGCAACCAAGCGGCGACGCCGACTTTTCCGTCAAAGTCATCCAAATCGGTTCTGATGCTGCTCAGACTACCCGTATATCGGGAGGTCTGAACAACAAATAGGAACTCACGCTCATCACTTTTCTCCAGGCTAATGTCGACGTGTTTGTCTGGCAACCGTCACAAATGTCTGGGATCCCTAGAGAGGTGATTGAGCACAATCTGAAGATTTACCCAGACGCCCGGCCTGTACAACAGAAGCCCCGGAAAAAATCAATCAAGCGACAAAACTTCATCCGACAGGAAATCCGAAGTTGGATTCATCCGGGAAGTCTTCTATCCAAAATGGCTGGCAAACCCATTTGTTGTACCCAAGGCCGCTGGGAAGCTTTGGATGTGTATCGACTACACCACCTTAAATAAGACTTGTCCGAAAGATCCATTTCCACTAGCTAGAATAGATCAGATAGTGGATTCCACCTCCGGGTGCGAACTACTATGTTTCTTAGATGCATATTCAAGATATCATCAAATCCAAATGTCTAAAGAAGATGAAGAGCATAATGCCTTCATAACAGTAGATGGATTGTATTGTTATACTTTCATGCCATTTGGTCTCAAAAATGCTGCTTCAACATTTGTGCGAGCTATGTACAAAACATTTGGAGAGCTAATTAGAGACTTGGTGAAGGTGTATGTTGATGACATCGTCGTGAAGATTAAAAACAAGGAATCACTCCTTGACAACTTACAAGCCGTCTTCGACAAGTTGCGTACTACACGCACCAAGCTGAACCCAGACAAGTGCGTCTTCGGGGTTAGCTCCGGGAAGCTTTTGGGTTTCTTGGTGACTCATCGAGGAATCGAAGCAAATCCGGCGAAGATCAAGGCTATAGAATAAATGCGCCCCCCCCCCCCCAACCCGCATTAAAGATGTCTAAAAGTTGACTGGATGTCTAGCTGCGCTTAGTCGGTTTATCTCAAAACTGAGAGAACGGGCGCTACCCTTCTTCAAACTCTTGAGGAAGTCCGAGCCATTTCATTGGTCTGAAGAAGCGAAAAAAGGCGTTTCAAGAGCTGAAGCAGCTCCTCACCACACTACCAATTCTGGTAGCTCCGAACCCTAGTAAGCCTTTACTGTTTTACATTTTGGCAACTACAGAGGTTGTCAATAGGGTCCTGGTCGCGGAAAGACCGGAGTCATCCCCAATTCAAGACTTTAGACCCCTCTAGAAGGGTCCGGAACTACCTGAAAAGTCTGGGGACCAACCCTCGGCACATATCCTCAAGGCGATATGCTGGAGGATCAACCTCCTTCAAACGAAGGAGTAACTGTTGCTGAACAAGAAGGTCCGAACCCCTCCGGGAGGGTCCGGGTTGATGAGAAGGAAGCTTCGGGCCCCTCCGGGAGGGTCCGGAAGTCCAGCGCCCAGTGTACTTCATCAGTGAAGTACTCCACAACGCCAAGACAAGATACATTAAGGTGCATAAACTGCTTTACACAGTTCTCATTGCCCCAAGAAAGCTTCGTCATTACTTCCAAGCCCACAAAATATCAGTGGTAACTTCTTTTCCACTACGTGCAATTTTGCATAACCCTAATTCTACTGAGAATATTGCAAAGTGGAAAGCGAAGCTCAGAATTCAGATCTAGAATTCGTGTCAAGACAGACAATTAAAAGTCAAGCCTTGGCTGACTGTGGCGGAGTGGACTCCTCCATCAAACCCTGGGGGCCACAGTAAGCAGAAACTAGAGCTCAAAGTTCTAGTATTCACTGAGCCTCACTGGACCATCTACTTCGACAGCTCCGTGCAGAAGCAGAGGACTGGAGTTGGAGTCCTTCTCCTAGTTCCGACCGAAGAGAAGGTCAAGTATATGGTACACCTTGACTTCAAGACAACTAACAATATGGCAGAGTATAAAGCCCTCATCTATGGACTTAAGGTGACACTATCTTATGATGTCAAACAACTGTTGGTGAAGGGAGATTCACAGCTCATCATCAAACAAGTGAAAAGTGAATGCTCCTGTAACAATTCTCAATTAGCTGCTTATCTCCAAGTCCAGAGGCTTCAGAATGACTTCGAAGTTCTGGATCTCCATCATGTTCAGCGCTTTCATAACTCTGAAGCCGATGAACTCTTCTCGAAAGCCTCAACCGGAGCACCGGCTCCTGACGGAATCTTCGCCCGAAGGTTATCAAAACCAACAGCTCAACCCGCCGAACTGAGCGAAGGGGGCGAGACCAGCACCTCGAAGCTGGCAATCTCGGTGGCCCTGTTACCATGGCGTTCACTAAGGGTCGTAGGTGCTGTTGAAAGCTCCGAGCAACCCAGCACGCATGACTCAGAAGCTCAAGTTAGCTTCGATGCATGGATCTCAGAGATCCGGAGCTACTTGAAAGACAATTTCTTTCCTGAAGACAGTGTAACCGCTGACCGGATTGTCAGATTGGCTAAAAGATACACATTGGTAGAAGGGGGTCTCTACCGACGCGGTGTCAATGGCATCCTAATGCGGTGCATTGCAAGGGAAGAATGTTGCGATTTCCTCGCGGAAATCCATGGAGGCGAGTGCGGAAATCACACATCTTCTCGCACACTGGTCGGTAAAGCCTTCCGACACGGCTTTTACTGGCCTACAGCACTCCAGGATGCGGTTGAGCTAGTAAAGAAATGTGAAGCATGTCAATTCCACGCAAAACAAATTCATACACCGGCTCAATCACTACAAATGATACCTCCTACATGGCCATTCGTTGTGTGGGGCATTGGATATCTTGGGACATTTCCCAAAAGCCGTCGAAGGTTACATGTTCCTATATGTCGCCATCGACAAGTTCACCAAGTGGCCAAAAGCAACTCTAGTAGTAACAATCAACAAACAATCAGCAATCAAGTTCTTGAAATCCATTATATGCAGATTTGGAGTTCCAAACAAAGTCATAACTGATAACAGAACTCAATTCACAAGTGCTGCATTCCAAGAATATTGCGAAGACCTCGGCATTCAACTTAGCTATGCTTCAGTAGCTCATCCAGCAAGGAATGGTCAAGCCAAGAGAGCAAATGCAGAAATCTTAAAAGGACTCAAGACGCGCACATATGAGCGTTTGAAAAAGCACAGAGCTAACTGAATTGAAGAGCTTCCATCACACTTTGGGTGAATAGGACAACACCTAATCAGTCAACTGGGAGACTCCATTTTTCCTAGTGTACGGAGCTGAAGCAGTCCTTCCTCCGGAGATCACCTTGGGATCCCTCCGGGTATGGACCTTCGACGAAGCCACGCAGGACCAGCTCCGGCGTGAAGACCTTGACCTCGTCGATGAGGGAAGGTGTCGAGCAGCTGTTCGAAATGCACGTTATCGCCAAGCGCTCCGGCGCTACCATCAAAGGCACGTGCGTGACCGACACCTCGAAGAAGGCGACCTGGTGCTCCGAAAGATACTAACTCGTAAAGGGATGAACAAACTTTTCCTCAGCTAGGAGGGTCATTTCCGAGTTATTAAAGTATCCCGACCAGGTTGCATTCGCTTGGCAACTGAGGATGGGATTCCACTCCCTAACCCTTGAAACATCGAGCACCTCCGTAAGTTTTATGCTTAGAATCACGGAGGTGAGTCTGTAATTACATACAATGCATGTTATAAAGTCATTATACAGAGTCAAGCGTCCTCTGGGAGAACATCCGGACCCCTCCGGGAGGGTTCGAAAAGTTCAAGTAACACTTGACATAGTCACAGTACTAAAAGTGTAACTACTTGCTCTGGGCTAGCACAAGATGTATAGCACATTTAGCTTGGTCCAGCACCCTAAGTGTGTCTCCCCTGTAATCTGAATCTATAATGAAAAGCATTGTTGTGTGAAAACAGACTTCACGTGCATTTACTTTTTGTACAAGGTTCGATATATCAAATTATTTTTACCCCGTTTGTCTATAATGAAGTTGTGCAAATCTTTTTGAATTTTGTTCCAAGTAATTCACATGCATTACAAGCCTTGTTGATAGTCTTTTTGGATCTTAACACCGCCGCATAGTCTACTTGCCTGAATGCCAAGCCAACCTAGGTCCAGAGTGTGCTATCGACTTAGCTTGGTCCTGCACCCTAATTACGTCACTCTACCTACACCCCGGCAGGCCTCAGTAAGGTGAGTACTAAAAGGGCACGTGGATCTAAGAAGATTCTATCAAAACGCTTGTTATCATATTGAGTTTCTTCGAATCTAAAAGTTCAAATAAGAACAATAAATCACAACCAATTTATAGACAAGAGGACGAATTTTACTTTTTCTCTAGCCTTTAATGTGCAGGAAAAGAAAAAATTCATAGTCATGGTGGAGAACACCGGAGCTACTAAGCTCCGACATCTCCCAAGATAGGTCTGCCGTCGAAATCCAATATGTTGACACCGGAGCTACCAAGCTCCGACCATTCCAGGGGGGCCTGTCTTCGACGCTTCAAAATTGAAGACTTCAACATACTGTTATAACCTTTGGTATATGTACACACCTCAACCGTACACATGTACCAGGGGGCCAACAAGACACGGCATAATATATTGAAGACAAAGTGAAATTCAAAGCAAAAAGGAGGATTTCATTAATCAGAAGAACTGGATTACAAAATTGAGATTACAAGAGACAAAAGGAGAAAAGTCCAAACTACTGGAAGACCTAAGACCTACGGAAGAACGAAGCTACTTTTTGGGCAACCTCTTGGACGCTGGCTTTGGCGGCATCTTCCTCTTCAGCAACGGGACCTTCGAGTACCGGGTCCAGTGGGAATTGGGGATCTCGGCTTACATAACACGTCAGCACATACTCTTCGACGTTTGTAGCCAGAGTTTTCCCCTCTGTCTCCAGCTGATCCGCGATGACGCCGCCCATTGCATCAAGTTTGCCGCCAGCACCGTTGAGAGCCACCAGCGTTCGGTCCAGATCCAGCTTCGGGTTGTCCAGACGTACTGGACTGAAACCCAGCGGTGTCAGCGCATCATTCGCTCGTCCGAGGAAGTCCCACACTTGAATAGCTTCGGTCTCCTTCAAGCTTTGCAGCTCCTCCAGTGATCTCCGAGCGGCCGCAAGCTCCGAACCTTCACGGGCAAGACGCTCAGCCAACTTAGCATGTTGCTATTTGACTTCAGCAACCTGCTTCTCTTGGTCGGCCAGCTTAGTCTCCCGGAGGTGGATGCGGTTCCGCCTCTCAGCAAGGTCCTTCTCTCTACCCTTGACTCTCTCCTCCCTAGCGGCAATGTCAGACTCCCTTTTCGAGAGCTCTTGCCCCACCTTCCAGTTCTTCTTCCTCTCTTCCTCCTTCCATAGATCCAACTTTTTGTTGTGATCCGCCAAATTTTTCTCACCCAGAGCCAACTTCTGGGTGACCTCTGCTTCCCTCCTCACCACATCCTGCTGCTGCCCCAGGAGCTTTTCCTCCCTTGCCTCCAGGTCTGCTCGACACTTCATGAGAGTTTCATTCAACTCTACAAGCTTTTCGTAATGCTCGTCAGCAGCGTCACATCTCTCTTTAGCTTACTCTAGAATTTCTCTGGAGTTAGCATCGAGCGCCCAGATGGCGACCTCCTTCTCCTCCATCAACTTGTCCCAGTACTCTAACCGGGCCTTCTCCCCTTGTATCCACTCTTTCTAGTCAGTCAGCCTTATCTGAGCAAGCTTGGTCTCAAAATGGAGTTTGTTGCGCCAACGCCTTAAGGTGTTGCGCTCCTCCTCCAAAGCTTTGCTCTCATGGTCGAAGGCTAGCTGGACCTGTCGAAGGCTTGAGCAGGCGTTGTCTATGGACAACGCTAGAGGGATAGGTTTCGGGCCTGCCGGGATCATTTCCGTAGGCTTGAGCGGGTTCTCCGTAAAAAAAATGGGGTCCCACTCTACAATAGTGGTCCCCTGCACTCCTACGACGCTGGGGCCGCTCTCCTGGAGCCCTTCAGTTGCAACAGAAGAACCCACGGGGGGAACTTCTGCCTCCGGAGCAGGTGAAGGCACCATTTCTGGGTCTTCAGTCGACAGCTCCGATGTTGAAGGACCTGCCGCTGGCCTTGCGAGCTACTCTGGCTCCGGTGCTGGTATCTCCGGGACCACCACTTCTGGAGCAACAACAGGAGTTTCAACTGGGGCCTCGACCTCCACTGGTTCGGGCCCTGGTGTGGCGACCATGTCCTGCACAGCCGCCGGACCTTCGACTACCTCCGGCACAATTGTCGGACCTCCAACCCCTCCGGTTCAGCAGCGGGACCCCCTACAACTTCCGGCTGTGCCGCCGGACCTTCAACCGTTCCCGACACAAGGGCCGGAACCTCGACAATCTTCGGCTCAACAGCCGGGACTTCGGCTACCTCGGGCTCAACAATCAGGGCTTCGGCAACTTCCGGCTCAGAAGCCGGAACTTCTGGCGTCGCCAGTGATGGAGCACCAGCCTCTGTCGCCGGGGGCACCTCTTCAACTTCCCCCCTGCGGTCTGGCGCTACCACAGGAGCTTCAGGTGAGGACTTTGAGTCCAGGCTCACGACAGCTGGTGTCGGAGCTGCCGCGGCTTCCACCTCCGCTTGACGAGGAGGCTCAACAATCAAAGCCGGAGCTTCGACAGGTGCAGCCCCAGTCGTTGCAACAAGGGTTGAAGCTCCGGGTCCCTTCTTTGATATCCTAAAAATAAAGGGAAGAAAAGATTAAAGACATATCCAAAAGCAAGATTAACATTTCAGAGTGAGCAAACAATGCTTACCTCGGGATGCTACCACCCCAGTCGCCTCGGAACCTCTTCTTCTGAGGCCTGGAGCTAGATCCCACCAAGTCTGGTGAGGCAACTGCTTTGGACCTCGGTTGAGGAACACTCACAGCCGCCGGAGTTCTTGCGGCAGGATCTTCCCTTCGCTGGGAAAAACCACCGGACTTGGAGCCTCTAGCCGGCGCTGCAGCCGGAGTCGACTGCTTGGAGCTTACGCCTCTCGAAGACGTTTGCACCAGAGCAGAAGTAGTAGCAGAAGACATTTCCCTCCGGGGGGAAGCAACCGTCGTGGAAGGAGCAGGCCTGACAGACCTCCCGTCAGCGTACTTCAACTTCCTCTTCCGACTGGAAGGCTTAGTTGGCTCTTTGCTCTTGCCTTTACCGACGTCTTCAGTCCTTCGGCTTGGGGCGGGGGCAGGACCACCCTCGGAAGCTCCGGGGATCGCCAATCTGGTGGTCGGAAGCCTTTTCACCTCACCAAGATCGTCAAGCGCCGGCATACTCCTCCGGAGCTCCCTGCTGAACTGCGCCTCCATGTTCAGAGGGAGGAAAGCCGCCGGCGGAGTTAAGTCGTCGCCTTCGACGTCAATTCCATGCTGGAACTTCTTGAGATGAAGCTCCAAAGTTGCGCCATCCAAGTTGGATTTCAGACCAATTTCAATCCGATCCTCATCCATCACGTTGTTGAGGGCCCACGCAAGCTTCTCCCTCTTCTTCAGCGGAACCCACCTGTTGACCAAGAAGTTGCAGAAGACCATCTGGGGGGGTCACTCCACCTTCCACGCATTCGCGGATCCTGGTCAAGGCAGGGTTGAAGGCCTTTGACAGCACCGGAACCACACTCCATGCGTCAGTGTCAACATTTAGGAAACCTTCGGGCAGCTTCAACTTCTCGTGCTCCTCTGCCGTGACGATGGTCCAATCTTTCTTCCAATCGTCCCACTTGCCGGAAGGAAATGACATCAAGTATTTGAAAGGGCATTTCTTGCGCTTCACAAAATAGTAGAAGCCAAGAAATTTGGACCCCTTCCCGGTGGTGTGGATGGTGAAGAAAGTGCGGAACAGCTCGACGCAGGGGGGAATACTCACCCACATCTCGCAGAAGTGGACAAATGTCGACACAAGAAGAAGAGAATGGGGGCCAAGGTGGTACAGCTGCAGACCATAGAAGTCCAGCAACATCAAAAGGAAAGTTGAGAAAGGTGGGATCAACCCCACCATGGCATACGCAGAGAAGTACATCATATCGCCGTCGTGTTCCTTCTTGAATGGGAGTTTGCCGGCGCGGACCATATGGTTAAAGGAGTCACTAGACCACCCCATGTAGGTCCGGACCTTCTTCAGATCATCATCGCTCTTGAGGCGGCTCTTAGGGAGACCCAACTCCATCGCGACAAAGTAGAGCAAAGTTAGGCGGAGTTTGGGAGGCTCTGAGCGCAAAGATGATCGAAGGCGTAAAGAGTCCTCAACCCGTGCGCACTTTCCTTCTTAAGTAAGCCTCTGCGACACTTGGATGGAAACTGCAATAAGATCAAGATTACTTTTCCAAAATCTACCCCGTCAATGACGAGTGGGTCTGGGGCCACCCCGACGAAGAGATCGAGGTCCTTACCCAAGGCCAACTGTTGCCATGATGAGCGGCGGGAAACCCAAAGTCGGCGCTCTGACAGGGCACGCGGAACCGATGCAGTTTTCGTATTGGGAACTAGCGACCTTCAATTGTGTGAGATTCGCACTCAAAGATCTCATCTGTCGTATTTATGACAAGCCACGCGTCGAAGGTTCACCCCCGAACCGCCATTCTATCGGCGCACCAGAGGACTTTTTGAAAATTGAAGCGCGGGAATCAAGAATGGCCCCACCTCCGACAAAACAACTTAACCCAAGGGGTTTCTTCCAGAGGTGGGCCCGCGGGCCACTGTCGGTACCCTACGTATTGGGTACCCCACGGTACCGCAACAAGAGCAAGAAAGTTCCACCCGTCAAAGTCAAAGGCCCTTGTTGGTCCCACATGTCGCGTTGCACCAGACCCGCTCCCCTCAAATGGTTGGCTCCCGGATTAACACGTGTAAAATAAGCCCGAAACAAAACTCCCAACCAAGGGAAGCTCCGGCGACTACACGAGTTCAACGGCCCCAGACCTAGCCCCCGTCAAAGAGGAGCTCCGGTACTGACACGTGTACAGCGACCTCGGACCTACTCTTCCGCAAGAGAAAGCTCCGGATCCGCCACGTGTGGAGCCTCCGGACCTTCAAAAATACAAGCCGATCATGACCATTACAGACACTCAAGGATGGTTAAGGCAGCAATTACAAGGTCTAATAATGTGTCATTAATAGAATATTAATGACACAATCAGTGTACCGTTAATAGTGGTAACGCTGCCATGAAGGCACATTACCATACCATTAACTATACTTAATACTCTTTACACAGTGTTTTAGGTCATTAAGCATGCTAGGGCCACATGTCGGGCCAGGCCAGCTTTGTAACGGTCGGTCCTTAGAACTATAAAAGGGCTGCACCGCGCGAGTATAGGGGGCGGATCCAAGCTATCGCAACCTGACCTTAGCAAACTCATTCGCCGAATACAATCACTCAAACTCCGTGGAGTAGGGTGTTATGCTCAGGCGACCCTAACCATGTAAATCTCTGAAGCCACCATCTTGATATCGATCTTGTGTCCCCTAACCACATAAGAACCTCCGCTGGCTGCTTTTAGCGGGTCCGGAGGAAGTGTCGTATTCCACACTTCGACAACCCCAAATTCACATATCAAGAGTTTGTTCCTAGTCAAGGCTAACTATATTAACCAAACAACAATTTTGATTTATTCAATTTGTTTGTACAAGGGGTTCACATACCTGGAACCCAGAACATTCAGATGATAAGAAATACGTGAAACTGGATAGTTCCCCGCAGGAACTCTGGGTGAAACCTGATTCAAACAAATCACACGCGCAGACCGGCTCTTTGAAACCACAGCACCATTGTATGGTGGATGAGCATCATAGACGGTGAACTTTGTTCCAAGAAAGTTTGATCTGTTAATAAAAAAGAGAACTAGTTAGGTGATTATTTATTGTTATTCTATCTATGTTTTGTTCAATGAAAACAATTCTGATATCAACTTCTCTGGTTCTCCCCACGTTATATGCGCAATGAAGTGCATATAATTTGTAACATGAACGACCAGTTGATGTCTGAGTTTGAGGGTACCAAATAAAATGAAAAAAAAAGATGTTCGGATATATTTTCTGAAGACACCCATAGTGATGAAGGATAAAAACATTTGCATATCATACATTAGCTGAAAAAATATATAAAGAACAAAATGCCTTTGCTTACATATGTATAAGAGAATCTAGGACCAACTATAGCTTAAAAGTATTCAGGTATCAATTTTGAAAGATGACCTTAGCTTGCCAATGTAGGTACTGCTTCCCTTTGACATGTCACCCTTATCCAGAGAAATCAAGTAGTCTGTGCATGTGGGCTTTCGGCATTTGCGTGCAGCTAGTAGGAACTTTCCATCATCAGCCAGGGCTGCAAAACAAACATTCCAATATAGCAGGCCCATATCAATTTATGCCAGCAAAGCTTTATATGCTTTGTCATTCTAATTGTGGATGGATAAAAATCATACCTTCTGTGAGTCCAAGATACAGATAATATGTCTGTGTAGTCCGGTTCCTCCTGATGAAACATTTCAGGGTACCTTCCCTTGGGCCAGGCTGCATGTCATGGTCATAACAGTATAATTAGTAACCAGAGATGCAAAAAAAAATATTGAATTCACAAAACAATGTATTTCCGATACTGGAATTTCATGCTAAACTTGTCAAAACAGACTACAAGGTAAAGAGAACCACAAGTCCACAAGTAGCATTTTCTCATCTGGTCTCTCACAATATCTAGATACGTATTCTGTTCCACAAGTAGCATTTTCTCATCTGGTCTCTCACAATATCTAGATACGTATTCTGTAAGGACTGAGTTCGTTTTCTCAACAAGCCTCTATTGTTTTCTTTTAAAGCATGTATATCCTCATCATTATGGTTGTGTAGAAGTTTTCGACTGTAAGAAAATGCAAAATAAAGGATATCATCATTTATACCTCCTGTGAAAGAGATGGTCCATTTCTTCGGGTTGCAGTCACAGAAACCATAAAAAACCAGCAACAATTAAACAAAAGACATGACTTACTCATCGTTCCTATCCCTGACCACACAACTAATGAAATTCTCAAAGCTACTGAGTGGTATAAATCCTCAAAAGTACCCTTGGGATGTTGATCGCCTCCACCCAAGCATCAAAATGGCATGGGACAATTGTCACAAGAACACCGTAATAATAAAATTAACATCTACTAGTAATAACTGAATAACACAACGACCAGAACGATGAATGAGCGCAAACCTGCTTGAGCGAGATGGGGAAGGTGAGCTGGCCAGACACCTCCGGGACGCGCACGGCCGCCTTCATGATGCCCCTCCAGGTCCGACAGACACCCGCGCACGACACCACGTCCCTGCGCGCCGGCCACCAGGCCTCCGACGCCTCGATCCTCAGCAGCACCCTGCGCAGGAGTTCGGGGGGCAGCTGCGCCCAGCAGCTCTGCTCCATCGCGTGCAGCGGGTCCGCGGCCGCCTCCCGTGGCGGGTGGCCGGTGGCCCGGTGAGAGCGGGACCGCAAGCTGTGCCGGGAGATGCTCCCGAACTCGTCCCTCATGTCCTGGATCAGGCTCCTGAACAACATCCTCCCTCCACTACCACCACCCTCAGCGAATCAGCATCAGGAACATCTCTGAGCACCGAATCTAGTTGCAACACGATAATTTCACCACCAAATCTAATTACAACACGATAATCTGCTCGAACCCAAATTCCAGTGACCGCCGGCAGCAAGAAACCGCACACCACCAGTCCCTCAAATCAGGAGACCAAAAGTCACCAAATTGAGCTGCAAACAATTGAACACAGAGCATGATTTCCAGACAGCTAGCGCGACGAAAAAAAAAGAGGCAAGAAGAACACACAAGAAATCCAAGAGCAGAACGCAACGACAATAAGAGGTACCTAACGATTAGTCTCGGAACGAGGAGTAGGTGGGGAGGGCGAAGTGGTTAGGGTTCCTCCCCTCTCTCCACTCCTCCTCCGGGCTGGGCTGGCTCCGTGCGAGTGGCTGAAACTGCTAAAGAGACGCGGGCATCCATCCACACACCACCTACCTCTCCTACTTCCACCCGTTCATTTAGTCCTTCACTCACTCGCATCCCATCACTTAATAGCTAATCCAGCAATAACACACCCATAAATGCACGCAGTTGACTGCCGTCGCAAAAAAGAAGGAAGGACATGGACGCATAAAATGCTTTTGCATATTCATATCTATATAATAATTTCGGAAACGGATTCGGATTGGATATTGTCGGAACCGAATTTGGTATCGGATGTGTCAGATATATCGGAAACGGATTTATCGGATCAAAAACTTATAGATATCAGACGGACTCGAATATTTATTTCAGAAAAAATATTTCACATATCACATCATTTAATGATAGACAATAAAAGAAATATATAGTTCTCACACATAACAATATAATTAATATTTCACATATCACATGTAATTAAAATTTTAAAAAATAACTCATAACTCGTAGTTCGTACATATAATTCATAACACATAAGTCATGAACTGTTATCACAAGTATTCAATGATCTCAATTTACAACCATATAATAATGACTTGATGTTTTAATCAGAAACTTAATTTATAACTTCGTATTCTTGATTGTAAAATAGGCCTAGTTTATAGATCACAAAAGTTTCATCTATAGTGTGAATCATATGTGTTACAATATTTGAAATAAACAAGAAAAAAAATACTGACTTCATATAAGATTGGTTGTCTGGTCTAGTGGTTGGATTGCAGCCTTGCATGTATGGGTATGTGGGTTCAAATCCCACTTCTCCCAAACCTTCTTATGGATGGGAAGTAAGGATTTTCATATTTCAGATTGGGCCAGACCGTCGGCCAAATGGGCCAAAAAATGATTCGGATATTATTTGTATTTAGATTTGAATATATCCGATGAAATATGGATATCTGATCATTCGGACGGATATTAAGCCGTACCGTTTCCGATCCATATCCGACTAAGATCCGACAAAAACGGATATGGATCGGATATTTTTGGATCCGGTACCCGGACGGATCGGAAAATATCTGATCTGTTTTCATCTCTAAGAGCCACAAGTAGAGACGTTGGGCTAGTATTCCCATCAATATATGATTATTTCGAATGTTAAATTATGTAATTAACCTTCACTACTTTTTTGTATTTTTGAAGTTTTGTGTGGTTGTATTCTAAAAGTATTTCACCTCAAATTAAATTTTAAATGATGTTGGGCTGCTGCTGGGAGTTTTTTTATTTTAGCATGAATTTTTAATTATTTAATATTAATAGCATGCCATTTTTTTGCCAAACTACCACCATATCGTCCACACTGTGGACGAGAGACACATGTGGCAGGGAAGCCGTCCATAATGTGGACGGTTTGGACATATGAGAAGGGGAGTCATCCACACTGTGGCCGGTTCACGCACGTGGCTGATAGCGTGTCGGATTTGACCGTTGGGTCACACACAGTTGGGGCGGCGTGTCTGCAGCTACGGTTATTTAAAGCGCGCGCATGCCTCTCTGCCCCGATCACTAGAGAAGAGAGGGAGGAGGGAAGAAAGAAAGAGGAGGAGAGGAGGAGAAGAAGAAAAGGAGGAAGAGGAGAAGGTAAATTTTTAGTTGTGTTAGTTAATGTGGATTAATATAGGTATGTTAGTATTAGATGATATAGTTATTATAGTTACATTACTAATTTAGGAATGATAGGTAATTTAGATTATTAATTTATTTAGTTTACTTAAATTAGTAATATGTTTTATGTAATTTTTAATTTTTATAATGGTAGTTAATTATTTTACTTATTTTATAATGATAATTAATTGTTTTATAAGTTATTTAATTTAATTAAATTTATAATATGTTTTACGTAGTTAAATTTAAATTAGTTTTAGTTTAGTGTAGTTAGTTTTATAATATATATTATAATATGTATATAATAATTAAATTAGGTAATTTTGATATTATGATTATATGAATATGTGTGCAATTAGTTATTTTAGTTATTAGTTTTTTTAGATTATCAATATGTGTTGATGTTATTTATTAAAATATAAATTTTTGTTAAATTTTTTTAGGAGAACAAGAGGAACAATATAAAAAGGTAAATTATATTTATAGTGATTTTAATTTCATATCTAGTATAATGTAGTTATAAGTTCATATTTATTTTATTGTATGTTTAATTGCATATTTATTCAATATTATTTATACTTCTCTATTTATTTTATAGTATTTATAATTTTGTATTTATATTAAAGTATTTATACTTCCGTATTCCTTTTATAGTATTTATAGTTACATATTTATTGTAAAATATTTATTTTGTAGTATTTATAATTCTATATTTATGTGGTAGTATTCATATTTACATTTTCTAATGAGTTATTAATTTTATAGTATTATAATTTCGTATTTTTATTTATTTAGTTATATTTCCTGTTTAAATATTTGTATTTAAATTTTTGTACCTAATTTATTATGTATTTACTAAGTTGTTATTGTTTTATTGTACATACATTGTTGTTGATATAATTATCATATTTGTTTTTTAGGAATGTCAGATGAAATAGATTTTCAGATATTTTTTGGAGATGGAGAGGAATGTCGGATAAATTACAGTTCAACTGCAGTAGATTTATCAAGAATCTTTTTTATAAATCAGGTAATACCAAGTCCAACAGAAAGAACATTTATGGGTGTTTATAGACGGTTGATGGAAGTGTTTAGATTGAGTGATGATAAATATGAGTTGAAGATATACGAAGTTGTTATCTGTGCAAGAGATTGGAAACTACTAAAATTAAACAGAACATCTGTTTGACGAACTTACGTAGCAAAGGCGCTTGAATATGGATGACATTCGATTCTTGTCGTTAAGGTACAAGGAAAGGGGGTAGTGGGTGAGACACATGAAGAATTGATGACGAAGGAAATACTGATGATGTTGCTGCTGATGAAGAAGAAAATAAGGATGTTACAACAACTACTGTTGTTGTTGAGGCAACAACAGATGAAGGAGAGCATCTTGCACACTTAGTTCACGAGATGGATGAGGATGATATGGAGTATGATAATGTTCATGAACATGATTCATCAGACGATGAAGATCAACCTTCAGTTCCTGCCGATTGGAGTAATTAAAATTATGAAAGTTTAAGAGTTACTAAAAGATACTCTTTACCATTGGATTACTATGAGAATCTTGTATCAGTGGGATCTCTTTTAAAATATAACGAAGCATTGAAAGATGTTGTTAATTATCGGTCTCTTTCTGAAGAGATCATTTATGGTTTTTTGATCCACTAAAAAACTTTAGGATGTCAAATGTTTTTCAACAACTTGTTCGTTTTGTGTTCGCGGATATGCAGAGAATGGAGTTCTCTTTGGAAGCTTTTGGTACCCTGCGTACCGGGTACCCCACGATACTGCAAGAAGTGTAAGAGAATTCCATCTGTCCTAGTTGAAGGCTCCATCAGGCCCCATGTGTCACACGACATTGGACCCGCCTCCCTCATATGGGTAGCTCCAGTACTGCCACGTGTAATATAAGACCAGAGTTGAACTCCCGACATAGGAAAGATCTGACGTTGACACGAGGATAATGACCCCGAACCTAACCCCTGTAGAGGGAAGCTCCGGTGCCGCCACGTGTATGTCAGTTACGGACCTATCTCCCCACGAAGGAAAGCTCCAGAACTACCACGTGTAGAGCTTTCGGACCTACAACACCAACAAAGACGTTGGTTGATCTCCAACAGTACAGACATTCAAGGGACAGTTAAAGCGGCAGTTACAAGACCTGATTACGTATTATTAATGCTATATTAATGACACATGATCAGTGGACTGTTAATAGAGATAACACAGCCATTAAGGTATGTTATCACCCTATTAATCACGCTTAATACTCATAGACTGTGTATTATGTTATTGAATACGCCAGTGTCACATGTCGGGCGAGGCAAATGTTGTAACAGTCAGTCTTTGAACTATAAAAGGACTGCACCTCATGATACAGGGACATCTGATCCAAGCTCAGACGCACACAAACTATAATGAAACACTCAATACAAAACACACATCCCGCAGAGTAGGGTATTACCTTCAGGCGGCCCGAACCACGTTAATCTCACATGTCATCATCTTGTTCCTGATCTCTGCGCGCCCAAACCAATATAAGAACCTTCGCGGGCTACATTTAGTAGTACTGGGGGAAGTGTCGTTTAACCACTTCGACAGAAGCATTCTATTGTTATTGATCATACTTGTGAGTTATAACATCTTGAGAAATGTAATACTCCCCTGACATCGCAGTTCGTTGTAAATCACATGTATGCTCGTGTGGTTGATAATATTTCGTTTGAACCAAAATCAATTATCAACACCACTGAGCAAGATTTTAAGTATACAAAACGTATTCGAAAGCTTGGAAAGTCAAATAAAAAGTTATTGAGGTTAGCTTTGGTACTTATAAAGCATCGTATGATAATCTTCAAAAGTTACTCCATACCATCAGAAGTCAGAATATTCGCACTCTTGTGGACATCATAGATGTTCCAAAAATAAGTGTTGTGTGCCTTATATATTATAATAGTAGAGAGGCAGAGAACATAAACTTATTTGTGAACTTCGTAATGTATGCAATTATCGAGTTTTTTAATTGAATGCATGTATTTGTGTAACTATGGTACTGTGCTCGTAATGCATATTTCAAAAGTTCTCATCTCATATATCAAAAGTTTGTGTAACTCATTGCATGAAATCATAACAATGTACGTTACATTTGCTTCCATAACAACATCTTCCAAATATGTTTTGAAGTATTTTTAAATCACTGTCAAAAATTGAATCCAATGGAGACAAAAAAAATTGAAATTCAACTCTGTGATCGTAATGCATAATTCAAAAGCACATAACAATTCACTACTTACACCAAAAGTTTACGTAATTTACTGCATAAAATAAAAACAATGTGTACTACATTTACTTCTATACCAACATTTCAAAAATAGGTCCTTAAATATTTTTAAATCCACGTTGAAAATTGAACACAATAACCCAAAGTCTTCAAATTGCAATGCTGCAGACGAGGGAGGTAGTCATCCACGCTGTGGACGACATGGTGGCATGGGGGGGGAGCCGTTAACGTTGTGGACAACTCTCCTGCCGATGTGGTCAAACCGTCCACACTGTGGACGACTCCCCTGTCACGTTAGCTTGCCGTTCACAGTGTGGACGGCTTGGTGGCTAGTTTTGCAAAAAAAAAATGGAGGATATTAATATTAAATCATTAAAAATCATGCTAAAATAAAAAAGTCTTATGAAGAGTTTGCAAGGATACTACATCTTGAGAATTCCTTGGACAATGATTTTATAATTTACAATCTAAAGCCTTTGGAGAAGGAAGAGCTAGAATTCCTCTATGACACAAAAATGCGTTAGAAGCCTCGAACTACCAAGTATTTGAAGCCATTCTTTGCAGTCCTGAATAGAATTTTGAGGAATACCATAACTCTTAAGGAAGGAGATGCAAGAATCATCCAAGGGACTCTAAGGACCTTGATGAAAGTGATCAGACAGAGAAGAACTTTCAATGTCTCTTGAGTACATCTACAATGATATTGTGAACATCTTCATTACTCCAAAAAGGTCATACGGCTATGCACCTTACATCATGTTCATGATTGAGAAGGTCACCGGTCTTGAGTTTGTTAAGGATGTTGAGCACACAGACCTCAAGCCACAGAAGGCAACAATATACAATGTTCCCTCTGCTCCTGCATCACCTGCAGTGGAACAGAGATCTAAGCATGCTCATGAAGGCACAAGGACTCCAGCTGCTACATCTGCTCCTCCATCCTCCAAAGAGTCCTCCAGTGGTGTGCTAAAATTGCTTTCCTCCATATTCGCATCCTGCTGCAAAGTGGAAATTAAGCAGCACAACGAGAGTTTGGACAGTAAAAGACATCAAAGATACATGAAGGTCAACATCAAAGCTATTTGTGAGAAGCTAAAAATTGAGCCAGTGGGATCACCTCAGATTTCAGAGGATTCACAAGAAGATATCACTGAGATGGCCCCCCTCACTAAGCAAGAGTTGAGCTCATTTGGACTAGCAGGTGTATCCGCTCCTCCTCCTCGGCATGGACTTGAAGAGGAAGATGAAGAGAGGACCGAGAGTGAGGGAGGCAGTGGCGAAGAGTGATTCCACTCAATTTTTCCCTTTTTGGTGCCTTGATGCCAAAGGGAGAGAGATTGAGACTAGTAGCTTATTTTTAACTCTAAGGACTAGTGATCGAAGACATGTATCTTTATTTTGAATTATTGTAATCTCCTTTGGATATTCCTATGTTATTCAACATGAATGTGTGATGCTTATTCAATATTGATGTGATAGTTGCTTTTATAATTGATATGTTCTTATCTTTTGACACGTCACAATATTTGATCACACACTCTATAGGCACTGCACCGTAAAGAGTGCATATATGTGAGAATTTTTTATTGTTCAATTGTCATTCTCATGTATTCACACTTTATGAAAATCAAGTTTTACTCTTAATTGTGAGGTCTCAATTGGTTGTCACCAATCACCAAAATGGGGAAGATTGAAAGTGCATCTAGATATTCACTTGTGGGTTTTGGATGATTGATGACAAACAAATGAGAATCTAATGAACTTGTTGAGATGAATGCAGATCAACGCAGATGAGATAGTTTGGTGCACTCAAAAAGTGAAAAATGAAGCGATGAAGAAAAGGGAAAAGTCCAATTGATGTATAAAGCACAAAGTACACTTAATTGTATAGGATGTGTGTGAGAGATACATCCCTAGAGCTGAAGTATTTGCATAGGGGTAAGGGCTTAAAATCAACCTTTATAATTCACTGAGCACCTAACTAGTCTGTTAACAAACCAGACTAGTCCGTTCAACTTTCTGTAGTCTCACTTCACAGTGCACCGGACTAGTCCGTTAAACTTTTTGATGTTTCATAACGTTGTGCATCGGACGAGTCCGTTTATGGACCGGACTAGTCTGTTAAACTCTCTGATGTTTCATAACACTATGCACCAGACAAGTCCGTTCATGGACCGGACTAGTCCCAGAAACTTTCTGATGTTCCAATACACAGGACACCAGACATGTCCGGACTCCTACAGGACTAGTACGGTATACCTCACAAAATTAGGGTTTTTAGTGTGATGCACATTCCACGCGGATTTTACTCAGCACACCTGACAAGTCTGGTCCCCAGAGCGGACTAGTCTGGCCGTCGGGTGTAACACCCTCATTTTCATGCATCATGCCCTACATACGTTCATAAACATGTTTAACATTAACCCACATCAAGAGGAACGAGTTTAAAATTGATTTGGAACAAAACCGCATTTAAAATGCTGAAAAGTGCGGACTAGTCCGATTTTAGTGAGGACTAGTCCGATTTCTCTCTGACTAAAAACGGACTTGTCCATTTTTGCTGCGCACTAGTCCGATTTTGCCTCTGGAAACTTTCGGACTTGCCCGATTTTGTGCGCACTAGTCCGATATTCCAAGAATCCTTGAAAGATTGCTAAGTCCCTGGACCTTTCCGGATTAGTCCGGTGTTCCAGCGGACTTGTCCGTTTTCCTCTCTGACTAAAGTCGGACATGTCCAATTTTTGGCCAGACTTGTCTGATTTCTCTCTCGACATTTTTGGACTAGTCCGGTCCTTTTCGGTCTGGTCCGATATTTCACGACTCCTAGTTGATCTTTTGTTTTATGACTTGTTTCTTGGGGTTCACATTAAGTGGGCCTAGGGACGTCGTGCCTAACTCTTTTAAAGCCCATGTGGAACTCTAAACCGGCCTCTACTCATCCCCAACTCGAAATCCATCTAACCCTAGCCTCCACCTCTATATAAACAACCCCACCCCTTGCTTGACATCTATTTGCCACTTTTCCACCCCACCCAAACCCTTGTTTGTGGAGAGCCACCACCAAGGAGGGAGGAGGAGATCCCAAGCAAGAAGAAGAAGAGGAGGAAACGAAAGAGGATCAAGATCTCCACCAAGCTTTCGTTCTTAATCACCAATTCATCTCCAAGTTCATCCCTAACCCTAGATCATCAAGATCCAAGTGTTACCTCCAAGTTTCTTGATTCATTGGAGTTCTAAACACCTGGTATACCTTTTATTTCCTTTTCCTTACGTGAATTCAAGCCCTAATATCCAAATTCACGTCGATCTAGAAAACCCTAGTTCGCTAGTTTTGCGAAGTGCGGACTAGTCCGACCTTCTGCAGACTAGTCCGATTTTGCTGACTAAATTGTGTTGAATTGATTCTAAAGTTAGATATAATCACATCCAAACCTATATAAACTTGTTAAAATCTATTAGAACTAGTTAGTAATAATTAAAAGCAATCTATTAACAAGTTCTACCTTGCATTTGCATCAATCATGCATGTCATGTCATATTGAGTAATATTTGTGCACTCTTTGATTGTGTTTCTGGTCTTGTATGTTTATTGTGTGGATTAGGCAGATTTGCGCTAGAGAGTGCCGCGGAGAATCTACAGCACCAAGAGTTTGAAGGCTTTGACCCTAATCAACAGCAAGAGCAAGGCAAGTGTCCTTGAAGCATATTGATCCTGTTTTGAAATAAATGTTTTATTTGCAAAACTGCATGCTTGTGTCAATTTGATGGGAAATCCTATGGTAGGAAGTTTACTAGTTTTGTTGACCACCCTTGTCACCTCGAATATATGGTAGAGAGTCGGGAAGGGCTTTTTACCTTTTTGCTTCGCTTAATCAACTGGGATGGAAAAACAGCTATACCACTCAACTTAATTATGCATGGATGAGATTATGGTTAACATGAACTGGTTAATATGATATGGTAATGGGTGATCTAAGCAAGCCTGGTATGTGGATGGGTTGGATGTTATGGTGGTTTTGCTTGCTTTAGATCTAAGGACCGGTTCGTGGAGCGACCATCCAGGATTTACAGTGCCACCACGAGGCCAAGTATGGGTGCAACATAGCTGATTAATTAGGGCTTTGACAGTTCTATTTGGACCATTAAGGATACTCGGGAAAGGGGTAGTCGGATTGGGTTTGTTGATGATTGGTGGGACTATCCTGAGATCCGAATGGCTCAAGAGGGGGTCCTTGGTTGAAGATGTGCTCAGTTGGAGACATCGCCACCGGTGAAACCTCAGTGGGTCTAAATAGGCTAGTAATCCCTTTGTAAAGGCTATTTTGTGATCTCTTGGCCACACACCGACGGAAGTGTGAGACGGCATAATTGAGAATCTATGGTCATCGAAAGGTGATGAAATCACAAACACATGGGTAAAGTGGTACAAACTCTGCAGAGTGTGTCTAAAACTATCATGATAGCCGTGCTCTCGGTTATGAGCAACCTGGACCCTCACATGATTAGAGGAAAATCGGGATTTGGGATGGTTGTGGTTGGTATTATGGTTATGGATGGTCATGAATTGAATTCTAGTATTGAATATGGCTATCGACAATGGTGAAATCTGGTATATGGATTATGGTAATGAATTATGGACTAGTATTATGATGATTACATGGCTTATGATGGGTTTATTTCATATACATGTAATGTATTGCCTTTCAAATGTTTTTAATGTACTTTTCAGCACTCAACCATTATTATATTCGTCATTTGAATCAGCCACATGTCATACTTCCAACACTTGCTGAGTACGACATGTACTCACTCTTGCAATTCCCCCCAACAGTTGCAGGTCAGAATTGGGAATTTAATGGCGATAATGCGGTTCTAGGCCGTGTCTACCGTCAGCATTGCCTGTGGTGTTGATTGGAGTTGCGCTATGCCCTATTGCTTATGTTGTCTAGCTGTTTAGTTTGCTCAGTTTAGTTTATTTCCGCTGCATTAGTTGAACTTGTCATTAATATTCATTAGAACTTGTATTCGAGGATAATATGGTTTGTGTAATAAAATTTGGCTAATTAATCTTGTTCTGTGGTAATTTTCTGTATACTCTTTTTTGAATGCACTCGTATATGTGTGTTGAACGTTTTGGGCACACATATGCGTTCACTTGGTTCATTTTCGGGACCGGGTGTCACATCGGGATCCCTAACGGTAATAATTTTGGAAACACTATAAATAGGAGATCCACGACCCCACAAAAATAACTCTCGCATTCTACTATTCAGAATTGAAACCCTAGTGCCGTCACTTATCCCAAGAGCACAAAAACACATATCCCCACACATATAAGTCCTCAAAAGTGAAAATCTTTGAGTATTCAGATTTGGGATTGGGAGATCGTTTTCCACGCGTCATTGAGCTCTTGGGGTTTGATCTCTTTATACTCTTGCATTACTTGTAATCTTTTTTAGTGTATTAGATCACTTTTTTCTGTTGTAATTTTTGTGGGAGCTCTCAACGTGTGAGGTTTCCCCACCAACTCGTTGATTACCCGTGATAGTGGAATCAAGTCAGCCTTGTGTGGTGACTTGACGAGTAAAAAGGGTTTGAAGAGACCCGACTCTGTGTGGGCCTCCTCAACGAGGACGTAAATCTCTTTGGTGAGATCGAACCTCGGTAAAAAATTGTGCCCCGTGTGCTAATATTTTTTACTTTTGCAAGTTTCATTATCTAGGGCTTTAGATTTGATCTTTCAAGTAATTTGTATTCCACTTGCAAGTTTGAATACTAGTTGTTCAATCAAGTTTTTTTGAATAGTTGTTTAAATTCAGCTGCTATAACACATACAATTTATGTTTTAACACTTGATCAGTTCACACCACACAAGCACACCATACTAGTCTGCGGTTACACCGGACAAGTCCAATCCACCAGGAATTTAACGATTTGATTAAGTGCACAGGAAAATTTTCAAAGCCTATTCACCCCCTCTAGGTCACATTCAATTGGTCAGAGCAGGTTCTCCATCTACAAGACTCACCGCTCAAAGAGATCAATGGCCTTTGAAAAGAACAACGAGATCTGAAGATGCCCAACACCAAAGATGAACAAGACACAAAGACATTCAATGTACTCAAGGAAAACAAATACGATGATGAAGAAGTGTGTCAACTCAAGGCGCTTCTAAGAAAGAAACTTCTGAGAAAAAGGACAAGGAAGAAGACGAGAAGACGACAGGGAGTGATCATCATGACTACTCCCGATATTATTATAATTACGATCATCTTAATTCTAACAATCATTATCTTTCAATTCCTATGGGAAAACCTCCTTATTTCTACAGAAATGTTTATACCATGTGGAAATATAATATGAAAAATTCATCTTATCTCGTTAAACCCTAGTCTTTGGCATGTTGTGTGTACAGGTGTAGATATCCCGGATACCGACGATGAACTCACTTCGGAGCAAGAGCAAGAAATTCACTGCAACACACAAGCCGTTGCAGTGATCACTTCTTCTTTTATCTGAGAAGAGTTCACCAAGATTGATGGACTGGAGAGTGCCAAGGAAATATGGGATACACTCAAGACCACACATGAAGGAAATCGCTCAGTTCGTGAAGCAAAAATTGAAATGCTTGAAGGAGAATTGGAGAGGTTTGCCATTGAGGAGGGAAAATAACCTCAAGAGATGTACAAACGAATGAAAGAACTCATCAACAAGATCATGTTCTATGGGAGCAAGAAGTGGACTGACCACGAGGTGGTCAAAAGGATGATTAGAGCATTTATGCCAAGAAATATCACCTGATGCTCTATGATCCGAGAAAGCCCGAGGTTTCACAAAATGACTCCGGATGAACTATTGGGCAAAATTATCAACCATGAGATGATGGAGAAGGAAGCCTAATATGTTGAAGACTTAGTTGAACTCACCTCCTCCAAGAAGAAGGAAGTTGCCCTCAAAGCAACTAGCAAGCCTAAAGAAAGGGAAGTTCATGAAGCACAAGATGAAGAAGACACAAGTGATGTGAGCACCGATATGGATGATGAAGAGATGGTGTTTTCCATCAAGAAATTCAAGCGCATGATGAGAAGAAGGAAGGGCAACAACTCAAGTGATGTGAAAAGCAAAGAGAAAGGAAAATCCAAGGTACGATGTACCTACTACAACTGTGGCAAGTACGATCACTTTATGGTTGACTGCACATATGAAGAAAATAAGAAGAAGGAGGAAGTGAAGCTACAAGAGAAGAAGACCTTCAAGAAAAGAAGGCAAGCTCACCAAATGCACGTTGGCAAGGAGTGGAACTCAAACAACGAGTCCTCCTCCGATGAAGAAGAGGAGATGCCTACCACTTCCATCAAGAAGCCTACCAAGAAGTCCACGCTCTTTCCGAACATGAGAGGACGAGATACTCATAATCATACTTGCCTCATGGCTAAGCAAGGCAAGAAAAAGGTTCGACTTACACCTCCCTCGCTTAATTACTCCATTGACGATTTTGATAGCTCTAGTGAAAATGAGGAAATGTTTAAAGGTTTAAGTAAAACTACTTTAAAGAAAATAAAAATGTTGTCGATGAAATTTTTGAGAAGGAGGAGCTTGTCAACCCACAAAAAAATATGCTCATCCGCGAAAGGAAGAGATATCAAGAGGTTGAGAAACTCCTTGAGCTTGAGAAGGAGAAGAGCAAGTCACTTGAGCATGAGCTAGCTTTGAGTAAGTAAACTTACTCAAAACTAGAAGACTCACACATTGCAATCAAGGATGAACTTGCTAACTTATCAAAAGTTAACAAAATCCTTGAAGTGCAAGTTGAGTCACTCAAGCAAAGTGACTCCTCCTCCTCCAAGATCTCACCTTCCAAAGGTGTAAATTCGACAACAACTATAACTTGCACATGCTCAAGTAAGAAAAATATTGTTAAAGATGATTTTTCTGTTTCACAAGCTAAACATCCATCCCAAAGTGGCATCTTTGACAAGAAAAAGATTAAATATGCACATAGTGCATATATGGTCACTAGACCTCCTAACTTCAAAGATGGTCTTGGGTTTACTAAAAATAAAAACATGTCCCCTAATGTTCAGGTTAAGAAGCAAATTACTTTTGTTAAGTAAAACTCACATGAATTTAAATTGCAAATATTGTTACGTACTTTTGATGCTTCCTATGTACTCATGAAAGATAAAACTGGACATGTATTTGCTAAATATGTAGGGGCATGCCACAAGAACTCAAAAACTTATGTGTGGGTGTCCAAAACTCTTATGACTAACATGCGAGGACCCAAGCAAGCTTGGGTACCTAAAACCAAGAAATAACTCTATTTTGCAGGCCTACTCCTCCGATTGAACGAAATGGGTGCTGGACAGTGGATGCACTAATCACATGACCTAAGAGAGGAGTATATTCATGGAGTATGAGCGCAACGTGGATCCAAGTGAAGGAATATACTTTGGAGACAACAACCAAGTAAAGGTACTTAGTAGCAGTAAAATTGAAATTTCTTCTCAACAACTCTTTCAAATGTTTTACATGTCGATTCTCTAGATTATAATATTTTGTCCATATATCAGTTATGTGACAAATGTTATAATTGTTTATTCACTAATGAGGGTGTGACTGTTTTTAGAAGAAGCGATGACTCGATTGCATTCAAAAGAATGTTGAAGGGAAAGCTTTATCTTGTTGACTTCAACAAAGATAAAGTTGAACTCAACACTTGCTTGGTTGCAAAAACTAACATGTGATGACTGTGGCATAGACGGCTAGCCCACGTTGGGATGAGCAATCTGCAGAAACTTCTAAAAGGTAGTCACATCCAAGGTTTAAAAGATGTTGTTTCTGAGAAAGACAGGCCCTGTAGCGCATGTTAGGCGGGAAAACAAGTTGGAGCACCACACCCCGCCAAGAACGTGATGACTACCTCAAGACTGCTGGTACTTCTTCACATGGACCTCTTGGGTCTAATTGCTTATATAAGCATCGACCGCAACAAATACGAATTAGTTATTGTTGCTGATTTTTCTAGATTTGGGTATTTTTCTTGTATGATAAATTTCTAAAAATGGTGCAATGAATTCTCCTCAACTATAAAGAATATTTGAAGTGACAACGAAATGGAATTCAAGAATACTCAAGTTGAGGGGTACATAGACGAAGAAGGAATACAACATGAGTTTTCAACACCCTACTCCCCTTAACAAAATGGGGCCGCCAAAAGGAGGAGTAAGACGCTCATCGAGATGGCGAGGACAATGTTGGATAAATACAAGACTTCAGACCAATTTTGGGTTGAAGCTGTAAACACCGCTTGTCACGCTACAAATCGGCTATATCTTCACCGACTTCTGAAGAAAAGGCCATATGAGCTCCTAACTGGTAACAAACCAAATGTTTCATACTTTAGAGTATTTGGAAGCAAATGGTTTATCTTGAACAAGAAACCGAGGACTTTGAAGTTCTCTTCAAAATCTGATGAAGGTTTCTTGCTTGGTTATGATTCAAACGCCTACGCCTATCGTGTCTTCAACAAAGTCTCTGGCATTGTTGAAGTAGCACGTGATGTAGTGTTCGATGAAACTAATAGATCCCAAGTGAGCAAGTTGATAAGTGTGTGCTAGGTCAAGAAGAAGCCCCCATGTCAAGCTTTGAGAAGCATAGCACTTGGTGATATTCGACCTCAAGAGCAACCACAAGACTCAAGTGCTCAAGATGAACCTCAACAGGAAAGCAATGATCAAGGGAGAGCTCATGCACAAGATCAAGATCAGGAAGATCAAGAAGATCAATATAATCATGGAAGCAATGATCTAGGGGGAGACATTGACAATGAAGAAAATGAAGTGCAAGCAACTTAACAAGTCCCTCACCCAAGAGCACATCAGAGTATACAAAGAGATCATCCCGTCAACAACATCATTGCAAACATTGCTAAGGGAGTAACCACTAGATCTCACATAGCTAATTTATGTGAATATTACTCTTTTGTCTCTTTTATGGAACCATACAGGGTAGAGGAAGCACTATAGGATCCAGATTGGGTGATTGCAATGCAAGAGGAGTTGAACAACTTCAAGAGAAATGAAGTATGAGAGCTTGTAGAAAGACCAAAGGCGAACATCGTAGGAACCAAATGGGTCTTTCAGAACTAGCAAGACGAACATGGAGTGGTAATAAGAAATAAGGCGCAACTTGTGGCAAAATGTTACTCACAAGTCGAAGGTTTGGACTTCGATGAATCTTTCACTCCTGTAGCTAGACTTGAGTCCATTCGTATTTTATTGGCATATGCTACTCACCATATTTTTAAGTTGTATCAAATGGATGTCAAAAGTGCTTTCCTCAACGGTCCTATTATGGAGGAAGTGTACGTGGAGCAGCCACCGGGATTTGAAGATCAAGAGTACACCAACCATTTGTATAAACTGCGTAAGGCTCTCAATGGCCTCAAACAAACTCCTCGAGCTTGGTATGAGTGTCTTAGAGACTTTCTAACTCAAAATGGATTTAAAATTGGAAAAGCTGATTATAGCTTGTTTACAAAACATTTTGATGATCCTCTATTTGTATGTCAAATTTATGTTGATGATATCATTTTTGGTTCTACTAATAAATCTTTTTGTGAAGAATTTAGCAAAATTATGACAGACATATTTGAGATGTCGATGATGGGCGAATTGAAGTTCTTCTTGGGATTCTAAGTGAAGCAATTAAGAGAAGGCACCTTCATAAGAAAAACCAAGTACATGCAGGACATCCTCAAAAAGTTCAATATGGACAAAGCCAAGCCCATTAAGACACCGTCGGACGGTTTTTCCGGCAATTCTCCCGGTACTACTGTTGGTAGTCCGCAGAGTTTGTAGTTCGATATTGGGCGCGCAGAGATTCAGAAGACGATGGCAAGTAGACGCAAGGGTTTACGTGGTTCGAGCCGCCTGAGCGTAATACCCTACTCCATGGGGTGTGTAGTTGTTGTATTGAGCGTCTAATAGTCGAGAGCTTCCAGCTTCGGAGAGTCCGAGAGAGTCCGATAGAAGCCCTTTGTGTATCGTCGACCAGTCCTTTTATAGTACAAGGACTGGTTGTTACACCGTTAGCCTGGCCCGACATGTGGCCCTGTCGGTTACTGATGCTTAATACACAATTAATGAGGTTAATTACCCTTAATAGCATGGTAACGGGCCTTGACAGTGCCGTTACTGGTATTAAGGGACTTCCGATCGTGTGTCATTAATATGGTATTAATGACACTTAATCGGGTCTTGAAGTCTTTGATTGCCCCTTGAAGGTCCGAGCTGTTGGGGGTCCACCAGTCTGATTGTTGAGGTTGAAGGTCTGGCAGTTGGACACGTGGCATCTTCGGAGCTTTCCGTCTGGGACGGGTAGGTCCAGTGTAAATGTACACATGTCGGTACTGGAGCTTCCCTCTGTCGGGGGTTAGGTCTGGGGGTGCCGCACAGGTGTTTAGCCCGGAACTATCCCATGTGCGGGATGTAGGTACGGTTGCAGTATACACGTGGCAGCACCGGGACTAACCATAGATGTGAGGCAGGTTCGGTCTCGTATGACACATGGGGCCTTCGTAGGTCTTCAACTCAGAAAGGTGAAGTTCCTTTGGTCTTTTTGTAGTCCCAAGGGATATACGGTACGCAGGGTACCGACAGTGGACCCTGGGCCCACCTCTGGTAGAGACCTTTTGGATGAAGTCGTTCTGCCGGAGGTGGGTCCATCCTTCGGTTTTTGAGCCGTGTCTTCAAGGGTCCTCGAATGTGCCGTTGGCGGTGGTTCGCAGTTAAACCAACGCCGCGTGGCATATCCAGGATGCGGCAGGTGAGATCTGAGCGTGCGGATCTCACGCAATTGAAGGTCATCGATTCCCGATACGAAAACCGTATCGGTTCCTCGCGCCCTGTCAGGCCGCCGCCCTCATGATTCCCACCTTTCATGATGACAACCGTTCCCCTGGGGTAAGGACCTCGACTTGATGGTCGGGGTGACCCCGGGTCCCCTTGTCATTGGCAGGGTGAAGTTTTTGAATTGTATCGTCGGCTCCTCTGTGGTTTCCATCTAAGCGTTGCGGGGGCTTACTTAAGAAGGAAAGCGCACACCGTATGGGGATTCTTTACGCCTTCATTCAAACTTGCGCTCAAATCCTCCAAACTTTCGCTTGCTTTTCCTCTCTCTCCACGCTGTGCCGCGATGAAGTTGGGACTTCCCAAGAGCCGCATTGGGAGCAAGAAGGAGTTGTCCAGGGTCCGGACCTACATGGGATGGTCCAGTGACTCCTTCGACAACGACATTCGCTGCGGCAAGCTTCCCTTCGAGAAGGAGCGAGCCGGAGATATGGTGTACTTCCTTGGGTACGCCATGGCGGGTTTGATCCCGCCTTTCTCCACTTTCTTTCTGATGCTGCTAGATTTCTATGGTATCAGCTCCACCATCTGGGCCCCCACTCAATCTTGCTGGTGGCAACTTTTGTCCACTTTTGCAAGATGTGGGTGGGCGTGCCCCTTGCGTGGAGTTGTTCTGGACCTTCTTCACTGTCCACCCGATCGGGAAGAGTGATGAGTTCATCGGCTTCTACTACTTTGTGAAGCAGAAAAACTCTCTCCTTAAGTACTTGAGGTCCTTCCCTTCTGGCAAGTGGGACGACTGGAAGAAAGACTGGATGGTCATCACCATCGAGGGACACGAGAGGCTGGAGCTGCCTGAAGGCCTTCCTCGCGTTGACACCGACACTTGGAGTGATGTGCCGGAGCTGTCGAGGGAGTACAGGCCCATCCTGTACAGAATACAGGAATGTGTCGAAGGTGGGGTGACCCCGTAGATGGTCTTCGGCAACTTCTTGATGAACAGGTGGGCCCCGTTGAGGGCTAGGAGCCGGCCTACCTAGGCCTTCAACAGTGAGATGGATACCAACCACATTGAAGTTGGCTTGGACACCAACTTGGCCGGTGAAGCCTTGAAGACCCATCTCAAGAAGTTCCAGCCTGGGAACATCGGCCCTGGCGACGTGTCTCCACCGGCGGCCTTCCTGTCTCTGAATATGATACCAGAGGAGTGCAGAGAGCTCCGAAGGAAGATACCGCTGTTGGACAACTTGGGCCTGGTGGAGAGGTGATCAACCTCCGGGTTGACAATCCCCGGAGCTTCTGAAGGCGGCTCCACTCCCGCCCCAAAGCCAAGAACCAAAGTCTTAGGCAAGGGCAAGGAGTTGGCTGAGCCCTCGAACTGCAAGAGGAAGCTGAAGCATGCCGACGGGAGGTCCGTCAGACCTGCTCCTTCCACGACGGCTCCTTCTCCCCGGCAGAGGAGGTCTTCGGTGGCAGCAACTACACCAGCATCGGCATCTCCCCGGGGTGCTAGCTCCGGCCATGTGGCTCCGGTACCAGGGCCTATTGAGGGCTCCGGTTCCGGGGGTCCTTCTCAGCTGAGGGGGGCCTCAACCGAGGCAACAACGACGGCAGCAGCAAGCTCTGGGGAACCTTTCAGAGCTACCACGCCAGTGGCGACAGGGTCCAGCCTCGAGCGTCCGGGGAAGAGGTTCCGCGCTAGCTGGAGCGGAAGCCTTCCGAGGTAAATTTGGTTTTTTACCTCAGTTGGTTGTTTTTAGTTGTAACTGCATTTTGAGTGTCTTCGTCCTTCATCCACAGAGTGCCCAAGAAAGGGGTTGAAGCTCCGTTTCCTGCAGCAGCAGCTGAAGCTGTGTAGGCGGAGGCTCCGACTCCAATCCCAGCACCGCCTCAAGAGGTACTTGAGGCTGCGACAGCTCTGTCGCTGGCTGTCGTGGTCCTGGACCTCGACTCTTCCCCAGAAGATCTCGTGGTAGCGTTGAACCACGGGAATGAAGATGTACCAGCGGCACCTGCCCCGGAGGTTGAAGCTCCGGGTTTGGATGCTGAAATGGTGGACGCTCCAGCCTCTGAGCCGGAGGTAGCTGCGATTCCGGCCCTAGAGCCGGATGTTGTTGAAGTCCCGGCGGTGGAGCCGGTGGTTAATGAGGCCCCGGCGATAGAGCCGGGTGTTGATGAAGCCCCAACGATAGAGCTGGTGGCTGATGAAGTTCCGGCGGTAGAGCTGGTCGTTGAAGAAGTTCTGGGGCCTGAGCCGGTTGCTGCAGAGGTGCCGGCGCCCGAGCCCATGATGGTCGAAGCGCTAGCGCCTGAGCCAGCGGCGGAGGAGGCACCAGCATCGGAGCCGGAAGTGGCTTCAGCTCCGGCCGACCCTTCAGTGCTTGCCCCGGAGGTGGTGGTCCCAGAGGTGCTCGCGCCTAAGCCAGGGTGCTAAGATGAAGTTGGCGACCCCCCGCTTGAGGGACCAGTTGTTGATGACCTAGCGGCGGGGCCTTCAGAGCCAACTCCAGAGGTCAAAACTTCTGCTGTAGGACCTTCCTTGGCAGCGGCCGAGGCTATCCCGGAGGATGTCCCTAGTGCCGTGGAAGCTAAGGGGATTGCTCTTGTTGAGTGGGACCCGATTTTTGCCACGGAGAACCCGCTGGAGCCAGCGGAGAAGACCCCGGTAGGCCCAGAGCCAATCCCTTTGTCGCTGTCTATCGATAACGCCTGCTCCAGTCTTCGTCAGGACCAGCTGGCTTTTTACCACGACAGCAAGGCCCTCGAGGAGGAGCACCAAACTCTTAGGAGGTGGCCCAACTGGCTCCAATTCGAGACCAAGCTGGCGCAGTCGAGGCTGGCTGACAACAAGGAGTGGGTGAAGAAGGAGAAGGTCCGGTTGGAGTGCTGGGTTAAGCTGCTGGACGAGAGGGAAAGCATGGTGCGATTCCTCGACAACTAGTCCCGAGACATCCACAAACAGGCCATAGCTGCTAATAACGCAGCGAATGATCGCGGGGAGAAGCTCAGCGCCATCCACGACAGTCTCGTCAAGCACCGGGAGGCCCTTGAGGAGCGGGAGAAAAAGCTCAAAGATGAAGAGCAAAAACTCATGGAGCTGCGGGATGACCTCGTGAAGAGGGAGGAAGATCTTACTCAGAGGACAACTTTGGGTGACAAGAGTCTTGAGGAGCGCACCAAGAAATTGGAGGAGCACTGCGAGAAAGAGGAGAAGAAGGCCTGGCAGCAAGGGCAGGACCTCCACAGGAGGGAGAATGACATTGCTGCCAGGGAGAAGAAGGTGCAGGGCCGGGAGAAGGACTTGGTCGACCACCAGAACAAGATCCACCTCCGGGAGGAAGAGCTCGGCAAAATCGAAAGGCAGGTTGCTGAAAAGATTTAGCAGAACACCAAAGAGGTAGAGCGTCTTGCCCGAGAGAATTCGGAGCTTGCGGCAACCAGAAGATCCTTGGAGGAGATGCGAGGCTCCAGGGCTGTGGAGTCCCAAAAAGTTTGGGACTTCCTAGGCAAAGCCAACGATGTGCTAACGCCAATGGGTTTTAGTCCCGTGCATCCGGATGATCCAGAGCCGGAGCTAGACCAAGCATTGCAGGCGTTGAGTTTGGCAGGCAACAAGCTCACCAAGATGGGCGATGTCATCGCGGACCAGCTGGAAACCGAGGGACAATCCCTGGCGAAGAACGTCGCAGAATATGTGCTGACGTGCTACACAAGCCAGGACCCTCAATTCCCACTGGACCCAGTGCCTGAAGGCCCCATCGACGGAGAGGGAGAAGCCGCCCAAGCCAGCGTGTCAGAGGTTGCCCAGAAGGTCGCCTCGTTCTTCCATAGGGTCTAGGACTCTCTCTTTGTAGCTCCCGCTTGTATTCTCTCTTATATTTTCTCCAATTTTGTAATCTCTTGTCTCCAGATGAATGAAATCCAAGTTTTTTGTGAATTTCATTTTTTTGTCTTCAACACCTTTGTCCCACTTGGCCCCCTGGTAGATGTACACAATTTGATTATGAACATGTATCAAGAGGATGTAACAGTTGTTGAAGACTTGCGTGCTTCGAACTTGTAGAGTGTAGGTACGAAGTCTTCAATAGTAGAGGCCCCCTGAGGTTGTCGGAGCTTTAGTAGCTCCAGCATTGACCATCATCGGAGCTTAGTAGCTCCGGCAACAGTCTCCATCAACACGTAGAGCGTTGATAGCAAGTCCTCTGGGGTTGTCAGAGCTTGGTTGCTCCTGCGGCAACCGCTGTCAACACACGGTGTGTTGACAGCGGACCCCATTGTGGAGTCTTCCCACCATATTTTCTTCACGTTGACGGCTGGGCCCCTGGCTTTACCGGAACTTAGTAGCTCTAACGACGCTTGCTATCAATGTTAGAACATCGACAATAAGCCACCTTAGGGGATGTCGGAGCTTTAATAGCTCCGGCTTAATTCACCATCACCATGAGATCTTTATTTTTCTGGCACACTAAAGTCAAGAAAAACAGTAAAATCCATTTCCTATCTATAACTCAATTGCGACTTACTATTCCTGAGAAATTTTTAGGTCGAACACAATTCTAAATACAATTAAGTGCACTGGCTTGTTTTCTCCAGGTCCGATCATTTCTGGACTTGCCTTACTTCGGCCTGTCGGGGTATAGGTAGAGTGGCGTACTTAGGATGCATGACCAGGCTAAGTCGATAGCACACTCTGACCCTAGATTAGCTTGGCGGCATTCAGACAAGTAGACCATTAACAATGTTTAGACCCAGAAAAGTTGTCAATGCGACTTGAATTATATGTGAACTGGTTGAGCTAAAGTTTCTTAAGAATTGCACAACTTTGTTATAGACAAGAAAAAGAAAAATAAAAAATATTGAGCCTGTACAAAATAAATGCACATGGAGTCTGTTTTCACACAATGATGTCGTTCATTATAGGTCCGAGGTACAGGAGAAACAAGTACACTCTTAGGGTACAGAACCAAGCTAAGTGTGTTTCGTCTCTCGTTTGACCCAAGGTAGCTAGCTACACTTTTAGTTCTGAGACCGTGACAAGTGTTGCCTGAACTTTGCGGACCTTTTGGGGAAGGTCCGACTGTTCTCCCGGAGGAGCTACCCGACTCTGTACAATGACTCTATAACATACATCACATGTAACTATAGACTCACCTCCGTGATATTAAGTGTAGAACTTACGGAGGTGCTCAATGTTCCAAGGATTAGGGAGAGGTGTCCCATCCTCAGTTGCCAAGCGAACACATCCGAGACGGGATACTTTGATCACTCGGAAAGGTCCTTCCCAGCTGGGGGAGAGTTTGTTTAACCCTTCGCGAGTTTGTATTCTCCGTAGCACCATATCGCCTTCCTCGAGCTGTCAACTGTGAACATGCCTTTGGTGATAGGGCCGAAGAGCTTGGCGGTATCGGCATTCTGAACAGCTTCTCGGCACCTTCCCTCTTCAAGGAGGTCAAGGTCTTCACGCTGAAGCTGGTCCTGCGCGACATCGTCGAAGGTCCGGACCCAGAGTGACCCCAAGGTGATTCTGGAGGAAGGACTGCTTCAGCTCCGTACACCAGGAAGAAGGGTGTCTCTCCAGTTGACCGGTTTGAAGTTGTCCTGTTGGCCCATAGAGTGGGCGGAAGCTCTTCGATCCAGTTGGCTCCATGTTTTTCAGACGCTCATATGTGCGCGTCTTGAGTCCTTTTAGGATTTCTGCATTTGCTCTCTCGGCTTGGCCATTGCTTGCCGGGTGAGCTACGGAAGCGTAGCTGACCTGAATGTCGAGGTCTTTGCAATATCCTTGGAATGCAGAGCTTTTGAATTGGGCCCCATTATCAATTATGATCTTGTTTGGGACTCCAAATCTACATACGATGGATTGCAAGAAGTTGATAGCTGATTGCTTGTTTATTGTCACAACGTATAGGAACTTATAACCTCCGACGACTCTTGGGAAAGGTCCCAAGATATCTATCCCCCACACAGTGAAAGGCCATGTAGTAGGTATCATTTGTAGAGGCTGAGCCGGTGTGTGAATTTGTTTCACATGGAACTGGCATGCTTCGCATTTCTTCACTAGCTCAGTTGCATTCTGGAGCGTTGTAGGCCAGTAAAAGCCATGCCGGAAGGCTTTACCGACCAGCGTGGGGGAAGACGCATGGTTCCCACACTCGCCTCCATGGATTTATGCGAGGAGCTCGCAACCTTCTTCCCTTGTAATGCACCGCATTAGGACGGCGTTGGCACCACGTCGGTAGAGATCCCCTTCTACCAGTGTGTATATTTTAGCCAATCTGACTATTCGGTCAGCGGATACATTATCTCCAGGAAGGAAATTGTCTTTCAAGTAGCTCCGGATCTCCTAGATCCATGCATGGAGCTAGCTTGAGGATTTGAGTCTTGCGTGCTGGGTTGCTCGGAGCTTCCTGCAGCACCTACGACCCTTGATGGACGCCATGGTAACAGGGCCATCGGGACCGCCAGCTTCGAGGCGCTGGTCTCGCCCCCTTTGCTCAGTTCGGCAGGCTGAGCTGTAGGTTTAGACAACCTCTGGACGAAGGTTCCATCGGGAGCTGGAGCCCCGGTTGAAGCTTTCGTCGAGAGTTCATCAGCTTTAGCATTGTTGAGATGCTGGACATGGCAAAGATCCAGGACGTCAAAGTCCTTCTGAAGCTTCTGGACTTCAAGTAGGTATGCAGCTAGTTGAGGGTTGTTGCAGCAACATTCACCTTTGACTTGTTTTACAACAAGTTGTGAATCAACCTTTACCAACAGCTGCTTTACACCATACGATAGTGCCACCTTGAGTCCATAAATTAGTGCTTCATACTCCACCATGTTGTTGGTCGCCTTGAAGTCAAGGTGCACCATGTATTTAACCTTCTCCCCGGTCGGAGCGAGGAGAAGGACTCTAGCTCTGGCCCCTTGATTCTGCACAGAGCCGTCGAAGTAGAGAGTCCAGTGAGGCTCAGTGAAGACTGGAACCTTGGGTTCCGACTTCTGCTCACTGGGGCCCCCTGGATTTGATGGAGAGGGGGTCCATTCCGCCACGAAGTCCGCCAATGCTTGACTCTTGATCGCTTGTCTTGGGACGAATTCAAGGTTGAACTCGGCTAATTCCGCTGCCCACTTTGCTATGTTCCCAGTGGAATTGGTGTTATGCAAGATTGCACGTAGTGGATAAGAGGTTACCACTAAAATCTTGTGAGCTTGGAAGTAGTGTCGGAGCTTCCTAGAGGCAATAAGAACTGCGTAAAGCAGCTTATGCACCTCCAGGTACCGAGTCATTGCGTTATGGAGTACTTTGCTGATGAAGTACACTAGGCGCTGGACCGTCCGGACCCCCCCCCCCCCCCCCGAAGGGGCCTAGAGCTTCCTCCTCATCTACCCGGACCCTCCCGGAGGGTCCGGATCTTGTTCGGGAACCTCCAAATTCCGGTTGGAGGAACTCGGAGCTTCCGCTGAAGTGATCCCGACCCTCCCGGAGGGGTTCAAATCTTCTTGTTTAGCAGTAGTGACTCCCTCATTTGAAGGAGATGGATCCTTCGACATCTCGCCTTGAGGATCAGGGTCTGGGAGCTGGGACCCAGACTCGACTTCAGGTAGCTCCGGACCCTCCTGAAGGGGTCTGGATTCCTGAACTGGAGATGGTTCTGGTCTTTCTGCAACCAAGACCGTGCTGACAACTTCGTCAGTTGCCGAAGTGTAAAGCAGTAGTGGCTCACCAGGGTTCGGAGCTACCAAGGTTTGTAGGGTGGTGAGGAGCTGCTTCAACTCCTGGAATGCCTTTTCTGCTTCTTCAGACCATTGGAATGGTCCGGACTTCCTCAATAGCTTGAAGAAGGGTAGCGCCCGTTCTGCCAGTCTTGAGATGAACCAGCTGAGGGCAGCTAGACATCCAGTCAGCTTCTGGACGTCTTTGATGCGGGCTAGTGGCCGCATGTCTTCAATAGCTTTTATCTTCGCCGAATTTGTTTCTATTCCTCGATGGTTCACCAAGAAACCAAGAAGTTTTCTGGAGCTAACCCCGAAGACACACTTGTCCGGGTTCAGCTTCGTGCGAGTGACTCATAATTTGTCGAAGACAGCTTGCAAGGTGTCAAGGAATGAGTCCTTGTTCTTAATCTTGACGACGATGTCATCGACATACACTGCCACTATGTCTCTAATGAGCTCTCCAAAAGTTTTGTACATAGCTCGTACAAATGTTGAAGCAGCATTTTTGAGACCGAATGGCATGGCAGTATAACAATATGATCTATCTACTATGATGAAGGAGGTATGCTCTTCATCTTCCGTAGACATTCTGATTTGATGGTACCCAGAATATGCATCTAGGAAACACAGTAATTCACACCCGGAGGTGGAATCCACTATCTGATATATTCTAGGTAGTGGGAATGGATCTTTGGACATGCCTTATTCAATGTAGTGTAGTCGATACACATCCGAAGCTTCCCGTGGGCCTTGGGTACAACGATTGGGTTTGCCAGCCATTTTGGGTGGAAGACTTCTCGGATGAATCCAACTTCGAGCAACTTCTTCACTTCTTGTTGTATGAAGTTCTGTCGCTCTACTGATTGCCTCCGAGGCTTCTGATGTACAGGCCGAGCGTCGGGATAGATCTTCATATTATGCTTGATTACTTCCCTAGGGATCCCAGGTATTTGTGACGGTTGCTAGGCAAACACGTCGACGTTAGCCCGGAGGAAAGTGATGAGCGCGAGTTCCTATTTGTCAATCAGACCTCCTGATATACGGGTGGTCTGAGCGGCGTCGGAACCGATTTGGACGACTTTGACGGGAATGTCGGTGTCGCCGCTTGGTTGCACGCAGGGTGCAGAGGTTGAGCCTTAATGACGAATGCTCAGGGGTTTCAGAGCTTGCTCCTTTCCGGATTCTTCCTCCTGCGCTGTAGCAAGCGCGTGGAGTTCTTCCAGAGCTGTCACTCCAGCGGTGCGATCTCCACGGATCTGGAGAACACAAGATGTTGTTGGCATCTTCAACACCAAGTAGCCATAGTGAGCAGCAGCCATGAAGTTGTATAAGGCTGGCCTGCCCAAAATGGCGTTGAAGCGTAGGTTGATCTGCGCCACGTCGAAGACCAACTTCTCAGTGCGGTAATTCTCCTGGGTCCCGAAGGTCACCGAAAGAGTAATTGCATCGAGTGGGGTTATGACCCCTGGACCTACTCCGGAGAAAGTTCAGGAGGGGCGAAGGTCCGAAGGTCGGAGCTGAAGCTTGATGAAAGCTTTGAAGCTTAAGAGGTTCAGCCCCGATCCTCCGTCCACCATTACATGGTGGAGTTGGATGTTGTTGATGGTCGGAGATACCATCAATGGGAGTTGGCCAGCTCCGATCATATTCCGAGGGCAGTCTGATGCATCAAAAGTGATGGCAGTGTCCATCCACTTTTGGTGCGGTTCCGCCCTGGCGGTTGGAGCTACTGAGGCCATGTCCCGCCGCGTGGTCTTGAGGACCTGGCGGGAGGTGATGTCCCACGAACCACCAAAGATGGTGTTCATGGTTTTCTGACGTTCATTGTCGGAGACGTCGGAGTTGTCATCGACGGAGGTGTAAACAGCCTTCAAGACCTTTTTATGGTCCTGAAAGCCTAACTCCTCTTCAGCCAGAGCTTCGTCGACTTTCTGTTTTCCTTCCCTTTGATAGAAAGGAACTTCTTCCCGACGCTTGTTGTAGCACTCGGTAAGGTTCTGGACCTCCCGGCAGTCTTCCAGGTTGTGGCTGTTCAACTTATGTATAGGACACCACATCTTGGAGCTGCCACCGTCTTCAGATGACGGCCGAGGTCGTTTCTCGGGGCGTGGCCCCCGGCCACCCGGAGCTGCGGCAACTGCAGCAGTAGGTGTGTCGGCCGACGGCTTTTTCTTACCGTTGGACTTTTTCTTCTTTTTGCCACTCTCGGAGGTAGTGGCTTCACCCTTGGAGGATTTTTTATTGCCCTCCAGATGTGGTTGGGAGTGGATTTCACGGCCCTCCGCAGCTTTGGCGCATTTGTCTGCCAAGCTGAAGAGTTCCGTGATGCTGGTGATCTCCTTGGTCGCCAGCTTCTCCAGCATCTTCTTGTCTCATACGCCCTATCTAAATGCACAATAACAGAGGCACTGGAGATAGAAGGAATATTGTTTCGTACCTGGGAGAACCTCTAGATGAAGGATCGTAGGGACTCTCCCCCCTTCTGCTTGACAGTGGTTGGGTGTATGAACTCCTAAAATTGGCGGTGAACTGTTGGCACAGTTCCGCCCAACTGTTGATGGAATCGGGCAGAAGGCTCATGAAACAGGACCTGACAGTCCCAGTCAAAGCCACGGGGAAGTAGTTGGCCATTATGGCCTCGTTGCCTCCGGCCGCAAGGATTGCGGTGGAGTAGATTTGAAGAAACTCAGTTGGATTGATAGTTCCGTCAAATTTCTCCGGCAGGTGAGGCCGGAACTTTTTTGGCCATCTGACCATGCGTAGGTGCATGGCCAGGGCAGAATAGCCTCCTCCTACTCCCTCGGGAGCAGGACTGTCCCGATCCTCTCGCCTTTCGCGAGCGCGCTTGATATGGACGTGACCATATTGTTGACGGTAATGGCGATCAAGCTCCGCCCGGAGGTCGTGAGTTGAAAGTCTGGTTACCGTATGGGTGTGTCGCGCCCCGGAAGGTAGCGACGTCGCTTGTTGAGACGCAGCACGCCTCCTATGTTGGGAAGCGTGCGAACCAAGTCTGTCCGACACGATCCGATGCTGCGATGGAGCCTGTCCCGAGGGGGGAGGACCTTGGTTGCTGATGCGATCGGCTGCTGCTGCAACCAAATGTTCCACATCAGCCCTCCACTGCTCCATTGCACCCTGGGATGCACCTGGAGGTGGTGGGCGTTGGAGAAGAGCACGCGCGGCATGGAGCGCATGTTCAGGGTTGTTGTTAGCCGATGCCGTGACCGACGCAGATGCTCCATCCCGCTGTCTAGCTTGATTTGCCGATGCGGACGGTGGCGGCGGAGGCATGACTCCTGCTGGAGCCGCAATACCTGCTAGCTGCTGCACATTGGAGGGATTGCCTCTAGTAGGTTGCGCTGCAGGGTTGCCGTTGGACGATCCAATAGCAGAGTTCACTATCTTTGAATCTCGGGCACGCCCCTACCTGGTGCGCCAATTGTTGGAGGGTTTTTCCGGTAATTCTCCCGGTACTACTGTTGGTAGCCCGCGGAGTTTGTAGTTTGGTATTGGGCGCGCAGAGGTTCAGAAGACGTTGACAAGTAGACACAAGGGTTTACGTGGTTCGGGCCGCCTGAGCGTAATACCCTACTCCACGGGGTGTGTAGTTGTTGTATTGAGCATCTAATAGTCGAGAGCTTCTAGCTTCGGAGAGTCCGAGAGAAGCCCTTTGTGTATCGTCGACCAATCCTTTTATAGTACAAGGACTGGTCGTTACACCGTTAGCCCGACCCGACATGTGGCCCTGGCGGTTACTGATGCTTAATACACAATTAATGAGATTAATTACCCTTAATAGCGTGGTAACGGATCTTGACAGTGCCGTTACTGGTATTAAGGGCCTTCCGATCGTGTGTCATTAATATGGTATTAATGACACTTAATCGGGTCTTGAAGTCTTTGATTGTCCCTTGAAGGTCCGAGCCATTGGGGGTCCACCAGTCTGATTGTTGAGGTTGAAGGTCTGGCGGTTGGACACATGGCGGCTTTGGAGCTTTCCGTCTGGGACGGGTAGGTCCAGTGTAGATGTACACGTGTTGGTACCGGAGCTTCCCTCTGTCAGGGGTTAGGTCCGGGGGTGCCGCACATGTGTTTAGCTCGGAACTATCCCATGTGCGGGATGTAGGTCCAGTTGCAGTATACACGTGGCAGCACCGGGGCTGACCATAGATGGGAGGCAGGTTCGGTCCCGTATGACACATGGGGCCTTCGCAGGTCTTCAACTCAGACAGGTGAAGTTCCTTTGGTCTTTTTGTAGTCCCGAGGGGTATACGATACGCAGGGTACTGACAGACACCCATGGCAACTAATGGCCATCTCGATCTCAACGAAGATGGTCCAAATATGGATCAAAAGGTATTTCGATCCATGATTGGTTCATTACTTTATTTATGTGCATCTAGGCTAGATATCATGCTTAGTGTTTGTATGTGTGCAAGGTTTCAAGCCGCACCTAAAGAGTGCCATTTAATAGCTGTAAAAAGAGTTTTAAGATACCTTGTGCACACACCTAACTTGGGCCTTTGATATCCCAAAGGATCCAAGTTTAACTTAATAGGATATTCCGATGCCGACTATGCAGAATGCAAATTCGATCGAAAGAGCACGTCAGGAACTTGCCAATTTCTTGGCGGATCTTTAGTTTCATGGTCATCTAAAAAGCAAAACTCCATTGCTCTTTCCACAGTCGAAGCGGGGTATGTTGCAGCCGGTAGTTGTTGCGCACAACTATGATGCGACAAACTCTAAGGGATTATGGTTATAATCTGGACCATATTCCACTCCTATGTGATAATGGAAGTGCTATAAAAATTGCACACAATCTAGTAGAACACTCAAGAACTAAGCAGATAGACATTTGTCATCATTTTCTAAGAGATCATTCACTAAAAGGTGATATAGTTATTTCACATGTTAGAACTGAAAAACAACTTGTAGATATATTTACAAAGCCACTAGATGAAAAGAAATTTTGTGAGCTAAGAAATGAACTAAATATACTTGACTCTCGAAACGTGGCTTGAAACACTGCATACCTGCTTGAATCTTCAAAGTTTACGTACTTTTTGAAAGACTATCCCTTATCTCGTTTTTCTCTTGAAAACTATTTAAATTAGTGAATCTTGGTGAATTATGATCATTCTATGATTGTTGATTGCTTACCGGTCATGTTCATCAAGATGTCCTTTAGATCACTATAGGACTAGTCCGTTCTCTCAGACTAGTCCAACTCTGGTCCGACATACCGGACTTGTCGGCCCTATACCGGACTATTCTGTATTTCTAGGGTTTAAACCCAACCCAATGCCCAGACTTCGTCTTCCTCCCCTCACAATCACATTGCTTTCTCTCTCCTTAAAACCTAGCTCCCAAGGTGATTTTCGCTTTGGTCCACCAAAATCGAAGTTTTCTCCACTAGAAATCTTCTCCTCACCTCGAAGCTTCAAAACTTCAGACTAATTCGCACCCTGCTCCGCTCCTTCAACCTCAAATCTTTGATTTTTGGTAAAAATCTCACTTAACCCTAGTTCTCACCTTTCCTTCAATCTTGCTTATTTTTCTTGATTCCTAGGGCATACATTACCTTTCTAGATGTATTCCTACTTGTTTTGCATCAATTATAGCTAAATTTATTGAAAATAGGAAGTTAGGGTTCATACGGCAGTCCGGTTTCTAGTGCGGACAAGTCTAGTCTTTCGGACAATTCCGCAGTCCGAAAACGGACAAGTCCGGTACCCTAACAAATTGAACATCTGAATTTTTATTTCCACAAAGTCTACAATCCATTCTTATCAATCCTTGAATTCCCCTGTCAGGCACGATGTCGTCAACTTTTGAGGACAACTCATCTGATTATAAAGCCGAGCGTGACCGTGAAAGGGTACAACAAGCCAATGAGAGAGTAATGACTACAATGCTCACTTCTCTCCTCCCGACGATGCTCTTCCTAAGAAAAGGATAGTGGTAGTGAGGAAAGCTCTAAGCAAGGATGATGCTGGTGCCAGCTCAACGATACCCAGAAGGAGTGCCAACAAAGGGAAAGGACTTGCAAGTGATCATATTGGTCCGTTGAAGATGAAGGCCCCTATTCACCGCAACAGGCAGCCTTCAAATGATGATTTTACTTAAAAGGGAAGTGAACTGGTTGATAAATACAAAAAGATTGAAGCCTATGAGCAACCTAAGCAGTCAACTGATCCAAGGTTCTGGAGAAACTTTCATACTGACTATTATGAGCATGTTTACTTGAAGATGAGGAACCCAGTGATTTAAAGTCAGTGGGTCAATGCCACCTACCTCCAATCCAAGAAGTGCCAAGCTTATCAAGAGGTCCTGGCAACATTGGAGGGGCATGGTTTGAAGAATCTTCTATCCTTCCGATATAATTGGAACAATGAAATCATCACCCAATTTTACTCTACTCTCTACTTCGCCCGTGATGATGGGGGTAAGATGATTTGGATGACACATGGATCCATGTATAGTGTCACCTATGAAGAGTTTGCAAGGATAATACATCTTGAGAATTCCTTGGACAATGATCTTATAATTCACAATATAAAGCCTCCGGAGAAGGAAGAGCTAGAATTCCTCTATGATACAAGAATACCTTACAAGACTCCAACTACCAAGTATTTGAAGCCATTCTTTGCAGTCTTGAATAGAATTCTAAGGAAGACCATAGCTCCCAAGGAAGAAGATGTAGGAACCATCCAAGGGACTTTAAGGACCTTGATGAAAGTGATCAGACCGAGAAGAACTTTCAATGTCTTTGAGTACATCTACAATGACATTGTGAACATCTCCATTACTCCAAACATGTCGTGTGGCTATGCACCTTACATCATGTTCATGATTGAGAAGGTCACCGACCTTGAGTTTGTTAAGGATGCTGACCACACAGACCTCAAGCCCCAAAAGCCAACAATATACACCGTTCCCTTTGCTCCTGCCTCACCTACAATGGAACAGAGATCTAAGCATGCTCATGAAGGCACAAGGACTCCAGCTGCTACATCTGCTCCTCCATCCTCCAAAGAGTCCTCTAGTGGTGTGCTAAAATTGCTTTCCTCCATCTTTGCATCCTGCCGCAAAGTGGAAATTAAGCAGCACAAGGAGAGTTTGGTTAGGAAAAGACATCAAAGATACATGAATGTCAACATCAAAGCTATTTGTGAGAAGCTAGAAATTGAGCCAGTGGGATCACCTCAAATTTCAGAGGATTCACAACAAGATATCACTGAGATGGGATCCCCTCACTGAGCAAGAGTTGAGCTCATTTGGACTAGCTGGTGTCTCCGCTCCTCCTCCTCAACGTGGACTTGAAGAGGAAGATGAAGAGAGGACCGAGTGTGAGGGAGGCAGTAGCGAAGAGTGATTCCACTCAATTTTTTCCTTTTTGGTGCTTTGATGCCAAAGGGGGAGAGATTGAGACTAGTAACTTATATTGTAACCATAAGTACTAGTGATCGAGGACATGTATCTTTATTTTGAATTATTGTAATCTCCTTTGGATGTGCCTATGTTATTCAACATGAATGTGTGATGCTTATTCAATACTGATGTGATAGTTGATTTTATATTTGATATGTTCTTATCTTTTGGCACGTCACAATATTTGATCACACACTCTATAGGCACCCCACCGTAAAGAGTGCATATATGTGAGAAGTTTTTATTGTTCAATTGTCATTCTCATATATGCACACTTTATGAAAATCAAGTTTTACTCTAATTGTGAAATCTCAATTGGTTGGCACCAATCACAAAAAGGGGGAGATTGAAAGTGCATCTAGGCATTCCCTTGTGTGTTTTAGACGATTAATGAAAAACAAATGAGATCCTAATGAACTTGTTGAGATGAATGCAGGTCAACTAAGATGAGATAGTTTGGTGCACTCAAAAAGTGAAAAATGAAGTGATGAAGAAAAAGGAGAAGGCCCAATTGATGGATAAAGCACAAAGTAGACTTAATTGTATATGATGTGTATGAGAGACACATCCCAATAGCTCAAGTCTTTGCATAGGGGTTGTCGGTTGTTTTGATCCGGCAGATCTCCCGACACTACTAAAAGTGTTTGCGGAGTTTGAAGTTCGGTGTGGGCGCGCGAAGATTCAAGAAGGTGAAATGTAAAATGACACAGGAGACACAAAGATTTACGTGGCTCGGGCCGCCTGAGCGTAATACCCTACTCCACGGGGTGTGTTGGTGTTGTATTGGATGTATGAACTCAACTCAGGTGACGTGAGTTGAGAGCGCGTGTGAGCCGATCAGACCAGATCAGATCAGATCAGATGATCAGAGCCCCTCTATGTATCGTCGACCTGTCCTTTTATAGTACAAGGACAGACCGTTACAAGTTGGCCTGGCCTGACATGTGGCCCCGGCGGTTACTAATATTGATACACATTTGATGCGCTTAATTACCCTTAATGACCGAGTTACGGGCTTTGACAGCGCCGTTACTGGTAATAAGGGTCGTCCAATCGTGTGTCATTAACATAGTATTAATGACACTTAATCGGGTCTTGAAGTCCTTGATTCCCCTTTGAAGATCCGGAGTCGTTGTGGATTCTACCGGAGGTTTGAGGCTGAAGATCCGACGGTTGGACACGTGGCAGCTCCAGAGCATACTGTGGGGAACAGATAGGTTCGGTGCCACCAGACATGTGTCAGTTCCGGAGCTTCCCTCGGTCTGGGGTTAGGTCTGGGGGTGCTGTTATGGTACATAGCCCGGAGCTTCCCCCTTGTGGGCGGTAGCTCCGGTTTGATGGTACACGTGGCGACCCTGGGACTAACCATGTTGGGGAAGCGGGTCCGGTTATGTCTGACATGTGGGCCTCTGAAGGTCTTCAAATCAAGTAGATGACATTTCCTTGAGATCTTTGCAATCTCAAGGGGTATACGGTACCCAGGATACTGATAGTGGCCCCCTGGGCCCACCTCTGGGGAAGACCCCTTGGGTGAAGTCATTCCGCTGGAGGTGGGTCCATCCTTCGACTTTTGAGTCGAGTCTTCAAAGGTCTTCAGATGTGCCGTTGGCGATAGTTTTGGAGTTAAATCCTCGCCACATGGCATATCCCGGGTGCGGCAAATGAGATCTTTCGCGTGCAGATCTCACACAATTGAAGGTCGCCGGTTCCCAATACGAAAATCGTATCGGTTCTGCGCGCCTTGTCAGGCCGCCGCCTTCGGGCTTCCCGCCTTTAATGATTACAACCGTTCGCCTGGGTAAGAACCTCGACTTGATCGTCGGGGTGGTCCCAGGCCCTCTTGTCATCGGTAGGGTGAAATTTTTGAATAGTATCTTTGGCTTCCCTGCGGTTTCCATCCAAGCGTTGCGGGGGCTTACTTAAGAAGGAAAGCGCGCACCGTCTGGGGTTCTTTACACCTCTCATCTGAACTTGCGCTCAAACTCCCAAACTTGTGCTTGCTTTTCCTCCCTTGCCTCGCTGTGCTGCGATGGAGTTGGGTCTCCGCGAGAGCCGCTTGAAGACCGAAGGTGACCTGAAGAAGGTCCGGGCCCTCATGGGGTGGTCCCCAGACTTCTTCTACCTGGTCCGCGCCGGGGGAAAGCTCCCATTCGAGAAGGAGCACGCCGGCGAGATGGTGTACTTTTTTGCGTACGCCATGGTGGGATTGATCCCACCTTTTTCCTCCTTTTTCTTGATGCTGCTAGACTTCTATGGTCTGCAGTTGTACCACCTTGGCCCCCACTCCATTCTTCTAGTGTCTGTCTTCGTCCACTTCTGTGAAATGTGGGTGGGCATCCCCCCTGCATTGAGCTTTTCTGGACCTTCTTCACCGTCCATACCACCGGAAGGAGTGATGAGTACCTTGGCTTCTACTACTTTGTGAAGCGCAAGAAGTGCCCATTCAAGTACCTCTGGTCGTTTCCCTCTGGAAAGTGGGATGATTGGAAGAGAGATTGGATAGTCATCCGGGTGGAGGAGCATGAGAAGCTGGAGCTACCCGAAGGCCTCCCCAACATCGACACTGCAGTCTAGAGTGAAGCTCCGGTGCTGTCGGATGCCTTCAATCCTGCTCTGACCAGGATCCGCCATTGTGTGGAGGGAGGATTAACTCCTCAGGTGGTATTTTGCAATTTCCTGGTCAACAGGTGGGCACCGCTGAAGAGGAGAGAAAAACTTGCTTGGTCCCTCAACAGTGTGATGGACGACGACCGGGTTGAGACCGGGCTGAAGTCCAACATGGAGGGGGCTACCTTGGAGTTTCATCTCAAGAAGTTCCAGCACGGCATCGACGTCGCGGGTTCCAGCACGGCATGGAAGTACAGTTCAGCAGGGAGCTCCGGCGGACGATGCCGGTGCTTGACGACCTCGGTGTCGTCGAGAGACGATCGACTGCCAGGGTGGTGATCCCTGGGGCTTCTGAAGGTGGCTCCGCCCCTGCCCCAAAGCCAAGGACCGAAGTCGTCGGTAAGGGAAAGGAGCTGACGGCCGAACCCTCGAGCAGGAAGAGGAAGCTAAAGCATGCCGACGGAAGGTCCATCAGGCCTGCACCCTCTGCAGCAGCTCCTTCTCCCTAGAGGGGGAGGTCTTCTACAACTGCGGCAGTGTCTTCCCGGGGTGCTAGCTCCGGGCATGTGACTCTAGTACCAGGGCCAGCTGAGGTCTCTGGGTCCGGAGGTCCTTCCCGGTCGAGGGGGGGCCTCGACTAAGGAAATGCCCGCGGCTGCAACAAGTTTTGGGGGGCCTTCCAGAGCTACCACGCCGGCGGCGGCCATGGTCAGTCCAGAACGCCCGGGAAAGAGATTCCGTGCAAGCTGGTGCGGAAGCCTTCTGAGGTAATTTTTAATCTTTACCTCAGACAGTTGTTTTGTTGTAGTAACTGTTTTTTAAGTTTCTTCATCCATCATCTGCAGCGTCCACAAGAAGAGGAGTGAGGCTCCGCCCTCAGCCACAACAGTTGAAGCTGTGAGGGCGGAGGCTTCTGCTCTTGTCCCGGTGCTGCCCCAAGTGGTGGATGAAGCTGCGGCAGCTCCGGCGCCAGCTGTCGTGTTCATGGACCTCGACTCGTCCCCCGAGACTCCCGTGGTAGCGCCGGACCACGGGAGAGAAGATGCGCCAGCGGCACCTGCCCCGGAGGATGAAGCCCCGGGTCTTGATGCTGAGATGTTGGAAGCTTCGGCCGCTGAGCCAGAGGAAGCAGTGATTCTGGCCCCAGAGCTGGAAATTGCCGAAGCCCCGACGGTTGAGCCGGAGGTTATTGAAGTCCCGGCGAGCGAGCCAGATGTTGAGGAAGTCCCGGCGGTTGAGTCGGCTACCTCCGAAGCTCCGACCTCAGAGCTGGTTGCCACTGAAGCTCCGGCTGCAGAGCCGGTTGCAGTTGAAGACCTTCCGGCGCCTGAGCCAGTTGAGGTTGAAGCTCCGGTCTCAGGGCCGGTTGTCGTTGACCCTCCGGCGCCCGAGCCGATTGTTGCGGAGGCATCAGCACTCGAACCCATGATGGTCGAGGCGCCAACACCCGAGCCACCAGCAGAGGAGGAGCCCAGACCGGAGCCGGAAGTAGCCCCTACCCCAGAAGTGATGACGACGGAGGTGCCTGCTGCTGAGCCAGGGTGCCCTGATGAAGTCGCTGGCCCCCTGCCTGAGGGGGCAAATGAAGACCTGGCGGCAGGGCCTTCGGAACCACTTGCGGAGGTCGAAACTTCTTCTGCGGGACCCTCCTCGATGGCAACTGAGGCTATCCCAGAGGACGGCCCTAGTGTCGTGGAGGATCAGGGGACCACTCTTGTGGAGTGGGACCCAATTTTTGTAAGCGAGAACCCGCTGGAACCAGCGGAGGAGACTCCAGCAGGTCCGGATCCTATTCCCCTATCATTGTCCATTGACAACGCTTGCTCCAGTCTGCGTCAAGTCCAGCTGGCGTTCTACCACGAGAGCAAGGCTCTTGAAGAGGAGCGCCAAACCCTTAGGAGGTGGCGTAATCGGCTCTACTTCGAGACCAAGCTGGCGCAGTCGAGGCTGGCAGACGACATGGAGTGAATCAAACAGGAGAAGGTCCGCCTGCAATACTGGAGCAAATTATTGGATGATAGGGAGAGCTTGACTCGTGCCCTCGACACTCGATCCCGGGCCATTTATGAGCAGGCCAAGGAAACTAATAGTGCGGCTGATGATCGCCAGGAAAGGCTTGAAGCCATTAACACTAGCCTCATCAAGCGCCGGGAGGCACTTGAGGAGAGGGAGAAGAAGCTCGAAGACGAAGAGCAAAAACTCCTAGAGCCGCGGGATGATGTCTTGAAGAGGGAGGATGAGCTCGCCGAAAAGGTGGCTCTGGCTGACAAGGGCCTCGAGGAACGCACCAAGAAGTTGGAGGAGCGTTGCATTGAGGAGGAGGAGAAGGCCTGAGTGCGAGGGCAGGAACTCTACAAGCAAGAATGTGCCGTCGCTGCCAGGGAGAAGAAAGTTAAGGGCCGGGAGAAGGACCTGGTCGACCGCCGGAACAAGATCCACCTCCGGGAGGAGGAGCTCGGAAAACTCAAGAAGCAGGTTGCTGAAAAGATTCAACAAAATGCCAAAGAGGTTGAGCGCCTTGCTCGTGAGAATTCTGAACTGGCGGCGGCCAAAAGATCCTTAGAGGAACTGAAGGGCTTGAGGACTGCGGACTCCCTACAGGTTTGGGAGTTCCTGAGCAAAGCCAACAACGCGCTGACACCAATGGGCTTCAGTCCCGTGCATCCGGATGATCCGGAGCCGGAGCCGGACCTGGCGTTTCAAGCGTTGAGCTCGGCGGGTGACAAACTCTCCAAGGTGGGTGACGCCATCGCGAAACAGTTGGAGGCTAAGAGGCAGTCCCTGGCGAAGAACGTCGCAGAGTATGTGCTGACGTGCTACACCAGCTGGGATCCCCAATTTGCTCTGGACCCGGTGCTTGAAGGTCCCGTCGAAGGAGAAGGTGAAGCCACCCGAGCCAACGTGTCGGAGGTTGCTCAGAAGGTCGCCCAGTTCTTCCATAGGGTCTAGGACCATCTCTGTAGCTCCCACTTGTATTCTCTCTTTTTCTTCCCCAATTTTGTAATCCCTTGTCTCCAGATGAATGAAATCCACAATTTGTTAATGAATTTCATTTTTTGTCTTCAACACTTCTGTCTTCACTTGGCCCCCTGGTAGATGTACACAATTTGATTGTGAACATGTACCAAGAGGATATTTTATTTTGTTGAAGACTCGTTTGCTTTGAACTTGTAGAGCGTAGGTCCGAAGTCTTCGATAGTGAAGGCCCCCTGAGGTTGTCGGAGCTCAGAAGCTCCGGAATTGACTACCGTCAGAGCTTAGTAGCCCCGGCAATAGTCCCTATCAACGCGTAGAACATCGATAGTTAGCCCTCCGGGGTGTTGGAGCTTAGTAGCTCCGGCAGTGACCTTTGCCAATGCGTAGCTTGTCGGCAACAGACTCCGCTTGTGGGGTCTTCTCACCATCTTTTATTCTGCGTCGACGGCTGGCCCCCCTAGCTTTGCCGGAGCTTGGTTGCTCTGGTAATGCTCGTTTTCAATGTTTAACATCGATCACAAGCCACCTAGGAGGAGTCGGAGCTTTGTTAGCTCCGGCTTTTCTCCATCAACGTGGATTCTTTATTTTTCCTGCACACTGAAGCCAAGAAAAATAGTAAAATTCGCTCCTTACCTATAACTTAGTCGCGGCTTACGATTCCCAAGAAAGTTTTAGGTCAAACACAATTCTGAATACAACTGAATGCGTTGCCTTCTTTCTTCCAGATCCAATTGTACTTGGACCCGCCTTACTTCAGCCTGTCGGGTTGTAGGTAGAGTGGCGTACTTAGGGTGCTTGACCAGGCTAAGTCGATAGCACACTCCGGCCCTAGATTGGATTGGTGGCATTCAGGTGAGTGGGCCATGAACAATATTTGAATCCAAAAGAATTGACAATACAACTCGAATTGTACATGAACTGGTCGAACTAAAATTTCTTAAGAATTGCACAACTTTATTATAGACAAGAAAGAGAAAAATAAAAAATGTTGAGCTTGTACAAAATAAATGCACGTGGAGTCTGTTTCACATGAAGATGTCTTTCATTATAGGTCTGGGGTACAGGGGAAACAAGTACACTCTTAGGGTACGGAACCAGGCTAAGCGTGTTTCATTTCTCGGTCACCCATGGTAGCTAGCCACACTTTTAGTCCTGAGACTATGACAAGTGTTGCTTGAACTTTGCGGACCTTTTGGGAAAGGTCCGGCTGTTCTCCCAGAGGAACTACCCGACTCTGTACAATGACTCTATAACATACACCTCAAGTTACTATAGACTCACCTCCGTGATATTAAGTGTAGAACTTACGGAGGTGCTCAATATTCCAAGGATTTGGGAGAGGTGTCCCATCCTCGGTAGCCAAGCGAACGCTTCCCGGAATGGGATACTTTAATCACTCGGAAGGGCCCTCCCAGCTGGGGGAGAGTTTGTTTAACCCTTCTCTGGATTGTATTCTCTGTAGCACCAGATCACCTTCCTCAAGCTGTCAGTTGTGTACATGCCGCTGATGATAGCGCCGAAGGGCTTGGCGGTATCGAGCATTCCAAACAGCTGCTTGGCACCTTCCCTCCTCAAGGAGGTCTAGGTCTTCACGCCGGAGCTGGTCCTGCGTGGCTTCGTCTAAGGTCCGGACCCGGAGTGACCCCAAGGTGATTTCCGGAGGAAGGATTGCTTCAGCTCCGTACACCAGGAAGAAGGGTGTCTCTCCAGTTGACCGGTTTGGAGTTGTCCTGTTGGCCCATAGAGTGGGCGGAAGTTGGCTCCATGTTTTTTCAAGCGCTCATAGGTGCGCGTTTTGAGTCCTTTCAGGATTTCAGCATTTGCTCTCTCAACTTGGCCATTGCTTGCCGGGGGAGCTACAGAGGCGTAGCAAACTTGAATGCCGAGGTCTTCGCAATATCCTTGAAATGCAGAGCTTGTGAATTGGGTCCCATTATCAGTAATGATTTTGTTTGGGACTCCAAATCTGCATACAATGGACTGCAAAAAGTTGATAGCAGATTGCTTGTTTATTGTCACAACTGGAGTTGCTTCCGGCCACTTGGTGAACTAGTTAATGGCGACATACAGGAACTTGTAACCTCCGACGGCTCTTGCGGAAGGTCCCAAGATGTCCATCCCCCACACAGCGAAGGGCCATGTAGGAGGTATCATTTGTAGAGGCTGAGCCGGTGTGTGAATTTGCTTTGCATGAAATTGGCATGCTTCGCATTTCTTGACCAGCTCAGTTGCATCCTGTAGTGCTGTAGGCCAGTAGAAGCCATGCCGGAAGGCTTTACCGACCAGCGTGCGGGAAGACGCGTGGTTCCAACACTCGCCTCCATGGATTTCTGCGAGGAGCTTGCAGCCTTCTTCTCTTGTGATGCACCGCATTAGGACGCCGTTGGCACCGCGCCGGTAGAGATCCCCTTCTACCAACGTGTATCTTTTAGCCAATCTGACTACCCGGTCAGCGGATACATCATTGTCAGGAAGGATGTTGTCTTTCAAGTAGCTCCGGATCTCTGAGATCCATGCATCGGAGCTAACTTGAGCATTTGAGTCTTGCGTGCTGGGTTGCTCAGAGCTTCCGGCAGAACCTACGACCCTTGATGACTGCCATGGTAATAGGGCCATCAGGACCGTCAGCTTCACGATGCTGATCTCGCCCCCTTCACTCAGTTCGGCAGGCTGAGCTGTGGGTTTTGACAACCTTCGGACAAAAGTTCTGTCAGGAGCTGGAGCTCCGGTTGACGCTTTCGTCGAGAGTTCGTCGACTTCAGCGTTGTGGACACGCTGGACGTGGTGGAGGTCTAGGACTTCGAAGTCCTTCTGAAGCCTCTGGACTTCAAGGAGGTAAGCAGCTAGCTGGAGATTGTTGCAGGAGCATTCACCCTTCACTTGTTTAATGATGAGTTGTGAATCTCCCTTGACCAGCAGCTGCTTGACACCGTATGATAGTGCTAACTTTAGTCCGTAGATGAGTGCTTCGTACTCCGCCATGTTGTTGGTCGCCTTGAAGTCAAGGTGTACCATGTATTTTACCTTCTCCCCGGTTGGTGCGAGGAGAAGGATTCCAGCTCTGGCCCCCTGCTTTTGCATGGAGCCGTCGAAGTAGAGGGTCCAGTGAGGCTCGGTGAAGACCAGATCCTTGTGTTCCGACTTCTGCTCACTGGGACCCCCAGGGTTTGATGGAGAGGGAGTCCATTCCGCCACAAAATCTGCCAATGCTTGACTCTTGATTGCTTGTCTTGGAATGAATTCGAGATCGAATTTGGCCAATTCCGTTGCCCACTTTGCAATATTCCCAGTTGAATTGGGATTATGCAAGATTGCTCGAAGTGGGTAAGAAGTCACCACTGAAATCTAGTGAGCTTGGAAGTAATGGTAAAGCTTCCTGGAGGCGATAAGAACTGCATAGAGCAGCTTATGCACCTCTAGGTATCGAGTCTTGGCGTCATGAAGTACTTCACTGATGAAGTACACTGGGTGCTAGATGGTCCGGACCCTCCTGGAGGGGCCCGGAGCTTCCTCTTCATTGACCCGGATCCTCCCGGAGGGATCCAGACCTTCTTCGGGGACCTCCGGGTCCTTGCTGGAGGGACCCGAAGCTTCTTCAGAAGCGACCTAGACCCTGCCGGAGGGGTCTGGGTCTTCTGAAGTAACTTCTTGTGGACTCCAGTCTGGGAACTGGGACCCAGACTCGCTTTCAGGAACCTCCGGACCCTCCCGGAGGGGTCTGGATTCCTGAGCATGGGATAGTTCTGGTCTCTCCGCAACCAGGACCATACTGACGACTTTGTCAGTTGCTGAAATGTAAAGCAGCAAAGACTCACCAGGGTTTCGAGCTACCAGAGTTGGTAGAGTGGTGAGGAGCTGTTTTAGCTCCTGGAACGCCTTTTCTGCTTCTTCAGACCATTGGAATGGTCCGGTCTTCCTCAATAACTTGAAGAAGGGAAGTGCCCGTTCTGCCAGTCTTGAAATGAACTGGCTGAGGGCTGCTAGACATCCAGACAGCTTTTGGACATCCTTGATGCGGGCTGGTGGCCGCATGTCTTCAAATGGCTTTGATCTTCGCCGGATTAGCCTCTATGCCTCGGTGATTTACGAGGAAACCAAGAAGTTTTCCGGAGCTAACCCCGAAGACACACTTGTCTGGGTTTAGCTTTGTGCGGGTGGTCCGCAGCTTGTCGAAGACAGCCTGTAAGGTGTCAAGAAGTGGCTCCTTGTTCTTGACCTTGACCACGATGTCATCGACGTAAACTTCCACTATGTCTGTAATGAGTTCTTCAAAAATTTTGTACATAGCTCGTACAAAGGTTGAAGCTGCATTCTTGAGACCAAATGGCATGGCTGTATAACAGTACAATCCATCTACTGTGATGAAAGAGGTATGCTCTTCATCTTCCCTAGACATTCTGATTTGATGATACCCAAAATATGCGTCTAGGAAACACAGTAATTCACACCCGGAGGTGGAATCCACTATCTGATCTATTCTAGGTAGTGGGAATGGATCTTTTGGACACGCCTTATTTAGTGTTGTGTAGTCAATACACATCCGAAGCTTCCCGCCGGCCTTGGGCACAACGACTGGGTTTGCCAGCCATTTTGGATGGAAAACTTCTCGGATGAATCCAACTTCGAGCAACTTCTTCACTTCTTGTCGAATGAAGTTCTATCGCTCCACGGATTGCTTCCGAGGTTTCTGATGCACGGGCCGGGCGTTAGGGTAGATCTTTAGATTGTACTCAATCACTTCCCTGGGGATCCCAGGCATTTGTGACGGTTGCCAGGCAAACACGTCGACATTAGCCCGGAGGAAAGCGATGAGCGCGAGTTCCTATTTGTCATTCAATCCCCCCGATATACGGGTGGTCTGAGCGGCATCGAAACCGATTTGGACGACTTTGACGGGAATGTCGGTGTCGCCGCTTGGCTGCACACGAGGTGTAGAAGTCGAGCCTCGTTGACGAATGCTCGGGGGTTTTGGAGCTTGCTCCTGCGTGGAGTCCTCCTCTTGCGCCGTAGTAAGCGCATGAAGTTCTTCCAGAGTGGTTACTCCGGCAGTGCGATCTCCGCGGATCCAGAGAACGCCTACTGGTGTTGGCATCTTTAACACTAGGTAGCCATAATGAGCAGCTGCCATGAATTTGTACAAGGCAGGCCTACCCAAGATGGCATTGAAAGGTAAGTTGATCTGAGCAACATCAAAGACCAACTTCTCAGTGCGATACTTCTCCCGGGTCCCGAAGGTAACGGGGAGAGTAATAGTACCGAGTGGGGTAATGGCTCCTGGACCTACTCCGTAGAAAGATCGGGAGGGGTGAAGATCCGAAGGTCGGAGCTGAAGCTTGGTGAAAGCTTCAAATCTTATGAGGTTCAGCCCCGAACCTCCGTCTACCATAACGTGGTGGAGCTGAATGTTATTGATGGTAGGAGATACCATCAAAGGTAACTGGCCTGCTCCAACCATGCTCCGAGGGCAGTCTGAAGCATCAAAAGTGATGGCTGTGTCCATCCACTTCCGATGAGGCTCCGCCCTGGCTGTAGGAGCTACAGCGGCCATGTCCCGACGCATTGTCTTGAGGACGCGGCGGGAAGTGATGTCCCATGATCCACCAAAAATGGTGTTCATGGTCTTCCGACGCTCGTTGTCAGAGACGTCAGAATTATCATCGACGGAGGTGTAGACGGCCTTCGGGACCTTTTTAGGATCCTGAAAACCTAACTCCTCTTCAGCCGGAGCTTCGTCAACTTTTTGTTTTCCTTCCCTCTATCGGAAAGGAACTTCTTCTCGGCGCTTGTTGTAGCGCTCGACAAGGTTTTGGACCTCCCGTCAGTCTTCCAAACTGTTGATGTCCGTCTTATGAATTGGACACCACACCTTGGGTTTGCCACCGTCATCAGAAGACGGTCGAGGTCGCTTCTCGGGGCGTGGCCCCCGACCACCCGGAGCTGCAGCATTAGATGCACCGGCCGACGGCTTCTTCTTGCCGTTGGTCTTTTTCTTCTTTTTGCCACTCCCGGAGGTAGTGGCTTCGCCTTTGGAGGATTTCTTGCGATCCTCCAGAGGTGGTTTGGAGTGCATTTCACGACCCTCCGCAGCTCTGGCACATTTGTCGGCCAAGCTGAAGAGTTCCGTGACACTGGTGATCTCCTTGATCGCCAGTTTCTCCAACATCTTCTTATCCCGTACGCCCTGTCTAAATGCCACAATGACAGAAGCGCTAGAGATAGAAGGGATAGTGTTTCGTACCTGAGAGAATCTCTGGATGAATGATCGCAGGGATTCTCCCCCTTTTTGCACGACTGCAAAAAGGTCCAGTTCGGTGCCTGGTCGGGTGTATGAACTCCTGAAGTTGGCGGTGAACTGTCGGCACAACTCCTCCCAACTGTTAATGGAGTTGGGTGGAAGGCTCATAAACCAGGACCGGACGGTCCCAGTTAAAGCCACTGGAAAATAGTTGGCCATTACAGCCTCATTTCCTCCAGCTGCCAGGATAGCAGTGGAGTAAATCTGAAGAAATTCGACGGGATTAACGGTCCCGTCAAACTTCTCCGGCAGGTGAGGCCGGAATTTCTGTGGCCACCTGACCATACGCAGATGCATGGCCAGGGCTGAACAGCCTCCTCCTACTCCTTCAAGAGCAAGAATGTCCTGAGCTTCTCGTCTTTCACGAGCATGCTCGATATGGACTCGGCCGTCTTGTTGACGGTATCGGCGATCAAGCTCCGCCCGGAGGTCATGAGTTGAAAGCCTTGATACCGTGTGAGTGCGTCGCGCCCCGGAGGGCAATGATGTCACTTGCTGTGACGCAGCACGTCTCCTGTTGTTGGAAACGTGCGGACCAAGTCTGCTAGACAAGGTCCGTCGCTGCGATGGGGCCTGTCCTCAAGGAGGAGGACCCTGGTTACTGATGCGGTCGGCTGCTGCTGCAACCAAGTGTTCCACATCGGCCCTCCACTGCTCCATTGCATCTCAGGATGCATCCGGAGGTGGTGGGCGCTGAAGGAGAGCACGTGCTGCATGGAGCGCGTGTTCCGGGTTGTCATGATTCGCCGACGCAGTGATTGACGTCGGTGCACCATCGCGCTGCCCAGCTTAATTTGCTGGTGGAGGCGGCGGTGGTGGAACTGTGACTCCTGCTGGAACTGAGGTTCCTGCTGGTGGCTGCATATTGGAGGGATTGCCCCCAACAGCTTGAACAACGGGATGACCATTGGATGATTCAGCAGCTGAGTTCACCATTCTTGAAATCTCAGGCGCCCCCTACCTGGCACGCCAACTGTCGGTGGTTTTGATTCGGCAGATCTCCCAACACTACTGAAAGTGTTTGCGGAGTTTGAAGTTCGGTGTGGGCGCGCGGAGATTCAAGAAGGTGAAATGTAAAATGACACAGGAGACACAAAGATTTATGTGGTTCGGGCCGCCTGAGCGTAATACCCTACTCCACGGGGTGTGTTGGTGTTGTATTGGATGTATGAACTCAACTCAGGTGATGTGAGTTGAGAGCGCGTGTGAGCCGATCAGACCAGATCTGCTCTGCTCTGATCATCTGATCTGATCTGGTCTGATCGGCTCACACGCGCTCTCAACTCACGTCACCTGAGTTGAGTTCATACATCCAATACAACACCAACACACCCCGTGGAGTAGGGTATTACGCTCAGGCGGCCCGAACCACGTAAATCTTTGTGTCTCCTGTGTCATTTTACATTTCACCTTCTTGAATCTCCGCGCGCCCACACCGAACTTCAAACTCCGCAAACACTTTCAGTAGTGTCGGAAGATCTGCCGGATCAAAACCACCGACAGGGGTAATGGCTTAAAATCAACTTTAATAATTCACTGAGCGTCGGACTAGTCCGTTCACAAACCGGACTAGTCCGTTCAACTTTCTGTAGTCTCACTTTACAGTGCATCGAACTAGTCCGTTCATGGACCGGATTAGTCTGTTAAACTTTCTGATGTTTCATAACACTGTGCACCAGACAAGTCCGTTCATGGACCAGACCAGCCCGTTAAACTCTCTGATGTTTCATAACACACTACATGAATATCGATCAATTATGTCGGCCAAGGCCAATGTAATTAAGGCCTAAAATGATGTAAGTAACTTAATTACGTCGGTTTTCCTTAATTACATCAGCGATTGGCCGACGTAGCGGTTTGGACGTAATTATGGTAACTTACGTCAGCGACCGACGTAAGTTACGTTAATTACGTCGGTCTGCAGCAGCCGACGTAAGTCACGTACCGAGATGGGCCGCGGGCTGGGCCGGATTACTTACGTCAGCCATAGCATGCTGACGTAAGTTATGTGGTGTAACTTACGTCGGTTTAACCAAATTGACGTAATTTAAGTGACATAACTTACGTCGGTTAGGACAGACCGACGTAAGTTAAACTGGGCTAACTTACGTCGGCCCGGTCATAGCCGACGTAAGTTAATGTCGACTGTTGGAATCGGCAGATCTCCTGACACTACGAAAGTGTTGGAGGAGTTTGTAGTTCGGTGTGGGCGCGCGGAGACTCAAAAAGGTGAATCATGATTGGACTCGAGTGACACAGTGGTTTACGTGGTTCGGGCCGCCTGAGCGTAATACCCTACTCCACGGGTGTGTGTGTGTGTTGTATTAACTTGTGAGCTTGAGTGTGTTCCAGAGTTCTCCCTCCGTGTATCGTCGGTTTGTCCTTTTATAGTACAAGGACAAACCGTTACAAGTCAGCCTGACCCGACATGTGGCCCTGACGGTTACTAGTATTGATACACGAGATTAATTGTTGTTAATAACCCTGTAACGGCTCTGACAGTGCCGTTACAGGTGTTAAGATCGTCCGATTAAGTGTCATTAATGTGGAATTAATGATAATTAATCGGGTCTTGAAGTCCGCGGCTGTCCTTTGGAGATCCGGAGCCGTTACAATGTCTCCCGGGGGTTTGAAGCGGCCAGCTCCGACGTATGGACACGTGGCAGCTCTGGAGCTTGTTTGTGGGAAGCGGGAAGCTCCGGGGTGGCCTGGCACGTGTCAGGTCCGGAGCTTCTCTCGGTCAGGGGTTAAGTCCGGAGGTGCCGTTTCAGTACCTAGCCCGGAGCTTCACCCTTGCGGGTAATAGCTCCGGTCTGACAGTACACGTGGCAACCTAGGGGTTAACCATGTTGGAGAAGCAGGTCCGGTTATGTCTGAAAAGTGGGCCCCCGAGGGTCTTCAATTTGAGTAGATGTCCTTCCCTTGAGATCTTTGTAACCTCAGGGGGTGTATGGTTTTTAGGGTACCGACAGTGGCCCCCTGGACCTACCTCCGGGGAAGGCCAACGGGGTGAAGTCATTCCGCCGGAGGTGGGTCCACACTTGCGACTCTTGAACTGGGTCTTCAAGGGTCTTCGGAGGTGCCTTTGGCGGGGCTTTACAGTTAAGTCCCGACGCGTGGCGCACCTCAGGCGGCAGATAAGATCTTTGACGTGCGGATCCCTCGCAATTGAAGGTCGCCGGTTCCTGATACGAAAACCGTATCGGTTCCACGCGCCTTGTCAGTCCGCCGCCTTTGGGTTTCCCGCCTCGTGATGACAACTGTTCGCCTGGGTAAGAACCTCCACTTGATCGTCAGGGTGGTCCCGGGCCCTCTTGTCATCAGCAGGGTTGAATTCTTGAGTAGTATCCTTGACTCCCCTGCAGTTTCCATCCAAGCGTTGCGAGGGCTTACTTAAGAAGGAAAGCGCACCGTCGGGAGTTCTTTACGCTTTCCATCTGTTCTTGCGCTCAAACTCCCAACTCGTGCTTTGCTCCTCTTCTCTTGCCTAGCTGTGCTGCGATGGAGTTGGGTCTGCGTGAGAGTCGTTTGAAGACGGAAAGCGATCTGAAGAAGGTCCGAGCCCTCATGGGGTGGTCGTCGGACTTCTTCAACCGTTCGGTCCGCGCCGGCGGAGAGCTTCCCTTTAAAAAGGAGCACTCCGGCGAGATGGTGTATTTTTCCTCGTACGCCATGGTGGGGCTGATCCCACCGTTTTCTTCTTTCTTCTTGATGCTGCTGGACTTCTATGGTCTGCAGCTATACCACCTTGGCCCTCACTCCATTCTCCTTGTGTCCATCTTTGTCCACTTCTGCGAGATGTGGGTGGGCATCCCTCCCTGCATCGAGCTCTTCCGCACCTTCTTCACCGTCCAAACCACCGGCCGAAGCGACGAGTACCTTGGCTTCTACTACTTTGTGAAGCGCAAGAAGTGCCCGTTCAAGTACCTCCGGTCATTCCCTTCCGGGAAGTGGGATGACTGGAAGAAAGATTGGGTAGTCGTCCGGGTGGAGGAGAATGAGCGGTTGGAGTTGCCAGACGGTCTGCCCGGCATTGACACGTCGGTGTGAAGCGAAGTTCCGGTGCTGGCGGCAGCTTTCGACCCCGTCCTGACCAGGATCCGCCAATGTGTGGAGGGAGGATTGACTCCCCAGGCGGTGTTCTGCAACTTCTTGTCCAACAGGTGGGCGCCGCTGAAGAGGAGGGAGAAGCTCACCTGGGCCCTCAACAGCGTGATGGACGAGGACCAGGTTGAGACCGGGTTGAAGTCCAGCATGGTAGGGAAGTCCTTGGAGTTTCACCTCAAGAAATTCCAGCACGGCATCGATGTTGACGGAGAGTACTTGACTCTGCCGCCGGCTTTCCTCCCCCTGAACGTGGAAGTTGAGTTCAGCAGGGAGCTCCGGCGGAAGATGCCCGCGCTTGACGACCTTGGCGTCGTCGAGAGAAGATCAACTGCCCGGTTGGCGATCCCCGGGTTGTCCGAAGGCGGCTCCGCCCCTGTCTCTCAGCCAAGAGCTGAGGTCATTGGCAAGGGCAAGGAGCTGGCGGAGGAGCCGGAGAGCCGGAAGAGAAAGCTGCGACATGCTGACGGAAGGTCTGTCGGGCTTGCCACCTCCCCCCCCAGTTCCCCGTCCTCAGGAAGGAAGATCCTCCGCTGCCGTGGCGGCTGTCCCCATGGTGGGGTCTTTTCGGAGCGCTACTGTTCCGGCGGTGGGATCCTCCCGGAGTGCGGCTGTCCCCGTGGTGGATCCCTCCGGAGGTGCCAGCTCCGGGCAGGCGACTCCAGCACGAGAAGCGGTGAGGGCCTCCAGGTCCAGGAGTTCCTCCCGATCAAGGAGAGCTCCGACCCGGGAAACGCCCGCGGCCACGGCAAGTCCTGGGAGTCCTCCCGGAGCTCCTACGCCGACCGTGGCCAGCCCGAAACGTCCGGGAAAGAGGTTCCGCGCAAGCTGGTGCGTGAGCCTCCCAAGGTAATTTTTCTTTCTTACCTCGATTAACTTTTAATTGTAGCATCTATTTGCTCAATTTCTTCGTTCTTTATCTGCAGCGTTCCCAAGAAGGGGAGTGAAGCTCCGCCCTCGGCCACAGTGTCTGAGGCTGCGGGGGCTTCTGCTCCAGCTCCGGTGCCGCCCCAAGCGGAGGCTACGACAGCTCCGGCGCCGGCTGTCGTGGTCATGGACCTCGACTCGTCTCCAGAAGTTCCCGTGGTAGCGCCGGACCACGGGATTGAAGATGCGCCAGCGGCACCCGTTCCGGAGGTTGAAGCTCCGGGTCCTGGTGCTGCAGAAGTAGAAGCTCCGGCTGTTGAGTCGGAGGAAGTAGCGGTCCCGGCTTCGGAGCCGGAAAGTGCTGAAGCCCCGGCGGTTGAGCCGGAGGTAGCTGAAGCCCCGGCATGCGAGCCAGAAGTTGAAGTGGTTCCGGCAGTTGAGCCGGTTACTTCCGAAGCTCCGGTCGCAGAGCCGGTAATTATTGGAGCGCCGGCTGCAGAGCCGGTGATTGTTGGAGCGCCGGCCGCAGAGCCGGTGGCTGAAGAGGCGAGGGAGCTTGAGCCTCCCTCAGAAGAAGTGTCCCGGCCGGAGCCAGTGGAGGCGACGACGTCGATGGTACCCGTGGCGGAGCCAGAGTGCCTGAACGAAGTCGCCGGCCCCCAGCCTGAGGGGGCAAATGAAGACTTGGTGGCGGGACCTTCTTCGGTGGCGACTGAGGCCATCTCGGAGGAGTGCCCTAGTGCTTTGGGAGCTCGGGGTTCCACTCTCGTAGAGTGGGACCCAATTTTTGTAAGTGAAGACCCGCTGGAACCAGCGGAAGAGACCCCGGCAGGTCCGGAGCCCATCTCTCTGTCGATGTCCATCGACAATGCCTGCTCCAGTCTACGTCAGGTCCAACTGGCCTTCTTCCACGACAGTAAAGCTCTTGAAGAGGAGCGCCAAACCCTTAGGAGGTGGCGTAATCGGCTCCACTTTGAGACTAAGCTGGCGCAGTCGAGGATTGCGGATGACAAGGAATGGATCAGGCGGGAGAAGGTCCGCCTAGAGCTCTGGGGTGAGCTGCTGGACGAGAGGGAGAGCATGACTCACGCCCTCGACGCTCAATCCCGGGAGTTCCATGACCAAGCTAAGGCTGCTAACGACGCGGCCAACGCTCGGTTCGATCAACTCGAGGCCATCAACACCGCACTCATCAAGCGCCGAGAGGCACTTGAAGGAAGGGAAAGGCGGCTCGAGGATGAGGAGCAAAAACTCCTGGAGCTACGGGATGACGTCTTGCGACGGGAGGAAGAGCTCGCCGAGAAAACAGCTCTGGCGGACAAGGGCCTCGAGGAGCGCACCAAAAAATTGGAAGAGCGCTGCCTCGAGGAGGAGGAGAAGACCTGGGTGCGGGGGCAGGAACTCTACGAGTACGAGTGTGCCCTTGTCACCCGGGAGAAGAAAATAGAGGCTAGGGAGAAGGACCTGGTCGACCGCCGGAACAAGATCCACCTCCGGGAGGAGGAGCTCGGAAGACTTGAGAAGCGGGTTGCTGCGAAGATTCAGCAAAACGCCAAAGAAGTTGAGCGTCTCTCCCGCGAGAATTCGGAGCTGGCGGCGGCTCGGAGATCCCTGGAAGAGATGAAGGGCCTGAGGAAGACGGACTCCCTGCAAATTTGGGAGTTCCTGAGCAAAGCCGACGATGCGCTGGCGCCGATGGGTTTCAGCCCCGTGCTCCCGGATGATCCGGAGCCGGAGCCGGACCTTGCGTTGCAAGCGTTGAGCGCTGCGGGCAGCAAGCTCTCCAAGGTGGGTGACGTCATCGTGGACCAACTGGAGGTCGAGGGGCAATCCCTGGCTAGGAACGTCACAGAGTATGTGTTGACGTGCTACACTAGCCGGAACCCTCGATTCCCTCTGGACCCGGTGCTCGAAGGCCCCGTCGAAGGAGAAGGCGAAGCTACCCGAGCCAGCGTGTCGGAGGTCGCCCAGAAGGTCGCCGAGTTCTTCCATAGGGTCTAGGACTGTCTCTCTTAGCCTTTACTTGTATCTTCTCTTCTTCCTCAATTTTGTAATCCCTTGTCTCCAGATGTAATCTCCGGTCTTCAAATGAAATGAAATCCCCACTTTTTTGCGAATTTCACTTTTTTTTTGTCTTCAACGTCTTTATCTTCACTTGGCCCCCTGGTAGATGTGCACAATTTGATTGTGGACATATACCAAAAGGATGTTGAGGTTTGTTGAAGACAAATTTGCTTCGAACTCGTATAATTTAAGTCCGAAGTTTTCGATAGTGAAGGTCCCTTGAAGTCGTCGGAGCTTAGAAGCTCCGGCACTGTCCATCGCTGGAGCTTAGTAGCTCCAGCAATAGCCTCTATCAACACGTTGAGCGTCGATAGTTAATACTCCAAGGTGTCGGAGCTTAGTAGCTCCGGCGATGACCCTTGCCACACTTGGTTTGTTGGCAACAGACTCCAGTGACGGGGTCTTCTCACCATCTTTTAGTCAACGCCGACGGTTGACGCCCTGGTGGAAGTCGGAGCTTGGTTAGCTCCGGTTTTTCTCCCTCAACTTTGGTTCATTTTTCCTGCACACTTAAGCCAAGAAAAATAATAAAATTCGTTCCTTATCTATAACTTCGTCGCGGCTTACGGTTCTCAAGAGAATTTTAAGTTGAACACGATTTTTAGTATGACTGGATGAATTGTCTTTTCTTTTGGATCCAATTGTCCATGGACCCACCTTACTTTGGCCTGCCGGGATGTAGGTAGAGTGGCGTACTTAGGGTGCTTGACCAGGCTAAGTCGATAGCGCACTCCGGCCCTAGAATGGCTTGGCGGCTTTCAGGCGAGTTGGCCACAGACGATATTTAAATCTAAAAAATCCGACAATTCGACTCGAATCGTACGTAAACCGGTCAAACTAGAACTTCTTAAGAATTGCACGTTTCTGTTATAGACAAGAAAGAGAAAAATAAAAATGTCGAGCCTATGCAAAAATGAATGCACGTGGAGTCTATTTCACATGAAAATGTCTTTCATTATAGGTCCGGGGTACAGGGGAAACAAGTACACTCTTAGGGTACGGAACCAGGCTAAGTGTGTTTGGTTTCTCGTTTGACCCAGGGTAGTTAGCCACACTTCTAGTCCGGAGACTGTATTAAGTGTTGCATGAGCTCTTCAAACCTTTCGGGAAAGGTCCGGCTGCTCTCCCGGAGGAACTACCCGACTCTGTACAATGACTCTATAACATACATTTCAAGTTACTTAAGACTCACCTCCATGTAATTAGGTGTAGAACTTACGGAGGTGCTCGATGTTCCAAGGATTTGGGAGAGGTGTCCCATCCTCGGTAGCCAAGCGAACGCTTCCGGGACGAGATACTTTGATCACTCGAAAGGGCCCTTCCCAGCCGGGGGAGAGTTTGTTTTGCCCTTCTCTGGATAGTATTCTCCGTAGCACCAGATTGCCTTCCTCGAGCTGTCGGTTGTGTACATGCCGCTGGTGATAGCGTCGTAAAGCTTGGCGGTATCGGGCGTTCCGAACAGCTGCTTGGCACCTTCCCTCCTCAAAGAGGTCTAGGTCTTCGCGCCGGAGCTGGTCCTGCGCGGCTTCGTCGAAGGTCCGGACCCGGAGGGAACCCAAGGTGATTTCCGGAGGAAGGATCGCTTCTGCTCCGTACACCAGGAAGAAGGGTGTTTCTCCGGTTGCCCGACTTGGAGAAGTCCTGTTGGCCCATAGAGTGGGCGGAAGCTCTTCGATCCAATTGGCTCCGTGCTTTTTCAAACGCTCGTAAGTGCGTGTTTTGAGTCCTTTAAGGATCTCTGCGTTTGCTCTCTCGACTTGTCCATTGCTGGCAGGATGAGCTACGGAAGCGTAGCAAACTTGTATGCCGAGGTCTTCGCAATATCCTTGAAATGCGGAGCTTGTGAATTGAGTCCCATTATCAGTGATGATCTTATTTGGGACTCCGAATCTGCTCACGATAGATTGTAGAAAATTGATTGCAGATTGTTTGTTGATCGTCACAACAGGAGTAGCTTCCGGCCACTTGGTGAACTTGTCGATGGCGACGTACAGGAACTTGTAACCTCCGACGGCTCTTGGGAAGGGTCCCAAGATGTCCATCCCCCACACAGCGAAAGGCCATGTAGGAGGTATCATTTGTAAGGACTGAGCAGGTGTGTGAATTTGCTTTGCATGAAATTGGCATGCTTTGCATTTCTTCACTAGCTCAGTGGCATCCTGGAGCGCTGTAGGCCAGTAGAAGCCGTGCCGAAAGGCTTTTCCGACCAGCGTGCGGGAAGATGCGTGGTTCCCACACTCGCCTCCATGGATTTCTGCGAGGAGCTCGCAGCCTTCTTCCCTTGTGATGCACCGCATTAGGATGCCGTTGGCACCGCGCCGGTAGAGATCCCCTTCTACCAACGTGTATCTTTTAGCCAATCTGACTACCCGGTCAGCGGATACATCATCGTCAGGAAGGATGTTGTCTTTCAAGTAGTTCCGGATCTCCGAGATCCATGCATCGGAACTGACTTGAGCATTTGAGTCTTGCGTGCTGGGTTGCTCGGAGCTTCCGGCAGCACCTACGACCCTTGATGGCTGCCATGGTAACAGGGCCATCGGGACCGTCAGCTTCGGTATGCTGATCTCGCCCCCTTCGTTCAGTTCGGCAGGCTGAACTGTGGGTTTTGACAACCCCCTTCCTGGCGCGCCAACTGTCGACTGTTGGAATCGGCAGATCTCCTGACACTACGAAAGTGTTGGAGGAGTTTGTAGTTCGGTGTGGGCACGCGGAGACTCAAAAAGGTGAATCACGATTGGACTCGAGTGACACAGTGGTTTACGTGGTTCGGGCCGCCTGAGCGTAATACCCTACTCCACGGGTGTGTGTGTGTTGTATTAACTTGTGAGCTTGAGTGTGTTCCAGAGTTCTCCCTCCGTGTATCGTCGGTTTGTCCTTTTATAGTACAAGGACAAACCGTTACAAGTCAGCCTGACCCGACATGTGGCCCTGGCGGTTACTAGTATTGATACACGAGATTAATTGTTGTTAATAACCCTGTAACGGCTCTGACAGTGCCGTTACAGGTGTTAAGATCGTCCGATTAAGTGTCATTAATGTGGAATTAATGATAATTAATCGGGTGTTGAAGTCCGCGGCTGTCCTTTGGAGATCCGGAGCCGTTACAATGTCTCCCGGGGGTTTGAAGCGGCCAGTTCCGACGTATGGACACGTGGTAGCTCCGGAGCTTGTTTGTGGGAAGCGGGAAGCTCCGGGGTGGCCTGGCACGTGTCAGGTCCGGAGCTTCTCTCGGTCAGGGGTTAAGTCCGGAGGTGCCGTTTCAGTACCTAGCCCGGAGCTTCACCCTTGCGGGTAATAGCTCCGGTCTGACAGTACACGTGGCAACCTAGGGGTTAACCATGTTGGAGAAGCAGGTCCGGTTATGTCTGACAAGTGGGCCCCCGAGGGTCTTCAATTTGAGTAGATGTCCTTCCCTTGAGATCTTTGTAACCTCAGGGGGTGTATGGTTTTTAGGGTACCGACAGTTAAGTTTTCGATTTTTTTAAAACAGAAACTGACTACCTCGCTCGATGGCGAGAACACAGAACAGATATACAGATACACAGATACACATAACAGATATACAGAATGCAAAACAATTGCAAATTAAGTTCCAAAACATCCACCGTGCTACACGCTAGCCCCTCCACTGCCTCCGGGATCTTCTCGGCGCGTTCCCGAACCCTGTAAAAGAAACATAATCACTAGTAAGCATCAATGTCAACTCAGTGATAACGTCAGAATCCAAGAACATCAGTGATAAAAGAAGGAAGCATGTTGTAGTTTCAAATGAAATAATGTTGCATATATATATATATATATATATATATATATATATATATATATATATATATATAGCAAACTAGCCGGTATCAGAGTTTGAGACTTTAGGTAACAAGTCAAGCTTATGAACCACTAGCCCTTTGTTAACTGGAAGCACTGATCACAACTTATTAACTGTATACTAATCATTTCTGCCATGGTCACAAACTACTAAAGCTTGATTAGATACACTTAACTTCCTCACCACTATAGGAATCAATATCTGACAAGTCATCAAGATCTACCTCTATGTTCTATCTCCTTATCTCTCTATGTAAAATACTAAAATGGATACAACAATATTAAAGAGAGAGTTTATCACCTGCTCCGGTGTCTGCTGCGGCGGAAGCATAGGAATCTCGATATCCTGACCGCTGTGTCGAGCAAGAGCCTGCCATTGCAAAATATTAGAAGATATATGTTATTAAAGTGCTGTAAAATTAACTATGGTACTTAAAATTACTTACCGCCACCGCTGCTTGCATCTGGGCCATCATTAAGGCCATCCTCTACTGCTCCTCCCTTGCCTCCACTCTCATCCTTTCCAGCTCTGTCTGGGTTGGCGTCAGCGTCTCCCTCATGGCCTGGAGCTCTAGCTGGGTCTGCGAGAGATGACCACTGGTCCCAACGGACGAAGACTGCGACGATGAAGCGCCTCTCAAAGGTCGCATCAACCTCGAGTCGACAACTCCATCAAAAATGGCAAACCTGAAAAAGAATGAAAACACTAAGTAGAAGAAGATTAATTGAAAAAGAAATGAAACACACGAAGAACTCACCGTCCGTGGGCCTTCCTGCCTCCACTTGCGTACGCGGCTTGGGGGTCGATCGACGCGCTTTCCCAATCATAATCTGCACCGTGTATCTTCGCGACCTCCTGTGCGTACTTTGCCTACAAAACAAATAAATCTTGTAAGCATGTCAATACTAGGATTAGTTATAATGAAATTGATGAATTTCAAAAACTTACCAGTCGATCGGCTGCGACCTGACTACACTGCCCTGGCTGAGAAGAGTTACTTCCCTTGTGACCTCTCTTCCAAACCTGGGTCGGGGTTGGCTCATGACCCATCTCTCGCTCCTGTACAACCGTGTTAGTGAGATAAATAATATATTAGGAACACATAAATAAATTGAAAAGGTACTTACCATGCGTTTAGCCAAACGCAAGTAGTCATTGCCGCCATAGTTGTGCTTGCCCTCGAATCCCATGCGGCACTGTCTAGCTTTTGTGGACTTATTGATGAAAGCGTTGCTAGCCCAGTACCGACAGAGAGCTAAGTACGCCTCGATGTTACCTGTAACCAAGAAATACTAACCTGCACATATTTCATTCTTCATCAACGCAGTTAAAATACGTAGATATTGTAAATATTTAACAATATTAAAAACATACCTTCGCGTACTACTTCTCTGTCAAGTACGAGTCGGAGTCCTTCCTAAATACACCCCTTTGCTGCTCCTGCTCGTGCTCCCGGGGGTGCCGCTTGTAGTATGCGTTGACGGCCTGAATCCGGGCGTACGACAACGCCGCCGTCATGAGCTTCCGAGGGTTGTAATGGAACACACGTCTCGCGTGGTTCTCCATGCCCGGTTCCTCTACTTGGTACCTCAGCTTTAAGCAAACAAATATTTAAGTGATATGCATTAACAATTCAAACGAGTTGAAAAAATAAAACAGTTAAACTTACCATAAAATTGTGCCACACGGCTCCCTAAACCGTGTCGTGGACTGGGTGAGAGACACGAGCGTAGTCATCCCACGACAGGGCAGGAAAATTGTCAATGACACCGGGGTAGTGCAACTTCACGATAGCACCCAGGATACTGTTAACCTACCTGTGGTGCTTCTCGGCCCCCGTGAATGAAAAGTCGTACCAACATCTACAAAATATATTAAATCATTAAGTAAAGGAAAACAACATCTAATATTTAATATACTATATACAGTATTTACCTGTCTCCAACTGGACGGATCGTGGTCCGCTGAGTAGTAACTGGAGGAGGAGCCGCAAAGTGGGTCCTTCTTGTCCGTCACCTCTGCTGCGACGCTGCCACGTCCTGTGACCCTGAAGGCTCTGCGGAACCACCAGAGTCTCCAGGAAGGCTAGTGGTAGCCGGATGCACAGGGAGGCTAGCGCTAGCCGGCTCCGAAGGGAGGCTAGCGCTAGAGGGCTCCTGTGGTGGCCCCCTAGCCTCTGAGTCGGGCTCTTGTAGTGGCCCCCTAGCCTCTGACTCTGACTCTGACTCTGACTCAGAAGTCTCTGAGTCAGACTGCACAAAAGGAAAATATTGACAATAAATAATCAATAACAACTGCAATTTCCAAAATAACTTTATTGTAAACTAAAATTTACCTCCATTCGCTGAAAGCACACGACAGCTGAGGGTGGAGCGTGCACCAGAAAGAGGGAACGTCGGCTCGAAGGTAACAAGGTCCCTGAGCAAGGGTCTCATGGCGGCTGAAACCCTCTCACTGGCTTCCCCTTCCCCTTTGACGTCATCCTGTTGCAAGAAAAAATGATTAATATGCAAAGATAATATACAAAAGTAATGTTAAATTAGTGAATAAAACGTTACTTCAAAATTCATCAACATCACAATCATGCACCCTACTCCTTAAACCAGCCCATCGATCTTCTTCTTCCGCATATCGTTTTCGTTTGCGCAAATCAGCAGGTTCGACTATGTCATCGGTATCTTTAGTTTCCGATTCTGATTCTGTTTTCGCTTTCGTGCCAGCCTTTATATCTTGAGCGTCTCCAACTAAGTCATTGAGTCCTACACCAGGCTCGACTAAGAAGGAGTCTGACAACTCTTCCTCTTGATAGACACAATCAACCTCAACTTCGTCGTGGTAATCATCATGTCTTGGAGCGTATAACCGCTCACGAGGATTCACCTTATGTACCACCCACCAAGCTTTGAATTTATTGCATGGATAAGATAGATAGTACACTTGCTCTACTTGGTGTGCAAGAACTAATGAATCGAATCCTTTCAACCGTTCCTTGTGTTTTACTTTGACCATGCCAAATTCGTTTACTCGAATTCCACAAATGGAATCAAACCATTCACAGTCAAAGAATACCGCTCGAATGGGCTTGTTTGCGACAAAAGTGAATTCAAGGATTTTTTTTAATAATCCTGTAGTACTGCATTTGATGATCTTGCGAATCGATTGCCCTCATCACAACTCCGGTATTACATGTTGCCGCGAGAGGACGAAGAGATTCAAATTGAGTTGTACGGAATCGAAAGCCGTTGACTTCATATCGACCATAACTTCTAACATTAACCAATCCACGGGATAGTTGTCGCAAATCTTCATGGACGTTGGCATCTTTTTGACACTGTCCAAGATATGGAGTTATTAGAAAATGTAAGCATTCTTATGTTATAAGAAAATGTTGTTAACATTGATTAGTTATCGAGAAAACGTTACATGATCTCGAAACCAGGAGAGAAAATTAGATCCCCCATTTATTCCTTCCCGTCGAATCTGTTCTATTTGCTTGCTCGTGGGTTGATGTCTATGTCTCCAATTTTGCTTGTCGAACATACTACACGAAAAAGAGAACCTTTTAGAATACATGTGTCGGAAAAGATGGTGAAAAACATAAGTGTAGGAGAAACACATACTTGAAATATTCATTCATTTCTTCCATATTAGCGTACATGTAGAATAATGTAGCACGCCTTTCTTTTTTGCTAACATCGTAGGAAGTGTAACTACCAACAGTAGTGACTCTTGTTGCAAAAATGGAGAGATCGCTACAAGGAGGTTGCTCATCCATATTGTACCGCATTACTGAAGTATTAACATTGTGTTCCTTTGCAAAGTAAACACTTGAGAAGTATCCCACTTCCTTAAGAATAAAAGCTTCGACGATGCAACCTTCAACCCTTGCACTGTTACCAACCATTGGTTTCAGATATCTAAGTGATCTTTCAATATGATACATCCACCTATATTGCACGGGACCACCCACTTTCGCTTCAAATGGAAGATGAATTAAGAGATGTTGCATTGGACTGAAAAATCCTGGAGGAAAATTTTTTTCCATCTTACACAAAAGTACCAAAATCTCCTTTTCCAATTTAGTCATCATCTCTGGCGTGATTTCTTTAGCACAGAGTTGCCCATAGAAGTGGCTACACTCGGCTAACACCTTCCACAATGCATCATCAAAATAGCATCAAAACATAACAGGCCGAAGTCTTTCCATGATTATGTGATAATCATGACTCTTCAACCCAATGAGCTTTCCCATTTTCACATTCACGACTCGTCTCAGACTAGCTGCATAACCATTTGGGAATTTCAACCTTTGCAACCATTTGAGAACTTCTTTTTTTCTTTAGGTCAAAGACAGAAAACAGCATGTGGTTTACCACCATTTTCGGAAAGCTCAAGAGTTTGACGGTTACAAAACTCGGCAAGATCCTTTCGAGCCTTTAAATTGTCTTTTGTTTTGCCTGTCATGTCCATGCATGTGCTTATGATACATTCGGCCATGTTACGCTCTTGATGCATAACATCAATGTTGTGCCTTAGAATCAACAACTTCACATACGGTAACTCTCAAAGTCCACATATGTGAGTCCAATTCTGTTTGTCTTCGTAACCTTCAAAATATCCAGGACGACCTTCATCTGGCACCAATTTGTCCAACATATCAGATATTTCTGACCCGTTAAGATGTTTCGGTGGTCCTTTAGTGATAACGGTGTTATTTCTAAAGACATTCCTCTATTGTCTAAACAAGTGATTCGGAGGCAGCCAACGTCTATGACAATCGAAGTAAGATATCTTGCCTCCATGGGTCAATCGAAAACAATCGGTATCCGAGGCACATATCGGACACGACAACCGACCATGAGTGCTCCATCCAGAAAACATGCCGTATGCTAGAAAATCATGAACGGACCACAAATAAGCAACTCGGAGGTTGAATTTATGCTTCTTGTAACAGTCGTATGCTTCAACTCCTGTCCACAACATTTTCAACTCTTCGATCAACGGTTTCAACATCATGTTGAGACGTGACCCAGGATGATCTGGCCGAGGTACAATGAGGCTAAGAAACATAAACTCATTCTTCATGCAAAAAGCTGGTGGAAGATTGTACAGAATGACAAAGATGGGCCAACAGGAGTATGGTGCGGCGTTTGTGCTGAACGGCGTGAACCCATCTGTCGCCAACTCGATGCAAACATTACTCGCTTCACGAGCTAATTCTGGGTCGAACCGGCCCAGCGCCTTCCATGCCTCACCATCGGACAGGTGTGTCATGACTCCATTGTTCTCACGCTCACCTTCTTTGAGCCATCTCATGTGTCTGGCTATTTTTTTTTGAAAGGAACAACCGCTTCAACCTCGGTGTCACGGGTAAGTAATGAAGCTGCTTACGTGCGACTTCCGTCATCACAGTATTACCATCGTTATTAACAACTTCGACAAACCTCGGTTGACCACATTTCAAACATTTGTTCTCATTGGCATACTCTCTCCAGAAAAGCATGCAGTTGTCCAGACACACATCAATCTTCTCGTGCTTCATACCGAGACCCGAAAGAATTTTCTTCGAGTTATACATATCCTTAGGCACTTTGTTGGGTTGTGGAATGGCATCTTTGAACAAATCGATGAGCATGTTGTAACAATTGTTAGAAAAGAAGAACTTAGACTTAATTGCCATAAGTCTTGTCACAAAATTGAGGATTGACATTTTAGTGTGTCCATGCAGTGCCTCTTCTGAATCTTTGAGACGTTTGAAGAACTCTTTAACCTTTGCTGTTTGAGGATCTTCTGTAAGCTCTGGTCGTATAGCTTCCAGCATCTCATCCATCATATCAACCTCTGTGGCATCATCATTGTCCGCTTCCATTTCTTGTACAGCTTGAGAAACTGTCTCGCTGTGGAAGTTCCAAAACTCATAATGTGACACATAACCGTTTCGACACAAGTGCATCGTAAGTTCCACTTTGTCCAAAAATGTTCCATTTCAACATTTCGTACATGGGCACCGTGCCTTATCGCTATTTGACAACGAAAAAGCTCGTTCCACAAAAGCTTTTATCTTGGCGTACCACTCGTCTGAGTGACCACCAGTTCTGCTCTTCCAACCAGTGTACATCCAACTACGATCTTCGCCCATATTTGACCCTGCAATTAATAGTCGGACAAATTACTGTTAGTTTCTCATTAATTTATGCATGATAGAGGAAATCATGAGAGAGACAGTGAACTGGGTCCGTGCCAGTTCGAAGCCCGACACGGACCATGCTCGGGCTTGACCTCAGACCCAGCTCGGCCGCCCTCGGGCCGGCACGACACGCTCACAAACACGCCGATGTGAACGTACGGGGGTCCTTGCGGCCAAGAGATACCTAGCTACAGACTTTTAGGGTTAGTAATGGGCCACCTGACCTATATACACTTAACCCTAACGATTCACCTCATATCACCAGTCACGGGTCACGATCGTGACCCAACGCTAGGGTTGGGTCCGATGGGCCATATATACGCTACATATATACCAAGGCTCGGCCAGGCTTCGGGCCGGCACGACACGCTTGGCCCGCAAACAGGCCCGACATGGACAGACAGGGGAAAATGGGATCCGTCGTGCTTGGCTTTGGCTTATGGCCCGTCATGTCGGCCCGACTCGGCACGGCAAATTTGCAGGCTACGTCGGGCATAATGTTTTCATGCACGAGATCGGCCGGGCTCGGGCCGGGCCGGCCCAGCACAGCCCATTGGCCATCTATAGCCACGACAGAACCTAAGTGCCCCGACAGCCGACCGCCCCCGACGCCGCCCTTGACATAAACTAATTAAGCATAATCTACACTATACTAATTAAGCATAATCTACACTAAGCAAATTAAGCACAATTAAGCAACTTAACCACTTAAGCATAATTAAATAAACATAATCTAAAGTAAGCAAATTGATTAATTAAGCATAATTAAATAAACAATTAAGCAATTTAAGCATAATTTAAACAATTCAATTCAATTTCAAAATTGAACAATTCAATTTAATTCAATTCAAATCAATTCAAATCAAATTTAAATGTAGCACTTCAATTAAATTCAAATTTCAATGTGGAAGGGGTGTGGGGTGGGGGGTGGGGGTGGGGGGTCTGTGGAGGGGGTGAGGGGGTGGGGGGGGTCTGTTCTGCTGGGGAGGGGGGTGGGGGTGTCTATGAAGGGGAGGGGAGTGGGAGTCTGTGTAGGGGAGGGGGGCAGGGAGGGGAGGGGGAGGTAGGGTGGCCGTCGGCCAGGGAGGGTAGGGGGAGGGGGCCGGAGAGGGGAGGTGGAGGGGGAGGGGGGCCGGGGATGGGAGGGGGAGGGGGGCGGCGCTCGGCCGTGTAGGGGAGGGGGAGGGGGAGGGGGAGGGAGAGCCGGACGACGGCGATCGGGGAGGGAGGGCGGGGCGGCGCTAGCTTGGGGAGGGGGCTGGGGAGCCGGGCCGGCGGTCGGGGAGGGGAGGGGAGGATACCTGGCGGCGGCAGCGGCGGCGTCGGACGGCGGCGGCGGGGCGGCGCGGCGGCGGGAAGCGGCGGCGTCGGGAGCGGCGGCATCAGGCGCGGGCGGCGAGGAGAAGAGAAAGCGGCGAGTAAGAAAGAAAAGAGAAGGCGCGCGCGGGGTAGGTTAAAATACGTAACTTACGTCGGCTAAATAATAAACTTACGTCGGTCGAGATAACTTACAACGGCCATCCTATTAGCTGACGTAAGTTAAGGCTTATTTACCGGCCCATTTATTTATGTTGGTCTGTTGTCCGGGCTGACGTAAGTGGTCATTTACTGTTGTCAGGCTAGTTACTTATGTCGGCAGCCGACGTACACTATGCACCAGACAAGTCCGTTTATGGATCGAACTAGTCCAAGAAACTTTCTGATGTTCCAATACATAGGGCCCCAGACATGTCCGGACTCCTACCGGACTAGTCTGGTATACCTCACAAAAATTAGAGTTTTTAGTGTGTTGCACATTCCACGCGGATTTTACTCAGCATACCGGAAAAATTCGATCCTCGGAGCGGACTAGTTCGGCCGTCGAAATTCCTAACGGTAATAATTTTGAAAATACTATAGATAGGAGATCCACGACCCCACAAAAATAACTCTCGCAATCTACTATTCATAATTAAAACCCTAGCGCTGCCACTTGTCCCAAGAGCACAAAACGCATCTCCCCATACATCTAAGGTCCTCAAAAGTGAAAATATTTGAGTATTCAGATTTGAGATCGGGAGATCGTTGTCTACGCATCATTGAGCTTTTGGGGTTTGATCTCTTTACACTCTTGCATTACTTGTAATCTTTTTGAGTGTATTAGATCACTTTTTTCTGTTGTAATCTTTGTGGGAGCCTTCAACATGTGGGGTTGCCCCACCAACTCGATGATTACCCGTGATTGTGGAATCAAGTCAGTCTTGTGTGGTGACTTGGCGAGAGAAAATGGTTTGAAAAGACCTGGCTTTGTGTGGGCCTCCTCAACGAGAACGTAGATCTCTTTGGTGAGATCGAACCTCGGTAAAAATCTGTGTCCCGTGTGCTCATCTTTTTTTTACTTTTGCAAGTTCCATTATCTAGGGCGCTTTAGATTTGATCTATCAAGTAATTTGTATTCCACGTGCAAGTTTGGAATACTAATTGTTCAACCAAGTTTGTTTGAATAGTTGTTTAAATTCCGCTGCTATAACACATACAATTTCTGTTTTAACACTTGATCAGTCCATACCACACAAGCACACCGGACTATAGTCCCAGTTACACTGGACAAGTCCAGTCCACTAGGAATTTAACGATTTGATTAAGTGTGCATAAAATTTTTTAAAGACTATTCATTCTCTCTAGATCACATCCAATCAGTAATCACCCCGTCATTATCAGGGGTTTGGTTTGGATTTGGGTTTGGAGTGCTCAGTAATGACAGACAGTCCTTGCACCGGAGTGAGTGGGGAGTCCAAGCACAAAACGGAACTCATTGTCATTTAGGCAGGGTGAGGAAAAGGATGCATATTTTCTGCAGTAATACTTTAGCTGACATATGAACTATGAGGCATTGAGAGCATGTTTGGTTGTATGCCTAAGTTGTCTAAGCCTAACTTTAGTCACTTGCCACACTTGTGGCACGCTTAAGATACCTAATGTTAGCGGTTGTTTGGTTTCTTACCATAGCCTAAGCTTAGGCGCACCTAAGAAAGTGTGGCATGCTTAGGCTGTCAATTCGAGCGCCTCAGTTGATGCAATTTTTTGTTAGACAATGGATGCAAAAGTTGCCTAATTTCTGTGGCGTGCCTAACTTTAGTCAACAACCAAACATCCACCTGAAACAGTGTGGCATGCCTAACGTTAGGTTTAGGCAACTTAGACATAAAACCAAACAGGCGCTCAGGATACGTAAACGCCGACGAACGTGTTTACTGTCAGACCGCATGCAGCTGTGTTTGTCTTATTTATTACTATCCGATTAGGTGAAAGTGAAGGTGAAGGTGAAGGTGAGAGATGATACTGTGACACTGTATCACATGCCACCATGCGTCTTCCAAAATCCAATAGACCTTTCCCGTTGCAGCTTCTGAAAGCTACGAAAAGAATGGGTGCGAGAACGAGAAGCATGCGTCCTCGCAAGTGTCACGCGTCCCCGGCCAACACAGCTCCCGGAAAATGCGTGGACGGAGAAACCTAACCGATGTGGACATGGACATGCACATGCGAGCGCTATTGCTATGGCAGGAAATTGGTGAGGGGTGGACGAGGGAGTATTATCGTGTCGGGCACCCTTTTTTTTAAGTCGTGCCACATGCGGTTTTTTTTTTATTTTTAACCTTTTTCTCATTCATTTTATATTATTAACCACCGATTTTTGTTTTTATCAAAAAACTCACCTAGTTGTCCGATTACTAGACAATGGGACCATTTGACCGTTAGTCCTATAGTAGGACGATTGGATCATTTGACAGTTGCTGTTGCTGCGACTATTTAATTGTTGGTGTTTACCATGGACCGTCGCAGTGGCACCAAGTAGATCCCCTCGTTCGGCTACAGGACGACTAATCTAACGTGCCTCTCTATGTCATCCAATTATCCACTAGTGGGACAAGTTGTCCCGCTTCTGGACGATAGGGTTGCTCGTTTGGTGGACAAAAGTGACTGTTTTGATAAGAAACGAAAATCGATGGTTAATAATTTAAAATACTGAAAAAGAGGTTAAAATAAAAAAATTGCCACATGCTGTTAGGGATGAAAACGGTCGAAAACGATCGAAAAAACATCAATATTGATTTCGTTTTCATATTTTTTAAGCGGTACAAAAATGAAAACGAAAAGTCATGATCGAAATACGGTATCGGTATTGTCGGTTATTCGAAAACGAAAAATTCGAAACGAAAATATATCGGTAACAATCAAAAAACGATAATTAAGTTGGGATGATGATAACAACAAACTAGTAACATAATATTATCATCCAACAAGATAAAATAACTATTTGTAAAATAACTTGTATGCCTTAAGATTTGTGATAGCTTCATTTTATTGGTCTGTTCTATCTTATTGAAGAGTAATTATAATATTTTGATATGGTATCCATGTAAGTCTTATCCATGCAGTCGTTAACTACGTAAGACAGAATTCAAATAGTTGCAACTTAAGAGGAGAAACTGGAAGGGAGACAAATTATATTCTACGTGGCAAGCCAGAAACAACTTATCATATACCATTTGATTTGGACACGGCTTCCCTCCTTCCATTTATACTCCCATGCGTGCTCCCGCTTATGTTTTATCATCTTATTTGTTGTAAATATATGGTAGTTAAACTGAGCATTAATGAAGATATCAATAACATTTTGACACATCAACATGAGTACGCATGAGAGGACTGAACGCGAGAAGGAAAGTCGCATCCCCATTTGAATATTGCAATGCTAAATTTATGTGGCAAACCAGAAATCGGAGCTCCCTCATCCTAATCTCCTTCCTCTCAGGCTTCAATCCACCTCATCTTAATCTCCTTCATCTCAGGCTTCAATGCACCGGCACCAGCAAGGCATCTGGACGGGTCCTGCTCCTGCCCTCCTGGGCAGCTCTCAGGCGGGTGCCAAGCATTCCGCACTGGTTCACCCCCACGTGAAGAGCATGTTGCACGCGACCATCCTGGCAGATGGTGAGGGTGTTTCGTCGATGGCCGTCACAGCGTAGGGCTCCAGCACGACGTCAGGGACATGTGGCGCTTGGGGCGGCGGATTCGATGGGCTTGGTGGCCATGGGGAGGCGCCCTGCCCTTGCGCCCCCTGGTAGACGCTGGCAGCTGGGAGACGACTCGTGGGCTGATAGGCCGGTCAGGTGTGCAGTTGTTTGGGCTGAATACCGAATTTAGTGAAAATGGTATAAAAAAGATATCCCGAATAAAAAATAGTAACTGAAGAAACGGTCGGGAAAACTCTTAAACCGTTTTCGAATCCGATCATGATTGACTCTGTTCTGTTTTCGTACCAATTTCGAATAAATTCTGAATAATTTGAAAACGATCGGAAAAAACGGTATACGGTACGAGACGGAACGTAATTTTTCCGTCCCGTTTTCATCCCTACATGCTGCCCGTGTGCCCGAGTGGCGGCCCATACACCACTGCAGCTATGGGTCGTGTCCACATGGGCCCACCTTTTTTAAAGTCGTGTCATCCTCGTATCGGTGTAAATTGGTTGGACTGCGTGCAAGCCCATGTGGCTAGCAGAGTTGTTCGAGTATAACTGGAGGGGTTGGAGGCAAGGGCCGGTTCTAGTGCAGTGCCCAAGGAGACCACCCCGGGCTCTCGGAAATTTAGGGCTCCCATTTATATTTAGTATGTAGATATTATCAATCCACGAAACTACACAAGCGAGTGTGATCGAATTGATATATGATAAATGATTAATGAATCAAGAATAATAGCTAACGGGACATTGAATTTGACTTGTAGAATTGGTCCAACCAATCTGTTTAGTTAAAATCGGGAGCCTTGACAATACTCATGGTCATACAGAGCCACAAAGGCGAGGTAAAACTATTCCATACTTCCACATCCTGCATCCCCCCTGAACTGAACGCTAATTTCAAATCGAATCTCATATTCTCATTTGCCGTTTGTCGCGACTGTGACGTGCTGGACTTCTCAACGCTCAAGATTTGCATACCACCACTTTGTAGCTCATGCCTTTTAGATGCTTGATTTCAGCTATTAATCTTTATGCATTGATCAGTCTACATATACTCCTAGATCAACTGATTTTTTCATATATTTCTTTCATGTAGGTGTGTACCAATTAAATATAATTGGGCAATAGTTTAAATCTCAGACGTAATTTTAGTTAGATATTCAAACAATTTTGGTTTTTATATCATTAGAGAAGTTTGAATAATGGATAGGTCTGTTTTCAATTTTTAGAAGTGTATTTTGAAACTTATAATTGTGACACTGTTAATGACAATAAGATTTTAGAATATAGTAATAATTTATAAATTTTCTTTATGTTTATGATCAACGGGAGCCTCAATTTGTTTCGCTCCGGGCCCTCCAAAAGTCAGGACCAGCCTTGGTTGGTGGAGAAAATAGGAGAAGACAATTCTACTTCTCAATAAACCACCAGACACGTGAAAAACACATGCATTCATTAACTGCTAATAAAACACAATGACCCACTATTTGAGTGTGAGACCGGTCGCAGCAGAGGCCTGAAAGCCACCGCTACGCGGTTTTAGCGGCCCGGAGGCGAAAAACGCACCCGCAACGGTGTGTTTCGAGGGCCCTCTAAAATAGGCACTACAACAATTCCGCCCTATTGCAACGATTCTATTACAACGAATACTAAATTGTTGCAGTAAGCTTGGTCTGTTGCCACGATTCACCAGTTCGTGGCGTTAGGATCTATCATCACAGAACATAGTTGTTGCATTAGGATCTGTTGCCACGATTCACCAGTTCGTGGGCGTTAGGATCTATTGCTACAGAACACATTCGTTGTATTAGGATCTATTGCCACGATTCACCAGTTCATGGGCGTTAGGATCTATTGCCACGGAACATATTCATTGCATTAGGATATCTTGTCACGATTCACCAGTTCGTGGATGTTAGGATCTATCGCCACGAAACACATTCATTGCATTAGGATCTGTTACCACGATTCACCAGTTCGTGACGTTAGGATTTATCACCACGGAACACATTCGTTGCATTAGGATTTGTTGCCACGATTCTCTAGTTCGTGGGTGTTAGGATCTATCGCCACGGAATACATTTGTTGCATTAAAATCTGTTGCCACGATTCACCAGTTCGTGGTCGTTATGATCTGTCGCCATGGAACACATTCGTTGCATTAGGATATGTTGCCATGATTCACCGGTTCGTGGCGTTAGAATCTATCGCCACGGAACACATTCGTTGCATTAGGATCTGTTGCCACGATTCACAAGTTCATGGACGTTAGGATCTATCGCCACGGAACACATTCGTTGCATTAGGATCTGTTGCCACGATCCACCAGTTTGTTGTCACACCCCGTTTTACATAAAGTGAAACGAGACAAACATGCATATATGCCAGGATCAATTTGATCATACATGCATAAAAAAATACGGTAAACAGTTCTATATCGTATAAAACAACAATTATTACCTTAACACAATATCAATACAGCAGCGGAAGAGGGAAAACAAGCAGGGCATGCCACAGGTAAATCGACTGGCAGCAATGCGACCTTCTAGACTCCATCTTCGCTTGATCATCTTTTACCTGAGCATTATGACATGTACAAAGAAAAAGGAAAACAAGCAAGCGTGACTACCTAATGTACTCCACAAGTGTGGGAAGTTATGATATGTGGGCTATTCAATGAGGAAAGGCTGACACGGGTTAAGCCTCTATGCATCCTTAATTTCCTATGTTGATTTTAGCATCCTATTTACTAGGTGAAGAACATATCTATCCAATAATGATATAAACCGTAGGGTTACACTCACCCGACTCACCACCCTCCAGGTTACCCACCTGGAAAGCAACTCACCGGGTTAAACCACCCGGCTACCAACCAACCAGTCCCAACTAATCAAGGCAGTGCTATCAAGGGCACTCATGACCGTGAGCATGGCTATCTAGATAGTTTTATATTCTGCAGAGTTTGTACCGTTTTACCCACAAGTTATGATTTCATCCTCTGTCTCCAGGTGGACTAAAAACCTCCATTATACCGGTGATTGCTAGTCACACTACACACTACCTAAGGTGTGCGGCCAGAAGGTAACAACAGAGCCTTTACAAAGGGTCTCCCGACAAGTACAAACACTCTAAGGTTTCACATACCGCGACATATCCGGAGTAAACCCCTCTGCTGGGGCAGTCCCCTCTTGAGCCTTGCAGATCTTGGAGCAGTAAATCCCCACTCCTTCCCCGCACCAACCTTTGTCCATACCCGTCGAAAGATTACCTAATTAATTGGCCAAGTCGTTCCATACCGTCATGTGGTGGCACGGTAATGCCTGATAGCGAGTCACCAAGAACCGATCCTTAGAATCTAGGACATGCATCAACACAATAAACCCGAGTCTCGTGCGTACTCCACCCACCACTCAAACCCGCCTGCCTAGATTCCTACCAACTACAACCCACCAATAAAGTCATAATAATGTACATAATAGTAAAGTAGAAAGTTTAGCAATTTAATAAAGTTATCCCAACTAAGACAGCATGGCTAAGCAGTTGTAACCACCCATAAAATACTCTATCATCTACCCAACAGAGCGACAAGGAATAATATGAAAATCTAGGCAAACATCCTAACATAGTATTCAAATTAATTGACTTGCATGCAACTAATTCTATCTACGTCCTTAATATTTCCTAACCGGAGCAAAGTGGTCAAGGGCACTTGCCTTTTCTTTATTTCATGTAGCTCCTCAGTTCTTCTTGGTAGAACGCCCGATCTTCTAGGTCTTCTCATCGCATCATGTCACGACACGGAAACGAATAAACTAACGAAAGAGAGATAATGAGGCACATTCAATAACGGCACATCATACAAGCAAAACAAGTAATAAAGAACACTACGCGAATATCTACGGTGCAACGAGAACCTACGCATGGAAACGGCTTAACACGGTGTTATGGGGTTTTATCAAGTTATAACAATGTTCACAATTTGATAGTATAGTTAAACTAATGATTAAGATGACGAGGCTGAATTTATACTATTTAATTACAGCTTTATAAGAAATGTAGATTGGTTTATAGATTTATACCAATTTTAATATTTATTTATAAGCAAATCCATTAACTTTAACAGAACCTACACAATTATAACATCATGCATGCAAAAGAGATTAAATCAAGTCCTAGTACATTTACCCTACTACTGCAGGGGCTAAAAATACTAATATCATTCAATATAAGGGCTAAAATGCTAAATGAACTATTGCAAAGGCTTAAAAGTGCTAAATCAATGATGTACAGGGGCCTAGGTGCCAAATTGCAGAAGTAAACATAATTAAATAACATTCCAGGGGTTTTCCAGAGAAAACTAGGACCTATTTGCAATAAAACAAAAAGTTCCAAGGGTGTGGGCGCAAAAGAATGAAGGGGTATGCAGGTTATAACGTGGACCGTTGGATTTGATTTGAAGGGTTCAGATTTTATGTAGCTAACGATACATGTGTTCCATCTAGGGCTGTCGGATTTTAAATCAAGGGTTGAGATTTTAAAATGACAAAAGGGTATTCGTGCTCTAATCTTGGCCGTTGATTAACGATCTAACGGCTCGGGGGTAACCTTCTTCCTGGCCAAGCCCGGGCGCCACGGGCAGCCACTACAGCGCCGCCATGGGCGCGGCCCGAGCTCGCTGGCACGCGCAACACAAGGGAGGTGGGGGTCTAGCCTAGCCTTCGGTTACCTAAAACGAAGGAGGGGGGCATCAGGAACTCGACTAGGGTGGATTGGTGGTTTGGAAAACGCGGAGGGTGGCTTGCGGCGGAAGGGTGCGTAGAAGCTCGCCGGAGCCCGCCGATCTATGCTACCCTACGCCTAAATGCACAACCAACCGCAAGGATAGAGAGAGGAGCTCCTAGCGCACATACCTAGGGTGTTTCTGTGGCTCGGGGAGGTTCAGAAGCAGTTGCGCGATGGCGAGTCGCCGCGGTGGTCCCCGGTCCTCGGTGCGGCGGCATTAGGGGTGGGTCTCCGGCTGCGTCCTTATGTCCATCATGCGTTCTAGAGCACGAAGAACATGAACGAAGAGTCAAACAAGGGAGGAATCGACGGGAAGTGGTGGAACGTCGGCGAGGGGCGATGAGCTTACCGGATTCACGTCGGGGATATCGAAAACGACATCGATTCACCGCGGGGAAGGCTCAGGAAGCACGAGCGAGACTTTTCGAAGGATTCCGACAAGGTAGCGTGGGCGAGCGGTGTGTGGCTAGGGAGAATCGCGCGGCAGCGGTGCAACGGCGGAGGAGTGCGGCTTCTGCGGATTGCTAGAAACTGGGAGCAGAAAGGCGACTAGGGTTGGAGCGGCTTTTATAGGAAGCGGCTTTGTGCGACACAAGAAGATCGAGGCCCGGATTTTCGGCCATTATTGGAACCCATGACGAGGAGGTCGTGGCGTCCGCGCCCGGGCGAGTTCACGCGATCTGCGTGACCCAGCGTGAGAGAGGGAGAGGAGCAGGGGAAGGAGAAAGGCTGCCCAGTGGGCCCTCTCTATCAATGGGTGAGGGAATAAGACAGGGAAGAGAAAGATGAGGCTGACGCGTGGGGTCCGCTGCGCAGGGAGAGTAAAAGGGAATCCTAAGCTTGTGTGGGCTGGAACAAAGAATGTGGGCCGCTGGTGAGCGGATCCCACAAGAAGTGGACAAGAAAGGTGGAGGTGAGGGCTTGTGCGGGTGGGCTGGGCCAGCGTGGGTTGGGCTGGGGAAGAGAAGGAAAAGGGATGGAAAGAAATGGGCCTACTTAGGTTTAGCTGAGAGGGTTTTCTTTTTATTTGATTTTTTCTTTTTCTTTCTATAATTAAATTAAGTATTTAAATTCAAACAAATTGTGAGCATGTTTTCTAGTATAATTTTTCAATCAGTAGCATGCACATGTATTCATCTCAGAAATAATTTTTTTATCAATTTCATTTATCACATGATTCTACACATTGTTTTATTTATTCGCTATGAATTTATTATTTGTATTTCAAATTTTACTTGTATATGAAAATTGGGGTGTTACATTCGTGGCGCTAGGATCTATCGCCATGGAACACAATCGTTGCGTTAGGATCTGTTGCCATGATTCACCAGTTCGTGGGCGTTACGATATGTCGCCACGGAATACATTCGTTGCGTTAGGATATGTTTCCACGATTCACCAGTTCGTGGATGTTGGGATCTATCGCCACGGAACACAGTTGTTGCATTAGGATCTGTCGACATGATTCACTAATTCGTGGTGTCAGGATTTATCACCACGGAATACAATCGTTGCATTAGGGTCTGTTGCCACGATTCACCATTTTGTGGCGTTAGGATCTATCGCCACGGAACACATTTGTTGCAGTAGGATATGTTGCCACAATTCACCAGTTCGTGGTGTTAGGATCTATCGTCGCGAAACATAATTGTTGCATTAGGATATGTTGCCACAATTCACTAGTTCGTTCTATCGCCATGGAACACAATCGTTGCGTTAGGGTCTATTGTCACGATTCACTAGTTTGTGATGTTAGGATCTATCGCCATGGAACACAGTTGTTGCATTAGGATCTGTTGCCATGATTGACCAATTCGTTCTATTGCCACAGAATACAGTTGTTGCATTAGGATCTGTTGCCACGATTCACCAATTATTGGTGTTAGGATCTATCGCCACGGAACATAGTCATTGCATTAGGATATGTTGCCACGATTTACCAATTCATGGCGTTAAGATCTATCGCCACGGAACACAGTCGTTGCATTAGGATTTTTTGCCACGATTCACCAGTTCGTGGCGTTAGGATCTATCGCAACGGAACACATTTGTTGCATTATGATCTGTTGCCATGATTCACCAGTTCGTGGCGTTAGTATCTATCGCCATGGAACACAGTTGTTACATTAAGATCTGTTGCCACAATTCACTAGTTCGTTCTATCGCCACAGAACACAGTCATTGCATGAGGATCTGTTGCCACGATTCACTAGTTCGTGGTATTAGGATCTATCACCACGGAACACCGTCGTTGCATTAGGATCTGTTGCCACGATTCACCAGTTCGTTCTATCGCCATGGAACATGATCGTTGCATTAGGATCTGTTGCCACGATTCACCAATTCATGGTGTTAGGATCTATCGCCACGGAACACAGTCGTTGCATTAGGATCTGTTGCCATGATTCACTAGTTCGTGGCGTTAGGATTTATCGTCACGGAACACAATTGTTGCATTTGGATTTGTTGCCATGATTCACTAGTTCATGGTGTTAGGATCCATCATCATGGAACACAATCGTTGGCCTCATGATATGTTACAAAACATTGGCCACTATGTGAACGAATGAATATGTGGTGTGTTCATCGTGTTCCTCAGTGATCATAAGGAAGGATTTGTTTAGTTTTCTGGACAAGTGAATGATTTAATTATCAAGTGAATGTGCTCTAAGTTCTGTGATGTGTGATATCAATAGTGAACCGAAGCAAAATGGAGAAAATCACGAAGCTAAAGGAGACGTGGGGAGGACGCGCTTTTCATATAAGAAACACACTTCGCTACTAATTAATCGCATCTCCATTTTGCTTGTCCGCACAGACTAAGGCGCCATTAGTCTCTCCTCTTCTCTCTTCGTTCGTCTTCTCCGCGTAAACAACCCACCATGGCCAACGTTTTGCCGCCAAGCCCGCCGAGGGAGCCACCCTGCAAGAAACAGTGTTGCCGCTCCCCTGAGAGGCTCAACAACGAGCTGCTCAAGATGCTATTTGACAGGCTATTCAACCGGTTCCAGAGGTTGCCCGAGACGATGGATGAGGTACTCGGCACCGAGGGCTGCGGTATCCTGGTTGCGGTGATGGTGAGGAACCTTGGTCGCGAGGTTGCACCGCCAGATCTGGACCAGCCGGAGCAACTAGCAGAGTAGTCGGAGCAACCGGCCGATCAATCGGAGGAGGGGGAGGGGGGAGGGGGAGGAGGAGTAGGATTTAGGTTTTCTTTTGTTATTTTTAGTTGATGTTGTTTTTTTTCTTGTGTCTTGTACTTTTTTCTTGTGTTTTGTAATATATTTGTTAATGAATGAATGTGTTATCTGTGTTCATATGTGTGATGAATAATTTTGTGTGTTCAACTGTTATGTATCACCACGGAACACAATCGTTGTATTAGGATTTGTTGCCACGATTGTACTGGTTCGTGGCCTTAGGATCTATAACCATGGAACACACTCGTTGCATTAGGATCTGTTGCCAGGAATCACTAGTTCGTTGCATTAGGAATTTCTGCAGGAGCATCATTCAAAATTCTAGGTATCTTCTAAAGAGGTGGGATGAATCAATATCAGCTTGCTTCTAAGCTTGCTGCTAAATAGAAGAGCGACTTCTATATTTTCAAAAAACTCAAATAGTTCACAGCTACCTCACACAATACTTATATAAAAAATCATCATCTTCGCTGTTGCCCCCCCCCCCCCCCCCCCCCCGCCCCAATATTGGAGCTACAAGACCATCATTGATATATGTATTGTCGTCGTCGTCATCTTCATTTTCTGATGGAATTCCATGTGCCTCAAACTGATCACATGTTCTCATTTGAAGAGCGGAAGCATCACCGGTTGCTCCCTCAATGTCATTCCTAGCCCATGTGGTCATATCCTCATTTATGTGTGGCATATTGATATCAGTAAGTCGTCGATCATCAAATGTCTCGGCCTCCATCATCTGAGTGACATTATTTTCACCGTCTCCATGGGGGCATGGCAAAAAGGTTCCATGGCTTCATTTTAACAACTGTAGCCCATTTATGTTGCTTCACACTTTGAACGTAAAAAACTTGTTCTGCTTGGGTGGCTAGAATATAAGGTGTTGACGGTCCTTAATTGCCAAATCCGACCGTCAATTCCCTGCATAAAAGCTATGGATCGGACAACCAACATAGTGTTAGGCATTATGTACTAACTATCTCCACAAGTGTTGGTGCAATTCTGTATGCAGGTGAATTATGCCCATGATTAGAGGTATTCACAGAGACCAATCCAAGAAACACACCTTCCGACAATCAGGCGCAAGCACGAGGATTTTGGGGCCCACTTAGAGGAGAAAACCAACTAAAATGAGGAGAATCAGCCATACCCATGATGGGGTCCACATAACAGTGTTACAGAGAAGTTTCAGCGCGATTGGAGCCGTTTGCAAGTTGGCCGAAGTGTCAGGTCGGCCAACTAGGTAAACGTGCCAAATTCGGCCAGCCGCAACGTGTTGGCTCCTCGCGGCTTGGAGATCACGATCGCGACTGAGTCCCTCAATTTTTCTGGTGCCAAACCAACCTTTGGAGGGTATAAATAGGGGGTAGGGGGCTCCCTCACTCCACACACCAAAATCTTGAGTCTAGTACTCCACTCCAAAGGCGTAGCGCTGCCTAAATACTTAGAAAATAGGGAGAGAGTGAGAAAGAGGAGGATGAGGAGGCTCCGGCTTGTCAGGCTTCTTCCACTTAAGGATAGGGTTCGGGCTTGTCGAACCCTCTCCACCTTTGTACCTCAACAGTTCTTCCCATCTCAAGTAAGGTACATGATTTCCAATTGAGTTTATTTATTTAATTCAAGCAAGTTAATTCCTTAGTTGCTTGTTCATTCATTGCTCTATTCATTAGAGGCCCTAGTCTTTGCGCGAAAGGTTAGGGAATTAATCGATAGCGTAGGCGTGGTGTCTAGGCTTGATGTTACCTTTGATTATCTCATAGTTCACAGGTTGTAGAGGTAGGCGGTAGGTGGTGACAACCCTATCCGTCCGTTGTAATCCTCCACGTTCGACTACAACGTAGGCTCCTGGCGGGAGTCGCCTGGCAGACCAGGGTAAGCCCGTGCCCAATACAAGCTGCTATTGACCCACTTGCTTTGAATTAGAAACCCTTCTCTAGGAAATCCACTCTATCCCTTGCCTACCACCAAGCTTTGTGTCCTTGGGTGAACTATTTAGAAGATTAGCACACATGTTCCTTGGATTCGTTACCCTTAGGAATACTCTTTATGGGGAAGTGCTACAGCGGTTTCTCCATGCGCTTGCAGATTTTCATCTTTGACGTACTAGTCGTCAACAAGCATTTATGGCACCGTTGTCGAGGAACAATTGGTGTTGATCTTCGAACCTTGTTCACTCTCGTATCTACTTTTTTATCTTTATTCCATACCTTTTCACCATATAAACTATGGAGCAACCCACCATTCTTTCTCTATCTGCTCCTAAGGGTGAGTTATGTGAGCCTCTGCCACCAGCAGATCCCATTTGCTCAACTAGCTATGAACTCCACCCTGGCTTTATAGCCATGGTTCGAGAGCAATACTTCTCAAGAATGGATTGTGAAAATCTCTAGCATCACCTGCGGGAGTTTGAGCAAATTTTTACATGCCTTCTAATCAAGGGCATGACACAAGAAATCCTAAAGTGGAAATTGTTTCCCTTTTCCCTCAAGGGAAGAGCGAAGCAGTGGTACACTCATACCGTTGGGAGTGCAAATGGAAAATGGAAAGAACTCCGAGACAATTTTTCTCTTGAATTCTTTCCACTCTCCCAAGTTGCCTCTCTACAAAGGGAAATCCTCAACTTTCAGCAAATCGAGAAGGAATCTATAGGTGCAACCTGGGCTAGATTCTCATTGCTAACCAAATCAAGCCCGGGCTTGTCTATTTCCGAACATGTGTTATTATAACATTTTTGTTTCGGGCTTGAAAAGGATTCTGCCCTATACCTCGACATGACAGCCGAAGGCTCTTTCCTCCATAAGACACTGATTGAAGGAAGGGAAATTCTAGACCGCATTCTAGAAAATACATCCTTCATCGCCAGTCTTAACGAACCTCCTCAAGAGGAAGCCGTGTCAAGACAAGAGGACCCCCCCCCCATAGTCACCCTGAAACCCATACCATGTTCATCTCAAGTTGTGACTATGAAATCCCCACCTGAACCAAAGACACCGATGGAAGAAGAAATTTGACCTTCGAAGTTTCCATTGTGCTTCGAGGAAGATCTTTTTGAAGATTTTGGGAATGCCTCAAAGTATTGTTATGGAAGGAAACCATCATTACATCCCTCACTTCTTGATCCGCCCAAAGGAAAATTCCTTCAGGAAATGATCAAGGAGTTGACCTCAATCATGAGCAGTGAATGGACGGCTGAGGTTGGGCTTTCACATGAAATTATTCGGGTAAACTCACCCAAACAACCAGTCGATGTCTTATTCGAGGGGTAATGGTGACGTCCTTTATAATCCCACTATTGGAGCCAATATCATTTCCGAGAATTGTGCTTTAGCCATTTTGGGTGATCTACCCTGGGCTCTAATAAGAAAATCCTTCAGAGACTCCTATGGAAACATCAAGGAAGGATTTGGGATTTTGCAAAACATGTCTATAAGACATGAGAACATCGAGTTCTACCTTGATTTTCATGTCTTCGAAGTCCAAGACTTTGATGTAATGATAGGGTTACCCAATGAGAAATTACTCGTGGATGCACCCTCAAAAGGATTCCTAGATGTTAAACATGGAGAGAGAAAGTTTTCCATTCCCATTCTACGATCCAAGAATACATTAGCTGAACCTCCACCCAAGGGTGAACCAATCGAGGAAGCCATGTCCCTTCAGTTCTTAGACCCTCCTGAAATTGAAGAAGAAGAACACTTTATCCAAGAAGAGGATGAATTGCAAGAGACATTTGATTTGCCCAAAGAAGAGCCATCACAAAAGCCCCCGATTGAGTTGAAAACCCTACCTCCAGGCCTATGCTATGCTTTCTTACATCATGATGTGGAATCTTCTGTCATCATAAGTGACAAGCTTTCACAAGACGAAACTGCCAAACTCATGATCGTCTTAGAAAAGCATAGATCCGTCCTAGGCTACTCTCTCCAAGACCTTAAGGGAATCAACCCTGCTCTTTGCACCCATCACATTCCCACCGACCCTCTTAGCACACCGTCTAGGGAACCTCAAAGGAGGTTAAACAATGCTATGCGGGAGGTTGTCAAGAAGGAGGTCTTGAAACTATTGCATGCTGGAATAATTTTTCCCGTTCCCCATAGTGAGTGAGTTAGCCCTGTCCAAGTAGTGCCCAAGAAAGGAGGAATGATGGTCATTCGAAATGAGAGGAATGAACTCATTCCTCAACGGATCGTCACAGGTTGGAGGATGCGTATTGACTACAGAAAACTCAACAAGGCAACAATGAAGAATCATTACCCGCTGGCTTTCATTGACGAAATGCTTGAGCGGCTAGCAAAACATTCCATCTTTTGTTTCCCTGATGGGTATTCTGGTTACCATCAGATTCCCATCCACCCTGATGATCAAAGTAAGACCACCTTCACATGCCCTTATGGAACATACACCTATCGGCGAATGTCGTTCGGGTTGTGTAATGCACCCGCTTCGTTCCAAAAGTGCATGATGTCTGTTTTGTCAGACATGATCGAGGAAATCATGGAAGTTTTCATGTATTACTTTTCATTTACGGAAAAACTTTTGATCATTGTCTTGAGATCCTAGACAGGATCTTACAAAGATGCCAAGAGAAGGACCTAGTGCTAAATTGGGAAAAGTGTCATTTTATGGTCCGTGAAGGCATCGTCTTAGGACACTTGGTGTCCGAAAAGGGGATTGAGGTGGACAAATCCAAAATTGAAGTTATTGAAAAGCTTCCACCTCACACCAATATTAAGGGTATCCGTAGCTTTTTAGGCCATGCGGGGTTCAATCGACGATTTATCAAGGATTTTCCAAAATCGCTAGACCCCTCACTAGCCTATTAGCTAAGGATGTGCCCTTTGATTTCGATGATGAGTGTCACCAATCTTTTGACATCCTCAAGAAGACACTCATCACAGCTCCAATCATTCAACCCCCTGATTGGACGCTGCCATTTGAAATCATGTGTGATGCTAGTGATTATGCCGTTGGAGCAGTCCTTGGCCAAACCAAGAATAAGAAGCATCATGCAATAGAATACACTAGCAAGACTCTATAAGGAGCTCAGCTTAACTATGCCACAACTGAAAAGGAGCTCCTAGCAGTTGTATTTGCTATCGATAAGTTTAGATCATACTTGGTTGGAACAAAAATCATAGTCTACACAGACCATGCTGCTTTGAAATATTTGCTCTCCAAGAAAGATGCTAAACCTAGGATAATCTGATGGATTCTCCTACTCCAAGAGTTTGACCTGGAGATAAGATATAAAAAGGGAGTAGAGAATTCCGTCGCTGATCACCTCTCACGTATGGAAATCCCAAGTGCACCAGACACCTATCAATGTTTTCCTACGTGATGATATGTTGCTCAAGGTGATCGACTCTAACCCTTGGTATGCGTACATCGTAAACTTCATGGTTACGGGGTACGTACCACCAGGGCAAGATAAGAAAAGGCTCATTTTTGAGAGTCAACGCCACTTGTGGGATGATCCATACCTCTATAGGGTATGTTCCGATGGGCTGCTTAGAAGGTGCGTCCCAACAATCGAAGACACCAAAATCATCAAAAGATGCCATGCGCCCCCCTATGACGGGCACTACGGTGTTCACCGAACTCAGGCAAAGATCTGGCAAAGCGGATTCTTTTGGCCCTCAATGTATGAGGATACAAAGGAGTTCATTCGAAGATGTCGAGAATGCCAACAGCATGGAGGAATCACTGCTCGCAATGCGTCCCCCTCACATACAATCTCCAAGTAGAATTATTTGATGTGTGGGAGATCGACTTCATGGGACCCTTTCCAAAGTCCTATGATTGCGAGTATATTCTGGTGGTCATAGATTATGTGTCCAGATGGGTAGAAGCATTGCCATGCAAATATGGCGATGCCAAGACCGCTCGGAAAATGTTTCATGAAATCATTTTCCCACGATTTGGAACTCCCCGTATGGTCATAAGTGATGGAGGGTCTCATTTCATTGATAAGACCTTCCGGAGCTTTCTGAGAGAGCTTGGGGTTAGGCATAACATTGCTACCCTAAACTCTAGTACCATCCCTAAACAAGCGGTCAAGCAGAAACTTCAAACAAACAAATCAAGACTATTCTGCAAAAGACCATCTTTGAGATGGGGAATGGATGGAAGAACAAACTACCCGATGCACTTTGGTCATACCGTACCGCCTATCAGACACCCATTGGAATGTCGCCTTTCCAAATTGTCTACAGGAAAACTTGTCATTTGCCATAGAATTGGAACATAGAGTGTATTGGGATATCAAAAAGTGGAACATGGATCTCCACGAAGATGGAAAGTTGCGCAAGATGCAAATTTTTGAACTAAAAGAATGGAGGGATAAGGCATACCATAGTGCCAAGATCTATAAAGAGAAAACCAAGAGGTGGCACGATAAAAGAATTATGCCTAAGGAGTTCAAGCCTGGAGATAGAATCCTACTTTTCAACTCTAGAGTCAAACTTTTTGGACATGGGAAGCTAAAAAGTAAATGGGAAGGTCCCTATACTATGGTAGATACTTCATCTCATGGGGCAATTACACTCCAAAATGATGAAGGCCATCTATTCAAAGTAAATGGGCACCGTCTTAAGATATTTTTAGAACCCAAAGAAAATTTGGACAAAGATGAAGACATAGTCAATTTGATTGACTTTAACACCTACCCTTGAAGTTTGGTTAAATTTTCCATGTCCAATAAAGCAAGCTCCAACCCTCATCACTCCTTTCCAATCATCCCACTACCCCATTTGGCTAAGTAGGAGAGAAGTAAAATGCAGAACATCATAAATACTTTCCTACTTAGGAATTAGGCACTTATTTTGATTCTATCATACAAAGTGCCTTTGTCAAATAAATTGCGACTCACTGGTGTAGGTAAGGCCGGTAGAGTCTTTCACTTTTCCATGTTTTCGTGTCAAATAAAGACAAGTACAAGAACAAGTGTGGGGGAGGTCCCACAAGCCTCCCAAAGTGCAACATGCCCGGACCATCATGAAAGAACAATTCAGGACATCGCATGAAGGACCACGAGAAGATTTGACCAAGCCATGATGGCTTGGCCCACCCTTCTTCATTAAGGCGATGGTTTGCACTCTCTCACCTCTTATCCCTCTATACTTGATTTTTGAGTTGAAATTGATTTCGCATGATAACATCATTAAAAGTCAACTCATTGGAAATTAAAATTGTGCAATTTCATATATCATATTTTGCTAGAGAATGGAATATGTCTACTTTTCATTTCAATTTCATTACCATGTTCTTGAACCATATATCAATTTAGGAAAAACATGTCATCTAAGTATTTGATTGGTGTGATATGGTAAATGAGTGAAACCTGGAAACTCTCCATGCTGGAATTGAATTTGGTATTGCAATTTTTAAAGTCATCAGATTTTTGCCATCCTCTCTCATTAGAATTTAAATACCCACCAAGGCCATATGATATAGATATTGAAAACCACATGCATATGCCACTTTGCATTTTCATTGAACTTTGTCAAACTCTTGACCCTTTTGAGTGACTTGCACGAAAACTTTGATTAGGAATTTCTTGTGCATTCCACCATATTCCATGATTTCCACACATCCACCATCAAAAGATACTCCATGCAAATTCTTCAAAATCCTCTCTAGAAAAAAAGTGCACAAAAAGCAGTAGAAGGCAAGGCTATAAGAGCTCTCAAAAAAAAAAGAGAAGAAGAGAGAATTCAAAAAAAAAGAAGAAAAAAAAGAGAGCCATAAGTAGCCATGCTATATCCTTGCATAAAGAAAAAAAAAGAGTGATCAATTAGGAGTCATCATCACCATTCTTCATCCATAATAAGTGCACTAGAATTTCTTTAGTCAATGGTTTTTGTTGCATGGTCTTCTCATGAGCATCTCGTTTTTGACTTAGTAACATATGAATTGCAAGTGAGCCACTTTCTATCCTTACCAAGCTCCACAAAAGCCTATTTAGTTGTAGGAAAAGAAGTGGCAACTCGTGCCAAGGTGAGGACTAAACACATTGAGAGACGAGAGCATTCTTTTGAGGAGTATGGCAATGTCTTTTTGACTTAGGAAAATATAGCAATTTCCAAGTTTATTTCAGTAGGAGGAGTCCAGGTAAACTACATTCAAACCATTCCATCTCTCAAACACCCAAGATGATGTGGTAGCCACATATAAAAGGTTCTTCAACAAAGGTATGTGTTGAAATGTTTTGTATACATATTTCATACTTGTAGCTGAATTATGATATCACTTAGTTCTTCTTGCCTTCACTCGAGGACGAGTAAAGGACTAAGTGTGGGGAAGTTTGTTGACGGTCCTTAATTGCCAAATCCGACCATCAATTCCCTGCATAAAAGCTATGGATTGGAGAGCCAACATAGTGGTAGGCGTTATTTACTAACTATCTCCACAAACGTTGGTGCAATTGTGTATGTAGATGAATTATGCTTATAATTAGAGGTATTCAAAGGGACCAATCTGAGAAACACACCTCCGACCAATCATGCAAGCACGAGGATTGTAGGGCCCACTCGATGGACAAAATCAACTAAAAATGAGGGGAATCACCCATACCCATGATGGGGGCCCACATAACAGTGTTATAGAGAAGTTTCAGCGCGATTGGAGTTGTTTGCAAGTCGGCCGAAGTGCCAGATAGGCCGACTAGGTAAACGCACCAAATTCGGTCAGCCGCCACTTGTTGGCTCCTCGCGGCTTGGAGATCACGATGGCAACTGATTCCCTCACTTTTTCTGGTGCGAAACTGACCTTTGGAGGGTATAAATAGGGGTAGGGGGCTCCCTCACTCCACACACCAAAAGCTTGAGTCTAGTACTTCACTCCAAAGGTGTAGCGCTGCCTAAGTGCTCATAAAATAGGGAGAGAGAGTGAGAAATAGGAGGAAGAGGCTCCGACTTGTCGGGCTTCTTCCACTTAAGGATAGGGTTCGGGCTTGTCGAACCCTCTCCACCTTTGTACCTCAACAGTTCTTCCCATATCAAGTAAGGTACATGATTTCCAATTGAGTTTATTTATTTAATTCAAGCAAGTTAATTCCTTAGTTGCTTGTTCGTTCATTGCTCTATTCATTGGAGGCCCTAGTCTTTGCGCCAAATGTTAGGGAAGTAATCGATAGCGTAGGTGTAGTGTCTAGGCTTGACATTACCTTTGATTATCTCGTAGTCCGCGGGTTGTAGATTTAGGCGGTAGGTGGTGACAGCCCTATCCGTCCATTGTAATCCTCCATGTTCGACTACGACGTAGGCTCTTGGCGGGAGTCGTCTGGCAGACTAGGGTAAGCCTGTGCCCAATACAAGCTGCTATTCACCGACTTGCTTTGAATTAGAAACCCTTCTCTTAGGAAATCCACTCTATCCATTGTCTACCACCAAGCTTTGTGTCCTTGGGTGAACTATTTAGAAGATTAGCACACATGTTTCTTGGATTTGATACCCTTAGGAATACTCTTTAAGGGAAAGTGCTACAACGGTTTCTCCGTGCGCTTGCGGATTTTCATTTGTGACGTACCAGCCGTCAACATAAGGCTCATACTTAAATTGAGAAAGAGTAGTGTCAACATCTATAATTCCGTATTGATCCATTTTGTAGCCTCTGCTTTGGCTCTGATCGGAACAAGGCCGATCAAACCAGCCACACTCAAATAATAGAACCCCTTGATTTTTTTCAAAATCAACATAAATCATTTTCTTGATTACTCCAAACCACTCATGATCACCATCCTGGACAACAACACCATTGTTTTGCATCCGTAAATCTTTTTTCACCTCTGCAATTCGAAAGAAGAAGCCATTTATGAATGATCGACTAAAAAACGTGCCCAACGATGAGGTCCTCTAGATAATGCATACAAATAATCGGTTATTTTGCCTTCTTTGTGTAATGTCGTAATCTATACACATTAGTATAAAAGGGTTCATCGATAAACCAACTTCAGAACACATATTTTTGTTCAATATTTCATCAAAGTAAAAATTTGCATGTACTTACTCGTTTCTGAAACCAATAAACAAACTCATCTCTATGGCATTTTTCAACATCACGAGAATGAATCCTTTTCAGCTCTTCAAAATGCTCACTGAAAAGAGTACAAAATTAAATTAGCCATCTACAATAAGCATGATCCAATATAGTATAGAACATCTGAGTTATACGTACTTGATTCATGGAGCGGCCTCTTCAACATTAGAAATAATATAATGTCTGATGTTATGTAGTTCCATCATAGTATGTTGGCCCCATTTAAACCCTTTTTTAGAATTATCAACTTCTGTAAATATATTAGACTCGAGAGAAGGTTCATTCCTAGCTGCAGCTTCATGACGTTCTGGCCTATTAAGCTTGGTGCGGATATTATCCAAAAGCTGACTACAAAAGGTCATACACTCTTCCATAATATATCCTTTAGCTATAGAACCCTCCGAGTGAGCTCTGTTACATACATACCTATTCAATGTACCAAGGTACCTCTCAATTAGATACATCCATCTGTAAGAAACAGGTCCACCCAAGCGAGCTTCTTCGGCAAGATGGGTTGGAAGATGTACCATCATATCAAAGAAAGCGGGAGGAAGCAACATATCAAGTGATGAGTATATAACTCCTATAGATATACACAATACTCCATTCAACATACAAGATGCAATCAATAGAATCCACACACACCAATTAATTTCGGAGGTGAGCTCGTTCTTATATGTTTCCTTATACATTTTTGAGAATAGATTGCTACCTAATGACTTAATTGTAATTAGGATCCATGGAGAAGTTCAAGGAGTAATTGGAGGAAGATTTAGGGGCGTGGAAGACCAGATATTATGTTCAAGGAAGATGGAAACCGACTCCAACTCAAATTCGTGTCCAACTCGGAGTCTAGGAGCAGTTTGCACTAAAACGGACACTCAGGACGCATACAAACTCCGTTTTTGACGTTCTACATATGCACGGAAAGGGGAGATGATAAACTTTCCAATGCTGCTGGTCCCATATCAAAATTCCTGCAGAGTGGGCAGGAATCTTCGAAACAAAATCGAGTTCAGAATCTGTCAGGGTGCTGCGCCACCGTATTGGGCCAATGGGCCTTGTATCAAGTCCACATTTCTTATTTTCGTGTCTTAGGGTTAGGTCACGACTCCAACACCCCCTTAGACTTTCTCCCACCGATATATACTCCATAGTAGCCGTCATAAACAATCGAGTTTTGCTTAAATTAATCTGTTATACACAGTTTCGTCGTTCATCAGTTTGTGAGACCCCAACTTAGCAATTCAGATTGCTTCTACCTTGTTCTTGCTTGTGTTCTCGTTTGCACTTGCAGGAATTAGTCTTCTTGGCGAGATCAAGCGTGTGCAGTATGGTTGATAACCAACGGAGCGGTGGTGTAGTGATTGCAGGGGTTTTTCGTGTTCTACTCGAGAGCCTAGGGTCATCAACATCGAGATCTCCACCTCAATCGACTTATGCTTACCTATCGGAAGATCGGGCCTAAACTTTCTCATCATCAAGCTTACAAATTGTTTCAGGAAATTGTTTGATCATCTTATCCAAATTTGGTTCCACCAATTCTTTAGAACAAATTCTAGAAAAGAATATGCTAAACTCAATTAAAGGTGCAACAACCTTTTCAGACAATATGTCACGTATTGCAATAGAAAGGAGCTTCTGAAATATAATATAGTAGTAATGAGTTTTTAGACCAGATACCTTACGTGCTTTTATGTCCACACATCTCTTGATGTTTGAGGCATAACCATCAGACATCTTCACATCCCCCAAAAACTTGCACAAGGTGGTCTTCTCATCTTTCTACAAAGTATATGATGCCCGGGACAATCATACTTCCCATTTATAGCCACCGGATGTTGCTGTGTTGTATACCCATATCCTGCATATAAAGACGATCTTGTAGACAATCTTTTGTTTTACCATCCATATTAAGCAATGTCCCCAATATGCTATCACAAATGTTTTTCTCAATGTGCATGACATCCAAGTTATGCCTTATTAGCAATGTCTTCCAATACGGGAGCTGGAAAAATATACTTTTCTTCTTCCAACTATGCCACCTATTTTCCTCAGTGCGCTTTCTCTTATTATTCGTCTGTCCAAAACTCACTTGATCAAAACTCTCGTATTGTTGGAGTACTTCGTCACTGGAGAGTGATGTTGGAGCCTCTCTATTCTCTGTCTTGTTGTTTAAAGAAGCTTTGTATCAACGCCACCTGTGATTATGAGGTAGGAAATGACCCATGTAGCAATACTTTCGTCCATGTTTCAACAACAAGGCGTCAGTATTTATATGTCAGTATGAACATGCTAGCTTACCTTTTGTGCTCCATCCACATAGCATTGCAAATGTTGGAACATCATTTATTGTCCACAATATAGAAGCTCGCATGAGAAATGTCTCTTTCTTTGAACAGTCGTATGTTTCAACACCATCGGACCATAATTTCAGTAGCTCATCAATCAAAGGCTACAAATACACATCATTGTTGTTTCCAGGTGACTTTGGCCAAGGAATTATCATTGACATCAACCAATAAGGCTGCTTCGTACACAACACAGGTGGTAGGTTATAAGGGATTAGAATCACATGCCATGTACTATAAGAAACATTTATTATTCCAAAAGGATTGAAACCATCGGATGCTAGCCCAAATCTTATGTTGTGAGGATCAGATGAGAAATTTGTGTGAACGCTGTCAAAATGCTTCCATGCTTTTGAATCTGCAGGATGGCATAATATTCCATCATCAATACGTTCTTCTTTGTGCCGGCACATGTTTGATACCGTTTATTTTTCCATATAAAACCTTTCAAGATGGGGAATATGAGGGAAGTATCGTAAATCTTGCGTGCTACAATCTTCTTGGCTTTTCCACAAGGTAAAGCCTCTCTTGCATCCCCACCAGTACTATTTTTCCATCTTAATTCACCACATTTTGGGCATCGATCCAGCAGAGAATAGTCCTTCCGAAATAACATGTAGTCATTGACACATGCATTGATCTTTTGGTAGCCCAGCTCGCACGAACAACCTTCTGAACTTTATCAAGTGTATTAGGAATGCAGTGGCCCTTTGGAAGCACATATGAGAATAGTTCAAGGATCAACTCACACGCTTTTGCTCAAACCAGTTAAACACTTTATTGGGTACAACCTGACAATGAAGGATAATTGGGTCACCTTCTCAAACCTGGAACAACTCCTTTTTGGCATCATTTAATAAGTCATAGAATTCCTTTGCACACCCAGTTGGCTCCTGCTGGTTTATAGCATTTTCTGGATCATCAACATCTGCTGAAGTACCACCATGATCAGTGCCTCTAAGTAGACTGGACAACATATTTTCCATAGCGGCATCATCAGAAATTATCTCCTCATTATTTGCTGATTGCTCAACAATATTTTTCTCAACTAATTTTTCTCCATAGTGTACCCAACACGTATAATACAATGACATCCCATTACGAAGCAAGTGAAGATGAACTTCCTTGTGTGTCCCGTGGCAAATATTACGACATTTCGTGCAATGACAAGGCATAGTTTCTTCTTCACGAGTGCCCTGGAATGCAAAATTTAAAAATGACTTCATTCCATCCTATCACTCCTTCGTACTCCTATCTTTTCCCATCCATGTCTTATCTTCTGACATCGTTTCCTACAATTCAATCAGTGTATCCGTAAGAGTATAGAACTACAATAACATTATGTGAGCAATTGTACCTATCGTTGTTGCTCCTCCACATGCGGCGGCCGGCGGATGCTCCTCCATATGCGGTGGCTGGTGGATGCTCTTCCAAGAGCGTGGCAGCCGACAGATGCTCCTCCAAGAGCGTGGCGGCCGGCGGTTGCTCCTCCAAGAGCATGGCGGCCGGTGGATGCTCCTTCAAGCACGTTTTGTACAGTCGGGAGAGGGGCCGTTGTGGATCAAAGGGTCCCACGGGCAGGCAGCCAGTACAAAGCATACGTGAAGCTATTAGAGTAGGCCCAACACTACGCTGGGCCACTTGTTATTCGTGGGTTGAAACTGCGCTGAGTCACTTTGTATTGGTGGATCGAAACTACACAGGGACGCTTGGTGTTCGTCCCTATGATGCGCGAGCCCATCTACAGACGCGCGTCTAGCTATGGCAATTTGTTCTCTAAATAAGTTAATGTAGCAATGGGGGTGGTATTCCGAGCAAAATAAAGCATACGCACAAAATCTCTTGAACCGCATCAACACTGTGATATAAACAATGGTTAAATACTAGATATAAACATCGACGGAACCGAACAGTAGTGTTCAACGTAACATTCCAGACAACAAGCTAATCGACAGAACTAGGTGTTAAATAAACCTCAATAAACACAAAATAAACTAATTGGCACATCTAGTCCGCAACACTTCCCTTCAAGCAGTGGTAATAACTTCTGGCCGCGTATATAAGTAGTGGTAATGATGACACCGCGTATAGGGGCATAGGGCCAGTGGTACGTTGGAGTTATACCTATCTTTTTCTAACATTTTTCTCGTCCTTTATATTCTTTTCTCTTTGATCATTGTCTCCACTTTTCTTCTAGTCGTCGCTAGCTATTGCATTTTTGTGTTACTACGTACTAGTACTGTATACTACTTTACAGACCGCTTTGCACGCTTCGCTACGGGCGATGTCCTTTGGCACCTCCAGCAGCTAAAGTATTGTACCAGTCATTTTAGAGGCTACCAGAGGTGTGGAGGGTCATTCATTAACAGAGAATACAGATAGAACACATAGTTCACTAAACAAACAGATAGAAAATAAAATAATAGTTGGAATAGACAAACAACATTGAGCTCATCAACATAAAACATTACTACTCCCTCCGTCCCCAAAATCATGTTGCTTCGTAGTTCATTTTTAAACTACAAAGCAACAAACTTTTAGGAACGGAGGGAGTACAAAATAAGAAACACAACTTCATGAAACAAGAAAAACAACATCATAGTCTTATAAGTCTATTTTATATATAGCCCATACCGGATAACACCGCACGACAGAATGCGACATGCTCGTGCCTAATCCTACAGTCTTCACTACAGAAGACCGTACAACCGCTCCACCCCTGATTCCCGCAGCCGGCAACCGTGCACGGGTCAATCTCCTTGTTGGGCAGCGACACTATCGGAGGTCTCAGAGGCGGGCACAGATGCGCCCATGTCAGATTACTGATTTCAGCCAGGGTTTGAATCCGACACCGCCTGCACTCATTGTTGGTACCCATGATGGCGACGGACCCGATCGCTTTCTCATCGAAGTTTACCTCGCCTTTGACCTGTCGGATATACTCGAAGGTGTCACAGACCCCGCAGTCGGCGTCGTAGCGGAGGAAGCTAAGGACATAGGCCGCCTCCATGTGGGGCCCCGACCACCCGGGCAAGAAACTGGGCGCCCGGCTGCGCGCGATCGTTCGCGAAGACGAGCTCAAGCCCGGTGAAGTATCACACACAAGGGTTGCTCGCGATGGCCAGGTTCTCCACGAGAGCTTTGTACCTCCCTGGGTCGCGCCACATCCTCCGGGTCACCCGCTCCATCGCCATGCGCCTGCCCACGGTGCCATCCTGGCACACCACATGCATGTCCTTGCAGGTGGCACGCAAACTGGAGAGGTCGTCCAAGGGTCGCAGGAGCTTGCGGTGAGGCGCCCCGCGATCTCGACCGCAATATTGTGCGTGAACGGCAACTCCATAGGCTTCAGCGTCACCATGCTGTGCGAAGGGAACCAATGAGGGTGCGCGCGGCGGAGACAAAGAGTAAGATGGAGTACGTGCGGAGAAGACAGTACGGTGGTGTGTCTTTATAGAGTACGCGCAGAGAAGACAATGGACACATTATATAAAAACACGTGCCATCGTCTTCTCCGCGCGTACTCAGACCATCTGTAGAGGCATACTGTAAAGCCTACTGGATATGTGTAAATTTAGAGTAAGATGCTGGAAAAATAGAAGAAGATAAGTTTTTATAGGATGCTTTAGAGGATGCCTCACGCATTGATGGTTCGACTTACGGTGGTGGCGGATTCACATCCTCTGCAGTACTGCAGGTGCATTAAGGGTGGTTGACATGTGAACACCACAACCTATAGGACCCACGCCTCTCGCATGCACTGATGGGACGCGTAAAGTAATGGAACCGCTCTGTTTTCCACATCAGCACAAGAATAATATCCTGTCATCAATAGAGATAACATACTATGTTTGATAGGATTAAGGCTTTGCTTGGGAACACAGTATTTTTAGAGTTTTAGAGCAATACTTTGGTATTTGAGATTACCATGATATTTTTTACAGAATGGTGTTTGGCAACAAAATCAAAAACTATGTATTTAAAACTATAGTTTTGTTTATAATGCGGTATTTAAAACTAAAGTTTTTCTCTGCTTGCTTCCTCTTGATGCTTGCTACTTTGCTCCCAAAGAGTCTGATGTATTGCAAAACTGCGATACTACAAAACTATGGTATTGAAATACTTTGATATTGTCATGACATCTTAAAAATTGTGGTTTACAAAAACTTTGATACTAAAAACTGTGTTCTCAAACACAACCTAAGACTGGAGTTATCTGCGCCAAAAATTTCATGTTTTACAGTTTGGTTCTCCACGCTCTTTCACCTTAATTCGTACATACTATCTATCTTTTTCTAACATTTTTCTCATCCTTTCTTTTCTTTTCTATATATTCATTGTCTCCACTTTTCTTTCTAGTCATCATTACCTGTTGCGTTTTCCTATTACTATGTACTAGTACTGTATACTACTTTATAGACCACTTTGCAGGCCCCACTATGGGTGATCTCCTATGGCACCTCCCGCCGCTAAAGTACTGTACAATAGTGTGGAGGGTCATTAATTAACAGAGAATACAGACAGAATAGATAGTTCACTAAACAAACAGATAGAAAACAAAATAACAGTTGGAACAGACGAACAACATTGAGTTCATCAACATAAAACATTACTAAAAAACAAGACAAACGACATCATGAAACTAGAAAAACAACATCACAGCCTTATAAGTATATAGCCCATACCGGATAACACTGCACGGCAGAATGCGAAATGCTCGTGTCTAATCCTACAGTCTTCACTATAGAAGACCCTGCAGCCGCTCCACCCTTGCTTCTCGCAGCCGACAGCCGTGCACGGGTCAACCTCCTTGTTGGGAAGCGACACCATCGGCGGTCTCAGAGGTAGCCGCGGATACGCCCATGTCAGATTACCGATTTCAACCAGGGCTTGAATCCGACACCGCCTGCACTCATTATTGGTCCTCATGATGGCGATGGACCCGGGTGCTTTCTCACCGACGTCGACCTCGCCTTCGACCTGTCGGATATACTTGACGGCGTCGCGTGCCCTACGGTTGGCATCGTAGCGGAGGAGGCCAAGGACGTAGGCCGCCTCCATGTGGCTGGCCCCGGCCGCCTGAGCGAGAAACTGGGCGTCCTACTGCGCATGATCGACCGCAAAGACGAGCTTGAGGCCGGTGACGTAGAACACATGAGGGTGGCCGATGATGGCCAGGTTCTCCACGAGGGCTATGTAGCGCCCCGGGTCGCGCCACATCCTCCAGGTCACCCACTCCAGTGCCACGCACCTGCCCACGGTGCCATCCCGACACGTCGAATGCATGGCCTTGCAGGTGGCACACAGACTGGAGAGGTCGTCCAAGGGTCGCAGGGAGCTTTCGGCGACACGCCCCGCGATCTCGATCGTAATATCGTGCGTGAATGGCAACTCCATAGGCTTCGACATCAACGTGATGCGAAGGGAACCAATGAGGATGCACATGGCGGAGACAAAGAGGAAGCTAGAGTACGTGCGGAGAAGGCGGTGGTGTGTCTTTATAGAGTACACACGGAGAAGACTATGTAGACATTATATAAAGACACACACCATCGTCTTCTCCACGCGTACTGATGGGGGTCATGCGCAGTGATGGTTCGGCTTCTGGCGGTGACATATTCACATCCTCTGCACTACTGCAAGTGCATTAAGGGTGGCTGACATGTGAACACCACAACCTATGGGACCCACGCCTCTGCATGCACTGAGGGGATGCGCGAAGTAATGGAACCACTATGTTTTCAACATTAGCACAAGAATAATATCTTTTCATCAATAGAGATAACATACTATGTTTGACAGTAATCTGCGCCAAACATTTCCTGTTTTACAGTTTGGTTCTCCACACTCTTTCATCTTAATTCGTACGTACTACCTATCTTTTTCTAACATTTTTCTCATCCTTTCTTTTCTTTTCTCTCTGTTCATTTTCTCCACTTTTCATTCCAGTCGTCACTAATCAACAGAACTAGCTGTTATATAATCCCCAATAATACAAAATAAACTAATCATCACATCTAGTCCGCAGAACTTCCCTTCAAGCAGTGGTAATAACTTCTGGCCGCGTATAGGAGTAGTGGTAATGATGACACCATGTATAGGGGCATAGGGCCAGTGGTACGTTGGAGTTCTACCTATCTTTTTCTAACATTTTTCTCGTCTTTTCTTTTCATTTCTCTCTGTTCATTGTCTCCACTTTTCTTTCCAGTCGTCGCTACCTGTTGCGTTTTCCTGTTACTACGTACTAGTACTGTATAGTACTACTTTACAGACTGCTTTGCAGGGTCGTTCATTAACAGAGAATACAAATAGAACAGATAGTTCACTAAACCACAAATAAAAAACAAAATAACAGATATAACAGACGAACATCATTAAGTTCATTATCATAAAAATTACTCCCTCCTTCCTATATTACTTGTTGTTATAACAAGTTTTTTAGTTCATTTTTGAACTAGAAAACTTTTCCTAATTATTAATGACAAGTAATATGGGAAGGAGGAAGTACAAAACAGAAAAACAACATCACAAAACAAGAAACAATAAAACATCACAAAATAAGAAGAGAAAAACATCACGATTGGGTTAATCTGTGTCAAAAGATTTCCTGTTTTAAAGTTGGGTTCAACTAGAATGTAATCATATGTTTGGTGCAATCGTACAATCAATCATCTTCAACCATTGGATCGATCTACATTACGATCCTTGAATCTTTTATTTAACCCCCTTCACCAGGTGGAGGGGTGGTGGTGGAAGGGGTTAAATGAAAAGATGTAATAACTGTAAGATATAGATCCAATGAATGAAAATATTTGATTACACGATTGCACCAAAATTTTAATTGCATATAGGACTGTGTGTGTCGAACTCGAGCGAGCTTGTCTTTCTAAGCTTGAGTTTGATAAAACACTGAGTCGATCTCGAGTCAAGCCAAGAACTCATGTATATACAATAGAATCTACTAAATTTAGGTTCACAACTAATGGAGTAGGAAGGTGGATGATGTTGCACATTATTTATTTCTATCATATATAAAAATTGTGTCCCATGAAACATTTTTAATAGAATTATATAGTTTAGTTAATCATACGTACATATCATAGATGACAACAATAAATGAGCTTACTCGATCTTTTCAATCTTGAGATCATCAAGCTTGCAAGATCAAGCTTGGCTCGTTTAGAATTGGCACAATACTCAACTTCATCCTCAAACTTTCAATCAAAACTCAGTTTGGTCCTTGACCTTTCAAATGGGTCAATTCTTTATTCCCTCAACTTCACACAACAGTTTCACTTTCATCCTTAGTTTGAGTTGGACATCCAAATTGGCATGCCACATAAGCTACTTTGCCATATCATCTACCCCGGCCACCACACTTAGGAAAAGATAATAATTTTTTATCATCTTAAAAAATAGTGAGCTAATTAATTGGGGTGGATTTACGAAGTTGCATGGCATATACACATTTCTCCTCCATTTTTTTTTTGCAAAACTATCAAGTGATATATCCTATGTCATATTACATATGTAAAAATATTGTAAAATATAAAACTTTTAAGCCTAGGGAAGAGCAAACAGGGAGGAAGAACAAACTTTTAAGCCTAGGGAATAAAATATATAACGAAGTTACACGGCTGGCCGGGTACACGTACGGTCCAGGCCAGTGTGCTGGTGCACCTTAACCCCCGTCGTGCGTACCCAGTGGTTGTTGGGAAGACCCTTTCAGGTATGCTTCAATTCCTGTCCTCCAACTCCATCTAGGCTTCCAATGACGCATGTGGTTCACCACCAGACTGTAGAAAGGATAAGCACGCACACATGTAACAGTCATCGTTGACTGCGTTGGTCTACGTTAACAATCATTGTTTGACTGTGTTGGCCTACGTTTAGTCATTAACGCTAGCCTTTGAATCTGTGTAGTGTGAAAGGGTTTAGTTTTGGTTTCACACTACACTAGCTAGTCTATATAAAGTGTATTTGTGTGTCCCTGATGAATACACAACAAACATTCTCCATACAGAATAGTCTAGTAACCATTCTCTATATGGTATCACAAGACCACAATAATCTTTCCCTGCAAGCTTCCGCTTTCTTCTGCCATGGCGTTGACTCCAAAACCAACAAAGCCTCGGTGATGAGCGACATGCAAGTTTCTTGATGAGAAACTGACTGCAGGGGCGGCCCCCGGCATGCATGTTTGGCAGGAAGGATGTTCCCTCGAGGATTTGAGGACAAAAGGTATGCCATCGTCTAGGTACCCAGCCGGAGGTTTGAACGAAGCTTCGTGTAGGCAGCCATCTAGGCAACTTCTTGTAGCTTCATGTAGCTTCGTTCGAACCTCCGTCTCGCTGCCTAGATGAAGGTATACCTTTTATAATCAAACCCTCGAGGAACATCCTTCCTGTCATACATGCATGTCAGGGGCCGCCCCCGCAGTCAGTTTCTCATCAAGAAACTGCATGCTGCTCATCATCGAGGCTTTGCTGGTTTGTCTGGTGGTGAACCGCTTGCGTCATCGCAAACCTAGATGGACTTGGAGGACAAGAATCAAAGCATACCTGCAGGGGTCTTCCAACCATCACCGGTCGGGGACGCACGATGGGGGTTAAGGTAAACCGGCACAACCAGACCATACATGTGCCGGTGAAGATAGAACTCAACAGTCTCACGATTCATGGATAGAAAAAAAAGGAAGAAGAAAAAGGATGGTGCGCGTTTTGATCCATGAACCATGAGACTACGGACTTCCATCTTAATTGTCCAGTTCCCGATTCCGCTGATCTCTCCAGCTGCATTCACACTAGCTACTCTCTGGTGGCTGGACCCAGGGTATGTCGTGGCCCAGCCGACATACCCTGCGGGTGCGCCTGTGAGAAAAGTAGTTGTTGTTGTACGTGGTGTTTGGTTGAGACAATGCAACTTGTGTTCATAACGATAAGAATTAAAAAACAGAAAGTATATCAAGTTCAAAAATCTTCATTACTTTCTTTACTCAGGGCTCGGGCCCGTCAAATTCAGAAAATCCTCCACTCATATCGTAACTACATCAGTTATATATCCACGTCCGTTTCCAAAATCAAAACTAGAGGTGTAGACGAAGGTTTGCACAAGCGAGAACTTGCGCTGCGCCGCCGCAGACGTTAACCGTAGGGACGATAAGGAGAGGACCCAATGGCGGGGACTCAGTGTACAATGTGACGTTCAAGGAAGACGTGATCACCACCACCATGACGTCATCTGGCGAGGCCGTGGAGGATTGGCTCGATGAGGTCCTCTCCGTCCACCATCGACACCTTCACAAGCTCGTCATCGGACTCGACGTCGAGTGGCACCCCAGCTGCTCCGCCAACCAGAACGATGTCGCTGTTCTGAAGCTCTCTGTCGGCTGCCGCTGCCTCATCTTCCAGGTCATCCACACTAACTACTTCCCCGACGAGCTTGAAGATTTCCTCGGCAATTCTGATTATCGCTTCGTCGATCGGTGTGGTGAAGGGGTTAAATGAAAAGATGTATTAACCGTAAGATGTATGTCCAACGAATGAAAATCATTGATTACCTGATTGCACCAAAACTTTAATTGCATCTAGGGCTGTCAACGAGTCGAACTCGAGCGAGCTTGTCTTTCTAAGCTTGAGTTTAATGAAATACCGAGTCGATCTCAAGTCGAGCCCAGAATTCACGTATGTACAATAGAATCTACTAAATTTAGGATTCACAACTAATAGAGTATGAAGGTGGACGATGTTGCACATTATTTGTTGCTATCATATACTCCCTCCTTCCCACAATTGTTGTCGTTAGGACAACAAACTTAGTTCAGTTTTGAACTAAGTTTATTGTCCTAACGACAACTATTGTGGGAAGGAGGGAGTATAGATGACAACAATCAATGAGCTTACTCGAGCTTTTCGAGCTTGAGCTCATCAAGCTCGCAATCTCAAGCTTGGCTCATTTAGAATTGGCACAATACTCAACTTCATCCTCAAACTTTCAATCAAAACTCAGTTTGGTCCTTGAACTTTCAAATGGGTCAATTTAGTCCCTCAACTTCACACAAGCGACTCACCATGAAAATTATTTCCATAATATACAATTTACATGTTATTGAAGTTAATAAAAATCCATATAAATCATTGGTCAAAGGTAAGTTTGACCAAAACTAGAAATAAAGTTGAGCTGGGACGGAGGAAGCATTATAGCCGTTTGTCACATAAGGTTTGGTCCTTGAAGTAGTAGCCATTGTACAGGTGGCTAATGCGAACCGGCGCACCGAGCTTACGTGTGCTCCAGCTACCAAGGCGCCTTAAACACGCGCAACACATGCGCATCAGAATTCAATTCGAACCACTCCGCATCCCATCACCACTACTGCGCGCGTCGAGAGACGAACCACCAGGTTGCTACTACGCTATAAGATCACCCAGGCACGCCATTGTCTTCTCCGCATAGCAACTCTTCCTCTCTTCCCAAAACCGTGCCAAGAACACCATGGCTGACAAGAAAACGCCGCCGCCAATCCCGCCGAAGGACGCCAAGGGGAATCATCCCCAACCGGACTCCCCACCCCCCGGACGACATGGAGTGGGCTCTCCGGAAGATGGCACGTGATGTATTTGACAATATATCGCGCTCCATGCGCTGCCTTGCGCTTGGTCCCAGCATACTGGAATCGGGACCACAGGCCACTACGTCTTCAGCATGATGCACTTGGTCGGTCGCCTCGACGTCCTCTGGGACACGCCGAGGGTCAAGCTCGGCGTTGCCGGCTGCGACAACCTGGTGGACGCGACCGCGGGAAGCGCCCCTGCCCTGCAGCCAGGAGCCCAAGAAGGAGGAGGAGGAGGAGGAGGAGGAGGAGGCAGAAGAAGAAGAAGAAGAAGTTTTTTTCTGGTTTTTAGTTGTGTTGTTTTTCTTTTCTTGTTTCTAGTTTGTGTTTCTCTTTTTTTTGTAATATAACGTCTTAAGGTAATGAACTTTATTTTGCTGTTCATTGGTTCACAAAAATAGTTATAATGTTGTTGTTCTAACGATAAACTAGTGGACTATTTATCTCTTTTATTTTTTTGGAATGGAATATATTTCCACTTCCAACTCTACTGAGCTGGAGATCCAGAAAGTGACTTACACCTAGTTCTCTAACAGCACCAGGGAGAACCTTCCCCCTCACCCCATGCCCACTCTCTATGTTGAAACCCAACATGGATTCAACATAATAAGTGATCAAATAGTCACATCCTACTACATCAAGCAAAGCAAAATACGTAGTAAATCACAGAAGATGCTAGAACAGTTTCTGGAGTATCAACTTTAGCCCAGATTAACAAAGCTAAACATAATAGACCACAAGTCCTAGAAGCAGCATAGCAAAATAGCATCAACTCCATTCACAATCATTTCTGGAGTGCTTTTCACTTCTCTCCAGTGTATCACTTCTGGTCCGCAGCACCCCCCGGATCACCGCTCTCTCCAGGTGCCGGTAACATCAACTAGAGCCCTCTGTTCCTTTCAGAGCCTGTTTTTTTAACGTTTCACCAAATTAATCACATGCCTTTTACAATATAATATCCAACATGTTGTACTCATCCTTTCAAAGAAACAACAGCCGTAGGCATTAGCCGATACGTGTTCTGATTTTCGAAACAAATGAACACACTTGTGAAAACACGTACACCACATCCGATCCTCAACGTCATCAAATTAACATGATCCTCAACAAGGGGAGCAACATCTCTCCACAACATTCCACCTGGTGTTGCACACACGGCTCTCGCATCACGCCGGCCACGTATCCTGATCCAACCGTACAACTTCAACTAAAGAAGGGCTAGAAGATTGGTGGAAAATAATATAAGAAAAAAGGAAGAAGAAAAAGGATGGTGCACATTTTGATCCATGAACCGTGAGACTGTTGGCTTCCATCTTCATTGGCCAGTTCCCGATTCCACTGATCTCTCCAGCATGTATTCACACTAGCTACTCTCTGGTGGTTGGACCCAGAACCCTGTTGCCGTTCTGCAGCTCTGCGTCATCCACCGCTGCCTCATCTTCCAGGTCATCCACGTTGACTACTTCCCCGACGAGCTAGAAGATTTCCTCAGCGATTCCGACTACCGCTTCGTCGGCGTGGGCGTGGAGGGTGACGCCGATCGACTTTGGAAGGACTGGCAGCTGAAGGTGGCCAAAACGGTGGATCTGGCCAAGCTCGCGGCAGAGGAGATGGATTGCTCGAGCCTCCGTCGTGCGGGGCTGAAGGACATCACAAGCGTCGTGATAGGCGCCGACATGGAGAAGCCTTACCGGGTGAGGACGAGCAACTGGGACGCGTACAATCTCTCCGACGAGCAGATTAACTATGCATGCATCGACGCCTTCGTCTCCTTCGAGGTCGGCCGCAAGATGCTCTCTGGCGACTACTGATCTAACCATTGAGTTTGTGGATCGGCTGCCTTCGATCATCCTGACATGGAATTTGCAGGTGCATCACTCAAGTTCTAGCTTTTCTGCTTGTGCGCTCAATCTCTCATAAAATTATTTTTTATTGAGGAAACACTAACTTGGGTTCATATCACATGTGTGCCCCATCGTTGTCAGGTCCACATGTCAGCTGCAGTAATAACTGCAGGGCAGAGGATTTCATCGCCACTATCTTGGTATTTAAGTTAATGTTTTAGTAGTTTCTGTGATGATTGTTCAAAAAAAGAATAGTTTTTGTGATGGGTGAATTAGTTGGAGTCTATTTGTCATGTATCTGAAATTTGAGAAAATTTTAGGCAACAGATCATTAGAAGGTAATAATTACTGTCATTAGTCACTTATTTTGCAATTAATCATTAACTATTAGTTTTATAGGTTAAGCAATTACAAATTAACATAGTCCTTACAATTACGGGATTACAACTACTCTCTCCATCTCAAATTACTTGTCACTCCTTTTAGTTCAAAAATGAACTAATTAATTAAAGAGCAACAAATAATTTGGGATATGGAGGGAGTACATATTACTAATTTCGAATAAGTAAGAAACTTACTTCACCCTTCTTTAATTCCGGCTGGTTGGCTGGCGGCGGTGCTGCCTCTACGAGCTTTGAGCGCTGTCGCCCCGAGCTCCACGTGCGCCACCGCGCGCCGTGCCCCACCTCTGCATTCCACTGTGAGGCTGCAAACTGCGAGCCAAAAGGTCGGCATCACGCGCCGTCGGTCCGGCCTCCGCCTCGCAGTCGCATCGGCGTGCCGCCGTCTCGACGCGCTGCCTTCGGCCTCTGTGCCACCACCGTCGGTTAGATCAGCGGCGCGGGCCGAGGCGAGGGCTTTTAAAAACATGCATGTTATTTCACATGCATCGAGGTCTTTCACTTGATCGATCGTGGTCTTTCACATGCATGTTAGTTGTTCATGCATGCTATGCCCCACACATGATCAACGAGCCTCAAACATGACGATCTCTCAACAAAAAGAGAAAACATGTAACATCATCAAACATGATCGAGGTATTTCACATGGATGTTAGATGTCCATATGCATGCTACACCCCAAACATGTATTCCCAAGAATAGAATATTTCCTACTGTATATTGATATATATTTCTATATTTATCGTATTCTCTACCATGCATGTGTATACTCTCAACCTAAATGGCAGTTTATCTACCACACTAATGAAGAATATTATTCTGTCATCAATAGAGATAACAGACTATGTTTGATAGGAAGGATGTTCCCTCGAGGGTACGAGGATAGAATGTGTACTACCATTTAATAAGCACACAACTCTCACTACGTACATGGTTCATCAAATTAATAGATCGCATGCTGCCATGTATATAGTATATTTTCTAACATGCATGTTATGTACTCGTCTTTTAAAGAAACGACAGTCGTAGGCGCTAGCCGCTATGTGTTCTGATTTTAGGAACAAATGAACACACTTGTAAAAAGACATACGCCACATCCGATCATCAATGTCATTAAATTAACATGATCCTCAACAAGGGGGCACAAAAATCCTCAACATGTGATCAAACATGCTTGATCGTGGGTCTCTTTTACATGCATTATATTCATGTCCACCATCATATATATGATCATGCCAATTATCATCGGTTCGATATGGACTCTCGGTCGGCAACAGACGGATCCTTAAAAAAAAGATATGGACTCTTGGTCGATTGCCACGTGCGTTCACGTCAATCTTCTGCACCTCGTTGAAATCATTTGCACAAAATGTTACGAACACTGTGGGACAGACCTACAAAGTACGCCGGGTGGGCTATTGCATACCCTGGGCCCTTTGCATGTCAAATTAAAAAACTGGCCTATGGGACGTGTCGAGTCGTTGTGATAACCGAGAGGAGGCAAAACTGTGTTTGGAGTAACTCCGACCGTCGATTCAAAAGCACAGTTTTCGAGGCGTCTGATCATCTCCATTCGCGCGCTTAGACGACGACCCATAAAGGCATACCATCCTCTTCTTCTCTGCCGCACCTCTCCATCGATCTTAGCCTCCAAACTTCTCCTCTTGCTTCTCCATCGCGCCATCGTCGACCACCTCTCGCTATTTCTCCACACCTCCGTCGCCCCACAAATGGGTATCCCAGCACCAAAGCGCTTGAGGCCATCGACGTCCTCCAAATCTGCTTATCTGTTTCCGTCGCCGCCAATGCCAGTGGAACTGGAGGTGGCGCCCGCACCTCCTCCGCCCCTGTCTCCGCCCGCGGCGCCTGCACCTCCTCCGACCGACTATGATGAGACCGTCTGCCTCTCCGAGGACCACATCACCAAACTCGAGGACCAGCTTAAGCAGGTCACCGGCAACCTGCCCGCCGTCAACGTGCAAGCAAGCGCACTCGACACAATGGTGCGGGATGTATTTGAGAATACATCTCGCTCATGTCGCCTTATGGGACTTGGGATCCTTCCCCACCACAACAGCATGAGATCCGTCGGCTACTACGTCTTCGGATTAGGCTTTGTGGCCTCTCGTCTCGACTTCCTCTATGAGACGATCAGTGAGGAGTCTGGGGTGAAGTTTCGCGAGCAACTGGTGAACGCCGTCGGCCGGAAGTTCGGTCTGGTGTTGGAGGAGGTGCCACTGGCGGTTGCGGTAGAGGCAGAGGTGCCGCCATCGGATGCGGAGGCTCCGTCGGCGGATGCGGAGGCGGCGACGGAGGAGGTGGACAAGTCCTCCTCCGAGTAGAGTAGGATTAGTAGTAGTTTTTTATTTTGTTTTCTATGTGTGTTTTTTCTTGATTGTAATATATGTGTTGTTTTTATGTTAATGAAAAATGTCTTTTATGTTCATGAACAATGTGTCCTACATTATGCATTAACGAAAAACTCCTCCTTTTATCGAAAAACATCACATATGGAAAATTAACACATTAGCAATATTATCTCTAATAAGTATTAAAGACATTAGGACGTAGTATTATATTTCAAAAAATTACAAAAATAAAAAGCTAGACCGTGTAACTGTACATCGCATGCAGATGATGCAAATACTAATTAATTTTATTTCTATTCTCTTTAACAGCTGACATCATGGGCCCCTCCCCGGCCTGGCCCTAGGCGATCGCCCTCCCACCTAGCCCAGAGCCATGCCTTTATTTGACAATTTGCAGCGGTTTCCTCTAAAACTTACTCTATCCCTCTATACTTCCAGTGTATCCTCTATACTTCTAGCATTTCACTTGAATACTTACTCTATACTTCCCATAATATACTCTATATTTACAGTCCAGTAAAATTTACTATGAACCACTGCGAATGGTCTAACCCCTTGGTGCGGGAACCGAATTCTCTTCAGCAGGGTTGCACAACCGTCTTTATGCGACCCTGCCCAGATGGTTGACACGCACATTCACGCTTGTTGACGGCTCCTAAGATATACTAACAAATCATCCCCGGCAACGGCGCCAGAAATGCTTGTTGGTATTTCTTAACACCACATATCATCTCCGGTAAAGAGATGAGATCTGCAAGCGCACGGAAGATACCGTTGTAGCATTTCACCCATGAGTATTCCCAAGGGTATCGTATTTATCCCAAAGGAAGACAATGCATAGTACTATTACTCCTGCAAACTTCCTCTCTTGAATAGAGAGGGATGGTTAGCTCTCAATACTTGTACGAATGAACGTTCGGGTTAGGTAACCGAACTTTCATTTGTACATACGGGGAAGAACAAAATCAAAGATTCATTGGTTCCAGTGTCAAGTGTATCCATGATCAATGTGTTATTCATTGATAAGAGTGGAGCTTTATGGATAATTCATGTTGCATATTTTCTAAAGCTCCTACTCATAGCAATGCATGTGATAGAAATACACTATATGGATCCCTACACCTTTTAAAGTTTCTAACCATCTTAGCTTTCAAGAGCAAATTTTTATCATTTAGACTATGACAAAAAAGATTCTCAATTTTATCCTCCTGAACCTCACTAGGAATTTGAAATTTAGTGACCCCTCCTAAAAATGCAATTCAATTTCAGAGCAAGGATATCACTTATTCCTAGGAGTTTGAAATCTAGTGACACCATCTATGCATGAAGCTCAATTAAAAATTATGGCTGTCACTATGCCCAAGTTTCTATATGCCAATTCACCAATTAAGTCATGCCCAAAAGTTTTGTTTTCTAAACCTCGACAAAAAATGACTAAGTTTACAAAACAATTCTTAAAGGATTCTAAGTACTTGTTTGAGATTTTTCCAAGTAAGATGGGATTTCCTTTTGGAGATCCAAAAGTCAATACCCACACTTACTCTTGTGAGGATGCTTGAGAATTGAATGATGAGGAAGTGTCAACCTTCCGCACAAATGCAAGATAATACATTCAATTCTATGGCAAACTAAACGACGGAATATTCTAAACTCATACCTCATTTGGGGATTAGTTGGTGACGAGGGTCTTTGTGTGAGAAACTCACAACCTTGATTTTTGGCGTAGGCTTGATGGTTGATGTCAAATGCCAAGTTGAGGTCGGATTTGGCGATGGATTTGGCTCTGGCGTCTCCATTGGGTCATCCTCTTGAACATTTCTCTTCTTCAAACTCAAAATGAGTCTGAAGGAGAGAAGTGTTCTCAAATCCTCCCAATGGTGACTTGAGCTTGATGAAACCTTCCTCTTTCTTGTCAAACCACCTCTTCACTATTTTGACCTAGCTGCACCTTAATCAGGAACACACAAAACAACTCAAAAACGGGTTACGTTAGCCAAAAGCAAATTGAACCCAATTTTCAAATTGTCTTGCCCAACTTGAAATAACTTGTAAATGCAATGAGGGTCAAAGCAAATCTTTTTGGTTTGAACTAGGAAGATAAATTCAAGTGGTCATACACGTAGTTCATATCCAATTAAATTTCTCCCCTAATTCAAATTTTCAGTTTTATAATGGTTGGAAATTTTAGTTTCCAACATGCAAGTGTGGTATTTCAAATATGTAAATGCAAGGGTTGATGCAATTTGGAAAACAAATATGAGATAACTACCAATTAACCTATTGGCAAGGACTCACCAAATTTTTGAAGTCCAATGAGTAGGACTTACCTCCGTTCTGTTAAGCGTGATGATTTGTTGTCCAATCCCGGAGTTGAAGATGTGGATGATTTCTTCTGTTTTGTCATGCCAAACTCATTTGGCTGTCATTTGGACATGTGGGCCACATGGTGGCCCTAGCCTCTCCCAGTTGTCTTGATATAGACATGTTGTTGTAGCGACGGGTTCTTCCTCTTGAATGTATTCCTTCATGAGCATGGTGAGGCTTTGTCCTTCTTAGGGGTGCAACTCTGACCATATTGATATTCCATTGAATCGACCCATACCTTGATCATGGATCAAAGGCTTCCTTGGGCATGATGACATGTGGACTCCACAATCAAACAAGAAACACTTCATCCACAATGTCACTTGTCCTAGGTTGAATGGGTTTGGTCGAAGTGTGGGAATCCCAACAAGTGATGTGGGATATCTTGGACTTTGAATGATCCTTAAGTTCTTGTCCTTGGCCAAGATCTTCATGTGAATGTTGTCTTGATTTCTGCTTGGACAAGATACTTCAAGGTAGGCTAGTTGAACTTAAATCCCTTGGAGAGCCATAGCCTCCTTGAATACAAGGGTGATGTTAATTCCACCCTTGACCTCCTTGTCAATGGTATCCATTGGAGTTGTTGTTTGAAAAAGATCCTCATGGGTCTTAGGGAAATAATTCCCACGCGTCCCATGATGACATGGATTTTCACAAATCATGTGAATATCCATGACTTGGATTATCCAAACAAATCTTCAACGACTTGGATATTCATGACACTTTAATGGGGGGTGTAGTTCCATAACTAGCATATCCACCTTGTGAAGTGGTGTGCATGACAAGCTATGGGAACTCGAGGATTCTTCAATCCACCCCTTGAGTGGAGACCTTCTTCTCATCCATGATGGATGAGAATAGGGCTCCTTCAGCTCCAGCACGAATGTGGTCATGGATTGGTGGAGCCAACCCATGACATGAGTGTTGGATGAAGAGACAACTATCCACCCCATGGTGGAGACAAACCAAAAAGAACTTCTTGGATCCTTCCCCAAGCTTGGGTATGGATGACTTTGGCTTCTATTGAAAGCTGAAATTCTCCCGCAAAAGCAACGGTGTTGCCTAGCGAACATTTGTTGAGGTACGCCTTAAATCATCTTGCAGTTTAGCACTTGCGTCCTCGTTGGCCATCCCATACAATGGGTTGGCAAACACTACCCTGTTTTCACACAAAGGAAAAAACAAACAAGGGTAATCCTGTCTAATTACTATTAGTGCCTATAGCTTAATCACAAGTGATAGCAATCCTTCACTTCCTTTGCCTTCCCCGGCAACGGCGCCAGAAATGCTTGTTGACGTCTCCTAAGATATACTAACAAATCATCCCCGGCAACGGCGCCCGAAATGCTTGTTGGTATTTCTTAACACCACAGATCATCTCCGGTAAAGAGATGAGATCCGCAAGCGCACGGAAGATACCATTGTAGCATTTCACCCATGAGTATTCCCAAGGGTATCGTATTTATTCCAAAGAAAGGCAATGGAGTAAAGTATATACTACTCTTATGGTCAAGCTATGGGATACTAATCCATTATTCGGACAGTGGTAAGTTGATAATAAGGGTAGTGTGACACACACCTAAGCAATCTATTCTAAAGGGTAAACGGGTCCTAGAGGGAGATTGGATTAAGAGTTAGAGAGTTGCTCCTACAATGCTTCTAATTCATATAAATAGCCTAAGGTAGATACTAATGGTCATGTCAATGATGAATTCCTATGCAATGCTATTCAACACATCAGGCACGGGCTTACCCCTAGCAATACTAGGGCGACTCCCGCCAAGAGCCTGTGGCATAGCCGAACATGGAGGATTACAAAGGACAGATAGGGTTGTCACCACCTACTGCCTACCTCTTCAATCCGTGGGTCTACGAGACATCCAACACTACTTAAATACCCTAGCACCATGCTAGCATACTAAGCAAATACCTTAGGAGCCATGGCACAAGCCATCCTAAGGCAATGACTAACCTAAACATCGTTGAACCAATGTTGAATCATAGCATAAGTCATTCATATTAACATAATCATATCATAACTACATAGACTATAGTGGGGGTGTATAGTGTTTACGACCATAAGATGTGATCATGAGAGTGAAATCATAAATACTATACCTTCCACATACATGGACTCCACAATCAAACAAGAAACGCTTTGTCCAAATATACGTATAAAAGAAGACTAAAGATAATATCTTTATTGAGCACAAAGTCACAAATACAAGAAGGAATACATAAGACATACTTTCGAAGGTCATAAACGACACTTCTCCCGGACGTGCTTAGAGAGCAGCCCGCGGAGGTTCTTTGGATTCACGAGGGCTAGTCCCCGGAGATCGAACACAGCAGGGTGGTGAACACAGGGGATTTACGTGGTTCGGGCCGCCGGAGCGTAATACCCTACATCCACGGGAGTGTTTGTGTATTGCCTTGCTTGAGCGTGTATGAGCCCTGGTCTCGTTTTTCGTCCCCCGTGAAGGTCGTCTGCAGAGCCCTTTTATAGTTCAAGGACTCTGCAGTCACAAGGTGGGTCCCAGTACCCGACAGGTGGTCCTGGGGAGAGCCAAATCCTATACAAGATCTAGGATTAATTGCTATCTACCTCCCTTTGTCCGGGATGTCAATACGTCGTCCCGCCGTGTCGTGCGCCAGGGCTACACATAGTTGGTGATGATGGCTGTGCACGTCTCGTCCATCTTGTCCTTGTGGCCCATTCGTCCGTCTTGCGGTGCGGGTCTGTACCGGCTACTCGGACAAGACAGGACACTGGATCCTTGACCTTCACAAGCGCGGCTCAGCTTGCCTGGGGAAGGCGCGCGTACTTAATGCCTATCTAAGCAGCGCATGTGTTCCTTTACTGCGGCTTCCTACCGCACTGAGTTGGTCGTCCGCCACGTGGTTGCGCCGGAGCCTATCTCTGCGGGAAGTATAGCACTTGACAGAACAGGCCACATGGTGCATTCGGAGCCCACCCCTATGGAGGGGTGGGGGCTCAGCCCTGCAGGCCACGTAGTAGCTCCGGCGCCTTTCCCTGTGAGGGCGCGGGCTTGGCCCTGAGGCCCCGATTGGCCACGTGGCGGCTCTGGAGCCCGCCTCAGCGGGGAGGCGTGGGTTCGGTCCTGTTGGCCATGTGGTAGCTTGGGAGCCTCCCCCGACGGGGAGGTAGGATCTGGTCCTTCCCTCCTCAACGTGGCAGCCTCGGATTCGGCCTCTTAGGCAGAGGCGGAGTCCTTAGCGGTTTTCTCCTGTGCGCGGGGGTACCCGGTCTGCAGGGTACTGATAGTGGCCCCCGAGCCCACCTCGGGAGAGTCGTCGATACCGCAGGTGGGGTCTTCTCCCTTTTATTCCCACGCAACTCTTCCGATTCCACTTCGAGGCAGTTCCCCAGGCGACACGCCCCTGCCGTTGAGGCGACGTGTCCCCTTCCGGTAAGTGAAGGCACTGAACAGGCGCCACGCAACGTGACTCCTGCCTTCAATCGTGCTTTAACTGCGGTGGTTCCCAAGGTGGCTCCTGCACTTCCACTGCTTTTGCCCTTTCAGAAACCGCCGAGTTACCTCCCGCATAGCTAGCTGCCCGGCTCGCCTCCTTTGTGGAGCGACCCAGGCCCTCATTTCATTGTCCATACGGGTTCATTACTCTTCTATTGAGGTTGCGGCGATCCACGCTTTTGCGCCTGTTGGCCTGCAGGGGTGCATAAAAAGAGAACTTTCCCCTGAGGGTCCTTTCTCCCGCCTCTGCATCCCTGCGCTCATGCTTTTGCCTCAAGCCCAGTTCTTGCGCTCTAGTTCCCAGTCTCCCCGTCCAGAGATTCCTCCCTCAACCCTCATGGCGAGCATCTTGCCCAAGTCCAGGCTCTCCGCTGGCATACTCTTGAGCGGGAGTCGTGGCTCCGTCTCGGGAGGCTCCCGCTGAGCCTCTCCGCTGGGGAGATGGTCCTCTTCTCGTCGTACGTGCTGGCCGGCTTCGTCCCGCCAGCATCCGCCTTCCTGGTCATGCTTCTGGAGACCTTCGGCCTCCAACTCCACCACCTCGCGCCGAACTCGATCGCCATGTTGGCGGTCTTTGCTCACCTCTACGAGATGTTCGTGGGGGTGATGCCGTCGGTGAAGCTCTTCTGATACTTTTTTGTACTGAGGGCCACCGGCAGGAGTTCGAAGGAGCACCTCAGCACATACTATTTCCAGCGCCGGACAAAGGTCCCCACAAGGTACATTGCTTCCTTCAACTCCGCGAGGTGGGAGCTGTGGCGTGAAGATTGGATGATCGCCAAGGTCGAGGCCGACGACCGGATGTGCCTCCCCACCGGATCCCCTACTCCGAGCGATCATTCTGGGAGGAGCACCCAAAGCTGGAGGAGGCATTCAACCCGATGCTGGAGAGGATCCAGATGTTGGCTGACCACGGGTTGTCATCTGCCATGGTGCTAAGGGACTTCATGTCCCGCCGCATAGCTCCGCTTCAGCACCGTGCCCATCCGGTGTCGATGTTCACCGGCCTGTCGGACTGCACCCGGCTCGAGACCGGCCCCGGCTCCAACCTGAGCGAGCAGTAGCTGCTCGACATGCTGACCCGGGTCTACCCCGACGACATCTCCACTGAGGCGTTGGCTCTTCCTTCGGCCTGCCGCCCCTTGTGCTCGGACTCCGAGTTGAGGAGGCAGCTGCTGAAGACGATGCCGACCCTTGACGAGTCTAGGCTAGCGCGGCACCAGATCGGGGACCCGTTCCGGGGGATCAACATTGCCGACGACGCTGAGGGAGGCGAGGCTCCCTTAAGCGACGTTGGTTCTTCAAGCGACGACTCCTCGAGCGGCCCCGAGCACCATCCATGGGGTGGCGTCGTCGCCCCCATCGACAAGGGGGAGGGGAAGGCGCCGGTTCCGGTGTCGGGCCCGTCCCCCAAGAAGCGCGCCCGGTCGCCGCCGCCGGCCCCTTCTGCCCCTCGTCCGGACTCCGGAGCCCTACCGCGCTCGTCGGCAGGGGGCGTCGATGGCGCCACTTTGCCGCCCGAGTCCTCCACGCGCAAGAGGGGGAGGCTCCTCAACGCCGACGGGACCCCAGCGTTCCCTCTCCGTTCGGAGGGGCGCCAGACCTCGGGGGTGCCGCCGACACCACCACCACAGGGGCCCCCAGCACACTCAGGGGCCCCCGCTGCGTGTTCGGGGGGTCCGAACCCCCCCAACCCTTTTGGGAAGCGGTGGAACTTCAGCGTCCCCCGGTAAGCCTGCTCAGATTTTACCTTGGGTGTTATTTGTTCTACGCCTACCCTGTCAATCTCTTATGGTCTGAGTTTGCTTGATTTCAGCGCCACCACAGCTACTCCACCACCCGCGGGCACTTCTGTTGGGGGGTCTACCGCTCCAACCGGCTCGCGGGGATCGTCTGCTGCCTCGAGCCCTGCTCCGGTGCACCAGGCTGCTGCTGCCGGGGTACCTCGGGCCTCCGTGCCCGAGACCCCCGCAGTGGCTGCCGGAGCCCAGCCGCGCGCGTCGACGACCGCCACCGCGCCCGCCAACGACTCCGCGTCCACCGGCTACTCCGTGTCGGCCAATGCTGTCGCGCCCTCCGACACTGCTACGTCGGCTGGCGCCACCGCCCCGGGTGCTGCCATCCGGGAGGGGGCCCTGGTCCCCGCCTCCCTAGTGGTCCTCCAAATGGAGGACGAAAGTGAGGAAGTGGGGAGGCAGGGGCCCGCTGCTACGGTGGAGCCTCTCCCCCTGTCCGAGGCTATGGCCGTGGCCTACTCCGGCTTCTGGCAGGCCCAGGTGGCCCTTGCTCGGGAGAAAGGGCGGCTCGAGGACGAGGACGATCGGCTCCGGGAGTGGGCAGGGACCCTGGAGGCCCGGACCCGGCTGGCGAAGAGCTGAGCGGCCCAGCGGGAGGCGGTCGTTTGGGAGGAGATGAAGATCCTCGAGCAGGAGCGCGACCTCATCGCCCAGCTGGACGCCGTCACCCAGAAGCTGAAGGAAGACGCCAGGTCATCCACGCTGAGGCCAGCTCCCGCCTCCAGGCCTGCGAGGACCTTCAGCACCTGTTGTCCCTCCGGGAGGCTGCACTAGCCGAACGGGAGCAGGAGCTGGTAGCGAAGCAGGCCGACGTGGAGGCGACCTGCCGCGGGCTCATCCTCCAGCAGGAAGGGGCAAGAGTTCGCACCGCCGAGTTGGAATGCCGGGAAACCGCCGTGGCTGAGGCGCAGCAGGCCCAGTCTGTTGAGCGCCAGGCCCTCCTGGACCGTGAGTTCAACGTCGCCCTCAAGGAGGGTGACTTGAACCGCCGCGAGGCGGGGGTCGTCGAGCGCGAGAGGGCCCTGGCGGCCAAGGAGAAGCGGTTCCTGGACGGCGGCCCCCGGGCACTGGCGGCGGCCCAGCAGGAGGTGGCGGAGCTCCGGGCGGCGCGCTCCGCCGAGGCCCAGAAGGTCTGGGAGTTCCTTGGCGGTGCCGACTCGGCACTGGTGTCGCTCGGCTTCAGCCCGAGGCGCGTGGGGGAGCCGCCGCGTGAGGTGAGTCAGGTGTTCCCGACGCTTGACTCCACTAGCTCGAGGATGCGCTCGCTGGGGGCCATTCTCGATAACCAGCTGGAGGCCAAGGGGCGGATGCTGGTGAAGGAGGTGGCGACGCACATCCTGTCCTGCTACCGGAGCTGGTACCCCAACATCTCCCTGCAGCCGGTCCTCGAGGGGCCCATTGCCGAGAGGGAAGAGGCCGCCAAGTCTGAAGTTTCGGATGCGGTGGCACTCATCGCCTCAAGGTTCCAGCGGAGCGGCTGAGGGCTCCCCGGGTGTCTGTTTAAGTTTTTATCTTCCTGTTTTTGTCTTGTGGCTGGCTGTGGTGACAAACTCTTTATTTGTGTGATAAAAAATCTTTCTGTGGTACCCTTTTATACTCAGCTTGCTCTTATTTCCAGCAATGTCTTCCAGCTGCTTGTTCTTCCTTAACTTCCAGGACCTGCCGTCCCCCAAAGTATGGCCCCCTGATAGGCGTGGCTAGTTGTTGTGGGCACACCTGTCATACACTTAGGACTTAGGGCGGACGGGTGCAGGGGGAGCCTAGGATGCGTATGTTGCATTGTCGTAGCTGAGTATGCAGGCACATCGACAGCGGGCCCCCTGGGGGTGCCGCCGGAGCTCCAGTCCGGCGGTGCCCGCCATCTTCAGCGAGAGGTCGAAAGTGGGACCCCTGGGGGTGCCGCCGGAGATCCAGTCTGGCGGTGCCCGCCATCTTCAGTGAGAGGTCGACAGCGGGCCCCCTGGGGGTGCCACCAGAGCTCCAGTCCAGCGGTGCCCGTTGTCTTCGTGGGTACTCTGACGGTGGTTGCTGGAATAACTTCCTCAAAGACCTGTACATAGATCAAAAAGGAGAAGTAATTATGTCCGCTGGTCACTTTACCCCTGCTCTTTTTGTAGTGTCACTTGACTTACGATCCTGGGCTAACTCGTGGGGCTTGGGTAATTCAGTGCTCCTGCACCTTGGACTCGTCGTCCATACTACCCAAGGGTGGTCCATCTGGCCCCCAGTACTCGGTTGTAGCGCTGGGGAGGCAGAGCGCACAGGCTTAGGGTACGGGACCAAGCTAAGCAGGCTGTGGCCCTGGACCTCCCGCTCGGCGTAAGCCTTTTCCGGGGGAGGCCATCTGGAGACACAGGCCCTTGAGCATTGGAACAACCGAGGCCCCAGGCGCATTGCAGGTACCTCAAGCAACCCCACCTGCAGTCCAGTCAGCAAGGCTCCCACTATTGCTAGAACAGGGGAAAAACGACAGCGCTCATGATAGATCACGAGCTATGGCGGGCTTACAGCAACATCAAAAAAATTAAAGATAATTTCTGAATTGACAAACCCTATACCAGGTAGGGCAACATTCTTTCATTGTCGTTTCTCATAAGATGGAGCAGACTTTACAAGGGGAATAACCCAGCCTGGGTGTTAGATGGAGTCGAGTGCACCTACTTAGGGTTCTGGACCAGGCTAAGCGGAATGTGCACTCGGAGCCCTATCCCCTTATCCTAAGTGCTGTCTTGAGACAATGTGTAACCTTTACAATGAAATAGCATTGCCCCAACCCTGGTCTAGGGATAGAACTTACGGAGGTGCTCGATGTTCCATGGGTTGGGTAATCGCTGTCCATCCTCCGTAGCCAGGCAAATGCATCCTGGGTGGCAAACCTCTGTTACCCAGAAGGGACCCTCTCAGCTGGGGGAGAGTTTGTTAGACCCTTCCCGGGAGAGTATGCGGCGCAACACTAGGTCTTCTACCTTTAGCTCCCTACTCTGCACAGTCCTCTGATGGTAGCGCCAGAGCGCCTGCTTGAACCGTGCATTTCGGAGAGCCGCTCGCACTCGTCCCTCGTCGACGAGGTCCAGGTCTTCACGCCGGAGCTGGTCCTGCGCGGCTTCATCGTACCTCCGGGCACGGGGGGAGCCCATGGTAATTTCTGGGGGGAGGATGGCCTCTGCCCCGTACACCAAGAAGAAAGGCGTTTCCCCCGTGGCCCGGCTGGTTGATGTCCGGCTAGCCCACATCGCACACGGAAGCTCATCCACCCAATTTGCACCATGCTTCTCAAGGTGTGAGAATGTGTGAGTCTTGAGGCCCTTGAGGATCTCTGCATTGGCTCTCTCGACCTGCCCATTGCTCTCTGGATGAGCAACAGATGCATAGCAGACTTGGATCCCCAGGTCCTCGCAGTATTCCTGGAACGCTGCACTTGCGAATTGGGTCCCGTTATTAGTGATGATTCTATTCGGGACCCCGAACCGGCAGACGATCGACTTGATGAACTTAACTGCTGACTGCTTGTTGATGGTGACAACTGGGGCGGCTTCCGGCCACTTGGTGAACTTATCTACGGCGACGTAGAGATGCCGGAATCCTCCGACGGCTCTGGGAAAGGGTCCTAGGATGTCCAACCCCCATAAAGCGAATGGCCATGAGGGAGGGATCATCTGCAGCGCCTGAGCTGGTGTGTGGATCTGCTTGGCATGGAACTGGCATGCCTTGCATCTCTTTACCATCTTGGCGGCATCCTGGAGTGCTGTCGGCCAGTAAAAGCCATGCCGAAAGGCTTTACTGACCAGCGTGTGGGAGGACGCATGGTTCCCGCACTCGCCTCCATGGATATATGCGAGCAAGTCGCAGCCCTCCTCCCGGATAATGCATCGCAGTAGGATTTCGTTGGCGCCACGTCGGTAGAGATCCCCTTCCACCAGCGTGTACCTTTTAGCCATGCGAACAATCCTTTCTTCCAGGGCATGTTCTTCGGGAAGGATATTGTCTTTCAAGTAGTCCTGGACCTCCGAGATCCATGCATCGGGACTTGCTTGAGCCTCTGGATCTTGGGCGCCCCGTAGCTCGGAGCCCCCGGTGGCGCATACGATCCTTGGCGGACTCCATGGTAGCAGGGTCGCCGGGACTGCCAGCTTCGAGGTGCTGGGCTCGCCCCCTTCGCCCGGTTCAGCTGCTCGGGCGGTTGGTCACGGTAACGTCCTTGCAAAGACTCCTTGGGGCACTGGGGCCCCTGTGGAGGCCTTCGTTGACAGGTCGTCTACGACTGAGTTGTCGGCTCGGGGTACATGGCACAAGTCCAAGACTTCAAAGTCCTTCTCCAGCTTTCGGACGTGTAGCAGATATGTTGCTAATTGAGGGTCGTTGCAGCTGCACTCTCCTTTGGCTTGCTAATTGAGGGTTGTGGCAGTCTTTAGCCCAAAGATTAGGGCTTCATACTCTGCCATGTTATTTGTCGCCTTGAAGTCGAGGCGCATCATGTACTGGAATTGCTCCCCAGTCGGGGTGAGGAGCAGGACCCCGGCCCCGGCCCCTGCTTCCGCGAGGAGCCGTCGAAGTAGAGCGTCCAGGGGATCTCGGTGAAAACTGGAGCCTTGGGCACCGTTTTACCGTTGTCCGGGCCCCCTGGGTTGCTTGGTGATGGGGTCCATTCGGCCAAGAAGTCCGCCAGTGCTTGGCTTTTGACTGCATGCCGAGGTAAGAACTCCAGCTCGAACTCAGCCAGCTCCGCTGCCCACTTGGCAATGTTGTCAGTCGAATTGGGGCTGTGGAGTACGATTTTCAGTGGGAAGGAGGTGACCACTGAAACCCGGTGAGCCTGGAAGTAATGTTGTAGCTTCCTCGACGCTATGAGCACTGCATACAGCAGTTTGTATACCTCCAAGTATCTTGTCTTTGCTTCATGGAGGACCTCACTGACATAGTAGACTGGCCGTTGGGAGGTCCGAACCCTCCCTGGGGGGTCCGGGGCTCCTTGCAATGCGTCTGCATCCTGGGGAATGTGGCTCCCAGGGTCTAGCTGGGCCTCCGGGTGCTGGGACCCGTAAGGCACTTAGTCACTAGAACTCACAGCGGGGGGGGGGGGGGGGGGGGGGGGGTCTCTTCTGGGTTCGGGCCTTGAGGCTCGGCCTCCCCCTCTGGGGCTCCTTCTGGTGCTTGTTGCGGCAGTGGCTCCGGCCGCTCTGCAACCAAGACCATGCTGACCACTTCCGTTGTTGCGGTGATGTACAATAGGAGCGGTTCGCCGGGTTCTGGCGCCACCATAATGGGTAGCGTCGTCAGGTGTTTCTTGAGCTCCTGGAAGGCCGCTTCAGCTTCCTCAGTCCACTGAAAGGGGCCTAACTTCCGCAGAATCTTGAAGAAGGGCAGGGCCCGCTCAGCCAGTCTTGAGATGAAACGACTGAGGGCTGCCAAACATCCTGCAAGCTTTTGCACGTCCTTGATGCGGGCCAGTGGCCGCATCAGCTCTATCGCCTTGATCTTCTCTGGGTTAGCTTCGATCCCTCGGTGCGATACCAAGAAACCAAGGAGCTTCCCTGCAGAGACCCCAAAGACACACTTGTCGGGGTTCAGCATCGTGTGTGTCGTGCGCAGCTTGCTGAAGACTCGAGCTAGGTTGTCTAATAGGGATGTGATGTCCCTGATTTTTACCACGATGTCGTCGACATACACCTCTACCAGATCTCTAATGAGGTCCCCGAATGTCTTATGCATTGCACGTACAAAGGTGGGGAGAGCATTTTTGAGACCATAAGGCATGGAGACATAGCAATACAGGCCGTCTACTGTTATGAAAGCAGTGTGTTCCTCATCTTCCCTAGACATAGGTATTTGGTGAAAACCAGAATACGCATCTAGGAAACACAGAAGATCACAGACTGATGTTGAGTCTACTATTTGATCTATCCTAGGGAGAGGGAATGGATCCTTTGGACATGCCTTATTGAGGTTGGTGTAGTCGATGCACATCCGAAGCTTCCCGCCAGCCTTGGGAACGACAACAGGGTTGGCCAACCACCGTGGGTGGTGAACCTCCCGGATGAAACCAGCATCGAGCAGCTTCTTAATTTCTTCATGGATGAAGTTCTGCCGCTCTATGGACTGTTTCCTAGGCTTCTGCTGTACAGGTCGGGCGTCGGGGTAGATCTTCAGATGGTGCTCAATCACCTCCCTGGGGATCCCGGGCATTTGTGATGGTTGCCATGCAAACACATCGACGTTGTCCTGGAGGAAGGTGACGAGCGCGCATTCTTATTTGCTGTCCAAGTTCCCCGCGATACGGGTTGTCTGGGCAGCCTCGGGGCCAATCCTGACGACCTTCATGGGGACGTCGTCGTCATTGGCCGGTTGCTCACGGGGTGCAGTAGTGGAGGCTCGCTGTGCCGGGCCTTGCTCTGGTCGACTCTCCTTCGAGCCTCCTGGGGCTGGAGCCCTCCCCGCTGCAAGTGCTTGGAGCTGCTCCAAGGCTGACACTGCAGTTGAGCGGTCCCCTTTGATCCTGAGGACACCGGAAGGCATCGGCATCTTCAAGACGAGGTAGCCGTAGTGGGCTACAGCCATGAACCTGTAGAGGGCTGGCCTCTCGAGGATTGCGTTGAAGGGGAGGTCGACGTCTGCCACGTCGAATAGAACGCTCTCCGTACGGTAATTCTCCGGGGTCCCGAAGGTCACTGGGAGGTGTATGTTACCATACGGGAGGATTTGCCCAGGTCCAACACCCGAGAACGGGCTCGAGAGTGTGAGCTGGGACATCGGCAGCTGCAGCTTTCAGAAAGCCGCCATGGAGATGAGGTTGAGGCCTGCCCCTCCATCTATCAACACGTGAAAGACCTTCACGTTGGCGATGGTCGGGGACACCAGCAGTGGGAGCACTCCTGCCCCTGCCATATTCTTCAGGCAGTCAGAAGCGTCGAAGTTGATCGTCGTGCTCATCCACTTGTGGTGGGGAGCCGGACTTGGGGCGGGGGCCACTGCAGCCACTGCCCGTCGTAGGGCTTTCACCGCGTTTCGGGACGTGGGGTCTGTGGCTCCTCCGTAGATGACGTGGAGGGTCTTGTGGCGCTCCTTGTCACTACTGGAGTCGGAGTCGCCACCCTCGAAGACGGCCTTGACCGCCCGCTGGGGTTCCTGAAACCCCATCTCGCTATCATCCTCCTCAGGATCAGCCTTCTGCTTGCCCTCCCTCTGGCGGGGTGGTGCGCCCTCCTGGCGCTGCTGCCTTTGTTTCTGTTCGCGGAAACGTTCCGCGAACCTCTTCACTTCCCGGCACTCGCTAGCACTATGGCTATTTGTACGGTGCACCAGGCACTTGAAGTCGGGCTCCTCAGGCTCAGGCGACTGCCTAGGGCGCTTGTCCCGACGCGACGCCTGGGCTCCGTCGGGTGTCGTAGCTGCCATCGCCTGGGCTCCGGGCTTTGGCCTGTTCTTGCCACTGCCCTTCTTCTTCTTCTTGCCGCTGCTCCTCGCAGAGTCTCCTTCCTCAGTCGGGGTGGCTTCCCTTGCTTCTGAGGATGGCTGGGAGTGCTAGTTGCGCCCCTCAGCTGCCCTAGCGCATCTGTCGCCTGGGAGAACAGCTCGGAGACATCACGCACCTCGTGTGTGGCTAGCTTCTTGAGCATCTTCTTGTCCCTCACACCTTGCCTGAACGCAACAATAACCGATGCGCTAGCAACATGAGGGATGGTGTTCCGTACCTGGGAGAACTGCTGGATGAACGATTGCAGCGACTCTCCAGCGCGCTGTCTAACAGCGTGGAGGTCAAGCTCGGTGCCGGGGCGCTTGTAGGAACTGCCGAAGTTAGCCACAAACTGTCGGCACAACTCATACCAAGAGGTTATGGACCCCTGGGGCAGGTTCATGAGCCATGACCGAGCTGGGCCGGCCAGGACGACGGGGAAGTAGTTAGCCATAATGGCCTCGTCGCCTCCTGCAGCTAGTATCACAGTGGTGTAGATCTGCAGGAACTCGCTCGGGTTGACGCTCCCATCGTACTTCTCCGGCATGTGCGGCCGGAACTTTCATGGCCAGACCACGAAACGGAGGTGAGGCGCTAGCGCTGCACACCCTTGGCTGGGGCTGACTGGTGCCGGCGGCGGCAGCGCATACCCCTGGTGAGCAGGCGGGCCTGCGTACACGTGGTGCTGGGGTGGTGTTGCATACGCCTGTGCAGGAGGCGCGACGTACGCCTGGTGCAACGGAGGCACGACGTACGTCTGGTGTGGTGGAGGCACAACATGAGCCGGGGGCACGGGGCCCGGCACGCTGTAATCTGCCTCGAGGTTGCGTCGACGCTCCCTCTGGCGCTCGATGGTGACTCGGCAGTCCTCTCCGGCCCTGCGGCGCTGTAGCCCGGTTCTCAAATCTGTTGTTGAGATCCTGGTCGAGCGCGAGTCTGCCGCCCACCGGTCGATTGTCGGCGTTCGTGACAATGACACATGCATCAGCTGGGCATGTGTCTCCCTCGGCGAAGGCGCGTTGAGTGCGGCGGTGACGAGGTGGTCGACGTTGTTGATCCACTGCTGAGCTGCTCCCTGAGGAGCATCCCCAGCAGGAGGGTTGTGGAGTAGCGCGCGCGCTGCCGTGAGCGCACTCTCCGGGCTTGCAGCTGGTGGCGCCATGATTGCTGTCACGGCCGGAGTACGCCGTGGAGGGCGTGTCGGCCCGCAGCCGGCGAAGTGACTGCAGGGCGACGCGAAGGTCCTGACCTTCCTGGCCTAGAGCGGTAGCCTGCCCTAGAGCGGTATGACACCTGATCCTCCGCCACTGTCTGTCGCCGCGACTGCGCCCTGGATGAACCGGCGTTGGATTGGTCGTTCACCATTGCTGCTGGTGGAGATCTTGGCAGGGAAAAAGCCCCCTACCTGGCGCGCCAAATGGCGAAGGTTGTAAACGACACTTCCCCCGGACCTGCTTAGAGAGCAGCCCGCGGAGGTTCTTTGGATTCACGAGGGCTAGTCCCCGGAGATCGAACACAGCAGGGTTGTGAACACATGGGATTTACGTGGTTCGAGCCGCCAAAGCGTAATACCTTACGTCCACGGGAGTGTTTGTGTATTTCCTTGCTTGAGCGTGTATGAGCCCTGGTCTCATTTTTCGTCCCCCGTGAAGGTCGTCTGCAGAGCCCTTTTATAGTTCAAGGACTCTACAGTCACAAGGTGGGTCCCAGTACCCGACAGGTGGTCCTCGGGAGAGTCAAATCCTATACAAGATCTAGGATTAATTGCTATCTACCTCCCTTTGTCAGGGATGTCAATACGCCGTCCCGCCGCGTCGTGTGCCAGGGCTACACATAGTTGGTGATGATGGTTGTGCACGTCTCGTCCGTCTTGTCCTTGCGGCCCATTTGTCCGTGTTGCGGCGCGGGTCTGTACCGGCTACTCGGACAAGATAGGACACTGGAGCCTTGACCTTCGCAAGTGCGACTCAGCTTGCCTGGAGAAGGCGCGTGTACTTAATGCCTGTCTAAGCAGCGCACGCGTTCCTTTACTGCGGCTTCCTACCGCACTGAGTTGGCCGTTCGCCACGTGGTTGCGCCGGAGCCTTTCTCTGCGGGAAGTATAGCACTTGACAGAACAGGCCACGTGGTGCATTCGGAGCCCACCCCTATGGAGGGGTGGGGGCTCAGCCCTGCAGGCCACGTGGTAGCTCCGGCGCCTTTCCCTGCGAGGGCGCGGGCTTGGCCCTGAGGCCCCGATTGGCCACGTGGCGGCTCCAGAGCCCAGCTCAGCGGGGAGGCGTGGGTCCGGTCCTGCCGGCCACGTGGCAGCTCGGGAGCCTCCCCCAACGGGGAGGTAGGATCTGGTCCTTCCCTCCTCAACGTGGCATCCTCAGATTCGGCCTCTTAGGCAGAGGCGGAGTCCTTAGAGGTTTTCTCCTGTGCGCGGGGGTACCCGGTCTGTAGGGTACCGACACATACCTTTCCCAATGTGGAATTGGGAAGAGAGACTCCTTCTACTCCTTTCCCAATTTGGACTTGGGACTAGAGGCTCTCCTCTCTACATCCTAACTCCTCTAAGGACTATGGAAGATAGTGTATACAATAGAATGATGCCCAAGTGGTGTGTGTTGAAGTGAGGGGTAGGGGGTCCTATTTATACTAGTGTTGAGGTCGGTTCCCACCACCAAAAGCACGCGAATCAGTCACCATTGACTCCAGGGAGCCGGGAGGAGCCAACACGTGGAGGCTGACCGAATTTGGTGCAAAGACCAGGTCGGCCGACCCCCTGGTTCGGATGACCTGGTCATTGCACCTTTTCTTGTGTGCTTTCTCCAAGTGGCTGCTAGGTGGGTCCCATTGATGTATATGGGTGATACACCGTTGGATCTTCTCGGATACTTCTGTTTCTGGGCCATTAGATCCATGGGATGCCACGTGTCGTCACCTGATTGGCTGAGATGATATTTCATAGGATTGGTCCCTCTACATTTCCTCATTTCCTGCATAAAATGCTGCATACACATATTTCTCCAAGTCCAAGTGGAATTGGGTTAGATAGAAAGGTGATGTGTGCAAGAAATGACAAATCCTTCACATAATTGAGTTAAATTGACGGATGAAATTGGTATATAACAGCAGTCAACAAACCCCCCAAGCTTATCATTTGCTCGTCCCGAGCAAAGTCAAGACTTTAGGTTGATGATCAGGAGTTGCTACAATGTCTTATTTTCAAAAGTACTAATGCACAACAAGTTACTCTACCTAGCATTGCAAAAATTGGCTATGATACCCTACCTTTCTTAAGTTATCATGGGGCTTATGCTTTTTCATATTCATGAGTAGTTGAAAGGTAGAATAGCAAATGGAGCAAACATAGCCTAGAAATCAAGTTCCACTTAAATCCCGGAGAATTCAATTTAGATATTAAGTACCTCAATTTGATTCTCTCAGTCACTCCTTTGTGGATAGTGTAAATATTTCCTCACCAAAGCATTGTGCCTCTACTATTCCTACTCATTGAATATGGCTTGTATGTGGAGCTTGGTAAGGAAAGTAAGTAGGCAATTTGCATCACAAATATTGCTAAGTCAAAAGAGTAAGCCTTAAGAGAATTCAAATCAAAACTTTTTGATTCAAGACTAGTGCATGTGTGATGGAGTGGAAGTGGATGTGGGTACTTAAGATAACTCCTTTTTGGTGTAATCTCTCTTTCTTTTGCAGGGATGAAACATGGCTACTTTTCTTTTCTCTTCTTTTTTTCTCATTTTCTTTTTTGTAGCCATGTCTTCTACTCCCTTTCTTTGCAATGAATTTTGAAGAGAGTGCTAAACATGAATAACATGGAGTTTCTCTTTTTGTTGTGGTATGGTGGATATGATGGACGTTTTTCTTACTTCTAGTGTAGAAGTATAGCATGTGCAAGTGAAGTCTTGAATTCAAAAAGAGTTGAATGATTTCTCACATATGTCTATACTAGTTTGACTATGCTCAATGTGAAAGCAAATAGCATATGCATAAGGTTTTGTCTATGTATGAACATCATATGGCTTTGGTAGGTATTTCCAATCAATTGAGGGAAACTCAAATCTTTTTAGAATTTCTCTGGAAATATAAGTTTTACTTTCAAACTAGGACTAGCAGCCCTATTACCAATTCTAGTCTTGCAACAACCTAGAATTAGATTAAGATTTTGCTACCCACAACTTCCAAATTAAGGTAAAAGTATTTCAAACCCAATGAAAGCAATATTCGGAGAGTAGCAAGTTGTAAACTAGAGACTTAGGAAAATAAAATAGAGCAAATATTCATCATTTCATCTATGTGAATTCTAAATCATTCTTGCCGCACATCTTTATTTGATGAAAGCAAATCTAACCTATTTTTATATATATTTTTTTTCAAATGCAAGGTGGATGGTGGATGGATGGAAAATAAATATGCAATGGATGATTTGAAATAAAAATGTAGTCGGTGTGATACAAGTTACCTCAAGTGGGGGTCCTCCCCCAAGCTTATTCTTGATCAAGGTCCGTGATAGGGGTTGAAACCCTAACGACGGAGGTAGGCCATGAGTTGGCCTATCCTTGTTGCAGCGTGGCTTTGACAATGGAGGGTTGAGTGTTGATTGTTGTGTTGCCTCCCATGGACACCATGAGTGTGGTTGAATAGAGTGTTTTCGATGTTGATCTCCCGCACATCAGGGTCTCCATGTGTTGGGTGTGATTTGTCATTCCTTGGCTTCTAGCCACATAGGAACAACTTGCACCCAATTGTGACGCCCGGTTCCGAGAATGAACCAAGCTAACGTATATGTGTGCCCAGGATGTTCATCACACATACACGAGTGCAATCACAAACGATATAAAGATAATTACCACAGAACAAGATTAATTATCCAGACTTCATTAAACAAACCATATTATCCTCGATTACAAACTCTAATGAATAATAATGACAAATTCAACTAATGCAGCGGAAATACTCTAATTAAGCAAACTAAACAGCTAGGCAGCATAAGCAATAGGGTATAGCGCAGCTCTAATCAACACCACAGGCAAGCTGACGGTAGACACGGCCTAGAACTCCGCATTATCACCATTAAACTCCCAATCCTGACCTGCAACTGTTGGGGGGATTGCAAGAGTGAGTACATGTCGTACTTAGCAAGTGTGGAAAGTATGACATGTGGCTGATTCAAATGACGACAATAATAATGGCAAAGTGCTGAAAAGTATAGTAAAACATTTGGAAAGCAATATACATCATGTATGTGAAATAAACCCATCATAAACCATAATTAATAAATCCATATTCCATATCCATCATCATATACCAATATCCATATTCAATACCAGAATTCAATTCATAACCATAATATCACCATGACCATCCCAAATACCATCCCAATATCAAGTACCCTCTAATCATGGAAGTTGTCCAGGTGCTCATAACCGGGAGCACAGCTATCATGATAGTTTTATTAGACTATGTAGAGTTTGTACCACTTTATCCACGTGTTTGTGATTTCATCACCTTTCGATGACTAGAACCTCTATTATGCCGTCTCACACTTCCATCGATGCGTGGCCAAGAGATCACAAAATAGCCTTTACAAAGGGATTACTAGCCTATTTAGAACCCACTGAGGTTTCACCGGTGGCGATGTCTCCTACAGAGCACATCTTCAACCAAGGGCCCCCTCTTGAGCCATTTGGATCCCAGGGTAGTCCCACCAATCATCAACAGACCCGATCTAACTACCCCTTCCCGAGCATCCATAATGGTCCAAATAGCACTGGCAAAGCCCTAATTAATCAGCTACGCCGCACCCATACTTGGCCTCGTGGTGGCACTGTAGTCCTGGCTTATTCTCGCATGAACCGGTCCTTAGATCTAAAGCAAGCAAACCACCATACGTCCAACCCATCCACATACCAGGCTTGCTTAGATCACCCATTACCGCGTTACATTAACCAGTTCATGTTAATCATAATCTCATAAATGCATAATTAAATTGAGTGATATAGTCGTTTTCCCATCCCAGTTAATTAAGCGAAACAAAAGGGTAAAAAGCCCTTCCTGACTCTCTTTCATATTTTCCAGGTGACAAGGGTGGGTAAACAAAGCTAGTAAACTTCCTATCATAGGATTCCCATCAATTTGACACAGCATGCAATTTGCAAACAAAACATTTATTTTAAAAACAGGATCAATATGCTTCAAGGACACTTGCCTTGCTCTTGTGGTTGATTAGGGTCAAAGCCTTCAAACTCTTGGTGTTGTAGATCCTCCGCAGCACTCTCTAGCGCAAATCCGTCTAATCCACACAATAAACATACAAGACAACAAACACAATCAAAGAGTGCACATATATTACTCAATATGACATGACATGCATGATTGATGCAAATGCAAGGTAGAACTTGTTACTAGATTGCTTTTAATGATAACTAACTATTCCTAATAGCTTTTAACAAGTTTATACAGGTTTGGAGTTGATTAGATCAAACTTTAGAATTAATTCAACACAATTTAACTAGAAAGATCGGACTAGTCCGCTAGGGACCGGACAAGTCTGCACTCTGCGAGATCAGCAGATTAGGGTTTTATAGATCGATGTGAATTTGGAGATTAGGGGTTGAATTCATGTAATGAAAAGAGAATAGAAGATATACCAGGTGTTTAGGACTCCAATGAATCAAGAAACTTGGAGGTAACACTTGGATCTTGGTGATCTAGGGTTGGTGATGAACTTGGAGATGAATTGGTGATGAAGAACGAAACTTGGTGGAGATCTTGATCCTCTTTCATTTCCTCCTCTTCTTCTTCTTGCTTGGGATCTTCTCATCCCTCCTTGATGGTGGCTCTCCACGAACTAGGGTTTAGGTGGGGTGGAAAAGTGGCAAATAGATGTCAATCCAAGGGGTGGGGTTGTTTATATAGAGGTGGAGGCTAGGGTTAGATGGATTTCGAGTTTGGGATGAGTAGTGGCCGGTTTAGAGTCTGTCATGGGCTCTAAAAGAGTTAGGCACGAAGTCCCTAGGCCCACTTAACGTGAAACCCAAGAAACAAGTCGTAAAACAAAAGATCAACTCGGAGTCACGAAATATCGGACAAGTCCGGAGAGGACCAGACTAGTCCGAAGTCGTCCAGAGAGAAAATCGGACAAGTCTGGCCAAAAATCGGACAAGTCCGACTTTAAACAGAGAGGAAATCGGACAAGTCCGCTGGAACACCAGACTAGTCCGGAAAAGTACAAGGACTTAGCAATTTTTCAAGGATTCTTGGAATATCGGACTAGTACGCACAAAATCGGACAAGTCCATTTTTAGTCAGAGAGAAATTAGACTAGTCCTCAGCAAAAACGGACTAGTCCGCACTTTCCTGCGTTTTAAGTGCAGTTTTGCTCCAAATCAATTTTAAATGCTCCAAATTGATTTTAAACTCGTTCCTCTTGTTGTGGGTTAATGTTAAACATGTATATGAGTGTGTGCAAGGCATGATGCATGAAAATGAGGGTGTCACACCAATGATGGTGGCAATCCCTTGAGCTTGAATGAGTGCTTAGAATAGTAGAAAGCATAATGCTCTCACCCATTCGTGGCAGCCCATTGGTTGCTCATGGAGGGTTCCCATTTCAAATCTATAGCCTCGTATAGTTATGATTGACCTTCGGGCATAATTTCCGATAGGTAGCAACCATCCTCATTTACTCCTTGGCCAAGAGATGTTGAAATGGGATCCTCTTTCGATCCCAACAATCAGCTTCTTGAATGCCTGCATAGTAATATTACTCCTGCAAACTTCCTCTCTTGAATAGAGAGGGATGGTTAGTTCCCGATACTTGTACAAATGAACGTTCGGGTTAGGTAACCGAACTTTCATTTGTACATACGGGGAAGAACAAAATCAAAGATGCATTGGTTCCAGTGTCAAGTGTATCCATGATCAATGTGTTATTCATTGATAAGAGTGGAGCTTTATGGATAATTCATGTTGCATATTTTCTAAAGCTCCTACTCATAGCAATACATGTGATAGAAATACACTATATGGATCCCTACACCTTTTAAAGTTTCTAACCATCTTAGATTCCAAGAGCAAATTTTTATCATTTAGACTATGACAAAAAAGATTCTCAATTTTATCCTCCTGAACCTCACTAGGAATTTGAAATTTAGTGACCCCTCCTAAAAATACAATTCAATTTCGGAGCAAGGATATCACTTATTCCTAGGAGTTTGAAATCTAGTGACACCATCTATGCAGGAAGCTCAATTAAAAATTATGGCTGTCACTATGCCCAAGTTTCTATATGCCAATTCACCAATTAAGTCATGCCCAAAAGTTTTGTTTTCTAAACCTCGACAAAAAATGACTAAGTTTACAAAACAATTCTTAAAGGATTCTAAGTACTTGTTTGAGATTTTTCCAAGTAAGATGAGATTTCCTTTTGGAGATCCAAAAGTCAATACCCACGCTTACTCTTGTGAGGATGCTTGAGAATTGAATGATGAGGAAGTGTCAACCTTTCTCACAAATGCAAGCAAATACATTCAATTCTATGGCAAACCAAACGATGGAAAATTCTAAACTCATACCTCATTTGGGGATTAGTTGGTGACGAGGGTCTTTGTGTGAGAAACTCACAACCTTGATTTTTGGCGTAGGCTTGATGGTTGATGTCAAATGCCAAGTTGAGGTTGGAATTGGCGATGGATTTGGTTCTGGCTTCTCCATTGGGTCATCCTCTTGAACATTTCTCTTCCTCAAACTCAAAATGAGTTTGAAGGAGAGAAGTGTTCTCAAATCCTCCCAATGGTGACATGAGCTTGACGAAACCTTCCTCTTTCTTGCCAAACCACCTCTTCCCTATTTTGACCTAGCTGCACTTTAATCAGGAACACACAAAACAACTCGAAAACGGGTTACGTTAGCCAAAAGCAAATTGAACCCAATTTTCAAATTGTCTTGCCCAGCTTGAAATAACTTGTAAATGCAATGAGAGTCAAAGCAAATCTTTTTGGTTTGAACTAGGAAGATAAATTCAAGTGGTCATGCACGTAGTTCATATCCAATTAAATTTCTCCCCTAATTCAAATTTTCAGTTTTATAATGGTTGGAAATTTTAGTTTCCAACATGCAAGTGTGGAATGTCGAATATGTAAATGAAAGGGTTGATGCAATTTGGAAAACAAATATGAGATAACTACCAATTAACCTATTGGAAAGGACTCACCGAATTTTTGAAGTCCGGTGAGTAGGACTTACCTCCGTTCTATTTAGCGCGATGATTTGTTGTCCAATCCCAGAGTTGAAGATGTGGACGATTTCTTCTATTTTGTCATGCCAAACTCATTTGGCTGTCATTTGTACATGTGGGCCACATGGTTGCCCTAGTTTCTCCCCGTTGTCTTGATATAGACATGTTGTTGTAGCAACGGGTTCTTCCTCTTGAATGTATTCCTTCATGAGCATGGTGAGGCTTTGTCCTTCTTAGGGGTGCCACTCTGACCATATTGATATTCCATTGAATCGACCCATACCTTGATCATGGATCAAAGGCTTCCTTGGGCATGATGACATGTGGACTCCACAATCAAACAAGAAACACTTCATCCACAATGTCACTTGTCCTAGGTTGAATGGGTTTGGTCGAAGTGTGGGAATCCCAACAAGTGATGTGGGATATCTTGGACTTTGAATGATCCTTAAGTTCTTGTCCTTGGCCAAGATCTTCATGTGAATGTTGTCTTGATTTCTGCTTGGCCAAGATACTTCAAGGTAGGCTAGTTGAACTTAAATCCCTTGGAGGGCCATAGCCTCCTTGAATACAAGGGTGATGTTAATTCCATCCTTGATCTCCTTGTCAATGGTAGCCATTGTAGTTGTTGTTTGAAAAAGATCCTCATGGGTCTTAGGGAAATAATTCCCACGCGTCCCATGATGACATGGATTTTCACAAATCATGTGAATATTCATGACTTGGATTATCCAAACAAATCTTCAACGACTTGGATATTCATGACACTTTAATGGGAGGTGTAGTTCCATAACTAGCATATCCACCTTGTGAAGTGGTGTGCATGACAAGCTATGGGAACTCGAGAATTCTTCAATCCACCCCTTGAGTGGAGACATTCTTCTCATCCATGATGGATGAGAATAGGGCTCCTTCAGCTCCAGCACGAATGTGGTCATGGATTGGTGGAGCCAACCCATGACATGAGTGTTGTATGAAGAGACAACTATCCACCCCATGGTGGAGGCAAACCAAGAAGAACTTCTTGGAGCCTTCCCCATGCTTGGGTATGGATGACTTTGGCTTCTACTGAAAGCTGAAATTCTCCCGCAAAAGGCAATGGTGTTGCCTAGCGAACATTTGTTGAGGTACGCCTTAAATCATCTTGCAGTTTAGCACTTGCGTCCTCGTTGGCCATCCCATACAATGGGTTGGCCAACACTACCCTGTTTTCACACAAAGGAGAAAACAATCAAGGGTAATCCCATCTAATAACTATTAGTACCTATAGCTTAATCACAAGTTATAGCTATCCTTCACTTCCTTTGCCTTCCCCGGCAACGGCGCCAGAAATGCTTGTTGACGGCTCCTAAGATATACTAACAAATCATCCCCGGCAACGGCGCCAGAAATGCTTGTTGGTATTTCTTAACACCACAAATCATCTCCGGTAAAGAGATGAGATCCGCAAGTGCACGGAAGATACCGTTGTAGCATTTCACCCATGAGTATTCCCAAGGGTATAGTATTTATCCCAAAGGAAGGCAATGGAGTAAAGTATATACTACTCTTATGGTCAAGCTATGGGATACTAATCTATTATCCGGACAGTGGTAAGTTGATAATAGGGGTAGTGTGACACACACCTAAGCAATCTATTCTAAAGGGTAAACGGGTCCTAGAGGGAGATTGGATTAAGAGTTAGAGAGTTGCTCCTACAATGCTTCTAATACATATACATAGCCTAAGGTAGATACTAATGGTCATGTCAATGATGAATTCCTATGCAATGCTATTCAACACATCAGTCACGGGCTTACCCCTAGCAATACTAGGGCGACTCCTGCCAAGAGCTTGTGGCATAGCCGATCATGGAGGATTACAAAGGACAGATAGGGCTGTCACCACCTACTGCCTACCTCTTCAATCTGTGGGTCTACGAGACATCCAACGCTACTTAAATACCCTAGCACCATGCTAGCATACTAAGCAAATACCTTCGGAGCCATGGAACAAGCCATCCTAAGGCAATGACTAACCTAAACATCATTGAACCAATATTGAAGCATAGCATAAGTCATTCATATTAACATAATCATATCATAACTACATAGACTATAGTGGGGGTCTATAGTGTTTATGACCATAAGATGTGATCATGAGAGTGAAATCATAAAGACTATACCTTCCACATACATGGACTCCACAATCAAACAAGAAACGCTGTCCAAGTATACGTATAAAAGAAGACTAAAGATAATATCTTTATTGAGCACAAAGTCACAAATACAAGAAGGAATACATAAGCCATACATTTCCCAATGTGGAATTGGGAAGAGAGACTCCTTCTACTCCTTTCCCGATTTGGACTTGGGACTAGAGGCTCTCCTCTCTACATCCTAACTCCTCTAAGGACTATGGAAGATAGTGTATACAATAGAATGATGCCCAAGTAGTGTGTGTTGAAGTGAGGGGTAGGGGGTCCTATTTATACTAGTGTTGAGGTTGGTTCCCGCCACCATAAGCGTGCAAATCAGTCACCATTGACTCCAGGGAGTCGGGAGGAGCCAACACGTGGAGGCTAACCGAGTTTGGTGCAAAGACCAGGTCGGCCGACCCCCTGGTTCGACCGACCTGGTCATTGCACTGTTTTTCGTGTGCTTTCTCCAGGTGACTGCCAGGTGGGTCCCATTGATGTATATGGGTGATACACCGTTGGATCTTCTCGGATACTTCTGTTTGTGGGCCATTTGATCCATGGGATGCCACGTGTCGTCGCCTGATTGGTTGAGATGATATCTTATAGGATTGGTCCCTCTACATTTCCTCATTTCCTGCATAAAATGTTGCATACACATATTTCTCCAAGTCCAAGTGGAATTGGGTTAGATAGAAAGGTGATGTGTGCAAGAAATGACAAATCCTTCACATAATTGAGTTAAATTGACGGATGAAATTGGTATATAATAGCCGTCAACAACGCTCTGAATTTTACAGCCATACAGCCAAGGGCGCACTGAACGGTTCCCGCGATTGTGCCACCCTTCCTTGATGATTGCCATGTACGCCAACACCCCGAATCTTGTAGAGCGTACAGGCACAACACAACAATCGAACAATCGATGAAAGTCATTTCAAAGTGTGAAGCGACCCATGCATGGAAAAAGCCAACACACTGTTAGAACTAATGATGAACGAGTGAGCGAACTATAAACAGAGGAAACAAAAAACACTATCCAAACAAACATTAATTGGAATGATCAAATACATAAAGAAATGGATGATCCTATCTGATCCAACTTCACGTCAAACCAAACGCAATTGACTGAGCACTTTTTCACATGCATGTCACTAGTGTACGCACATACATGGCCTCAACACCAGGTTTATGGTGCATCGTGGACTAACCACATGACCCGGACAAACACTCACATAATTAGCATACACCTGCAAGAGCAACTACCTGGCCGCATCTTCGCGTATGAACGGCAAAGCCGACCAACTTACTTTGTACTACGTACAAAGTATTTTCCTTGTCCATGAGCCAAACAAGCTCTTCTGATACGGCAGCTAATAATCAGCACTCAACCACTCTTGTGTGCACGAACTCACGAACACAACATGAACTCATCAGGTGTTCATTAGCCCAGCGTGTCAGGATTAGCACTAACACGGACAACACAACAATAATAAGCGGTGTTGAGAGTTGCCTACAGCTCTGTGACCCTCGGTCGAAAAAACTGCCACCATGCAAAGAGCGCTACAGGCTCACCTGCCATGAACTTCATGCTTGGAAGCGGCAATGCCCCTTGACGTCGCGGCTTGAGTATGAGCATTACACGGGAGATCGAACTCGTGAGTGCATCTTGAAGACGAAGTTATTATGCAGACTTAGCTTGAGGAAACAAGTGCTCTTGATGGAGCACACGTTAGAAGAGAGAGACGATGAGCCAAGGATAAGAACGAACAGAACTACAACAATAAATAATAGAATGGATAAGGCATTTGCCTAGACTTTAAATTTTATTCACTCATCAATAGATTTATTTAGTTTCTATAGTATTTACTGTTTAATTAATACTCCGTCTTGGTTCGGAATATTTCTCACCGGATAGTTTATTTTTGAACTAAATGGTGACAAATATTTCAAACCAGGAGCGAGGCACTAAATTTCCCTTGGAATAAAATATTTTTTTGTAGGATCAAAGAGCACGTTAAAAGCTACCAGAGGGGGGTGAATGGTAGATTTAAAAATCTTATGCACCGTAAATAATTAAACCCCAACCCCTTCGGCATAAAAATGATCTGTTAAAGAAATCGTGTGTGAGACTAATCTAAATGTGTTTCACCATGACAAAAGTGATAGATATCAGAGACAATCAAATCACGAAGAAAACACAACAAGAATCACTCAAATCCGTCGAGAAAAACTGAAGTTATGATCGAAAGATCAAACAAAGGTCAATCTGTCCTACCCGAGAAAAAACAGTTCTGGAATGCTGCAAAGAAACTCATGTAGATCAAAAACCACAAATCTAATGACCGTGAAATTTTTACATATGATAGATAATAAAGTTGTGAAGACAACCTAAAAAGAATCACATCAATTGGATCTGTAAAACTCGAGTTATGATAAAACCACCAACGAAAGGTAGTGCTGTCCAGAAACTCGACGAGTAAAACTTGTCTGGAACAAGTCGGACAAACAAGGCACAAAAGTTCCTTCAAACTATGAATTTTATTCAGTAGAACACAAGAGGAACAGCCCCAAAGTCGTGCACCACGAGTTCTGGACTCCCTTGCTTATATAACCAGCTCGAAAGCCAACTCAACTCAAATCAGGATTCTAATCCTACTTTGTTCACGAATCGTAACTTTCCATAACTGCTTAGGATTCTTCTATACGCAGATAGAAACAATCTTAAGACTTCCAAACACCTTAGGAACGTATCCCACATTCCTAAACAACTCAAATTCGTGACCCACACAAAATCCTATCATAACCGACTCAAATCTTTCCATATTTGAGTCAAACCTGACTCAGTCGTAGCCTAAGTCCATAACCTAGTGGGTTGGACCTTTCCGACCAACTCTTTACGTCCACATCTCTTCATCACGTCTCGGAACCATGTAGCCACGTCCATGCACTCCTTCTAGACATGCAAACATCTTCCGATGACGTCCACGATACCTTCATATGCATTGTTCTTGATTCAATCATGCTGCGCAACCTCCCGATCAACTCAACCACAATTCCTGCTGAACTTGGTTGTTGAACCTCATCTTTTCCCTAAGACTAGTTCAATGGATCCCGTCACCGGCCATGTCTTGAACTTAAGCAACACCTTCACATGAATAAACAACCAATCCATATGATCCCAAGTCCTCGACTTGACTCAAGTTAGTTCCGAACACAACATCTTACGTGAGAACCTCACATAAGCATGTTGCAAAACCACAGTGACACGATATCATCCATGTCAAACAAAAACACACCAAAGACTTAGCAAATGAATACTAAGCAATCTTCCCAGAGATGTAAAGCAAGTACGAAACATTGCAAATGAAAAACAGAAGCATCGCGGTCAAGTTCCTGACCTTGCCAGAGCAACCCGGACCTTGAGCCGGAGCTAACAAAAGCTAGTAGAACCTAGCGCCAGGGCTAACCAAAACTAGTCAGACCTTAATAAAAAGGTGTTTTGGTGATATTCAAAACTTTTATCGTCAAAGCAAGTGTATTCACTACAAGACAATGTATTCAGCACACATAGGTCTTACAATCTCCCCCTTGATGAATGCATTGGCAACACCATTTAAAATTTGAACATTGGCTTATTCACATAAAAGTTTTGAAGGCAATTTCTCCCCCTTTGTAAATCAAAAGTAAAATGAGAAGAAAATCCAAAATCCAAAAATTATCCCATATTATCTCTCCCCCTTTATTATCTCTCCTTATGCACATATTCTCTTTCTCTTCATGCTTATCTCTCCCCCTTTGACAATGTATTCAGCAAGTCATGAGCATATAAACAAATTATCTCTCCCCCTTTAGTTGTTATGAGCATATTATAACATATACATATAAACAAAGCTCATCCAAGTCATACTATCAAGTACCTTACATTATCACATCAATGAAATACATAAAGTAGTGTAAGCCATGCTAGAGATCATATGTAATTTTCAATTTAAGCAAGTCATGATCTCACAAACTTAACTATTTCATAACTTGAAAGCATGACACTAGTTGCTGCATTTTATTATTATTCAAAGCATAAATTTAGATCATATGATATTTGCAAGAGATTATATGCGCATCTGCCTAATTCTAACCGGCCAAGCCTATGTCATTTGACAATCAGAAGCTTAAGGACATGGTTTTAGTCATACACAACTTCTTCCAAGTTCATATCTAAGTGCAATGATAAGCCATCTCAAAAGAAAAAGTGTGATGCGTGCATATTCTCTTGATCTTTTCTCAATTTATATTTGTTCACAAAAACTCAACATGTGAGTTGATTACTTGATTAATTCTTAATGATTAAAAGCACTTGTGAACATGTAACAAGTTCAAAACAACAAGAAAGTTCGACCATGACCAGTTTTAGTGTAAGTAATTATTCCAATTACTAGACATGGCAAAAACTACAAAATGTATAACACGAGTAATGTAGTAAGAACTTTCAGCATGTAAAAAGAATCACAAAGTCATATATGTATGAAATACTATGCTCATATTATTTTAATTTCAGATTCACACATAGACTTCCCAAGTTTCAAAACTCCCCCTCAATTTAAGCCATGAGGATGCATAACCCCTATTTCACTACGAATGTAACAAAAACGAGTGAAATCCAAAGGTTTTGTAAAAATGTCAGCCAATTGTTGTTCGGTATCTACATGGTGAAGCACAATGTTTCCTTTTTCAACATTATCTCGGAGAAAGTGATACCTAATGTCAATGTGCTTAGTTCTAGAATGTTGCACAGGTTTTTTAGCAATGCAAATGGCACTAGTGTTATCACAGAACAGTGGAACACTATCTAGATCAACCTCATAGTCCTCAAGTGTTTGAACAATCCAAAGAATTTGTGAGCAAGCACTAGCAGCAGCCACATATTCAGATTCGGCTGTGGATTGTGCAACTGAATTTTGTTTTCTATAGGACCAAGCAACAAGAGAATTACCAAGAAAATGACAAGCACCGGAAGTACTTTTCCTATCAATCCTACAACCCCCAAAATCAGCATCCGAAAAAGCTTTCAAAGTAACGGTTGAGGAAGAAGGAAGAAAAATTCCAAATTCTTGAGTTCCATGTAAGTACCTGAGAATTCTTTTGATGGCTTGACGATGTGAAGCACATGGGGAAGCTTGAAACCGTGCACAAAGACATACGCTGAATTGTATGTCTGGTCTTGATGCCGTGAGGTATAAAAGTGATCCGATCATGCTTCTATATTCTTTTTGATCCACTGGTTCACCATCTTCATCAAGTTCAAGTGTTATTACTGTTCCCATTGGTGTCCGAAGAGGCTTGCTTTTGTCCATGTTGAAGTGCCTTAGAAGGTCTTTTGTATACTTCGTCTGATGCACAAAGGTACCCTCCTTTGTTTGCTTGATTTGCAGCCCCAAAAAGTAAGTGAGTTCACCCATCATACTCATTTCAAATTCGGAACTCATCATTGCTGAAAACTTGGACACAAGATCATGAGAAGCACAACAAAAGATAATATCATCCACATACACTTGAACGAATAATGAGTCATTGCCATGCTTAAGCACAAAAAGAGTTTTATCAACCTTGCCCATGGTAAACCCTTTTTCAAGTAAGAATGTTTTTAACCTATCATACCATGCTCTAGGGGCTTGTTTGAGACTGTACAAGGCTTTGGACAGTTTGTAAACGTGATTAGGAAAATCTGGATTTTCAAAACCCGGTGGTTGTTTCACATAAACCTCCTCATCTATGTAGCCATTAAGAAAAGCACTTTTAACATCCATTTGATATAGCTTGAAACCAATAGATGCAGCAAAAGCTAACAAAATTCTTATGGCTTCTAATCTAGCAACAGGAGCAAAAGTTTCATCAAAATCTAGATCTTTAACTTGAGTGAAACCTTGAGCAACCAACCTAGCCTTATTCCTAACCACAACCCCATCCTCACTTTGTTTAATTTTAAATACCCATTTAGTTCCAATTAAAGTGTGACCTTGAGGTGGAGGTACAAGTTTCCAAACATTATTTCTTTCAAAATTTTCTAACTCTTCTTGCATGGCAATAATCCAAGATTCATTAGTGAGTGCGTGTGATATATCTTTGGGTTCAAAAGAAGCAACAAAAGCAGAATGAGCATAAGAGTTTGGATTGCAAAACCTGGACCGTGTGACTCTTTCGTGCAAGCTTCCAATCATCTGTTGTGGGAGATGATCTTTGTAAAACTGTAGGGGAACAGATGTCTCACAAGCCTCCTCTTCTTCATGTTCATCACAAATCGATGAGCTTGTGACTTGAGGATGATTTGAATCAGCATTGATGGTTGTCGGTGCTGGTTGAGAATTAACATCCGGAGCTGAACCAAAGTCTTTAGTTGCTGAATTTTCGGGCAGTAGCTCCAATTCTTCCTCATCTTCAACCAAAATGCTCCCCCCTGTGGATATGGATCTGGACCTGCAATGTTTGAGCTAGTACCTGGACTAGCTTCATCAAAAGTCACTTCACAAGTCTCCACAATTTTGTTAGTGTCAAGTAAAAGCACACGGTAGCCTCTAGTATGAGATGGATAACCAAGAAACATGCCATCAATGGATCTAGGTTCAAATTTATCAAGATTACCATGTTTTTTAACAAAGCATTTGCAACCAAAGACCCGAAAGTGTGTAACACTAGGCCTATGTCTAAACCGGAGCTCATATGGTGTTTTACCTAGCTTAGCACCCAAGAAAACACGATTTGAGACATAACAAGCGGTTGCTAACGCGTCAGCCCAAAATTTCCTAGGTATTTGATATTCATCAAGCATAGTCCTAGCTATCTCAACTAAGGTTTTGTTCTTTCTTTCTACAACACCGTTTTGTTGAAGTACATATGGTGAAGAAAATTGATGATCTATTCTATTTTCAGCACAAAAGTGATCAAAAGATTGATTTTTAAATTCAGTTCCATTATCACTTCTAATTTCTTTTAAAGATCCTGGGTAATCAATTGATAATCTAAGAAATAAAGTTCTAAAGTGACTAAAAACTTCATTTTTAGACGCCATAAAGTAAACCCAAGAGTATCTATAATAATCATCAACAATAACAAGAACATGCCATTTACCTCCGAAGGATTGAACACGTGAAGGTCCTATGGTGTCAAGGTGCAAAAGTTGACCCGGTTCAATTGTCATGATCATTGTGAGAGGAGTATGTGAACCTGCAACCATCTTAGTATGTCTACAAGAAGAGCACACAATTTCTTTGTCCCCTTTAAGCTTAGGCAGCCCACGTATGCGATCAAGAGCACTAACACGCGTTAGGTGATCAAAGCCTACGTGACCAAGTCTACGATGCCAAAAATATAGGTCCTTTGAATCATTAGCAACTAGACACCTATGCTTAGAGGAAGACATATCAAAATCAATTTTAAAAACTCTTCCAAACTGAGACATGTTAAAAATAAGCTCACTATTTGAACTTACAACTTTGTAGCAGTTTTTATTGAAAATAATTTCCAGATTTTCATCTAGCAATTGTGAAACAGAAAGCAAGTTGTATTTCAAATTTTTGACAAGTGCCACATCCTTCAAAGTGTAGTGATCATTTACTCTAACCGAACCCTTAGCAATTATAGGAGTTGAAGAATTATCGGCAAAAGTAACATTCTCTACACGTGACACAAAAGAGAGGGAGGAGAACCAATCTTTGTTACCGGTCATGTGGCGTGAGCAACCTGAATCCACGATCCAAATGTTCTCCTTCCTCAAACGTGTAACCTACATAGAAGCACAATACGTCGATGACTCAATACTGGGGTTAGTCAAAAGGCATTTAGGAATCCAGTACTGAGTCACGCGACGTGCAGCAGGAAAAACACGCGAAAGTTGAGACAAAACAGCAGGTTTATGAGTCAAAGTTTGAGATTTTTTATTCTTAACTACTGACCTATAAGGTGTTACTTGTGTAGCATAAAAATCAGTAGCTCCGAAGGCAAAAATAGAAGGTCCGGAGGTAAACTTTGAATGTTTTTCACTCAAAACAGCAAGTTGTACATTCTGTTCAATATGTGCAGCAAATTTTGCATGAAAGTTATGAGATCTAGCAACCATTATTTCCCTTTTCTGTTGTTTAGCTAGTCTATAACAAAAATCTATGACATGACTATCTCTACCATAGTAGGTGCAATGAAATTTAACTCTGTGTTCATGTCTAGATGAGCAAGCAACATTTTTGTTTGAAACCGAATGAGACAATACTCCTGCAGATTTGAAAACCACTTCTTTTTGTCTAGGAACTGTTTGAATCAAACCACTTCCTAATGACTTTACAATTTTAGGTGGATGTGCCTTAGCATGAGCATGAGAATCAAAACCTAAACCAGTTTTATCATTGCAAGACTTGGATGAATTCAGCAGCAAGTTTAGGTTCTTATTCCCATTACAAAACCGATCAAATGTCTTATGCATGTTATCAAGTTTATTGGACAGATCAAGGCAATTTTCACATGAAGTTTTTCCTTTTAATTTGCAATTGGAACAATATTTAACTTCATGACAACGTAAAGCATTGTTCAATATAGAAATTTCATTCATAGCATCTTGCAATTTCTTATCAAGATCATCACAACTAGAACAATGCAAAGAAATTGTAGAACAAGAAGCATCTTTTAAGTTTCCAATATTAAGTGCAGCAAGCTTTTTGTTCTTTCCAATTTCAAGTTCAAGTTTATCAAGTGTGGAGGTATGTGCACTTCTTAGGGAGGACAATTGTTTATATATTAAGTCACATAAGGAAAAAGAATCATCACTAGGAATCAAGGATTTCAAACGATTAATTTCAGATTCTAGTGACTCAATTTTAACAGCATTGTCCCTAAGCTTTTTGTCCTTTTTCTTAACAATAACAGTGGCACGAGAAATAGCATCACACATTTCTTCGCAAGTAGGGCATAACTCTTCATTGTCGCTGTTGTGTTCTGCCTCCTCCATACTTGATCTTGACTTGCCCGCATGAAGCACAAGTTTGCCAAATCATCTTCATCTTCATCACTTCCAATGTTCACGTCGCTTGAGCCAAGTTCTTGGAGTGCTGATATAAAACTGCTCACCAATTGACGTCTTGTAAAACCCTTCTTTTTCTTCGTATCTTTTGTAGAGGAGTGCTTCGTTCTTGTTTTCTTTTCATCCCGGGAAGTAGGACCTAAAAGGTTAGGGCAATCTGAACGAAAATGTCCTGTCTTACCACATTCAAAGCATCGTTGAGGTTCGGAGCTTCCTCTCCTTCTAGTTCTCACATTTTGCAATGCTTTTGAGAACTTCGTAGAGAGAAGTGCTAGCTCCTCCTCTGGAAACTCCTCAATCTGTTCAAGGGTTAGAGAGGACAACAAAGCAAGTGTACCACAAGATGAAGTTTGACCGGAGCTAGGCATGTCACGTTGAGAAACAAAAGCAATAGACTTGTTGGGTTTCTTACGTGAGATTATGTCAATTTCATGAGTTTTTAACTTAGAATATAGCACATCTAAATTAAGTGAACTCATGACAGCAGATTCACGAATGGATGTAACTTTCATCTCCCAAATTGACATGTCTAATGCACTTAACAATTGCCTAGCATTTTCAGCATCTGAAAAATTAACATTCACGCTACGCAAGTTGCTGAGAATTTTATTAAAGCGAGCAAAGAGGTCATCAATAGACTCACCGGGTTGCATCTCGAAGCGCATGTATTATTTCTTGAACATGTCTTGCCTTACCTCTTTGATCGTGTTGGATCCTTCGTGGTAGTCACAAAGTGCTTTCCACACATCGTATGCAGATCGGAGGTGTGCAACGCGGTCGAAGTCGCTTTGTGTTAATCCTTGTATGATCAAGTTCCGAGCCTTGTTGTTGTTGTCGACATCTCTCAGATTTGTAGCTGTAACTTGATCGTTTGATGGCACTTCGTAAGGCTTGTATACCTTCTCCCATATTGCAAATCCTCGTGCCTGGATGAAAGCCTCCATGCGTGCCTTCCAAACCTGAAAATCAATACCAGCGAACACACAAGGTTTGGCAGAGTACTTCTCCATGATGATTAGTCAAAAACATGCGCAAATCACAAAGATTAGAGCACCGTGGCTCTGATACCAATTGTAGGATCGAAGAGCACGTGAAAAGATACCAGAGGGAGGGTGAATGGTAGATTTAAAAATCTTACGCAACGGAAACAATTAAACCCCAACCCCTTCAGCAGAAAAAACGATCTGTTAAAGAAATCGTGTGTAAGACTAATCTAAACGTGTTTCACCGTGAAAAAAGTGATAGATATCAGAGAGAATCAAATCACGAAGACAACACAACAATAATCACTCAAATCTGTTGAGAAAAACTCAAGTTATGATCGAAAGATCACACAAAGGTCAATCTGTCCTACCCGAGAAAAACAGTTCTGGAACGCTGCAAAGAAACTCGTGCAGATCAAAAACCACAAATCCAATGACCGTGAAATTTTGACAGATGATACATAATCAAGTTGTGAAGACAATCCAAAAAGAATCACGTCAATTGGATTTGTAAAACATGAGTTATGATAAAACCATCGACAAAAGGTAGTGCTGTCTAGAAACTCGACGAGTAAAACTTGTCTGGAACAAGTCGGACGAACAAGGCACAAAAGTTCCTTAAAACTATGAATTTATTCAGTAGAACACAAGAGGAACAGCCCCAAAGTTGTGCACCACGAGCTCTGGGCTCCCTTGCTTATATAACCAGCTCGAAAGCCAACTCAACTCAAATCAGAAATCTAATCCTACTCTGTTCACGAATCGTAACTTTCCATAACTGCTTAGGATTCTTCTATACGCAGATAGAAGTAATCTTAAGACTTCCAAACACCTTAGGAACGTATCCCACATTCCTAAACAACTCAAATTCGTGACCCACACGAAATCCTATCATAACCAACTCAAATCTTTCCATATTTGAGTCAAACCCGACTCAGCCGTAGCCTAAGTCCATAACCTAGTCGGTTGGACCTTTCCGACCAAATCTTTATGTCCACATCTCTTCATCACGTCTCAGAACCATGTAGCCACGTCCATGCACTCCTTGCACACATGCAAACATCTTCCAATGACATCCACGATACCTTCATATGCATTGTTCTTGATTCAATCATGTTGCACAACCTCCCGATCAACTCAACCATAATTCCTCCCGAACTTGGTTGTTGAACCTCATCTTTTCCCTAAGACTAGTTCAATGGATCCCGTCACCAGCCATGTCTTGAACTCAAGCAACACCCGCACATGAATAAACAACCAAACCATATGAGCCGAAGTCCTCGACTTGACTCAAGTTAGTTCTGAACACAACACCTTACGTGAGAACCTCACATAAGCATGTTGCAAAACCACAGTGACACGATATCATCCATGTCAAACAAAAACACACCAAAGACTTAGCAAATGAATACTAAGCAATCTTTCCAGAGATATAAAGCAAGTACGAAACATTGCAAATGAAAAACAGAAGCATCGCGGTCAAGTTCCTGACCTTGCCAGAGCAACCCGGACCTTGAGCCGGAGCTAACAAAAGCTAGTAGAACCTAGCGCCGGGGCTAACCAGAACTAGTCAGACCTTAATAAAAAGGTGTTTTGATGATATTCAAAACTTTTATCATCAAAGCAAGTGTATTCACTACAAGCCAATGTATTCACCACACATAGGTCTTACATTTTTAAACTCAAGCACGTAATATTATTTGTTCTCAATTAATGTGCCTTATTTAAATATACGCATGCATTCTCTTAAACAAGCTAGCCAACAAATTTAATTCTTGCTTCCTGTAGCTATAGCAAATGAATTCTTCTGATCAATATATACATTCAACACAACAAGGATTTAGTTTATATATCTAACATTTATTGTATTCCCTTATATAAGCAAAAAATGACAAAACATTCCAGCTAATGCTGTGATGGAAAATTTGAATAACATTTGGACAATTAACGCACTGATAAAAAAATTGATTGCACAATCTGAATCATGAAAAATTATCAAATTTATGACGCTATTTACTACATGTGTATCAAATTATAAACTTTATATTTTTATTAAATTATTAACAAGTTGTGTAAAATTTTCAAAGCGCATGCCCTTCATTTCGGTCTCGCTGCTTCGGCCCCTTCGGTTGAAGATAAGATTTTCTCGGAGTGGTGGAGGAAAGCATTGAAAAGGGTTCAGAAAAATAGCAGGAGAAGTTTAAATAGTGTCATCATCCTTGGGGCATGGTGTCTTTGGCGTCATAGGAATAAGTGTGTGTTTGAGGGTGCTAGACCTGATTTGGTTAGGTTGCAGCAAGATTTCTTAGATGAGGCTGTTTATTGGGTGTTGGCTGGTGCTAAACATCTCCATTTCTTGAGGACAGCCTTTGATCTAGGGTGATTTGGGCGTGAGTGGTTGGGTGTGGTTTCTGTTTTGACAGAAACTTTGTATGTTGATCTCTTTTCTTCTGTTTAATATAAAAGATGTGCAGTTCTCCTGCGCGTTCGAGAAAAAAAGTGCATACCCTCGGTTAAATCCTAGGTCCGCTATTATTTTGACATGCATGTTAGTTGTCATGCATATGCTACGCCCCAAATATGATCAACGAGCCTCAAACTATATATATGATGATATTTCAATAAAAATAGAAAACATGTAACGTCATCATCAAACATGACCGCGAGGTATTTCAAGTGCATATTACTTGTCCATGCTTGCTACGCCCCAAACATGATCAACGAGCCTCAAACATGACGATCTTTCAACAAAAAGATAGAAAACACGTGTAACATCATCATACATGATCGTCGATGTCTCTCTCACATGCATGTTAGTTGTCCATGCATGCTACGCCCCAAACATATGATCAACTAGCCTCAAACTATATATATATATATATATATATATATATATATATATATATATATATATATATATATATGACGATCTTTCAACAAAAAGAGAAAACACCTAACGTCATCAAACATGCATGATCGAGGTCTTTTGCGTGTCAAACTGAGAAACATGATCGAGGGTTTGTGATATAAATATTGTGTTAATGAATGAATGTGTGGTGTGTTCATCGTGTTCCTCAGGAATGACAATTCATAAGTAAGGATTTGATTATTTTTTGGACAAATGAATGATTTAGTTACTAAGTGAATGTACTCTAAGTACAGTGATGTATTGTCTCTAAGGAGGAGGAGGATTTATGTTTTATTTTGTTGTTTCTCTTTTCTTGTGTGTGCTTGTAGTTTTTTCTTGTGTTTTGTGACGATCTTTCAACAATATATGACAATCTTTCAACAAAAAAGAGAAAACATGTAACGTCATGAAACATGATCGAGGTCTTTTGTGTGATAAACTGAAAATCTGGAACATTGCATACCCTTTGCCCCTTGCGTGTCAAACTTTAAAACTAGAACTAAAAAACTGAAACACCGCGGGATAGACCTACAAAGTATGCCAGGTGGGCCATTGATACCGTGGATCATTTGCGTGTCAAATTAAAAAACATCCTGTGAAAGCCGAGATAGGACGCGTCGAGCCGTTGCGATAACCTAGAGGAGGCAAACCGAGGTTTGGAGTACTCCGACCCACCCACCGGTTCGAAAGCACCGTTTTTGAAGCATCCGATCATCTCCACTCTCGCGCTTAGACAATGACCCGCTATAAAGGCACACCATCCTCTTGCTTCTCCGCTGCACCTCTCCATCGATCGTAACCTCCAAACTTCTCCTCTGGCTTCTCTGCCACACCACCGTCGACCACCTCCCGCTCTTTCTCCGCACCTCCGTCGCCGCACAAATGGGTAGCCCCGCACTGAAGCACTCCAGGTCACCGATGTCTGTTGGTACCCTGCGTACCGAATACCCCTTGGAACCGCGAAGAGTGCAGAGGAACTCCACCTATCTTAGTTGAATACCTCTGAAGGCCCCACGTGTCATACGGAACTGGACCTGCCTCCCTTCTATGGTTAGTCCCAGGGCCACCACGTGTATCGTTAAACCAGAGCTACATTCCATACATGCGAAAGCTCCGGACTAGATACCCGTGTGGCACCCCCGGACCTAACCCCCGACAGAGGGAAGCTCCAGTACCGACATGTGTACAACAGCACTGGACCTACTTGTCCAAGACAGTAAGCTCCGGAGCTGCCACGCGTCCAACTGCCGGACCTTCAACCTCAACAGGCAGATTGGTGGACCTCCAACGGCTCGGACCTTCAAGGAGCAATTAAATACATCAAGATTCGATTAAGTTTCATTAATGCTATCTTAATGACACACGATCGGATGACCCTTAATACCAGTAATTCCACCATTAAGGGACGTTACTGCGCTATTAAGAGGAATAAAATACATTAACCATGTATTAGACATCAGTAACCGCCAGGGCCACATGTCGAGCTAGGCTAACGATGTAACAGCTAGTCCTTGAACTATAAAAGGATTGGTCGAGCGATACATGGGAGAGATGCCCAGACACGCCCACATACACGCTCAAGGCACTCTAGTCTCTGACACTTGAGCGCTCAAGCGCTCAATACAACAGCAACACACCCGTGGAGTAGGGTATTACACTCAGGTGGCCCGAACCACGTAAATCCTCGTGTCAACTTGCCATCTTGTTTTGAATCTCTGCACGCCCACAACCGAACTATAAACTCCATGGGCTGCTAACGGTAGTACCGGGAGAATTGTCTGAATCACCCTCCGACAGTTGGCGCGCCAGGTAGGGGGTGCCCGAGATTCAAACATGGTGAACTCTATTGCTGGATCATCCAATGGTGACCATGCTGTGCAACCTGCTGGAGGCAACATGCAACAACCAGCAGGTGTCGTGGTTCTAGCAGGAGTCATGCCGCCACCGCCACCATCTGCTCCTGCGAATCAAGCTGGACGTCGAGATGGGGCGTCTGCATCGGTCACTGCATCGGTGAACAACAACCCTAAACACGTGATTAATGTCGCGCGGGCTCTTCTCCAGCGTCTATCGCCTTCAGGAGCCCCCCAGGGTGCGATGGAGCAGTGGAGAGCTTATGTGGAACATCTAGTCGCAGCAGCAGCCGATGGCATGAGCAATCAAGGTCCCCCCCTCGGGGTGGGCCCCATCGCACCATCGGACCTTGTTAGGTAGACTTAGTTCGCACGCTTCACAGCACAGGAGGCGTGCTCCGTCTTAACAGGCGACATTGCTGCCTTTTGGGGCGCGACGTACTCACACGGTAACCAGGCTTTCGACTCACGACCTCCGGGCGGAGCTCGATCGTCATTACCGTCAACAAGACGGTCGCATCCACATCGAGCGTGCTCGCAAGAGGCGAGAGGCTCGGGACATCCCTGCTCCTGAGGGAGTAGGAGGAGACTGTTCTGCATTGGTCATGCATCTACGCATGGTCAGATGGCCGCAGAAATTCTGGCCTCACCTACCAGAGAAATTTGACAGGACTGTCAATCCCGCTGAATTTCTCCAAATCTACTCCACCGCTATCCTTGCGGCTGGGGGAAATGAGGCCGTGATGGCCAATTATTTCCCTTTGGCTTTAACTGGGACCGCCAGGTCTTGGTTCATGAGCCATCTGCCCGACTCCATCGATAGTTGGGCAGAGCTGTGCCAACAGTTCACTACCAACTTCGGGAGCTCATACACCCGACTAGGCACGATACTGGACCTTTTTGCTATCAAGCAGAAGGGGGGAGAGTCCCTGCGATCTTTCATCTAGAGGTTCTCCCAGGTACGAAATACCATTCCTTCTATCTCAAGCGCCTCTGTTATTATGGCATTCAGACAGGGTGTTCGAGACAAGAAGATGCTGGAGAAGCTGACGACCAAGGAAGTCACCAGCGTCACAGAACTCTTCAGCTTGGCAGACAAGTGTGCCAATGCTGCAGAGGGGCATGAAATGCACTTCCAACCACCTCCGGAGGACAACAAAAAGTCCTCCAAGGGTGAATCCACTACCTCCGGGAGTGGCAAAAAGAAGAAAAAGTCCAACGGTAAGAAGAAGCCGTCGGCCGGCACATCCACTGCCGCTGCTGCCGCAGCTCTGGGTGGTCGAGGGCCACGCCCCGAGAAACGACCTCGGCCGTCGTCTGAAGATGGTGGCAGCTCCAAGATGTGGTGCCCCATACACAAGACGGACAGGCACAACCTGAAAAACTATCGAGAGGTCCAGAACCTTGCCGAGTGCTACAACAAGCGCCAGGAGGAAACTCCTTTCCGACAAAGGGAAGGCAAACAAAAAGTCGACGAAGCTCCGGCTGAAGAGGAGTTAGGCTTTCAGGACCCCAAAAAGGTCTTGAAGGTTGTTTACATCTTCGTTGACGACAACTCCGACGTCTCCTACAACGATAGTCGAAAACCATGAACACCATCTTTGGTGGTTCGTGGGACATCACCTCCCGCCGTGTCCTCAAGTCAATGCGGCGGGACATGACCTCTGTAGCTCCCACCACCCGGGCGGAGCCTCAACGAAAGTGGATAGACACTGCCATCACTTTTGATGCTTCGGACTGCCCTAGAAACATGATCAGAGTTGGCCAACTTCCACTGATGATATCTCCGACCATCAATAAAATCCAGCTCCACCATGTAATGGTGGACGGAGGTTCGGGGTTGAACCTCATAATATTTGAGGCCTTCGTCAAGCTTCAGCTCCGACCTTCGGATCTTCGCCCCTCCCGACCTTTCTCCGGTGTAGGTCCGGGGGCCATAACTCCACTCGGTGCCATTACTCTCCCGGTGACTTTCAGGACCCGGGAGAATTACAGGACTGAGAAGTTGGTCTTCGACGTGGCGCAGATAAACTTGCCATTCAACGCCATCTTGGGCAGGCCAGCCTTGTACAGATTCATGGTTGCTGCTCATTATGGCTACTTGGTGTTGAAGATACCAACACCATCAGGTGTTCTCTGGATCCGCAGAGATCACACCGCCGGAGTTACTGCTCTGGAAGAACACCATGCGCTTGCTACAGTGTAGGAGGAAGATTCTGGAAAGGAGCAAGCTCCGAAACCTCAGAGCATTCGTCATCGAGGCTCAACCTCCGCACCTCATGTGCAACCAAGCGGTGACACCGACATTCCCGTCAAAGTTGTCCAAATTGGTTCTGACGCTGCTCAGACCACCCGTATATCAGGAGGTCTGAACGACAAATAGGAACTCACACTCATCACTTTCCTCCGGGCCAATGTTGACGTGTTTGCCTGGCAACCGTCACAAATGCCTGGGATCCCTAGGGAAGTGATTGAGCACAATCTGAAGATTTATCCTGATGATCGGCCTGTACATCAGAAGCCTCGAAAGCAATTAGTAGAGCGACAGAACTTCATACGTCAAGAAGTGAAGAACTTACTCGAAGCTTGATTCATCCGAGAAGTCTTCCACCCAAAATGGGTGGCAAACCCAGTCATTGTACCTAAGGACGGCGGGAACCTTCAGATGTGTATCGACTACACTACACTGAATAAGGCATGCCCAAAGGATCCATTCCCACTACCTAGAATAGATCAGATAGTGGATTCCACCTCCAAGTGTGAATTACTTTGTTCCTAGATGCATATTTTGGGTATCATCAAATAAGAATGTCTAGGGAAGATGAAGAACATACTTCCTTCATCACATTAGATGGATTATATTGTTACACTGCCATGCCATTCGGTCTCAAAAATGCTGCTTCGACGTTTGTACGAGCTATGTACAAATCTTTTGGAGAGCTCATCAGAGATGTAGTGGAAGTGTACGTTGATCGGGGAATAGAAGCAAATCCGGTGAAGATTAAAGCTATTGAAGACATGCGGCCACCAGCCCGCAGCAAGGACATCCAGAAGCTGACTAGATGTCTAGCTGCCCTCAGCCGCTTCATCTCAAGAATGGCGGAATGGGCGCTACCCTTCTTCAAATTATTGAGGAAGTCCGAACCATTCCAATGGTCTGAAAAAGCATAAAAGGCTTTCCAAGAGCGAAAGCAGCTCCTCACCACTCTACCAACTTTGGTAGCTCCGAATCCTGGTGAGCCACTTCTGCTTTACATTTTGGCAACTAACGAAGTTGCCAGCATGGTCCTGGTTGCGGAAAGACCAGAACCATCTCCAGTTCAGGAAGACAGACCCCTCCGAGAGGGTCCGGAGCTACCTGAAGGCGAGTTTGGGTCCCAACTCCTAGACCCGGATCCTCAAGGTGAGATGCCAGAGGATCAGCCTCCTTCAAGTGGAGGAGTTACTGTTGCCGAACAAGAAGATATGGATCCCCCCGGGAAGGTCCGGATCACTTCAGAAGAAGATCTGGGTTCCTCTGACAAGAACCTGGAGGTCCCTGAAGAAGGTTCGGACCCCTCCAGGAGGGTCCGGGTTGATGAGGAGGAAGCCCCGGTCCCCTCTAGTAGGGTTCGGACAGTCCAACGCCCACAACCGAACTATAAACTCTGTGGGCTGCTAACGGCTAGTCCTTGAACTATAAAAGGACTGGTCGAGTGATACACAGGAGAGATGCCTAGACACGCCCACATACGCGCTCAAGGCACTCTAGTCTCTGACACTCTAGCGCTCAGACGCTCAATACAACAGTAACACACCCGTGGAGTAGGGTATTACGCTCAGGCGGCCCGAACCACGTAAATCCTTGTGTCAACTTGCCATCTTGTTCTGAATCTATGCGCGCCCACAACCGAACTATAAACTCTGCGGGCTGCTAATGGTAGTATTGGGAGAATTGTTGGAATCACCCTCCGACAACGTCCTCCGAACCTACTTCTCCATTTCCGTGGCTGCCAATGCCGGTGGAACTGGAGGGCACCCACACCTCCTCTGTCCCCTTCTCTGCCCGTTGCCCCTGCACCTCATCATCCCATTTGGGTTCAGTATATTGTCCGCCTCCTCAAATACCGCATCATTGAACTCGATCGGCGCCTGAAGGAGGCCACCGAGCACCTGTCCGCCGCCGTCGAGCGCATAAAAAAGCTCGACAAATTGACGCAGGATGTATTTTCCGATTCATCTCACTCGTGTGACCGTCTGGGTCTTGGGAAACTTCTCGTCTACACCAGCATGGACATCGCCGACCACTACTGCTTTGGGTTAAACTTTGTGGCAGGTCGTCTCCACGTCCTCAACAAGACGATCGGGGAGGTGGCTGGGGTGGAGGGCCACCAGCAACTTCTCCAGACCGTCGCTCGGAAGCTTTGGACTCAATTGCCGGAGCAGGAGGCAGTGGCAGCGACGGCGGCGGGGGAGAAGGAGGTGGAGTAGATCTCCTCCGACTCTGAGTAGAGTAGTATTAGGAGTAGTTTTTCTTTTTCTTGTTTTCTATGTGCTTCGTAGTTCTTGTTTGTAATATATGTGTTGTTTTTATGTTAATGAAAAATGTTTTTCTGTTCATGAACAATGCGTCCTATGCAATATCGAAAAAACAACTCCTTTCTGAAAAAGGGGCGAGATAACTAGCGTTCAATGTCTAGCCAAGAATTCCTTATGTTGGGACAATCGACGATTTTTGGTTGGGGCACCATTGAGAGCATGGTTGAGGCTATGTTTCTCCTCTTTTGTGTTCTTTCACTCAATTTTTTCATTTGTAGTCGGCGGTTTATGTACTGCGATTGTTATCATCATCTTTCCAAAAAGAAGATCGATAGTGACCGATTTTACATAATCTTAGCCCGTGATTGATCTGGCGATCAAACTTCACCAAGTATAAGATTAATGCTGTCTTCATACTAAAAGTTCATGGAGAACATACTCATGGATCAACATTAGGGATGGCTGGCCACTTATCCGTTTTGGGTTCGATCTCTGAATCGGGCTCCCGATGTTCTCATCGGTGCATGTCTACAATAAAATTTTAGTTATTGCCTCTCACGCATAGAGACATAGAGTGTGACATCCCTGTCACGCATCAGATTCTAAGGATTTCGATGATCTCTTCAAGGACGCGATTTCAAGCAGTTGCTCGTGTCGACGTATGGTTCTTGGGACCCTTCCCGTTCACACCAGCATGGACTCCGCAACGCTGATCATTACTGCTTCGGGTTAAGCTTTGTGGCCGCTCGTCTCAACGCCCTCCACGAGACGATCGCGGAGGTGGCTGGAGTGGAGGGTCGCCGACACCTTCTGCACACCTTCGTCCGGAAGCTTCGGACTGAAGTGTCTGAGGAGAAAGAGGCGGCGGCAGCAGCAGCGGAGGTTGAGGAGACCTCCTCCCAGTAGAGTAGGATTAGGAGTAGTTTTTCTTTTTCTTGTTTTCTATGTGTTTTTGTATTTCTTGTTTGTAATATATGTGTTGTTTTTATGTTAATGAAAAATATCTTTTATGTTCATGCACAATGTGTCCTATGCAGTATCGAAAATATCTCCTGTTTGTTTGTAACTAGGTACCGTTTATACTGCATGTGTCTGAAAGACTGAAATCCGGTAAAAATTTAGGCAACCTTAGGTAACACTAATCCGGTAAAATTTCATAATTGATGAGATTATTTTTTTCTATAGCTCATACATTGACCAAAAATCATGACGCATGTGAAAATGTATTTTTTTAGTAGTAGTATATACTATATAATATCATTTCATTGACATCAATGTTACAGAATGCTGATTGTTTACCTTTTACTATACCATGGATTTGCCATCGTCCTTTCGTGGACTTGAGTGTTCTGTATTTGTATGTCGTGTGCATTAGCACACATACATTTGGCGATTAATCTTTTTGTTCTTTTTTTTTAATGTCCCACTAGCTAGCACATGACTGCTTTTAGATTTTGATCTCCATGCGTGGCAGCAAAGATGAAGGGGAGCTAGCGGTTGCACGGCGAGGAAGCAGCTAGGTCATACTGTAATTAAGAAGAGAGCAAGTTATCCAAAGAAGTCCACCCCTCTAGCTACATGCACCATGTGTAGGAATCAACGCGACATGACATGTAATTAATCACGATTGCGTGCGTGCACAAGGACACGACTAGCGTCAAATTCTCCACGCCCGCAAAAATTTTTTCGTTCTTCTTGGCGTGCCACAATTGAGATTTTGACAATTCAATTTTCACTCCCTGCGCCTCCAATTTCAGTCCTGCCTATTGTAACCCTATTTCAGCAATGATGAGTATAAATGGAAACACTGGCCTCCATTCCCGACACACCGCTTCCCCTCCCTTCCGGTGATCTTGCAGTACTCCAAATGTGTTGTCTCTCTGTCGTGTGTTCCAAACTTGTATTCCTAAAAAAATTCCCGTGTTTTCATTTCCCACGGTTTTTACAATTTTTTTCCCTGTGGATCTTGCAGTGACGCATCGAAGCTCTTGGTGGTGGTGACTCGTGGGTACAACGTTGGGCGACCAAGTTTAACGGGCTCTACCGAACTTCTTCGTTGCCGACACCTCCCTGCGACATCCCAGACTCCAGTTTTGTGCTAGGTAAGTTCTACACGATCCATGTTGTCTTTTTATAGAGCTATATTGGCGGTAGTTGTCTTAAAAATAATAAAAATAAAGATGAAATAGAGAAAAATAAAAAAAAGAGGTAGTTGTATCATATAAGATAAAATAGATGGTAGTTAGTATAGATGTGGGATATATAGGTGAACCAGCGTGAGAAAAGAAACTGTAAAGGACAGACTATTTTAGAGATCACTGTAAAAGGAGGTATAGAGGTGGGATATAGAGGTGAACCACTGTGAACGGTCTGATGTTAAATCGACAAGAAGGTAAATTTTAATTTTACCGCCAACTCTTAACAGGTGCTCATCGAAGGGGTATGTGATCTAATGGTAAGAATCGGAGTTGCTTTTCAAGTTGCGGAGGGTCGATCTTCGTCTTGCACCTTTGATGTTTGTGTCGAAAGAGCTCATGACGCTAGCGAATGGTGGCGAGCGTTTGAAATTAAAAAAGAGTAAAGTGCATCAATAGTCTTCAAACTTGTCTAAATGTGTCATCTAGATCAATTTAATATACATATTTGGATCCATAAACTTATTAAAGTGTGTCATATGAGTCCACAATACCGAAAATACTTTTATGACTATTGACATAACTGTTACTTGAGCTTTATTTTTCATATCTAGTTTCTTCTAAAATCAATATTTTTATCATAATTCATATTGGAGACTAACAAAACTGATTCGGGGAGAAAATTGATATGAAAATAAAACTTAACTAATAGTTATGTTCATAGACATAGAGACATTTTCGGTATTTTGAACCCAGATGACTCACTTTAACAGATTTATGAACCAAAATATGCATTTTAAAAATTCATGGACCTGGATGACATATCCAGACAGTTTAGAAACATTGATACACTTTACTCTTACAAAAAATAGAGCAGCGTTTTACCTGTAACATCCCTGTCCAAAGTCAGGCCATTATGGCAACAGGTCAACTAATTTTCCCAACTTCTGAATGGTCCATTATTAAAATTTGAATGAAAAAAACCGTTTAAATATTAGAAAAATCGCACTCGTCCCTGACAAGTGGGACCACCGACGGGCCTACATGTCAGCGGCTGATGGCGGTAGGTCAGACGAGCCCCGTCCTGGCCGGCCGCGCCTACAGATCCCTCGCCGCCCCCGCCCCCATCCAACTAATACGAAGTACCCGGTCCACGCCCACCCGGCCACCCCCACCCCCGCTCGAGGAACAAGAAGTGCCAGATTCCCATTCCAACGCCGTCGTCGTCTTCCCGTCTCTCTTGCTCGCTGCGGCGGTTGCCTGAGGTACGCCGCTTGACCCAAAACCCCACCAGTTGTTTGGGTTTCGATCGCTGTTGCCCCGGTCCCGGAATCATTCGGAGAAGATTTTAGCCGGATCCTAGATCGGTGGGTTGGTGCCATTTGTTTGCCTCTGTTTATTTTTTTTCGTTTCCTCTACGTTTCTGCTGATGCGTGTAATAGAGGCCCATGTGAAAGATGGAGACTCGGCAACTTACTATTGTATTCAGCAGTGGCTAATATGTAGCCGAGTACAAGGGGCACGTCGCATGGACGTTGCGATTACAGAAGGCACGTTCTATGCATGTTGCCTGAGCGGACGTGGCTGAGAATATTGTAGCACGATTCTACATGAGGCAGATAGTTTCGGGAGCAGCTAATAGCTCTAATAGCCCCCCTCAGCCTGATCGGTCTGCAACGTTCAGGCTGCTACGACGATAAACAATCTGGACGGGAGGCCCTTGGTAAAAATATCAGCATATTGAAGTGAAGACGGCACATGCAGCACTTTGATCTCGCCGAGTTGAACCTTGTCCCGTACGAAGTGCAGATCGATCTCAATATGCTTGGTCCTTTGGTGTTGAACGGGATTAGCAGAGAGATACATGGCGCTAATATTATCACAGAAGACAACTGTGGACTTTTGAAGAGGACGATGTAGCTCAGATAGTAGTTGACGCAACCACGTGGATTCTGAAACAGCGTTAGCAACACCTCTGTATTCAGCTTCCGCACTGGAACGGGAGACGGTGTTTTGACGCTTTGAGGACCAAGTGATAAGATTGTCACCATAAAAGATGCAGAAGCCCGATGTCGATCGACGCGTGTCTGGGCAACCAGCCAAGTCGGTGTCAGAATATGCAGTAAGCTCCGTAGATGGAGACCTTGTAATGTGTAGACCATACGATATGGTTCCCTTGAGGTATCTAAGAATCCTCTTGATGAGCTGCATGTGTGGTTGTCGCGGGGCATGCATGAACAAGCATGCTTGCTGCACAACATAGGTAAGATCAGGCCTCGTCAATGTTAAGTATTGCAGAGCTCCTGCTATGCGACGATACTCAGTGGGGTTTTGCAGCAGAGGGCCTTCAGTAGCTGATAGTTTTGATGTTACTTCAATTGGAGTGCTGACGGAGTTGCAGCTTGTCATATTTGCACGTTGTAGAATGTCCAGTGCATACTGTTGTTGAGCAAGGAAAATCCCATAAGAGGTGTGTTGAACATGAATGCCGAGAAAGTGATTTAGGACACTAAGGTCAGTCATAGCAAACTCGTTGCATAAGCTGCGAATGACATGCTGCAGGAAGCTTGCAGAGTTGGCAGTGAGTATAATATCATCAACGTACAGTAATAAGTAAGCTGTGTGCTGATTGTGATGAAGCACAAATAGAGATGAATCAGCCTTGGACGCATGAAAACCCAGTGAGGTGATGAATGACTGAAAACGCAGAAACCATTGTCTTGGAGCCTGCTTGAGACCGTATAGTGATCTGTTAAGCTTGCACACATAATCTGGGTGATGAGGATCCACAAAACCTGTCGGTTGTACACAATACACTGTTTCATTGAGCTGACCATTGAGGAACGCATTTTTGACATCAAGTTGGTGAATGGTCCAAGAAGAAGATGTTGCTATACTGAGCACAAGTCGAATTGTGGCAGGTTTGATAACGGGGCTGAAAGTCTCTTGATAATCAACACCGTATTCTTGAGTGAAGCCCCTTACAACCCACTGAGCTTTGTTTCTAGCAACTGAGCCATCCGGATTCAGCTTGTGGCGAAAAATCCACTTACCTGAAACAAGGTTAATGTCTGCATAAGGTTTTGGTACCAGTACCCAAGTATTATTCAGCATCAAAGCATCAAATTCCTCTTTCATTGCACGATACCAGTTAGGGTCTTTGAGAGCAGTTTTGTAGGTTTTGGGTATTGGAGAAACGGATTCTGAGGTGTTCAGGTTAAGGAGTTGTTTAGGTTTGAAAATATCGTGTTTTGATCGGGTAAGCATGTGGTGTTGATGGGGGTATGGAGGTGGATCAGGAATTTGAACGTGCTGGCTGACAGAACCTGAATTTGCATGCTGCTCAGGCTGTAGAAGTGGAGGTGAGGAACGTGACAACTGAGGGCTAGGAGCGTGATCAGAGGAGTGATGTAACGGTAGTTGAGTTTCTTGGGTTTGTGCTGAAGGAATAGTGTGATGCATGGGTGGCCCAGGTACAATGGCTGGTGCAGGAATGGGCGTGTTTGTGTTAGTTGATGGTGGTGACTCCACAAAGGGGAACGTACACTCATCGAAAACAACATGCCTAGAGAGAATGATTTTTCCGGTTGTCAAGTCCATGCATTTGTAGCCTTTGTGTTCACTTGGATATCCAATGAAAAGGCATGCAGTGGATCGAGGTGAGAGCTTGTGTGCAGACTGAGCAGTGAGGTTTGGGTAGCATAGACAACCAAAAACTCGTATATGAGAGTAGTCTGGTTGCTGGCCAAAAAGCATATAGTAAGGAGTATAAAAATTCAAGGGCTGGGACGGTCGGCGGTTGACGATGTATGTAGCTGTGAGCAGAGCTTCTACCCAGAAGCGTGAGGGAAGGTGAGCCTGAAAGAGCGGACATCAGATGATGTTATTGAGAGTGCGAAGTGAACGTTCGACTTTGCCATTTTGTGCAGAAGTATAGGGACATGAGATCCGATATGTGATCCCATTTTCTGTAAAGAAGGAACGAAGGTCAGAATTGACAAATTCAGACCCGTTGTCACATTGGACGGACTGTATATTGGACCGGTGTTGATTTAGAATAAGTTTGTGGAATTGTTTGATCGAGGTTGGCGTGTCTGATTTGTGACGCAGTGGTACAATCCATATATAATGAGAGTAGTCATCGAGGAGAACAAGATAATATTTATAGCCTGTGATGCTTTCGATTGGGAAGGTCCAAATATCACAATGAATTAACTGAAATAGAAAGTAGGTTACAGACATAGAACTAGAAAAGGGCAGTCGAACATGCCACCCTTTTTGACACACATCACAAATGTGATTCTTAGTAACTGGAATAGAAAATTCAGATAAGACTGTGCCTAAGCTTCTGGAGCCAGGATGACCAAGTCGCTGATGCCATATCGTGCTGAGAGAGACGGTGAGAGCAGTGTTGACGGAGGGACTTCTGGAGCTAAAGAAAGGATATAAGTCACCGCAGCTAGTTGACCTCATGATCTTTCGATTGCTGAGAAGATCCTTGATGGTGAAACCGAAAGGATCAAAGGTGACAAAACAACAATTGTCAGTAGTAAACTTGCGAACCGAAATAAGATTTTTAATCAAATGTGGAATATGTAGAACACGAGATAAATGAAAGACTGAATGTGGAGTATTCAGAGAGACAGAGCCTAACCCTTTAACTGGTAATGTGGAGCCATTTCCAACAATAATTTGAGAGGAATTATGAGCTGATGATGGACAATAGTTAGGCAAGATACCTGAGTCTGCAGTCATGTGACCACTTGCTCCAGTGTCCATATACCATTGTTGGCCGTTGGACTCATTCTATTGTGCTGCTGAGTGCAGCGCCTGAAGAAGGCCTGTTGTGTCGAAAGGAGGCGGAGCTGTTGGCGCGAACTGTGTCGAGGGTTGTTGAAAGTTTGCAGTGTATGTCTGGCCCACTGGAGGCCTGGAGCCCAAAACACCAGGGCCCGTGGATCCAGTCCAGGGCGCACGCCAAGCTGGGCCAAAAGCTAGCCAAGAGGCAAACCACGGTGGGATATTGCCAGTCGACGGTGTGCCCGGTCCGCGACCACCACGCCCGCGTCCGCGGCCACGGAAATCTCCACGACCACGTCCACAGAATGTTGAAGAAGATTGACCTCCATCCTTGGGAGGACGAGGTGCCTGGTTGTTGCCGGTGGTCGTAGTGTCCGTGGGTGCTTCAGTAGACTGAAGGGCAGTCTCCTGTGTAGCAGCGGTCGAAGAAGCCAATGTATTTTCCGCGACTATGAGGTGATCATGTGCCTCCATGAACGTCGGGATTTTGGCATGGTAGGGAGCAGTTGTCGAAGAACTTGGTACTTCGGGTTGAGTCCACGGATTAGTTGGTGCACAAGTGCACGATCCGTGACGGGTTGATCGCAGTCCGCCAATGAATCTGCAAGAGTCTTCAATTTGTGACAATATGCGATAGCAGACATATCACCTTGAACCAGGCCGTGGAGCTCTTGCTCGAGATGAACGGCGTGGCTGGACTTGTTGTCGAGGAAGTAGTTGGCGATTTTCGTCTAGACATCAAAAGCAGAGATGTCATCCTCCATGACGAAGTCGAGTAGATCGTCAGCTAGCGTGGCATGTATCTACATGAGTACTGTGAGATCCTCCTGGATCCAGACAGCATCATCAAGGTGTGGAGGAGAACCGTCGACATTGGTGCCGCAGGTTGAAGCGGCCAAGGACGACCAAGAAGAGTCGCTTCCACCGCCGGTAAGAGGTGGAGAACATGTCGAGACGAACGGAAACCAGGCTTGTAATGTTGACAGATTGAGCCGCACTTGCAATCGAAGGCAGTACGGCAGCTCCAGCGTGTTGAGTCGTCGAGGAGGACGTGGATTGCGTGGTAGAAGACGCAGTGGCACCGATGGAGGTGCTAGCGCTGGAGGAGAACGAGTCTGCCATGGGTGGGAGTGATGGAGAGAAAGAAGAGCAGTAGGATCGTAGATGCTCTGATTATCATGAAAGATGGAGACTCGGCAACTTACTATTGTATTCAGGATTGGCTAATATGTAGCCGAGTACAAGGGGCACGTTGCATGGACGTTGCGATTACAGAAGGCACGTTCTATGCACGTTGCCTGAACGGACGTGGCCGAGAATATCGGAGCACGATGCTACATGAGGCAGATAGTTTCGGGAGCAGCTAATAGCTCTAATACTATGTTTGTCGATCTTCGTGCGTGTGATCGATCCCAACTATGTGTTAGAAGAGAAGCTCGATCTGCTCCCTTTTCCTGGTGATCTGCTCGGAGGTTTAAGTGCTTCGAGGGGGGCTAGAGCGTCAGTCAGATGTTACGTCGTGATTTGGCTCTCGTGTGGCTTCGGTGGTTGATTTATGCGGATGGAGAATTGAATTTATGACGTATCCAAATCTTGTTCCAACGTGACGTTGCTTTAGATTATATACATGTGGAGTACATACTTGAAATTGTAGTTTTGCGAGTTGGATGGTATGTTAGGCAGCCGAGAGTGCAGATTTGGTATGTTGGGTCCAACGGATGACCTGCTGAGTTCACTGATTTTTGATGAAAGGTTCCCCTAAGATGTGGGGTTTGTTCTAAAGGTTTTTGATGCATTTTTAGTCTTGACTCGAGTGAATTCACTGTTTGTGCGTCTGTGTGACTTCCAGTATGACAGGATATGGCCTTGTGGCATTTTATATCATGCTGTAGATGTAACTATGCAGAAATGGCATGTGTCTGCTTTGGGGAGTGTTGTCCTCCACAGAGAATGTTGTTTAGTAGATGCAATGTTATGTTATGGGGCAACCACCAAATCTTTGGGCGACTTTGTTATCTTATGATTGCTTGTAGTTTAAGCTACTTTACCACACCGTCTGAAATTCTGTTTGTATTGTGGATTTGTTCACAGATCACATAAACAATGGTGAAGGCTGTTGCTGTGCTTGGTAGCAACGAGGGTGTCAAGGGCACCATCTTCTTTACCCAGGAGGGAGATGGTAAGTCATCACCTACTTGATGATCTGTTTTGTTATGTCGAACTGCACTGTCTGAATTGTAAACATTCACTGGTCTGTTCTATCATTAGGCGCAACCACTGTTACCGGAAGTGTATCTGGCCTCAAGCCTGGTCTCCATGGGTTCCACGTCCATGCACTTGGTGACACCACAAATGGTTGCATGTCAACTGGTATATATCGTTTCTTACTCGTTTGATTATGTGGTCAGGATGAGTGCTAAATTGTGAACAGTTGAATGTCCACTTATTTGTGAACTTGTTTCACGATGTAGGACCACATTACAATCCTGCTGGCAAGGTGCATGGAGCACCAGAAGATGAGATCCGTCATGCTGGTGACCTTGGAAATGTGACAGCTGGAGCAGATGGTAACAATCTGTTGCCCTTCCTTTTTCTGAACCATTCCATTCTTCCTTGTAGTGGATGGTACCTGTACTTAGGGAACTGGGTTACTCATGTGTTATAGTTATAGTTGTAGTCTATAATTCCATTCATATGTTGTGTATATAAATTACTGTTCTTGTCACTGAGAGTTCTTTTTTCTATTCTGTCCTGCCAGGTGTTGCTAACATCAATGTTACTGACTGTCAGGTAATCATATTTTGTTCAGTGTACCCAGTATCCCTTATTATCCCATATTACCCGGGCTTCTTATCTTAACATCAGTAATGTTATTTTATGGCAGATTCCACTGACTGGACCAAATTCGATCATTGGCAGAGCTGTTGTTGTTCACGCCGATCCTGATGATCTTGGAAAGGGTAATGCTTCTAGTCATTTTGTTTACACTTGTACCGTTTGTGTGATGTGGTGACTTTCCTCCGTTTTGAGATACAAGGATCTACTAGCCCACTGATACTAACATGAATAAGTCCATGTAGGAGTCGTTTAACTCTATTTTTCTGATCATAGAATGCCTGAGAGAAAAAAATGTGTGTAATTGATTATGCATGTACTGTCCTGTTGATTCCGTGAAGATACCCCAGTACTTTTGCTGTTTTTTTGTCAGAATACTGTACTTGAACTAAATCAATTAAACCCTAGGTTAGTCTTACTGGACATGTCTTTCCTGTGGTAGTAACCTTTCAAAATGAAAATATGGGCTTTCAAAGTCTCATTTTGACTCTCTTTTCCCTTAGATATTTACTATATTTGCCCGCCATTGATCAAGCTGCATTGGTCTATTTGTGCATACCATTTTGTGTATATGCATTTCTTTGCAAGAACATGAGTGGATGTGTTACCAAAAATGAAAATATCAATCTAGAGTTCTATTTCAGGCACTTTTTTTAAAGAAAGAAAAAAGAAAAAGAAAAAGGTCACCCGACTCACCCTGCTTTATTTAAAGCAATTGTCAAAGTCTCAGTACTTGTGCCACTTGGCCTCATGCCGGGCAACCCATCAACAACCCTTCTATAGGGGGCTACCAAAATTACAGTTCATGGATGCACCACCCACTCCAACTATTATATCACTACTCTCACTCATACCAGACTAGGCAATCCCCAAGTAAGAAAGGTGGAGCTGAACTTCTCTATTCTAACTCACATGGCCACTTGTCCAGCAGATCCACCTCTTCCTCCTTGCATAGCACCTGCCAATCCTCCAGCATCTTGGCTGCCTTCCACAGCAGCTGTTGCAATTATGTCCAGCTTTTTCTCTGTAAACAGATATCATTTCTCAGTTTCCAGATGGCCCATAAAACAGCAGACGAGCGTATTGAAAACCTTATGCTTTTTTTATTATTTAACCACAGCTTAGCAACAGATTCAAAATCTGTTCCTATTTGTCTTCCAATCATATCTTACACCTCTTCCCAGAGGGCCTCTTTGTTTCGTAGGAAACTGTTTCCCAGTCCCATGCTAAGCTTCACATCTTGTCGTGCACTTTGTCATAACTTGTTTACTTGTTTTCCGAATTGAAGACTATGAGTGACCTAGATCCGATGAAGAGGCTAACAGTTGTTATTTTTTGGTTTATATATTCAAGGTGGGCATGAGCTCAGCAAGACCACTGGAAATGCTGGTGGCAGAGTTGCTTGTGGTATGTTCACTGACTGCACAATCGTTTCCCCTTGAAATTAGCTTCGTGTTTTTGCATGCACCCCAAAACAAGATGTGATGGTCTTATAGTTGCATTTGGCTACTCCAGGTATCATTGGACTCCAGGGCTGAGCGTCGGTCTCCTGCCGTCACCAACAGATAGATGTGAACGTCCTAAGGCATCTAAAATAAGGGCACCTGATCTCTGTGATTAGCGTATTTGTCATTCAGAACTGTATGTAGCTCATACCGATGAACTGATTAAAACTCCCCGAACCTGTTTTACATGTTCCGCGAACGTCCGTTCCCCGTGCTCTCTGGAGCGTGTTGTGTGGGCCTTTGTTGCCTGTTTGTTACAGCCTGCTCAAACAATCTGGACCTTTGTTGCCTGTTCGTTACAGCCTACTCAAACAATCTCCCACCCACGTCATGTTGCTGCTATGCTGTAACAAGTAGCTTGTGCTTGTACCTGTTGATATCCATGTGGTCGCAGCGCTTCTTTGGTGGAGCTGTGTTCCGGTCCCGTCCCGTGCCAACGACGGCACCATGCTCGTGCCTTGTGTTGCCCTGGTAGGCGGCAGACGCATTGTCGGTTGTAATTGCCCGGAATCAGAAGTGAGGTTTTAGTAGCAGTAGCCAGTAGTGAAGGTGGATAAGCTCTAGAGTCGGTCAGTGCGTGGGCAAACTGCATAAAATAGACAGCTAAAATGGGATGGACGACCATGCGTAATAATATGACTGCTTGTGCAGTAAAAAAAATTAAAGCTATTTAGTACAATGAAATTGTTTTGCTTCACAATTCGCAATGGTCGAGCGTTAGACTGCTTTGTTAAGCTGATGCGATCAAATGAAAAAAAAGGTATTTTGAGAACCGAAATCGGGACCTCGCAACAAAAGCTAAACACATACAATTAGACCAAATGGACTGTGACTATAGGACATGTAGAAAATCACATATATAAACAATGTTCCCTCTGTTCTCAGTATATAACGTTTTGAGAACTAAAATTATTTTTCAAAATATCATATATTTGAAGATGGATGGAGTAAATGCATACACGATGGATAGGACCTGACACTATGAACTCTGTCACGTACGCGTGATTTTTTTTTACACTCTTCATCTCAAATTATTTGTCACTCTCTAGTTCAAAAATGAATTAAAGAGTGACATATACTTACTTTGTTCTTAAATTAACATCATTAGAATAATAAATATAGTTTTAAGTGTAAAATGCAATAAAGATATATAAATCTATTCCTTCATGTTATAAAGGTCTATAAATATTTATTTTATATTTTTTAGATCCACGAAATTATTGGTCATCCACAATTTTTTTCTTTGTAGCTCTAGATCTATGAACTTTTTAAATAATTCAGTGCATGTTCATACCATTTCATTAGGTATTTAGATTCAACATGGTTCTACTATGCCCCACCATGACGACAAGAACTGCATCAAGTTCAAGACTCGTTGGTCCTTGACAAAAAATTACGATGAGCACCATGCCAGTGCAAACAATCTAAACTGACGGCAAGCTCACCGTTAACTAAGATTTTGCGTAAGTGATTGTAATCACTACATCAGCAGCGGAGCTCTCCATAAGGGTTTTGAGTCCATCGCTGGCTCGAATCCGACCGAATGGAGGGAACATTCTCGGTGCAGAGGTGAGAGGGAGCTGGGAGACGCTCTTCCTGTTAGATCATCGAGCATGACCACTAGTGATATTGTCTTGATAGTGCTGCTCAGCTCGATCGGTGGTGATTTTCTGTCGATAACACTACTCACCCAAACTGTTGTACCCTAACCAGTCCTAGCTTATTGTACAACCTGTAAAATTTCTGATTTCACCTTGTAATGAATCCGGTTCAAACCGGCCTTTTAAAAAAAAAAAATACTATTCAGCCAAGGGGAAGGAGGGAGGGTGGAGGGCACTAACATAGTAACATGTCAGACCCATATATTATGGTCAATTTGGTGCTCACCACATCAAATATAAATATTATGTGAAGGAGGTATGTATCTCTTTTTGCTTTTTTTTCGAATGATTGGAAGAAAGAGTTCCAGCATAATATCATAAAAAAAGAAAAATGATCCAATTTGTATAGTAATTCGAGCTCGAAAATCGTACAACAGAGAGGACGATGTCAAGTCCTCCACCCTACGATACAAATATCACTAGCCATGTAGATACCTAAAGACATATGAGTCGTTATACCTATATGCTAGTTATAGGTGACAAATTAAGATCTTTCATACATTATCCATCCTGCAAGTATGATGCTTCCAAAGAGGAAAACGATGTAGAAAGTTGTCGTTACAAGGTTTTTATCTTGAGGATCGATGGGAGAAGTATCTCGATAACAAGTTAACCAGTGGCGTAGCTAGAGATGACTCATACAAAGTATGCACTAGTGCATTACTTAAATTGCTAGACTATATGATATTTAGACTTAAAAAATATTCATTGAATCTTACAAATCCTAAGTATGCACAAGCATACATGGCAACCCAGCTAGCTCCGCCCCTGACCTTAACAGAACTTACCACGCGTGCACGTGCTGTTGTTGTCAGCTTCCCCGCTCCCAACGAACTTATATACAAGAGTCTCTATCACCAACATCAACATCTTAGGACCGACGATCGCTTGACTCGTTACAACATTGAGCAAATTTGCCTGCATCGCACTCACAACCACCACAGTCGCGATCGCCATCGACATTCGTGCCTACACCACCAAGCTACTGCACCCATAACCACCATTACACCATCGTAATCAACCTGCTTGAAAAAGGAGGTATGCATCTCTATCACACCTTGTAGAAGTTTATGAATCTAATATTATAAAGAAAAAATCATGAACCTAGATGACATAGATAAATAACTTTATGGATAAAAAGTTGTAAACCTAAGTAACACATGAGTACAAGTTCACTCTAACATATTTTACTAAAATTTAAAATTAATATCCTAGCAATAATAATTAAAAAACAAATAAATTACGCTCGTATCCGGCAACAAGTGTGAAGACTGAAGATATCGCAACGCAAGCCTCGTGCTTCTGTTCTCCTGAAAACGCAGCCGCGAGCTAGAAATTACAGGGCAGATAGCTGTGGGTTTCGCTGAGACTGCGAGCCAAGCTCTGAGGGGTCTCCACGGCTCTATTAAGAATAGAATTGAGAGAGAATTGAGATTGATACAAAGTATTTTTATCAAAATGATTCACACCTCTTTATTCATTCATTCCTTTTGCTTTTATACATGGTGATGAGTCACAATGGCGGGAGGACGCGTCCATTCGGAGGCAGAGGCGCGGTGGCAGTTATGCCACAAGTGATCACATGTAAAATATTTTATAACACTCCCTCTTGAGCACTTGACCTCCTTATTGAATAAACTATCTTCGGAAAACCCAGTGGAAAATCAGAAGATATATAAATGAATGCTTGTGTAAGAACTTCTAAAAATATTATTAAAACAGGAGAAAACACAACATTTAGATGTCATATTTGTTTTCATATAAAAACCCCTGTGGGGAAAATAAGAAAACAAACATAATCTTGCATCCTCATTGCCTCATTAAAACTTATTGTGAGAAAACTTTTAAAAGTAAAAACTCACATAAGAAAAAGAGTACAATCTGATTCAATAGTCATGAAGCTCTATGATAAAGCTCCCCCTAAACTTTGTAAATCTCTAAGTTTACGCATACCAATACTATCGACACATTTGGAAAATGTGGAGTATGGTAGGGACTTAGTGAATAAATCAGCTAAATTATCACATGACTCCGTTTGTTGAAGATTCATTTCTTCATTCACTTGAAGTTCATGTGGGTGAAAGAGTATAGATGTTATGTGTTTAGTAACATTAGTTTTCATATAACTTGACTGCATCTGAGCAATACAAGCTGCATTATCTTCGTAGATAATGGTTGGTGGCACAATAGGTTCAATACCACATGATACTTGAATGTGGTTAATCACTCTACGTAGCCATGCACATTCTCGTGCAGCTTCATATAATGATATGATTTCAGAGTGATTAGAAGATGTAGCAATTAAGGTCTGTTTAGAAGACTTCCATGAAATTGTCGTTTGTCCGTGTAAAAACATGAATCCTGTGTGAGATTTACCATTATGGGAATCATTTAAATACCCAGCATCGGCATAGCCAATGAGTTTAAGATCTTGGATCTTATTAAAGAAAAGAACTAGATCTTTTATGCCTTTAAGATATCTAAAACCATCTTTAACTCCTTTTCAATGACGCATGGTCAGAGCGACACTGTATCTTGCTAGTAAATTTACTGCAAATGCAATATCGGGTCTATTATTTGCAAGATACATAAGTGATCCAATGGCACTTAGGTATAGGTACTTTGAATCCAATACCTCTTCTTCTTCTTGGCGTGACCGAAATGGATCTGTGTCCTTTTCTAAGGCTCTCACAACCATAAGAGTTTTAGATCGATAGGCTTTATCCATATTGAATTTCTCCAATACTTTCTGAACATAAGCCAATTGATGTACGAGAATGCCCGTGGAAGGTGCTCCAGTTGTAAACCTAAGCAAAATTTAGTTTTACCTAAATCCTTCATCTCGAATTCCATCTTTAGATGATTGCGAGCTTCATTAATGTCAAGCTCAATTCCAATGATATTTAAATCATCAACATATACTGAAATTATGCAAAATCCTGTTAAGGATTTGCGTATAAAGACAGAAGGACAATCATCATTTGTAGAGTAGCCTTTGTTTAGAAGGAACTCCTTCAGTCGGTTATACCACATCCTTCCATACTTTTTTAAGCCATATAATGAATTGTTGAGCTTGACACAATACATGTTGCATCCTACGCTTTCATTCGGTACAGGTATCCCATCAGGGACTTTCAGGTATAGTTCTGAATCTAGTGACCCATATAAGTATGCAGTCATGAAATTCATCAACTGCAAAGATAGATGATTTTGTATTGCCAATGATATAATATATCGGAATGTTATTCCATTCACTACCGGAGAATATGTTTCATTAAAATCAATGTCGGGTCTCTGCGTAAACCCTTATGCAACTAGCCTTGCTTTGTATCTCACAAACTCATTATTTTCATTAGTTTTCGGACGAAAACCCACTTGAACTTGACAGAATAGGTCCTAGGAGGTGTAGGTATTACATTACCGAATACCTCTTTTTTTCAGTGAGTCAAGTTCTGCCTTGATAGCTTCTCTCCATTTGATCCAGTTCAAGTGTTGTTTACACTCTGCCATGGTCTTAGGATCAGGATCATTTAGTTATTCAGCTATCTTGGTTGAAAAGCATGAGTTGATAACCGTTGTATTACGGTCAAGTAATTCTCCATAACTAGTATAATTGATGAAAATTTTTTGTACCCCGTGAAACTCATCATGATTTCCCAACATGTGAGAATTAGGGTCTTCCGATCCTCCAGCCTGCTCTATAGTCCGCACTTGAGAGCTAGGTTTTCGATTTATCACATCCAATTGGTGTCCATCAACATTTTGTTGACATGCATTTACTTGATGTCAGTAAGATTTTGTCCTCCTAGTCTTTGGACACTTATTTGAAGCATCTTTTTGCTGAATTGCTCTCCCCCTTTTCGGAGGTGGAATGGTTTTTATTGGTACATCCACTCTACATGGTGCATTAACAGTTGGATTTAAAGACTTTGTGATACCTTTATAATCAATAAATGCATCTAACAGGTTACTAGAAATTTGCTGTAACTCAATAATTTCCTGAACTTGAAGTTCAGTCTCCTTTGTACGTGGATCAGAGGTTAGGATGAATTTATCATCCCAATTAATTTCTCGACTTTCATTGATATATTTATTATCCCCCCTAAAGTCGGGAAATGATCCTCATTAAAAATGAAATCAGCAAAACAGGTCGTGAATAAATCACCTGTTAAAGGCTCCAAATATTTTATGATAGACGGGGATTGAAATCCCACGTAGATCTTCAATTTTCTATGAGGGCCCATAGAGGTTCGCTTTGGTGGTGAAATTGGTGTGTACACTGCACATCCAAATTTCCGCAGATGGGAGATATTTGGTTGATCTCCACGCACAACTTGGAGTGGGGAGGTGGTATGATATGCAGTTGGACGTAGTTGTAGTAGATCAGCAGCGTGTAAAATTGCATGACCCCAACATAAAGTTGGTAAATTGCATCCTTGCAATAATGGTCTAGCTATGAGTTGAACTTTCTTTATGAGAGACTATGCCATACCATTTTGTGTGTCAACATATGGAACAAAATTGTGTATGTCGGTGTTTGGATCCGGCAGATCTTCCGACACTACCTTTGGTAGATCGAGGAGTTGTAGTTCGGTGAAGGGCGCGCAGAGATTCAAGAAGGTGAATGGCAAATGTACATAGAGATTTACGTGGTTCGGGCTGCTTGAGCGTAATAACCTACCCCACAGGGTGTGTTGGTGATGTATTAAGCACGTGAGTCTAGAAGAAGCTCCAGAAGAAGAAGCTCGTCTAGCTCAGGGAGTTCAGTAGTGGTCTCGAACCGTCCCTTGTGTATCGTCGACTAGTCCTTTTATAGTACAAGGACTGGCCGTTACAATGTTAGCCTGACCCGACAGGTGGCCCCGGCGGTTACACATGCTTGATACACAATAAATGGGGTTAATTATCCTTAATAGCCTGGTAACGTGCCTTAATAGCGCCGTTACCAGTATTAAGAACCATCCGATCGTGTGTCATTAATATGGCATTAATGACACTTAATCGGGTCTTGAAGTCATTGATTGATCCTTGAAGGTACGGAGCCGTTGGGGGATCCACCAGCCTGATTGTTGAAGTTGAAGGTCCGGCGATCGCCACGTGGTAGCGCCGGTGCTTATCGTCGTGGACGAGTAGGTCCGGTGCTACTGGACACGTGTTAGTACTAGAGCTTCCCTCTGTCTGGGGTTAGGTCCGGGGTGCCATATTGGTATTCTGATCGGAGCTTCCCATGTGTGGGTGATAGCTCCGATCTTGTGATACACGTGGCGGCCCTGGGACTAACCATGTCAGGGAAGCAGGTCCGGCTACGCCTGGCATGTGGGGCCTTCGGAGGTTTTCAAATCTGGTAGATGGAGTTTCCTTGTGATCTTTGCAATCCCAAGGGGTATCCGGTACGGAGGGTACCGACAATGGCCCCCTGGACTCACCTCCGGGAGAGACCTTTTGGATGAAGTCATTTCGCCAGAGGTGGGTCCATTCTTCGGTTTCTAATCCGTGTCTTCAAGGGTCTTTGGTCGTACCGTTGGCGGTAGTTTGCAGTTAAACTTCCGCCGCGTGGCGTATCTCAGAGGCGGCAGGTGAGATCTCAGCGTGCGGATCTCACGCAATTGAAGGCCGCCGGTTCCCGATACAAAAATCGTATCGGTTCCACGCGCCCTGTCAGGCCGCGGACTTCGGGTTTCCTGCCTTTCATGATGACAACCGTTCGCCTGGGGTAAGAACCTCGACTTGATCGTCGAGATGGCCCCGGGCCCCCTTGTCATTGGCGGGGTAAAAATTTTGACTGGTATCGTCGGCTCCTCTGCGGTTTCCATCCTGGCGTTTTGGGGGCTTACTTAAGAAGAAAAGCACACACCGTTTGGGGTTCTTTACGCCTTTCAATCGATCTTGCGCTCAGACCTTCCAAACTTTTGCTTGCCTTTCCTCTCTTGCCTCGTTGTGCCGCGATGGAGTTGGGTCTCTGCCAGAGCCGACTGAAGACCGATGACGATTTGAAGAAGGTCCGGGCCCTCATGGGATGGTCCCCTAACTTCTTCAACCACCTGGTTCGCGACGGCAAGCTTCCGTTCGAGAAGGAGCACGCCAGCGCCATGGTGTACTTTTCCGCGTATACCATGGTGGGACTGATCCCACCTTTCTCCTCATTCTTCTTGATGCTGCTAGACTTCTATGGTATGCAGCTGTATCACCTTGGCCTCTACTCCATTCTGCTAGTGTCCATCTTTGTCCACTTCTGCGAGAGGTGGGAGGGCATTCCCCCTACATTGAGCTTTTCCGCACCTTCTTCACTGTCCAAACCACAGGTCGGAGCAACGAGTACCTTGGCTTCTACTATTTTGTGAAGCGCAAGAAGTGCCCGTACAAGTACTTGCGGTTGCTCCCTTATGGGAAGTGGGACGACTGGATTGTTATTAGGGTGCAGGAGCACGAGAAGATGGAGCTGCCGGAAGGCCTCCCCAACATCGACACTGCAGTTTGAAGTGAAGCTCCGGTGTTGTCAGATGCCTTTAACCCTGCTCTGACCAGGATTCGCCTGTGCGTGGAAGGAGGGGTGACTCCCCAGGCGGTGTTTTGCAACTTTCTGACCAACAGGTGGGCTCCGCTGAAGAGGAGGGAGAAGTTGGCTTGGGCCCTCAACAGCGTGCTGGACGACGACCGGATCGAGACTAGTTTGAAGTCCAGCATGGAGGGTGCAACTTTGGAGTTCCACCTCAAGAAGTTCCAGCACGACATCGACATTGAGGGTGACGACTTGGCTCCGTTGCCAGCTTTCCTCCCACCGAATATGGAGGCAAAATTCAGTAGGGAGCTTCGGCGGACGATGCCGGTGCTTGACGACCTTGGTGTCATTGAGAGGCGCTCGACCACCGGGTTGGCGATCTCAGAAGTTCCAGAAGGTGGCTCCGTTCCTGCCCCTAAGCCAAGAATCGAAGTCGTCGGCAAGGGCAAGGAATTGGCCAAGCCCTCGAGCCGTAAGAGGAAGCATGCCGACAGAAGGGCCAGACATACTTCTTCTGCGGCGTCTCCTTCTCCCCGAAGGGGGAGGTCTACCACGATGGCATCTACTCCAGTAGCGGCTTCTTCTCGGGGTGCTAGCTCTGGCTAGGTGACTCCGGTACCAGGGCGAGCTGAGGGCTCCGGATCTGGAGGTCCTTCCTGGTCGAGGGGGGCCTTGACCAGAGCAACGCCGCCAGCAGCAGCAAGCTCCAGGGGGCCCTCCGGGACTACCAAGCCAGTGGCGGCTGGGGCCAGTCCGGAGCGTTCGGAGAAGAGGTTCCGCGGTAACTGGTGCGGAAGCCTTCCGAGGTAATTTTTGATTTTTTACCTCAGTCAGTTGTTTTATTGTTAACTGTATTTTGAGTCTCTTCGTCCTTCATTCACAGTGTGCCCAAGGAAAGGTCCGAAGCTCCAGTCCCTACAGCAGCGGTTGAGGATGTGCAGGCTGAAGCTCCGGCTCCGATTCAAGCGCCGCCCCAAGAGGTGGCTGAGGCTGCGGCAGCCCCGGCGCCGATTGTCGTAGTTTTGGATGACTCATTCCCAGAAGCTCCCGTGGTAGTGCCAGACCACGGGAATGAAGATGTACCAGCAGCGCCAGCCTCGGAGGTTGAAGCTCCGGGCTTGGATGCTGTGATGTTGGATGCTTCGATCGTAGAGCCGGAGAAAGCTGCAATTCTGGCCCTAGAGTCGGATGTTGTTGAAGCCCCGACAGTCGAGCCGGTGGTTGATGAGGTCCCGACAGTAGAGCCAGGTGTTGATGAAGCTCAGGCACTTGAGCCGGTTGCCGAGGAAGCTCCAGCGGCAGAGTTGGTTGTTGCAGAAGTTCTGGTCGTAGAGCCGGCCGTTGAAGAGGTTCCAACGTTCGAGCCAGTTACTGCGGAGGTGTCGGCGCCTGAGCCTTTGGTGGTTGAAGCGCCAGCGCCGGAGCCCATGATGGTCGAAGCGCCAACACCTAAGCCAGCGGCAGTGGAGGCGCCTGCGCTGGAGCTAGAAGTAGGTTCTGCTCCGACCAAACCTTCAACACCTGCTCCGGAAGTGGTGATCCCAGAGGTGCCCGCTGCTGAGCCAGAGTGCTGTGATGATGCTGCTGGCCCCCCGCCGGAGGGGCGAGTTGTTGATGACCTGGCGGCTGGGCCTTCGGAACCAATTCCGAAGGTTGGAACTTCGGCTACAGGTACTTCCTCGACGGTGGCCGAAGCTATCCCGGAGGACGGACCTAGTACCGTTGAAGCTCAGGGGACCGCTCTCGTAGAGTGGGACCCAATTTTTGTTGCTGAAGATCCACTGGAGCCATCGGAGATGACCCCGATAGGTCCAGACCCGATCCCCCTATCATTGTCTATCAACAACGCCTACTCCAGGCTTCACCAGGTTCAACTGGCCTTCTACCACGACAGCAAGGCCCTCGAGGAGGAGCGTCAGACCCTTAGGAGGTGGCGCAACCGACTCCATTTTGCGACCAAGCTGGCGCAGTCGAGGTTGGCTAATGACAAGGAGTGGGTACAAAGGGAGAAGGTCTACCTGGAGTACTAGGGAAAGTTGTTGGATGAGAGGGAAAGCATGACGCGGACCCTCGACACCCAGTCCCGGACCATCTATGATCAGGCCAAGGCTGCAAAAAGCGCAGGTGATGAACGCCAGGAAAGGCTCTCCGCCATCCACGATAGTCTCGTCAAGCGCTGGGAGGCTCTTGAAGCTCGGGAGAGACGACTCGAAGATGAAGAGCAGAAATTCCTGGAGCTGCGGGATGACCTCGTGAAGAGGGAGGAGGAGCTTGTCCAAAAGACAGCTCTGGCTGACAAGAGCCTCGAAGAACGCACCAAGAAATTGGAGGAGCGTTGTAAGGAGGAGGAGAAGAAGGCCTGGGAGCGAGGGCAAGAACTCTAAAAGCTAGAGAATGCCATCGCCGCCCGGGAGAAGAAAGTGTGGGGCCGGGAGAAAGATCTGGTCAACTGCCGGAATGAGATCCACCTCTGGGAGGAAGAGCTCAGCAAGCTCGAAAGGCATGTTGCTGAAACGATTCAGCAGAATGCCAAAGAGGTGGAGCGTCTTGCTCGGGAGAGCTCGGAGCTGGTGGCGGCCAACAGATCCTTAGCGGAGATGCGTGGTGCAAGGGCTGCGGAGTCCCAACAAGTTTGGGACTTCCTGGGCAAGGCCAACGACGCGCTGACGCCAATGGGCTTCAATCCCGTGCGTCCGGATGATCTGGAGCCGGAGCTGGACCAGGCGTTGGAGGTGCTGGGTTCAGCAGGCAACAAGCTCTCCAAGGTGGGCGATGTCATCACGGACCAATTGGAAACGGAGGGTCAGTCTCTGGCGAAGAACATCGTAGAGTTTGTACTGACATGCTACACTAGTCGGGACCCTCAATTCCCTTTGGACCCGGTGCTTGAAGGTTCCATCGAAGGAGAGGGTGAAGCCACCCAAGCCAACGTGTCGGAGGTGGCCCAGAAGGTCACCCAGTTCTTCCATAGGGTCTAGGATCGTATCCCTGTAGCTCCCACTTGTACTCTCTCTTCTTCTTCTCCAATTTTGTAATCTCTTGTCTCTATATGAATGAAATCCAAATTTTTTAGAATTCGAATTTCATTTTTTGTCTTCAACACCTTTGTCTCGCTTGGCCCCCTGGTAGATGTACACAATTTGATTGTGAACATGTACCAAGAGGATGTAACAGTTGTTGAAGACTTGCGTGCTTCGAACTTGTAGAATGTAGGTCCGAAGTCTTCAATAGTGTAGGCCCCCTGAGGCTGTCGGAGCTTAATGGCTCCGGCATTGACCATCGCCGGAGCTTAGTAGCTCCGTTAGTAGTCTCCATCAACGCGTAAAGCATCGATGGTTAATCCTCTGGGGTGTCGGAGCTTGGCAGCTCCGGCAGTGACCTCCGTCAACATGTGTTGTGTCAACGTCAAACTCTACTTTAGAGTCTTTCCACCATCTTCACGTTGATGACTTGCCTCTTAGCTTTCCCGGAACTGGGTAGCTCCAGAGATGCTCGATGTCAATGTTTGAACATTGACCACAAGCCGCTTAGAGGATGTTGGAGCTTATTTATTTTTCCTGCACTCTGAAGTCAAGAAAAATAGTAAAATTTGTTTCCTATCTATAACTTCATTGCGGCTTACTGTTCCCGAGAATTTTTTAGGTCCAACACAATCCCAAATACAATCAGGAGCACCGTCTTGCTTCCTTCAGATCCGATCGTTTCTGGACTCGCCTTACTTCGGCCTGCCGGGGTGTAGGTAGAGTGACGTACTTAGGGTGCATGACTAGGCTAAGTCGATAGCACACTCCGGCCCTAGATTGGCTTGGCGGCATTCAGACAAGTAGGCCATCAACAATGTTTGAACCCGGAAGGATTGACAATGCAACTCGAATTGTACATGAACTGTTCGAGCTAAAGTTTCTTAAGAACTGCACAACTTTGTTATAGACAAGAAAGAGAAAAATAAAAAATATTGAGCCTGTACAAAGTAAATGCATGTGGAGTATGTTTTCACACAATGATGTCTTTCATTATAGGTCCGTGGTACAGGGGAAACAAGTACACTCTTAGGGTACGGAACCAGGCTATGTGTGTTTCATTTCTCGTTTACCCAAGGTAGCTAGCTACACTTTTAGTTCTGAGACTGTGACAAGTGTTGTATGGGCGTTGCGGACCTAACAGGGTAGGTCCGGCTGCCCTCCCGGAGGAGCTACCCGACTCTGTACAATGACTCTATAACATACACCACGTGTAATTACAGACTCACCTCCGTGAGATTAAGCATAGAACTTATGGAGGTGCTTAATGTTCCAAGGATTTGTGAGAGGTGTCCCATCCTCGATTGCCAAGCGAACGCATCCGGGACGGGATACTTTGATCACTCGGAAGGGTCCCACCCAGCTGGGGGAGAGTTTGTTTAACCCTTCTCTGGATTGTATTCTCCATAGCACCAGATTGCCTTCCTTGAGCTGTTGGCTGTGAACATGCCGATGGTGATAGTGCCGAAGAGCTTGGCGGTATCGGGCATTCCAAATAGCTACTCGGCACCTTCCCTCTTCAAGGAGGTCAAGGTCTTCACGCTAGATCTAGTCCTGCGTGGCTTCGTCGGAGGTCCGGACTCGGAGCACCCCAAGGTGATTTCCAGAGGAAGGACTGCTTCGGCTCCGTACACCAGGAAGAAGGGTGTCTCTCCAGTTGACCAGTTTGGAGTTGTCCTGTTGGCCCATAGAGTGGGCGGAAGCTCTTCAATCCAGTTGGCGCCATGTTTTTTCAGGCGCTCATATGTGCGCGTCTTGAGTCCTTTCAGGATTTCTGAATTTGCCCTCTTAGCTTGGCCATTGCTTGCCGAATGAGCTACGGAGTCGTAGCTGACTTGGATGTCGAGGTCTTCGCAGTATCCTTGGAAAGCAGAGCTTGTGAATTGGGTCCCATTATCTATTATGATTTTGTTCGGAACTCCAAATCTGCATACAATGGACTGCAAGAAGTTGATAGCTGATTGCTTGTTTATTGTCACAACTGGAGTTGCTTCCGGCCATTTGGTGAACTTGTCAATGGCAACATACAGGAACTTGTAACCTCCGACGGCTCTTGGGGAAGGTCCCAAGATGTCCATCCCCCACACAGTGAAAGGCCATGTAGGAGGTATCATTTGTAGAGGTTGAGCCGGTGTATGAATTTGCTTTGCATGGAACTGGCATGCTTTGCATTTCTTCACCAGCTCAGTTGCATCCTGGAGCGCTGTAGGCCAGTAGAAGCCATGCCAGAAGGCTTTACCGACCAGCGTGCGGGAAGATGCGTGGTTCCCACACTCGCCTCCATGTATTTCTGCGAGGAGCTCACAACCTTCTTCCCTTGTGATGCACCGCATTAGGACGCCGTTGGCCTCGCGCCGGTAGAGATCCCCTTCTACCAGCGTGTATCTTTTAGCCAATCTGACTATCCGGTCGGCGGATACATCACCGTCAGGAAGGATATTGTCTTTCAAGTAGCTCCGTATCTCCAAGATCCATGCATCGGAGCTTGCTTGAGCATTTGAGTCTTGCGTGCTGGGTTGCTCGGAGCTTCCAGCAACACCTACGACCCTTGATGGCTGCCATGGTAACAGGGCCATCAGGACCGCAAGCTTCTGGATGCTGGTCTCGCCCCCTTCGCTCAGTTCGGCAGGCTGAGCTGTGGGTTTTGACAACCTCCGGACAAAGGTTTTGTCAGGAGCTGGAGCTCCGGTTGACGCTTTTGTCGAGAGTTCGTCAGCTTCAGCGTTATGGACACACTGGACGTGGTGGAGATCCTGGACTTCGAAGTCCTTCTGAAGCCTCTGGACTTCAAGGAGATAAGCAGCTAGTTGGGGATTGTTACAGGAGCATTCACCCTTCACCTATTTAATGATGAGCTGCGAATCTCCCTTGACCAACAGTTGCTTGGCACCGTATGATAGTGCCACCTTTAGTCCATAAATGAGTGCTTCATACTCCGCCATGTTGTTGGTCGACTTGAAGTCAAGGTGGACCATGTATTTTACCTTCTCCCCGGTTGGAGTGAGGAGAAGGACTCCAGCTCCGGCCCCCTGCTTTTGCATGGAGCCTTCAAAGTAGAGGGTCCAGTGAGGCTCGGTGAAGACTGGAGCCTTGAGTTTCGACTTCTGCTCACTAGGCCCCTAGGGTTTGATGGAGAGGGGGTCCATTCCACCACGAAATCTGCCAATGCTTGGCTCTTGATCGCTTGTCTTGGGAAGAATTCAAGATCGAATTTGGCCAATTCCGCTGCCCACTTTGCAATGTTCTCAGTAGAGTTGGGATTATGCAAGATCGCACGTAGTGGGTAAGAGGTCACCACTGAGATCTTGTGAGCTTGGAAGTAATGGCGAAGCTTCCTGGAGGCGATGAGAACTGCATATATCAACTTGTGCACCTCTAGGTATCGAGTCTTGACATCATGTAGTACTTCGCTGATGAAGTACACTGGGCGTTGGACTGTCTGGACCCTCCCGGAGGGGCCCGGAGCTTTCTCCACATCAACCCGGACCCTCCTGGAGGGGTCCGGACCTGCTTCGGGGACCTCCAGGTCCCTGCTAGAAGAACCCGAAGCTTCTATTGGAGCGACCCGGACCCTCCCAGAGGGGTCCAGATCTTCTGGAATAACTACTTGTTGATCCAAGTCTCGGGGCTGGGACCCAGACTCACCTTCAGGAACCTCCGGACCCTCCCGGAGGGGTCTGGATTCTTGAGCTTGTGCTGGTTCTGGTCTCTATGCAACCAGGACCATGCTGACAACCTCGTTGGTTGCTGAAATGTAAAGCAGTAAGGGCTCACTAGGGTTCGGAGCTACCAAGGTTGGTAGAGTGGTGAGGAGCTGCTTTAGCTCTTGGAATGCCTTTTCTGCTTCTTCAGACCATTGAAATGGTCCGGACTTCCTCAATAGCTTGAAGAAGGGTAGCGCTCGTTCCGCCAGTCTTGAGATGAACCGGCTGAGGGCGGCTAGACATCCAGTCAGTTTCTGGACATCTTTGATGCGGTCTGGTGGCCACATCTCCTCTATGGCTTTAATCTTTGCCGGATTTGCCTCTATGCCTGATGGTTTACCAGGAAACCGAGAAGCTTTCCGGAGCTAACCCCGATGACGCACTTGTCTGGGTTCAGCTTCGTGCGGGTGACCCGCAGCTTGTCGAAGACAGCTTGCAAGGTGTCAAGGAGTGACTCCTTGTCCTTGATCTTGACGACGATGTCATCAACATACACTTCCACTACGTCTCTGATGAGCTCTCCAAAGGTTTTGTACATAGCTCGTACAAATGTTGAAGCTGCATTCTTGAGACCAAATGGCATGGCAGTATAACAGTACAATCCATCTACTGTGATAAAAGAAGTATGTTCTTCATCTTCCCTAGACATTCTGATTTGATGGTACCCAAAATATGCGTCTAGGAAACACAGTAATTCACACCCGCAGGTGGAATCCACTATCTGATCTATTCTAGGTAGTGGGAATGGATCTTTTGGGCATGCCTTATTTAGTGTTGTGTAGTCGATACACATCCGAAGCTTCCCGCCGGCCTTGGGTACAACGACTGGGTTTGCCAGCCATTTTGGATGGAAGACTTCTCGAATTAATCCAGCTTCAAGCAACTTCTTCACTTCTTGTCGTATGAAATTTTGTCGCTCTACGGATTGCTTCCGAGGCTTCTGATGTATGGGCCGAGCGTCGGGATAGATCTTCAGATTATGCTCGATCACTTCCCTAGGGATCCCAGGCATTTGTGACGGTTTCCAGGCAAACACGTCGACGTTAGCCCGGAGGAAAGTGATGAGTGTGAGTTCCTATTTGTCATTCAGACCTCCCGATATACGGGTGGTCTGAGCGGCATCAGAACCGATTTGGACGACTTTGACGGGGATGTCGGTGTCGCCGCTTGGTTGCACGCGAGGTGCAGAGGTTGAGCCTCGTTGACGAATGCTCGGGGGTTTCGGAGCTTGCTCCTGCTTGGATTCTTCCTCTTGGTTGTAGCAAGTGCATGAAGTTCCTCCAGAGCAGTCACTCCGGCAGTACGGTATCCGCGGATCTGGAGAACGCCAGCTGGTGTCGGCATCTTCAACACCAGGTAGCCATAATGAGCAGCAACCATGAATTTGTACAAGGCGGGCCTACCCTGAATGGCGTTGAAAGGCAAGTTGATCTGAGCGACTTCAAAGATCAACTTCTTAGTGCGATAATTCTCCCGAGTCCCGAAGGTCACGGGGAGAGTTATGGCACCGAGTGGAGTTATGGCCCCCGAACCTACTCCGGAGAAAGGTCGGGAGGGGCGAAGGTTCGAAGGTCGGAGCTGAAGCTTGACAAAAGTTTCGAAGCTTATGAGGTTCAGCCCCGAACCTTCGTTCACCATTACATGGTGGAGTTGAAAGTTGTGGATGGTAGGTGATACCATCAAAGGTAGCTGGCCAGCTCTGATCATGTTCCGAGGGCAGTCCGAAGCATCAAAAGTGATGGTAGTGTCCATCTACTTTCAATGAGGCTCTGCCCTGGATGTAGGAGCTACTGAGGCCATGTCCGGCCGCATGGTCTTGAGGACACGGCGGGAGGTGATGTCCCACGAACCACCAAAGATGGTGTTCATGGTCTTCCAACGCTCATTGTCAGAGACGTTGGAGTCGTCGTCGACGGAGGTGTAAACAGCCGTCAGGACCTTTTTAGGGTCCTGGGAACCCAACTCTTCTTCAGCCGGAGCTTCGTCGACTTTCTGCTTTCCTTCCCTCTGACGGAAAGGAACTTCTTTCCGGCGCTTGTGGTAGCGCTCGGCAAGGTTTTGGACCTCTAGACAGTCCTCCAAGTTGTGGCTATTCGACTTGTGGATAGGACACCACATTTTGGAGTTGCCACCGTCTTCAGAGGACGATCGAGGTTGTTTCTCGGGGCGTGGCCCCCGGCCACCCGGAGCTACTGCAGCTGCAGCGGTGGATGTGCCGGTCGACGGCTTCTTTTTGCCGCTGGACTTTTTCTTCTTTTTGCCACTCCTGGAGGTAGTGGCTTCGCCTTTGGAGGATTTTTTGCCATCCTTCGGAGGTGGTTTGGAGTGCATCTCACGTCCTTTCGCGGCTTTGGCACACTTGTCTGCCAAGCTGAAGAGCTTTGTGACGCTGGTGATCTCCTTGACCGCCAGCTTCTCCAACATCTTCTTATCCGGTATGCCCTGTCTAAATGCCACGATAACAGAAGCGCTAGAGATAGAAGGAATGGTGTTTCGTACCTGGGAGAACCTCTGGATGAATGATCGCAGGGATTCTCCTCCCTTCTGCACAACTGCAAAAAGGTCCAGTTTGGTGCCTGGTCGGGTGTATGAACTCCCGAAATTGGCGGTGAACTGTTGGCACAATTCCTCCCAACTATTGATAGAGTTGTGAGGAAGGCTCATGAACCAGGACCTGGCGGTCCCAGTCAAATCCACTGGGAAGTAGTTGGCCATTACGACCTCGTTACCTCCGGCCGCAAGGATTGCGGTGGTGTAAATTTAGAGAAACTCGGCGGGATTAACAGTCCCATGAAATTTCTCTGGCAGGTGTGGCCGAAACGTTTGTGGCCATCTAACCATGCGTAGATGCATGGCCAGTGCTGAACAGCCTCCTCCTACTCCCTCGGGAGCAGGACTTTCTCGAGCCTCTCGCCTCTCGTGAGCACGCTCGATATGGACACGACCGTCCTGTTGATGGTAATGGCGATCAAGCTCTGCCCGGAGGTCATGAGTTGAAAGCCTGGTTATCGTATGAGTACATCACGCCCCAAAAGGTAGCAACGTAACTTGCTGTGACGCAGCTCGCCTCCTATTTTGAGAAGCATGTGGACCAAGTCTGCCAGGCACAGTCCGGCGCTGTGATGGGGCCCGCCCCAAAGGAGGAGGACCTTGGTTGCTGATGTGGTCGGCTGCTGTTGCAACCAGATGTTCCACATCAGCCCTCCACTACTCCATTGCACCCTGGGATGCACCTGGAGGTGGTGGACGTTGGAGGAGAGCACGCGCTGCATGAAGCGCGTGTTTAGGGTTGTTGTTATTCGCCGATGCGGTGACCGACACCAATGCACCATCACGCTACTCAGCTTGATGTGCTGGTGCAGGCGGTGGTGGTGGAGGCATGACTCCTGCTAGAGCCACGGCATCTGCTGGTTGCTGCATGTTGGAGGGATTTCCTCCTGCGGGTTGAACAGCAGGGTTGCCGTTGGATGATCCAGCAGCTGAGTTCACCATACTCGAAATCTCAGGCACCCCCTACCTAGCGCGCCAACTGTCGGTGTTTGTATTCGGCAGATCTCCCGATACTACCTTTGGTAGATCGAGGAGTTGTAGTTCGGTAAAGGCGCGCAGAGATTCAAGAAGGTGAATGGCAAGTGTACATAGAGATTTACGTGGTTCGGGCCGCCTGAGCGTAATACCCTACTCCACGGGGTGTGTTGGTGATGTATTAAGCACGTGAGTCTAGAAGAAGCTCCAGAAGAAGAAGCTCGTCTAGCTCAGGGAGTTGAGTAGTGGTCTCAAACCGTCCCTTGTGTATCGTCGACCAGTCCTTTTATAGTACAAGGACTGGTCGTTACAATGTTAGCCTGACCCGACAGGTGGCCCCTGCGTGAGAATTAGGGTCTTCCGATCCTCCAGCTTGCTCTATAGTGCGCACTTGAGAGCTAGGTTTTCAATTTATCACATCCAATTGGTGTCCATCGACATTTTGTTGACTTGCATTTACTTGATGTCAGTAAGATTTTGTCCTCGTAGTCTTTGGACACTTATTTGAAGCATCTTTCTGCTGAATTGCTCTCCCCCTTTTGGAGGTGGAATGGTTTTTATTGGTACCTCCACTCTACATGGTGCATTAACAGCTGGATTAAAAGACTTTGTGACACCTTTATAATCAATAAATGCATCTGACAGGTTACTAGCAATTTGCTGTAACTCAATAATTTTCTGAACTTGAAGTTCAGTCTCCTTTGTACGTGGATCAGAGGTTAGGATGGATTTATCATCCCAATTAATTTCTCGACTTTCATTGATATATTTATTATCCCCCTAAAGCCGGGAAATGATCCTCATTAAAAATGCAATCAGCAAAACAGGCCGTGAATAAATCACCTGTTAAAGGCTCCAAATATTTTATGATAGACGGGGATTGAAATCCCACGTAGATCTTCAATTTTCTATGAGGGCCCATAGAGGTTCGCTTTGGTGGTGAAATTGGTGTGTACACTGCACATCCAAATTTCCGCAGATGGGAGATATTTGGTTGATCTCCACGCACAACTTGGAGTGGGGAGGTGGTATGATATGCAGTTGGACGTAGTTGTAGTAGATCAGCATCGTGTAAAATTGCATGACCCCAACATAAAGTTGGTAAATTGCATCCTTGCAATAATGATCTAGCTATGAGTTGAACTTTCTTTATGAGAGATTATGCCATACCATTTTTTGTGTGAACATATGGAACAAAATTGTGTATGTCGGTGTTTGAATCTGGCAGATCTCCCGACACTACCTTTGGTAGATCGAGGAGTTGTAGTTCGGTGAAGGGCACGCAGAGATTCAAGAAGGTGAATGGCAAGTGTACACATAGATTTACGTGGTTCGGGCCGCCTGAGCGTAATACCCTACTCCACGGGGTGTGTTGGTGATGTATTAAGCACGTGAGTCTAGAAGAAGCTCCAAGAGAAGAAGCTCATCTAGCTCAGGGAGTTCAATAGTGGTCTTGAACCGTCCCTTGTGTATCGTCGACCTGTCCTTTTATAGTACAAGGACTGGTCGTTACAACGTTAGCCTGGCCCGACAGGTGGCCCCGGTGTGAGAATTAGGGTCTTCTGATCCTCCAGCCTGCTCTATAGTGCGCACTTGAGAGCTAGGTTTTCGATTTATCACATCCAATTGGTGTCCATCAACATTTAGTTGACTTGCATTTACTTGATGTGAGTAAGATTTTGTCCTCGTAGTCTTTGGACACTTATTTGAAGCATCTTTCTGCTGAATTGCTCTCCCCCTTTCGGAGGTGGAATGGTTTTTATTGGTACCTCCACTCTACATGGTGCATTAACAGCTGGATTTAAAGACTTTGTGACACCTTTATAATCAATAAATGCATCTCACAGGTTACTAGCAATTAGCTGTAACTCAATAGTTTTCTGAACTTGAAGTTCAGTCTCCTTTGTACGTGGATCAGAGGTTAGGATGGATTTATCATCCCAATTAATTTCTCGACTTTCATTGATATATTTATTATCCCCCCTAAAGCCGGGAAATGATCCTCATTAAAAATGCAATCAGCAAAACAGGTCGTGAATAAATCACCTATTAAAGGCTCCAAATATTTTATGATAGACGGGGATTGAAATCCCACGTAGATCTTCAATTTTCTATGAGGGCCCATAGAGGTTCGCTTTGGTGGTGAAATTGGTGTGTACACTACACATCCAAATTTCCACAGATGGGAAATATTTGGTTGATCTCCACACACAACTTGGAGTGGGGATGTGGTATGATATGAAATTGGACGTAGTTGTAGTAGATCAGCAGCGTGTAAAACTGCATGACCCCAACATAAAGTTTGAAAATTGCATCCTTGCAATAATGGTCTAGCTATGAGTTGAACTTTCTTTATGAGAGATTATGCCATACCATTTTGTGTGTGAACATATGGAAAAAAATTGTGTATGTCAGTGTTTGGATCCGGCAGATCTCCCGACACTACCTTTGGTAGATCGAGGAGTTGTAGTTCGGTGAAGGGCGCTCAGAGATTCAAGAAGGTGAATGGCAAGTGTACGCAAAGATTTACGTGGTTCGCGCCGCCTGAGAGTAATATCCTACTCCACGGGGTGTGTTGGTGATGTATTAAGCATGTGAGTCTAGAAGAAGCTTCAGAAGAAGAAGCTCATCTAGCTCAGGGAGTTCAGTAGTGGTCCCGAACCGTCCCTTGTGTATCGTCGACCAGTCCTTTTATAGTACAAGGACTGGTCGTTACAATGTTAGCCTGGCCCGACAGGTGGCCCCGGCGGTTACACATGCTTGATACACAATAAATGGGGTTAATTATCCTTAATAGCCTGGTAACGGGCCTTAACAGCGCCGTTACCAGTATTAAGAACCATCCGATCGTGTGTCATTAATATGGCATTAATGACACTTAATCAGGTTTTGAAGTCTTTGATTGATCCTTGAAGGTTCGTAGCCGTTGGGGGGATCCACCAGCCTGATTGTTGAAGTTAAAGGTCCAGCAGTCGCCACGTGGCAGCACCGGTGCTTATCGTCGTGGACGAGTAGGTCCGGTGCTACTGGACACGTGTCAGTACCGGAGCTTCCCTCTGTCTGGGGTTAGGTCTGGGGGTGCCATATTGGTATTCTGACCGGAGCCTCCCATGTGTGGGTGATAGCTCCGGTCTTGTGATACACGTGGCAGCCTTATGACTTGTATTATAAATTTGGCGAAAGCATGGTTACATGTAGATAATAAACACATGTGGCATCATCTTGTAGATGTGTCTATTAAAACTATGAAGTATTTAAATGGACCACACATTGGTTGTATGGGTCCACAAATGTCTCCTTGAATGCCTTCAAAGAACTTTAAAGGTTCAACATGGATCTTAAGCGGAGAAGGCCACAAGATCAACTTGCCCATATCCATGAAGTGAACATAAAATCATTAGATTTGGAAATTTTGCATTACTTAATTCATGTTCGGTGCAATTACCAATAATTTTCCTCATCATCCCTATTCCAGGATGGCCTAGACGTAAATGTTAGGTCTTGAATGTATCAACATTTTGGAAAATCATCTTGTATGCAACATATGGTACGTCTTTGATGTATGTATAATACAATCCAGATGGAGTAGAAGGAATTCTTTCTAGAACTTTATGGCCATATCCAGAGTTATTAGAAATAAGAAGAAATTCTTCTTTATTATCTTCATAGGTGCATATAAGTAACCCCTTTTTCGGATAGAGTACGTGTGGAATCGGGATACAATAAAACATCCTCAATTACCACTTGTGTCCCATTAGGAAACATAATAGTGGCTCGGCAAGAGCCAACTATTGTAGCATCACTTCCAGCGATTGTTAAAACATTTCCTAACCTCCTAGTTAGGGTCTGGAAATATTTTGTTTCCCAAAGTATGGAGTTTGTAGTGCAACTATCCACATGGCACATTTCTTCTTCCATCTTAACTTCCTGTAAGATCTACCAATTAAGAATTGTAAAAATTCAATTAGTTGCATTAAAACATATTTACATAATCAGATTATTACATAACTCTAATACATAAGAACATTATGTTCATTAAAACACACTTTTTACATAGACTATTGTATTTACAAATATCTATTGCAAGTGATCTAGATTAGATCGCCGAACATGTCGTTCGATTTATATTCTACCATAGCATTGTCCATGTCCATGTAGTCATCAACACTTAAATTTGATGCATTGTTGCTTGGATTTTCAACATCCTTGCTTGAACAACCGTCTTCAAATGTTGGCTTTGTTGGGATAGTAAAATGAGTTTCATATTCATTTCCCGATCCTTGAGCTTTCTTGTCTTTAACCAGTGATTTCTGGAACAATGCCACAAGGTGCTTATGTGTGCGGCACTTATCATCTGTATGCTATAAGTGTCACATGCCTTACACTGCAAATTCTTTCCTTTAAAGGGAGCACTATCCTTTTTCATCGTCTTTGAAAAATTCTTATTTTTCTGCCTATTGCGACGGTTCCTTGCAGATCTACCATTCTTCTTTGGATTTGAATCCTTAGAAGCACTTGCTTTCTTCTCATTATGATGAATTTCAGGAAGAGGAGCAGCCCCAACACGACGTTGGTGATGATTCTTAACAATAAGTTCATCATGCTTCTCTGGCTGAAGTAAATCTCTAATGAGGTCAGCATAGTTTTGGTAGTTCCGAGCCCGATATTGATGTTGTAAGACCCGATTAGATGGAAGCATGATTTGGAGAGTCTTTTCAATATTATCTTACTCTGATGGTTCTTCCCCACAAAATCGCAATTTGGTGCATACCTTATGAACAACATGATTATAATCTCCAAATTAAAGTCTTGAAGATGAAGTTGAGTCCACTCGTGGTTTGCCTCAGGCAATAATATTGCCTTTTGTTGTTCATAACGGTTTTTTAATGTGATCCAAAGACTATGAGGTTCCTCCTCCATCACATATTTTGACTTTAAGTTGGGATGAAGGTTGTTTTGGATATTGTATAATGACTGGTACTTTATGTTTCCAGAAATGGTGTATTTCTTTCTTCTGGAGGAGTTAGTGCAGTCATGATTCCACAGAAAGTCAAGCTTATCTTGATGTCCAAAGCCCATGTAGGGTAATTGTGGCCATCAAGGGCAAGTTCTTCAAACTCGCGAGCCACTGATTCCTACATGTAGGAAACCAGAGATTGTATTAATAAAATCATCATAGTGGTGTTGTAATGTGTGTTAATCATAGTGAAAACACATAGAATTTATTTATTCTTATCCAACCAAATTTTGAAAATGGCTTCACAAAATGAATAAATCTAAGTATAATTCATGTTCAAGAAGGCCGGTTTGTAGGAATGGCCAAATTAAAATGAATTATATACTTTAATATTGTCGAAGCGTACAAACAACACTTCCCCTGGTACTACTAAATTGTAGCCCGCGGAGGTTCTTGTATCGGTTTGGGCGCGCGGAGATCTTAGACAAGATGGTGACACAGATGGTTTACATGGTTCGGAACGCCTGAGCGTAATACCTTACTCCACGGGGTGTGTTGTTGTATTGAGAATGCCCTAGTGTTTATGTGCCTATCAGCTTGCCTCTGTATCGTGCAACACAATCCCTTTTATAGACCAAGGGATGATTGTTACATCAATTGACTGGAGCGACATGTGGCTGATTAAGCATCCTAATAGTGTGATAATGTGCCTTAATAGCGACATTACCAGTATTAAGGGTCCTCTGATCGTGCGCCATTAATATTGTATTAATGGAACATTATCAGACCTTGTAACGGTAGCGATAAGTGTCCCTTGAATGCTTATGCCGTTGGAGATCCGTCTGTATTCCCGTTGGTAGCGTAGGTCCGAAGGCTCGACACGTGGCGGCTCCAGAGCTTTCCCTCGTGGGGAGGTAGGTCTGAAGCTGCTATACACATGGAGGCACCGTAGTCTTTCTACTGAGGGTTAGGTCCGGGGTCACTTAACACATGTTAGATGCAGAGCTTCCCTATGTTGGGAGATTAGCTACGGTCTTATACTACATGTGGTAGTGCCGGAGCTACTCATATGAAGGAGGTGGGTCCAGTAACGTGTGGCACGTGGGGCCTTCGGAGGTCTTTAGCTCTGACAGGTGGAACTCCCTTGCACTTCTTGCGGTATCATGAGGTACCCGATACGCAGGGTACCAACAGTGGCCCCCGGGCCCACCTCTGGGAGAAACCCTTTGGGTTAAGTTATTCCACCGGAGGTGGGGCCATCCTCGATTCCCGCACTGCGACTTCAAAGGTTTTCTAATGTACCGTTGGGGCGATGGTCAGGGGTTAAACCATCGTCGTGTGGCTTGTTTTGAATGTGGCAGATGAGATCTTTGAGTGCGGATCTCACACAATTGAAGGTCACCGGTTCCCAATATGAAAACTGTATCGGTTCTGAGCGCTTGTCAGGCAGCCGCCCTCAGACTTCCCGCCACCTATCATGGCAACAGTTCGCTTGAGGTAATAACCTCGACTCCTCTGTCGAAGTGGCCCCTGGCCCATTCGTCATCGACGGGGTAGATTTTTTTTGTAATGTAGCCTTGCTCTCGCTGCGGTTTCCATCCAAGCGTCGTGGAGGCTTACTTAAGAAGGAAAGTCCACACGGTTTGAGGACTCTTTACGCTTTTGATCAAACTTGCGCTCAGAGCCTCCCAACCATTATCTAGCTTTGTCTTCTTTTGCTCTACTTTGCCGTGATGGAGTTAGGTCTTCCCAAAAGCCGCATCCAGAGCAAGGATAATCTGATGAAGGTTCGAACCTTCATGGGATGGTCCAGTGACTGCTTCAACCACTTGGTTCGTGCTGGCAAGCTCCCCTTCAAGAAGGAGCGCCGTGGCGAGATGGTGTACTTCTTGGCGTACGCCATGGTGGGATTGGTCCCACCTTTTTCAAGTTTTATCGTGATGCTGCTGGACTTCTACGGCCTTCAACTCCATCATCTCGGCCCCCACTCCCTCCTGCTAGTGGTGACTTTTGTCCACTTCTACGAGATGTGGGTGGGCGTGTCTCCCTGCGTAAAGCTGTTCTGGACCCTCTTCACGGCCCATACCACCGGCAAAGGGACATAGTTGCTTGGCTTCTATTACTTCGTGAAGCACAAGAATTGCCCCTTCAAGTACCTAAAGTCGTTCCCCTCTGGCAAATGGGATGATTGGAAGAAGGATTGGATCGTCATTGCAGTGGAGGAGCACGATAGGTTGGAGCTGCGCCAAGGACTCCCAAATGTTGACACCGATGTCTGGAACGTAGTTCCGAAGCTATCGGATGCATTCAAGCCTGTCCTTGCCAGAATCCAAGAATGCGTGGAGGGTGGAGTGACCCCCCAGATGGTCTTCGGAAATTTCTTGGTGAATGGGTAGGCTCCGCGGAGGAGAAGGGAGAAGCTCGCCTGGGCCTTCAATAGTGTCATGGATGACGACCGGATTGAAACTGGTTTGAAATCCAACTTGGATGACAAAGGTTTGAGGCTCCATATCAAGAAATTCCAGCACGGGTCCATCGCCAATGACACCATAGCTCCGTCGGCTGCTTTCCTACCTCTGAACATGACTCCAGAGTTTAGGACGGAGCTCCGGAGGAAGATGCCGACGCTGGATGACCTTAGTGAAGTGGAGAAGCACAGGACCTCCAGGATTGTAATTTTCAGAGCTTCCGAGGGGGTGGCCACCCCTGCTCCCAGCCAGAGGATTGATGACGTCAGCAAGGGTAAGGGAAAGGAGCCAGCCGAATCTTCCAGCTGGAAAAGGAAGCTGAGGCACGCTGATGGGAGCTCCGTCCAGTCTGCTCCGTCTACAACTGCCCCTTCTCCCTGGCGAGGAAGGTCTTCGGCAGTGACACCTCCTCCAGTAAAGCCATCCTCAAGGAGTGCAAGTTCCAGACAGTCGACTCTGGTCCTAGTACCAACTATTGGCTCTAGGTCCGAAAGTCCTTCTGATCCAAGGATGGTCTCGGCTAGGGCAACACCAACGACGGCAGGCTCCGGTTGTCATTCCGGAGCTCCCACTGTGCCAACCACGACAGGTTCCGACTCTGAGCATCTGGCGAAGAGGTTCCACGCAGATTGGAGCGGTAGCTTCCCAAGGTAAGCTTTGCTTTTTCACCTTGATTTGCCATTCTTATTTTTGTCATGTTTTGAATCTTCCAATCTTTTGACTATAGGGCATTAAAGACAGGGTCTTAAGCTCCTGCCTCGGTTGTAGCGGTCGGAACAGTGCGGGCAGAAGCTCCAGCTCCAACCCCTGCGTCTCCTCAAGTGGTAGCTAAGGTCACGGCAGCTCTGGCGCTAGCTGTCGTGGATCAGATCCAGAGTCGACTCTAGAGACTCCTGTGGTAGCGCTGAACCACGGGGGAGACATACATGAAGACACTCCAGTAGAAGTGGCACCAGCAACTGAAGCTGCCGGACGCGGAAATGGAAGAAGCTTCGGCTTCAGAGCCGGAGGTGACCGAGTCTCCGGTCGCTGTGCCAGAAGTTTTTGCTGAGCTGACAGGTGAGTCGGTGGTGCCAGAAGCTCTGGCCCTTGAGCCGGAGGTCGTTGATGCCTCGGTGACCGAGTCGTTGGGACTTGAAGTTCTGGCCCTCGAGACGGAAGTTGTTGAAGCTCCGGCTACTGAGCTAGTGATAGTTGATGTATCGCTGCCCGAGCCGGTGGTGGAAGTAGCTTCGGGTGAAGCTCCAACGACCGCCCTAGAAGTAACTGCTCCGGAGGTGCCCATGCCCAAGGCGGAACACCATGAAGAAGCGGCGGGAGGCTCTCCACCCGCGGAGCCAACAATTGAAGTTCCTGGGGAAAGACCTTCGGCGTCGGCCCCGGAGGTAGAAGTTTCCCCGTGGGATCTTCCTCTGCAGCTGTCGTGTGACACCCGATTCTGAAAAAGAACCAAGGGAACGCATATGTGTGCCCAGGACGTTCAACACACATACACGAGTGCATTCACAAAGAATATACAGAAAATTACCATAGAATAAGATTTATTAACCAAATTTTATTAAACAAACCATATTATCCTCAAACACAAGCTCTAATGAATATTAATGACAAGTTCAGCTAGTGCAGCGGAAATAAACTAAATAAGCAAACTAAATAGCTAGGCAGCATAAGCAATAGGGTATAGCGCAGCTCCAAAACACCACGGGCAAGCTGACGGTAGACACGGCCTAGAACTTCGCATTATCGCCATTAAACTCCCAATCCTGACTTGCAACTGTTGGGGGGGGGGGGGGGTTGCAAGAGTGAGTACATGTCGTACTCAGCAAGTGTGGAAAGTATGACATATGGCTGATTCAAATGACGAATATAATAATGGCCGAGTGCTGAAAAGTACATTAAAACATTTGAAAAGCAATATATTACATGTATATGAAATAAACCCATCATAAACCATAATTAATAACGTAGCACCAATCCATATTCCATACCCATCACCATCATACCATTAACCATATTCAATGTCATAGTTTAATCCATATCCAACCATAACCAGTACCAAACACCATCCCAATATTGAGTTCCCTCTAATCATGTGAGGGTCCAGGTTGCTCATAACCGGGAGCACATATATCATGATAGTTTTAGACACACTCTGCAGAGGTTGTACCACTTTACCCACGTGTTTGTGATTTCATCACCTTTCAATGACTATAGAATCTCAATTATGCCGTCTCACACTTCCTTAGGTGAGTGGCCAAGAGATCACAAAATAGCCTTTACAAAGGGATTATTAGCCTATTTAGACCCCACTGAGGTTTCACCGGTGGCGATGTCTCCTACAGAGCACATCTTCAACCAAGGGCCCCCTCTTGAGCCATTCGGATCCCAGGGTAGTCCCACCAATCATCAACAAACCCAATCCGACTACCCCTTCCCTGAGCATCCTTAATGGTCCAAATAGCACTGACAAAGCCCTAATTAATCAGCTACGCCGCACCCATACTTGGCCTCGTGGTGGCACTGTAAATCCTGGATGGTCGCTCCATGAACCGGTCCTTAGATCTAAAGCAAGCAAAACCACCATAACATCCAACCCATCCACATACCAGAATTGCTTAGATCACCCATTACCATATCATATTAAACCAGTTCATGTTAACCATAATCCCATCCATGCATAATTAAATTGAGTGGTATAGTTGTTTTCCCATCCCAGTTGATTAAGCAAAGCAAAAGGTAAAAAGCCCTTCTCGACTCTCTATCGTATATTCTAGGTGACAAGGGTGGTTAAACAAAGCTAGTAAACTTCCTACCATAGGATTTCCCATCAAATTGACACAAGCATGCAGTTTTCAAACAAAACATTTATTTCAAAACAGGATCAATATGCACTTGCCTTCCTCTTGCGGTTGATTAGGGTTAAAGCCTTCAAACTCTTGGTGTTGTAGATCCTCCGCTGCACTCTCTAGCACAAATCCGTCTAATCCACACAATAAACATACAAGACAAGAAACACAATCAAAGAGTGCACAAATATTACTCGATATGACATGACATGCATGATTGATGCAAATGCAAGGTAGAACTTGTTAATAGATTACTTTTAATGATCACTAACTAGTTCAAATAGATTTTAACAAGTTTATACAGGTTTGAATTTGATTAGATCTACTTTTAGAATCAATTCAACACAACTTAGTCAGCAAAATCAGACTAGTCTGCAGAAGGCCGGACTAGTCCGCACTTCGCAGAACTAGCGAGCTAGGGTTTTCTAGATCGACGTAAATTTGGAGATTAGGGGTTGAATTCTCGTAATGAAAAGAGAATAGAAGGTATACCACGTGTTTAGAACTCCAATGAATCAAGAAATTTGGAGGTAACACTTGGATCTTGATGATCTAAGGTTGATGATGAACTTGGAGATGAATTGGTGATGAGGAACGAAAGCTTGGTGGAGATTTTGATCCTCTTTCGTTTCCTCCTCCTCTTCTTCTTCTTGCTTGGGATCTCCTCCTCTCTCATTGATGGTGGCTCTCCACGAACTAGGGTTTGGGTGGGGTGGAAAAGTGGCAAATAGATGTCAAGCCAAGGGGTGGGGTTGTTTATATAGAGGTGGAAGCTAGGGTTAGATGTATTTCGAGTTTTAGAGGAGTAGAGGCCGGTTTAGAGTCCCACATGGGCTCTAAAAGAGTTAGGCACGACGTCCCTAGGCCCACTTAACGTGAAACCCAAGAAATAAGTCATAAAACAAAAGATCAACCCGGAGTCACGAAATATCGGACAAGTCCGAAAAGGACCGGACTAGTCCGAAAATGTCCAGAGAGAAAAATCGGACAAGTCTGGCCAAAAATCGGACTAGTCCGACTTTAGTCAGAGAGGAAAACGGACAAGTCCGCTGGAACACCGGACTTGTCCGGAAAAGTCCACGGACTTAGCAAATTTTCAAGGATTCTTGGAATATCGGACTAGTCCGCACAAAATTGGACAAGTCCATTTTTAGTCAGAGAGAAATCGGACTAGTCCTCACCAAAATCGGACTAGTCTGCACTTTTCAGCATTTTAAGTGCGGTTTTGTTCCAAATCAATTTTAATGTTCCAAATCAATTTTAAACTCATTCCTCTTTATGTGGGTTAATGTTAAACATGCATATGAGTGTATGTAGGGCATGATGCATGAAAATGAGGGTGTTACAACCCTACCCCCCTTAAAATGAATCTCGCCCTCGAGATTCGACACGGAAGAGAAGAGATAGGGAAATTCCTTCTTGAGATCATCCTCCAATTCCCACGTTGCTTCTTTTTCTATGTGGTGCTTCCATTGAACTTTACACCATCTAATAACCTTGTTCCTTGTGACCCTCTCCTTGGTTTCCAAAATTTTGACAGGTTGCTCGGCGTAAGTCAAATCTTCCTCTAGTTCCAATCCTTCCATGGGCACTTGTTCTTCCGGTACTCTCAAGCATTTCTTGAGTTAGGAAACATGAAAGACATCATGTACGTCTGAAAGATGAGTTGGCATCTCCAACTTATACGCTACTTCTCCTCTTTTGTCCAAAATCTTAAATGGTCCAATGTATCGAGGTGCTAGCTTGTCTCTTATGTTAAACCTCTTATGACCTCTCATCGGTGACACCTTAAGGTAAACGTAGTATCCTTTTTCAAAGGCTAATTTCCTTCTCCTATTGTCCGCATAGCCTTTTTGCCTTGATTGGGCAGCCCTCAAGTTCTCATGAATTATTTGGAGTTTCTTTTCGGCCTCTTGCAACACATTCGGACCAAATACTTGAGTTTCTCCTGCCTCATTCCAGAATAAGGGTGTCCTACACTTCCTTCCGTAAAGCGCTTCATATGGAGACATTTTCAAGCTTACTTGGTAACTATTGTTGTATGAAAATTTTGCATATGGCAAGCTCTTGTCCCAACTTTTCCCATGCTTTAAAGCACAATCTCTTAACATGTCTTTCAAAATTTGATTGGTCCTCTCGGTTTGTCCATCCGTTTGAGGGTGATATGCTGAACTAAAATTCAACCTTGTTCCCAAAGCTTCATGCAATTTTTGCCAAAACCTGGAAGTGAATTGTGAACCTCTATCCGAGACTATCTTCTTCGGAACTCCATGCAAACATACTATTCTTCCCATATATAGTTCCTCCAATTTCTCTCCATTATAGGTGGTCTTGACGGGAATAAAGTGGGCTGACTTAGTTAACCGATCCACAATTACCCAAATTGAGTCATAACCGGACTGAGTACGTGGTAAAACAACTATGAAGTCCATACCGATTTCTTCCCACTTCCATTCCAGAATCTTTAATGTTTGCAATAGTCCAGCTGGCCTTTGATGTTCCGCCTTGACTCGTTGACACACATCACATAAGGCGACATATTCAACTATGTCCTTTTTCATGCTATCCCACCAATAGCATGTCTTCAAGTCTTTGTACATCTTCGTACAACCGGGGTGAATTGAGTAAGGTGAGTCATGAGCCTCTTTTATTATTGTCTCCCTAATATGCTTCACATTAGGCACAACAATCCTCTTACCAAGCCATAAGGTACCATGTTCATCTTCATCAAATCTGAATTCTCTCCCTTCTTTGGTCCTTTCCTTGATCTCCTTGATCTATTCATCTGTGGTATGTGCCTCTTGAATTTCCTACTCCAAGGTTGGGTTTAACTCCATCATCTCCATCTCATTTACAAATCCAAGGTTCGACCTTTCAAACTCCTTACATAACTCGAATGGTAACTCTCGAACTGTGAGTTGATGACTTACTCCTTTTCTACTCAACGCATCGACTAATACATTGGCTTTTCTCGGATGATAGTTGATCCCCAAATCATAATCTTTGATGAGCTCCAACCATCTTCGTTGCCTCAAATTCAGATCCGTTTGTGTGAAAATATACTTAAGACTCTTGTGATCCGTATAAATTTCACACCTATGTCCAAGGATATAGTGTCTCCAAATCTTCAACACATGTACCACGGCTGCAAGTTCCAAATCATGTGTTGGATAATTCTGTTCATGTTTCTTCAATTGCCTCGACGCATAGACTACCACTTGACCTTCTTGCATCAATACACATCCAAGTCTCTATCTCGATGCGTCACAATAAATATCAAAACTCTCGCTTACATCCGGCAATATCAAAATTGGGACTGTTGTCAACCTCTTCTTCAACTCCTCCAAACTTTCTTGACAAGCTTGAGTCCAATGGAAATCTTTTCCCTTTATTAGCAATTCCTTCATTGGCTTGGATATCTTGGAAAAGTCCTTGATGAGCCGACGGTAATATTCAGCCATCCCAAGGAAACTCCTTATTTCCTTTACATTTTGCGGCGGTTCCCACTTCAACACGTCTCTCACTTTTCCGGGGTCAACCGATACTCCTCCTCCTGAGATGATATGACCCAAAAACAACACCTCTCTCAACCAAAATTGACACTTATTGAACTTGGCATACAATTGATGCTCCCTCAATTTCTGCAACGTAAGCCTCAAGTGTCCTTCATGTTCCTTCTCATCCTTCGAGTAGATCATAGTGTCATCAATATACACCGCAACGAACCTGTCCAAGTACTCCATGAAGACCTTATTCATGGGGTACATAAAGTAGGCAGACACATTTGTCAATCCAAAAGACATCACTTTGTACTCATAAGATCCTACCGTGTCCTAAAAGCTGTCTTGGGTATGTTCGATGGTCTAATCTTCATTTGTAAGTATCCCGACCTCAAATCAATCTTAGAGAAGACACAAGCACCCTTCATCTGATCAAACAAGTCCTCTATGCGTGGTAAGGTGTACTTGTTCTTAATTGTTACCTCATTGAGGGCTCAGTAATCTATGCACATCCTTTGGGTCCCATCCTTCTTGTCCACAAACAGCACGGGCGCTCCCCAAGGTGAAGAGCTTGGGCGAATAGAACCCTTCTCTAGTTGCTCTTGAATCTGCTTCTTGAGCTCCGCTAATTCCATAGGAGGCATCCTGTACGGCCTCTTAGCTATAGGTGCAGTTCTAGGTATTAAATCAATAACAAACTCAATGTCTCGATCAGGTGGCATACCTGGCAACTCGTCCGGAAAAACATCCAAAAATTCACACACCATCGGAATCTCCTCAATTGTAGTACCATCCATGTGATTCAGCTCCAATTGCTTCGGTGCATGTTGAGTTGCTTCAAATTCTACGGTGATCCCTTCTTCATTAGTCAACTTCGCCGTCTTCGTGGCACACTCGATAACTCCATTATGCTTCCTCAACCAGTCCATACCAAGTATAATGTCCAATCCTTGAGAGTCCAAAACAATGAGGTTGGCAGAGAAGTCTGCCCCCCTTATTCTAAGGTTTACTTTTAGACATACTATATTTGCCCTCATCTCTCCTCCAGGAGACTTAAACAATAGTGTAAACTTCATATGAGAGATAGGCAAACTATACTTGGCAACATACTTTGATGCAATGAATGAATGCGATGCTCCAGAATCAAACAACATAGTCGCGGGGTTGGAGTTGGCAAGAAACATACCAATGACCACGTCATATGCTTGTTGAGCATCCTCCGTAGAGACATGGTTCACGTTGCCACAAGCAAAATTCTGCTATCCACGGTTCCCTTGTGGTTTTCCTCCATTGGGTCTTGGGTTTTGCCTCGGTGCATTGCTTCCTTGACCAAGGCCTGACTTAGGACATTGATGCGCAAAGTGTCCAGCTTCTCCACAAGTATAGCACTTCTTAACTCCACCAGAATTTGGACGGACTTGATTTTGAACATCTGCACTAGGAAAATTAGCACGAGGCGCATAAGGCACTGGAGGCCTAGGTGCTTGCATAACAGGGTGTTGCTGCACAAACTGAGTTGGACGCGGTGCAAATCCAGGGCATTGAGCAGGAATAGAAGAGCTGAAATAAGGCGCATTAGGTGGTGCAAAGCGATGGCACACATTACTTCCTTGTTGCTGTCCTTGGTATGGCGCCTTCCACTTGTTGTCTTGCTCCATCTCACGGACCTTGTTCTCTACAAAAATTGCTTTGTCCACAAGCTTCTGAAAGTTGGTATAATCATAGTTGAGCAATTGTACTTGGATCTCATTGTTCAAGCCCCTCATGAACAAGTATTGTTTCCGGCTTTCCCAGCTCACATTCTCAGGCGCATACCTTGAAAGTTGAGTGAACTTATTGAGATATTCACCCACGCTCGATCTTCCTTGCCTTAAGTTCTCAAATTCTTGCCTCTTCAAAATCATAACACCCTCAGGCACATAATGAGAACGAAAACTCTCCTTGAATTCCGCCCAGGTGATCCTCTCTTGATTCTCATGAGCATTGCAATAAGCATCCCACCAATCCTTAGCTACTCCAACTAGTTGATGAGAAGCGAAAAGCACTTTCTCCCGGTCACTGCATTGGACAATAACAAGCTTCTTCTCCACGGACTTGAGCCAATCGTCTGCATCCATAGGGTCAGCGGCTTGAGCAAAGGTTGGCGGCCTAGTCCTCATAAAATCTCCCAACCGGTTATGAGGAGGTGGGGTGGCAGTGGAGGCATGTGGGGATGATTGTTGATATTGCCAGCCTGCAGTTGTCCTATAGTCTGTATCATGGTCTCCATGAGCTGGTTCTGCATAGCCAATAACTGCTCAATATTGATAGCTCCATGAGCAAGTCCTTTTCCATTGTTGTTCTGAGGTCCTCCATGGTTCTCCTCCTCATCATTGACACCCCTCTGGTTGCGAGTCCTCACCATCTGGAGAAAAGCAATAGGTAAGAATTAGAAAACGTCCACAACTATATTCATCAAGGGATATGAAACTAAACAACTAACTAGCCTACGTGGAAATGGCAATGCTAAAGCATCCCAAAATCCTCTATTAAGCACACAAGCAAACAATATATAGCAACAACACACCAAACAAAAAAACATCAGTTCCTGAGTGCTCCTATGTGCCCTAAAGTGTCCATTCTATCTTGGCTGTATCCTATGGTCAACCTGTGGCTCTGCTACCAATCTGTGACACCCGGTTCCGAAAAAGAACCAAGCGAACGCATATGTGTGCCCAGGACGTTCAACACACATACACGAGTGCATTCACAAAGAGTATACAGAAAATTACCACAGAACAAGATTTATTAACCAAATTTTATTAAACAAACCATATTATCCTCGAACACAAGCTCTAATGAATATTAATGACAAGTTCAACTATTGCAGCAGAAATAAACTAAATAAGCAAACTAAATAGCTAGGCAGCATAAGCAATAGGGTATAGCGCAGCTCCAAAATGCCACAGGCAAGCTGACGGTAGACACGGCCTAGAACTCCGCATTATCGTCATTAAACTCCCAATCCTGACCTACAACTGTTGGGGGGATTGCAAGAGTGAGTACATATCGTACTCAGCAAGTGTGGAAAGTATGACATGTGGCTGATTCAAATGACGAATATAATAATGACTGAGTGCTGAAAAGTACATTAAAACATTTGAAAAGCAATATATTACATGTATATGAAATAAACCCATCATAAACCATAATTAATAACGTAGCACCAATCCATATTCCATATCCATCACCATCATACCATTAACCATATTCAATGTCATAGTTTAATCCATATCCAGCCATAACCAGTACCAAATACCATCCCAATACCGAGTTCCCTCTAATCATGTGAGGGTCCAGGTTGCTCATAACTAGGAGCACGGCTATCATGATAGTTTTAGACACACTCTGCAGAGGTTATACCGCTTTACCCACGTGTTTTTGATTTCATCACCTTTCGATGACTATAGAATCTCAATTATGCTATCTCGCACTTCCTTAGGTGGGTGGCCAAGAGATCACAAAATAGCCTTTACAAAGGGATTACTAGCCTATTTAGACCCCCACTGAGGTTTCACTGGTGGCGATGTCTCCTACAAAGCACATCTTCAACCAAGGGCCCCCTCTTGAGCCATTCGGATCCCAGGGTAGTCCCACCAATCATCAACAAATCCAATCCGACTACCCCTTTCCCAAGCATCCTTAATGGTCCAAATAGCACTGGCAAAGGCCTAATTAATCAGCTATGCTGCACCCATACTTGGCCTCGTGGTGGCACTGTAAATCTTGGAAGGTCGCTCCACGAACCTGTCCTTAGATCTAAAGCAAGCAAAACCACCATAACATCCAACCCATCCACATACCAGGATTGCTTAGATCACCCATTACCATATCATATTAAACCAGTTCATGTTAACCATAATCCCATCCAGAAATGATCAGACCTGAAGGGAGCAAGACGGTGCTCTTGATTGTATTTGGGATTGTGTTCGACCTAAAAATTTCTCAGGAACAGTAAGCCGCAATGAAGTTATAGATAGGAAATGGATTTTACTATTTTTTCTTAACTTCAGTGTGCAGGAAAATAAATAAGCTCCGACATCCTCTAAGCGGCTTGTGGTCAATGTTCAAACATTGACATCGAGCATCTCTGGAGCTACTCAGTTCCGGGAAAGCTAAGAGACAAGTCGTCAACGTGAAGATGGTGGAAAGACTCTAAAGTATAGTATGACATTGACACAACACATGTTGACGAAGGTCACCGCCGGAGCTGCCAAGCTTCGACACCCCAGAGGATTAACCATCGATGCTTTATGCGTTGATGGAGACTACTGCCGGAGCTACTAAGCTCCAGCGATGGTCAATGCTGGAGCCATTAAGCTCCGACAGCCTCAGGGGGCCTACATTATCGAAGACTTTAGACCTACATTCTACAAGTGCAAAGCACGCAAGTCTTCAACAACTGTTACATCTTCTTGGTACATATTCACAATCAAATTGTGTACATCTACCAGGGGGCCAAGTGAGACAAAGGTGTTGAAGACAAAAAATGAAATTTGAATTCTCAAAAATTTGGATTTCATTCATCTAGAGACAAGAGATTACAAAATTGGAGAAGAAGAAGAGAGAGTACAAGCGGGAGCTACAGAGAGACGATCCTAGACCCTATGGAAGAACTGGGCGACCTTCACCCTCTCCTTCGATGGGACCTTCAAGCATCGGGTCCAGAGGGAATTGAGGGTCCCGTCTAGTGTAGCACGTCAGTACAAACTCTAGACGTTCTTCGCCAGGGACTGACCCTTCGTTTCCAATTGGTCCGCGATGACGTCGCCCACCTTGGAGAGCTTGTTTCCTACTGAACCCAGCGCCTCCAACGCCTGGTCCAGCTCCGGCTCTAGATCATCCGGACGCACGGGACTGAAGCCCATTGGCGTCAGCGCATCGTTGGCCTTGCCCAGGAAGTCCCAAACTTGTTGGGACTCCGCAGCCCTTGCACCACGCATCTCCGCCAAGGATCTTTTGGCCGCCGCCAGCTCTGAGCTCTCCCGAGCAAGACGCTCCACCTCTTTGGCATTCTGCTGAATCGTTTCAGCAACCTGCCCTTCGAGCTTGTTGAGCTCTTCCTCCCAGAGGTGGATCTCATTCCGACAGTTGACCAGATCTTTCTCCCGGCCCCGCACTTTCTTCTTCCGGGCGGCGATGGCATTCTCCAGCTTGTAGAGTTCTTGCCCTCGCTCCCAGGCCTTCTTCTCCTCCTCCTTACAACGCTCCTCCAATTTCTCTGTGCGTTCTTCGAGGCTCTTGTCAGCCAGAGCTGTCTTTTGGACAAGCTCCTCCTCCCTCTTCACGAGGTCGTCCCGCAGCTCCAGGAATTTCTGCTCTTCATCTTCGAGTCGTCTCTCCCGAGCTTCAAGAGCCTCCCGGCGCTTGACGAGACTATCGTGGATGGCGGAGAGCCTTTCCTGGCGTTCATCAGCTGCGCTTTTTGCAGCCTTGGCCTGATCATAGATGGCCCGGGACTGGGTGTGGAGGGTCCGCGTCATGCTTTCCCTCTCATCCAACAACTTTCCCTAGTACTCCAGGCGGACCTTCTCCCTTTGTACCCACTCCTTGTCATCAGCCAGCCTCGACTGCGCCAGCTTGGTCTCAAAATGGAGTCGGTTGCGCCACCTCCTAAGGGTCTGGCGCTCCTCCTCGAGGTCCTTGCTATCGTGGTAGAAGGCCAGTTAAACCTGGCGAAGGCTGGAGCAGGCGTTGTCGATAGACAACAATAGGGGGATCGGGTCCGGAATGCCTGAGCGTAATACCTTACCCGATGGGGTGTGTGTTGTTGTATTTAGAATGCCCTAGTGTTTGTGTGCCTATCAGCTTGCCTCTGTATCGTGCAGCACAATCCCTTTTATAGACCAAGTGATGGTTGTTACATCATTTGCCTTGCTCGACATGTGGCCCTGGCGGTTATTATTGTCTAATATACAATTTAAGTGTGATTAAGCACCCTAATAGTGTGATAATGGGCCTTAATGGCAACGTTACTAGTATTAAGGATCCTCTGATCGTGCGCCATTAATATTGTATTAATAGCACATAATCAGACCTTGTAACGGTAGCGATAAGTGTCCCTTGAATGCTTATGCCGTTGGAGATCCGTCTGTATTCCCGTTGGTAGCATAGTTCCGGAGGCTCGACACGTGGCTGCTCCGGAGCTTTTCCTCGCGGGGAGGTAGGTCCGAAGCTGCTATACACGTGGATGCACCGTAGCTTCCTTCTACTGAGGGTTAGGTCCAGAGTCACTTAACACGTGTTAGACGCGGAGCTTCCCTATGCTAGGAGTTTAGCTCCGGTCTTATACTACACGTGCTAGTGCTGGAGCTACCCATATGAAGGAGGCGGGTCCAGTACTGTGTGGCACGTGGGGCCTTCGGAGGTCTTCAGCTCTGATAGGTGGAATTCCCTTGCACTTCTTGCGGTATCATGGGGTACCCGGTACGCAGGGTACCGACAAATATCATTATGTATGATTCATATTGTATTAAGCTAAATTTTAGGAGATGGCTTAACCAAAACTGAATCAAATCATTTTATATTTTCTGTATAATCATATTCTCGCATCATAAGCCAAAATTTTAAAATTAGCTTAAATTATGATACATGTAAATATTAGAAATATAGTTAACAAAATTCTATTACTTTTGGGCCAAAATTAAAATAATGGCCTGAATAAAAGGAATTTTGGACAAAGTGTTAATGATTGAATATATTGTATTCATTCGGCCAAAATTTTAAAATTAGCCAAATTTTGTAAATTCAATAATAATAATGCAAAATATATTGCAATACACCTTGTTATAATCATAACTATATTTACACATATTTACAATATTACAAAAATTTGCAGGAATTTAAACTAAATTCTAATTTAAATAAAAATTAAATTAAACTTCAAACTTAAATAGAAAATAAAACAGATAAATTGTTTCTAGGTTGGCCAGGGGATGAGTGCGGCCCATCCCACGACCCAAGCGCACGCTCACGGCCTAGCCGGCGTTGGAAGCCAGCGACCCATTGAAACAGCCCAGTAGACAACCGAAGGAGCAAGAAGATAAGAGGGACGAGCCGTGGTCGGTTAGGGTTATCCCGTAACCACAGCCACCTTGTTCCCTCCGCCACTCCATCTCGTTGCTTCTTCTCACATCGACAATGTTCCGTTCCTCCACCTTTTTTCCACGCCGGCACCGCACCCCTGCATTCCACCTTACCGGCGCCGCTCCTCCACCTTTCAGCTACTCGAACCGGCGGCCGAATCCCCCGACCGGGGTGCTCGGCTTCTTTCGGTGAGATGGGCAAACCGACGGAGAAGTCGATTCCCGCTTGGACTCGTGAGAGTTGGAGGGGAACCAGATCCCGAAGGTTCGACTTCCATTTGAGTGGTCGCCGACGGGTTCACAGGTGCGATTGCAGTTGAAGGCAGCGACGATGGTGGTTACGGAGTCCTTGGCGCTAAAAGTCCTTGGGGTCGGCCTCTAGGACCAATGCGTATCCTTGCCGTGCGCCAAATCGGTGGCAGCACCACGGATTCGGGCACCACAGATATGTTGTGGCTGTCATCTTCCATTCTCCTTCCTTCTTCCTCCTCCCCCTGTCCTTCCAATGACGAGGGAACTAGATCCGGTGCAACCCGGATCGGGGTCTCCCCTCTGAGGACGGCACTTGGATTACCATGAGGACCCGTTTGATGGGCCTCTTGGTCTGAGGGACGGACGGGGAATGGAGTTGGAGGTCGATTTTGAACACAACGTCTGAGAATACTTCTTGGCGGTGATGCCACCGGAGCGGCAACCGCTCGACGGTTAAGCCGACGTTCACGACCACATTCACAGCAATGACAACATCGCCTTCTGCCATGACGTGTACGGCGGCAAAAACGATTTCTCTGGTTTGTTTTTGCAGGGTTGCGACGAAAACCAGTGCACCGATGATGATGTTGTCTACCACGGTGGCGCAGACAGGCAGATTCTTCATCTCTAATAAAGAACAAAAAGATTATCGGATCGGTAAGTCTTGGATTTGACATACCGAAGGATTTTTCGACCTCTCTTCAATTTGCTCTTGTAAAATAGTGTTGATAACGTATTAAAAATAGAATTGAGATTGCGACAAAATATTTTTAGTAAAATGGTTCAGACCTTTTTGTTTTTGTATATGTGATGAGTCACAATGACGGGAGGACGCGTCCATCTAGAAGAAGAGGCGCGGTGACAGTTATGCCACAAGTGATTACATATAAAATGTTTTATAACAGGCTCGTGGGAGCTGAGCGACTGACGAGCATGGGATGACATTTGCGTCCACGTGGCACGAATCAGCCGCCGGTCTGTACAGTCGGGCTTGTGCGGAATTTTCTCCAGTCCACCTGGCCACCATCCCGAGGTTTATAATTGTAATTCGAAACTTATTGAGGTGTTTTATGTGATCCGACCTGAATAAATAACTGCGAATCCCCGTCCCAGTTCCCCTTCCGAGTCTGCTCTAGGGTTTTTTGCCGCGCCGCCGCCGCCGCCGCCTCTCCCAACCACCGAAACCCTAAAATGACGGCCCAGACCGCCGAGGAGCTCGCCGCCCAGATCGAGCAGCAGAAGCTCGAGGAGCAGAAGACCGAGGTGAGACAGAATCACCCCCCATACCGCCCGAATGATATCAATCATAAGTGGTTGGGACTCGTGATCCCTCGTGTTAGGGTTACTTCGGGCCACGAATTGTCGGTGTTTTTGTTTAACTGGAGATCCGTGAACCTGAAATAGCTAGTTTCTTGTCGAATCACATGAAGTTGCATCTTTAACGGTTTGTTATGATCAGGCGTAAATGGTTGGTGCTGGTAATGTTAGGTTTGTGCGTGTATCGAGTTTTTAAAAAATGTTTTGTGCGTATCTATATTCATTTCTTGAGTCCGCTTGAACTTTCATGTGTTTTGCTACACTTCTTCCTGAACAACGGTATAGCTTTTTTATGCTACTCTGTTCTGGGTGACTCCTGAAGAGCTTGCTTCGTGTGCTCTGTTCTTGCTTCTGACAGGCAGATGAGGTCGTGGTTGAAGATGATGAGGATGACGATGACGACGACGAAGATGATGACAATGATGAAGTGGATGGTAATTTTATTGACCAGGAGTTTTTTCCTTGGTGCTATTACAGTGCCTACTGGATAAATAAGTAATGAGCTAAATCTGTGAATGAGTGATTAGAGAGTTTGTTAGTTCATGGTTGTGCATTGATGTTTGCAGGATTAGACGAGGAGTTTTTAGATGCTGAATTATTTCGTGTATAGTTGGAAACTCCCTGTGAATCATCTGGAGCCATTTGCATGAAAATATGGAATATAATATCTCATCCTGATACATGTTATGTAGTATTCTTTATGGTCCTTTCTTGCTTATCTTTATGGTGGCTACATTTTAGCTTCCGTCTATTCCTGTATTTCGTTTTCTTGGATCAGGCACTATTCGGTAACATGTAAAATTAATAGGACTTAACTGTCATTCGGGTCTTTTACTGTGAAATTCCTAACATGTTAAACAATGGACCTTGCATATAGGTTTCTTTAAACTGTAAAGTTTAATGTGTCTTGAACTGTATTTGACATTTACAGTGTAAATTCTTAATGTACAAGCTTTTCCTGTTCTGCTGCATATGTTGTTTATTGCTTAAAGTTGTATGACATGCACATTTTTGTGTATAGCTTGTTCTATTTTTGTTGCATGATGCTTGCATCCAGCAGAAAGATTGGATTAGATTATGTGCAATTTGAGATTATGCTTAGTTTGGTTGCTGGTTTATACACAAGTGCAGTGAACAAAGTTGTAGCTATACCAACTAAACACCAACCGTATCAACCATTGTCCTCCTACACCAGTTATTTCATGCCCTGACACAGACAAGGGGCTTGCATTGGTTCTTGTGGCAGTCTCGTCCTTTAACCGGAAAGGAAATGTACAGAAAAAATGATGCCTTGAATTTTATGTATCATATGCTCTTGTAGCCTTTTCACATTGAGATGCTGAATGTTTTTTTTTATGTGCAACAATTCAGGACAAGAAGGTGATGCTAGTGGCAAATCAAAGCAAAGCAGGAGTGAGAAGAAAAGCCGCAAGGCAATGCTGAAGCTTGGCATGAAGTCCATCACTGGTGTCAGCCGTGTCACTGTTAAGAAAAGCAAGAATGTGAGTTGCCATATGCATTTGCTTAGTTAAGTGGCTTATGCTGCTTACCCATTTAGGCTAACCTTCTTGTTTTTCCAGATATTGTTCGTCATCTCCAAGCCAGATGTCTTCAAGAGCCCAAATTCAGACACGTATGTTATCTTTGGTGAGGCCAAGATCGAGGACCTCAGCTCCCAGCTGCAGACACAGGCTGCGGAACAGTTTAAGGCCCCAGAGCTGAGCCAGATGATGTCAAAGCCCGAGACCTCTGGTCTGGGCCAGGAGGACAACGAGGAGGAGGTTGATGATACTGGGGTGGAGCCCAAGGACATTGAGCTGGTGATGACCCAGGCATCGGTGTCGCGTTCCAGGGCTGTCAAGGCTCTCAAGGCTTCTGGTGGAGACATCGTATCCGCTATCATGGACCTTACAACTTAAGTTCGTAGTTTTTCCTGTCATGATGATTGAACTTTGTCTTGTCCCTTTTGAGTGCTATGCAGCTTGATCATTATCTGCGGACCATGTGCTTTGATGAAGTTTTATCATAATTGACCCTTGCCTGGATGTTGTTACAGGCTTCCAGCAAGATTTCTTTTGTTTCCTGCAGCCACAATTTACTATAGCTTATGGTGCTGTCTCTTTTGTCTTTCGTATCTCAATCGTGCTGGTGCTTTCTTGTAATTTTCGTTTTTGTCGAGTTCATACAAATGCAAAGCTGGGTAGCGAAGTATGAATTTATGTTGGCTGCAATTTTGGTGCTGTCGATGCTTAAAACTGTGTTGCTGTTAACTCGTGGTAAGGACAAGCTGTCCGGTTTACTACGTAAGGAATTCAAATAGGAGATAAAGATGGTCGATGTGCTCAAAGGAGGGCTTCTATGATATGGTTAAGTGAGATGTGCCTACTTTATTGAGGATCTAATATGGTTCGGTTGAATGTACAAGTAGACAATAGAGCTTCTCTTGGCTAAGTATTCGTGACGTGCCTTCCTCTGACAAATGAGAGACGCGTTTATGACAAAGTGTCTCCTTTTTGCGGTAAGGACAAGCTGTCCGGTTTACTACGTAAGGAATTCAAATAGGAGATAAAGATGGTCGATGTGCTCAAATGAGAGCTTCTATGATATGGTTAAGTGAGATGTGCCTACTTTATTGAGGATCTAATATGGTTCGGTTGAATGTACAAGTAGACAATAGAGCTTCTCTCGGCTAAGTATCCGTGACGTGCCTTCCTCTCTGACAAATGGGAAACGCGTTTATGACAAAGTGTGTCTCCTTTTTGCGAAAGAAATGAGATGGATTTTGCAGAAAGCGCGTATTCTTTGTCTTCGGTTACAGATAGACATGAATACGTCGCTGAACGATGAAACTCTTTTATTCACAATTGAACACATAAGATACTCATCACATAGATAACACATGTATTTATTAACAATATATTACAGAACACAAGAAAAGAAAAAACAACATCAACTAAAAATAACAAAAGAAATTCTAAATCCTACTCCTCCCTTCCTCCTCCGGCGACCATTCGGTGCCGATGCAACAGGAGTCCTGATCGGCTGCTCCGGCTACCTCGTCGGTTGTTTCGGCTGATCCAGATCCGGCGGTACAACCTTGCGAGAAACAATAAGAAAAGAAAAACATCAACTAAAAACAACAACAAAAAAACTAAATCCTCCTCCTCCTCCTCCTCCGGCGGCGGCGACGACTCCGACGCTGGTGCAACAGGAGCCTGGGTCGGCTGCTCCGGCTCCACCGGCGGTGCAATCCCGAGACCGAGGTTGCTCTCCGTCGCCGTCACCAGTTTTCTACGACCCTCGACGCCGAGCACCTAGGCCATCGACTCGAACAAAATGTCGAGACGATCAGCCACCCCCATGAGGGCGTAGAGGTAGTGGCCGAGGGTACCCATTTCAGTAAACTGTGGAAGGATACCCAGACCTAAGGAACTCATGGCGCGAGAGTTATTGTTGTACGCCTCTTGCACCATAAGGAAGCGCTGCTCGGTGTTGAACCTCTTGGGGGAGGTGCAACACCGTTTCTTGCATGGTGGCTCCCTCAACGGGCTTGGAGGTGGAACGTTGGCCATAGTGGTGGTGGATCGTCGGCACAGAGAAGACAAAGAAGAAGAAACGAATGAGCGACGCTATTGTGGAGAACTGACGGGTGATGGCGCATCTTGTATAAGGTCTGTGCGGAGTCGCCGATGGAGCGGTTGGTTTTCCGCGCATTGATAGAACGATGGGACGCATCGACACCGCATCGGGGAAACGAAAGGTCGCACACCAGTCGCACACGTATCTACACCACCGCCGCCGAAATTAAGTTTTTCGCAGTCCTCGTGCCGCACGTCTCTCTTTGAACAATGGAAGACGCGCTTTCATATAGCGCGCGTCTCGCTTTAGTCTCTCGCGCGCCTCGCTTTAGTCTCGCTCGTCTCGCATTTATCCCACTCGTATCTTCGCCACTGGTGCTCCTTTACTAAGACCAACACTCCTTCACTAATCGACCAACTCCAGTGCGACCGCTGCCTTTGTTCACCATCGCCATCGTCGTCATCGTCGCCGTCCTCGCCGTCGTCGTCACTGTTCATGGCTGGGTTAGATATCGGCTTGGTGCGTAGCCGACTGAAGGAGGAACGCTTGGTGTGGCGCAAGAACCATCCCCATGTATGTACATAAAGCACACTGGTCACGTGATTGTATATATGTAGCTCTGCAATAGACTGATGAACTTAACTGTAGTTTTGTTTTTTCGTCTTGTTGTTTTTAGTATTTTTCAATTTCTCTGCGTAGGGTTTCTCTCTGAAGCTTGAATTGGGAGATTAATTGAAGTGGCAGTGCATCTTCTCTGGTAAAGAAGGGGTAAGTTATGAAGAACAAGCACAATCATATGAGTATAACCATCATCCTCTTATTAATGAATTTCCTTTGTAGACTGACTAGGAAGGTGGTTACTACCCCCTGACAATCTCCTTCTCGGAGGACTACGTTGGTGCCTCCAAGATGTGCCTTTCCACGTGGTTTCTTCCACCCAAATGTCCATCGCTCAGAAGCACCCTGCATTGGGATTCTTGATCAAGAGACTGCAAGATAGACTTATTTTGCTAATGTAATTGGTAATTGTTGCCGAACTTATTTGAACCGATTTCTTTTGTTGCTTAAATTGATATTTTATAGGGGTGGTGGACTGGTTTTACAATTAAAACTATACTATTTGAAGTTCAGCGTTTGCTTCATCACCCAAATGCGTCCGATGTTGAAAATGATTGCTATAATCTACTTATCAAGGTTAGACACTTTGTGTAAGTGACCAACGTAGGTTATTCATTCCTCATTCGACATTTGTTAATTTAAAGAATGTCAATATTTTTAGGATCTAGGGGAATATAAGAGACGTGTTCGGAAGCAAGCTGGACGGTATAGTTTAGATTGATCTATGGGAGCCTTAGGAATAAGTTTAGATTCAAAATTAGTTTAGAGGGCACAAAATGTGTATAAACTATGAAATTCATTGAGTTGCAAATTATCTCTGAATTGCAATGTCATTGAGTTTGTTTATCCTTGAATTCCAATTATATACTTTAACTGCAATGTCATTGCATTTGTTTATCCCTGCAACAGACGCCCACAATAACGTGCGAATGGCAACAGACACTTACGATGTCGTGCGAGTGGCAATAGGGAGACGAGTGCATGAGAGACGCATCTCCGATTTCTGAGATCCGGCAAAAAGGAGACACACCTTAGTCGGGCATGTTTCGGATTCGTGCCGAAAATCTTTTGTCCTACCTCGGAAAGTTGTGCGCGTTGCAACGATCATATAAGGAATAGCGCACAGATGCCTGCGGGACATGCCCGGATGCCAAAAGATGTTGTTCCTGACTTCAGCATACCGTGGCACATCTTTTGGCATACCAGGTGCTCGTTCGACAAAAAAATAATGTGAGACGCGTCTTACCTGAGCGCGTCTTCGATTCACGCCGAAGATCTTTTGTCCCACCTCAGAAATCTGAGTGTGTTGCAACGATCATATAAGTCATCGCGCACAGTTTCCAGTTGGACAAGTCCGCATGCAAAAGATGTTCGCGTGAACAACATCTTTCGCATGCGGCTTGCCCGTTCGGACACAAAATAATACGAGACGTGCGTTATATATGAACGTCTACGATTTTTGACCTATTTTTAGCTCTCGCGCGCTCTCTAGTGAAAATTTTCGCGCAAAACTTACTCGCGCTCTCTCAACCAAAGGGAGACGCTGAAATGAGAGACACGTGTTTGAAAGTGCATCTAGTCATCCCTTGTGGATTTTGGTGGATTTACGACAAGCAAATGAGATCCTAACCAAATTCTTGAGATGAGCGCAGGTCTTTGATGAAATTATGAAGTAAGCGCAAAAAGAAAGAAGAGTGATGAATCTAGTTGAAAAGAGCTCAAGAGATGAATAGATTAATCTTTGTGTGTGGAGTGTGTTAGAGAAACACACCCCAAGAGCTCAAGCAAAAGAAAACAGTCTCACAACAAAAATTCTCACAAGATTCGGACTAGTCCGAAGTACCTCGGACTAGTCCAATATGCTCACTGTCCAGGATCAGACAAGTCCTCCCAATGCGGACTTGTCTGCAACAGACTAGTCCGATAAAGTCCGAACTAGTCTGATATTCCTTCTGTTCAAATTTGGACAAGTCCGATATTCCACGGACTAGTCCGAAATCCTGACTGACCAACATGAGATAAGTCCCTCCAGATTTCAAACTTGTCCTTAGCCCCTAAAATTTTCACGACACCGGACTAGTCCGATATATTCGGACTAGTCTGATAACCTCTCCGACTAAAATCGGACAAGTCCTCCAAATGCAGACATGGCCTCAATTCACTAAGGGATTCACCACGCCGGACTAGTCCGATCTTCTCCGAAGACAAAAACGTACTAGTCCACCCAAGGACGGACAAGTACGATAATTCAGGACACTTAGGATTTCCCACACGCTGCACACCGGACTAGTCCGGAGTCCACCACGGACTAGTCCAGACATCGCGAACACTAGTGGTAACCTTTGGAAACCCTAGTATAAATAGAGGTGCACGGCCCAATTATGATAACTCTCGACCCCCTGCACCGTCACACCCTCCAAGAGCCTAGAAAACACGTCTCTCCACACAATCCAACACAAGAAAGATAAAATCCTTGAGGATTAACGTTAGATCAAAGGAGAGACACGATTCTTCACGTTTTGAGCTCTTGGGTTTGATTCTCTCGCACACTCTTGTTCTTTATTGCATTTAATTTGAGTGTGTTGGTGGTGTATTCAGTTGTAAATCTTGGGGAGCCCTCAACTTGTGAGAAGGCCCCTTGAACACGGTTATTCTTACCCTTTGTAATTAGTGGAAGAGAATCGGCCTCCATGGTGATTCGACGAGGGTAGGGTTGGTGAAGACCCGGTCCTTTCGTGGGCTCCTCAACGTGGATGTAGGTTGCCTTTGTGGGAACCGAACCACGGGATAAAAATCTTGTGTCTTCACTTTGTGCCTATTGTTCATGCATCTAGGGTTTAATTGATCTTAGTCAAATTACGTCAAAACTTGAAACTAAGTTTACCTTGTGCTATCTTCAGTTTAATTGAAGCAACATACTCTAGTTATATCTTAATTTCCGCTGCGTAGAGTACTTGGATCGAGATCATAGATCAAACTTGATCGATCTAGTCCGCAAGCACCGGACTAGTCCGCACACTACTGGACTAGTCCGATTTATCGATATTTGATCAAGTTGCTGAGTGTTGCAGATTCCGACTAAAATTCAAAAAGGCCTATTCACCCCCCTCTAGGCCACATTCAATTGGTATCAGAGCCAGGTTCTTCAAAAAGAATGTCGAACATGAAGGATGTGCACAAAAGCCTCAACCAAGAGAAGGTTGAAGATGAAAAGGCTAAAAAATTGGAGAAGCTCCTCGACGCCATTCAGGATTTCGAGGATGATGATGAGGAGACGCTCGAACTCAAGGCGCTCCTAAGGAAGAAAGCTCCCTCCAAAGGAAAGATGAAGATCGAAGATAAAAGAAGAAGAAGGAGAGTAGTCACACCGACTACTCCTGATATCCCTTTAATTATGATCGCTTGAATTCTAACAACAACCACTACTTGTCAATCCCTCTAGGAAAAGCCCCACACTTTGAAGGCAATGATTATTCAATGTGGAGGCAAAATATGAAAATACATTTAATCTCACTTAACCCCAGCTTGTGGCATATAGTGTGTACAAGAATAGATATCCCGAATGACGATGAAGAGCTCACACCAAGTCAAGAGCAAGCAATTCATCGAAATGCCCAAGCTGCAGCGGTCATCACATCTTCACTGAGCAGAGATGAGTTCACCAAAGTGGATGGACTCAAGATTGCAAAAGAGATATGGGAGACACTACAAACTGCACATGAAGGCGATCGTCATGTGCGAGAAGCTAGAATCGAAATGATCAAAGGTGAATTAGGAAGATTCACCATAGAAGAAGATGAGTATAACCGGTTGAAGACTCTCATCAACAAGGTTCGAGCATATGGAAGCAAGAAGGGGAACGATCACGAGGTGGTGAAGCTCATTCTTAGAACTTTCATGCCTCGCAATGTTACCTTGTGCTCGATGGTTAGAGAAAGCCCCGGGTACAAGAAAATGACCCCGAACGAATTGCTTGGGAAGATCATCAATTTTGAGATGATGGAGAAGCAAGCAAAACATGTCAAGAAAATTGCCGACCTCACCTCGACAAAGAAGAAGGGGGTCGCTTTGAAGTCCACTTGCAAGCCATTGTCAAAAGAAGCTCGAGAGGCTGAAGAAGAAGAAGACAATGATGATGAGAGCAACGACATAGATGAAGAAGACATGATCCTCTTCATGAAGAAATTCAAAAGGATGATGAAAAGAAGACAAGGGGGTAAACAAAATGAAGCAAAATACAAATATAAATCAAGACCAAAGTTAAGGCGGACATGCTATAACTATGGTGAATATGACCACTTTATAGTTGATTACCCTTATGAAGAAAACAAGAAAAAGACCAAGGAAGCAAAGCCTCAACCCAAGAAGACCTTCAAGAAGAAAAAGCTAATTGGACAAGCGCATCTAGGAAAGGAGTGGGACTCAAATGATGAGTCCTCATCCAAAGAGGAAGAGGAAATGGCTAGCATAGCCATCAAGAAGACAATGAAGAAATCCACCCTCTTACCAACTATTGGCGCAAGGAAGAACAACGAAACATGTCTCATGGCGAAGGAAGGTAAAAGAAAGGTAACATCTAAATCTTCCTCCTCACATTCTTACTCTAGCGATAGTGATGCCAATAGTGATAATGAAGATATGATTGTTGGCCTAGATAAGAAAATTGCCGCAAAAATGAAATTCCTAATGGATAAACTTATTGATAAGGAGGAGCTTGTTGATCGCCAAGAAGATATGATCATCCTTCAAAAGGAGGTGTATCTTAAGATCAAAAAGCCCCTTGAACTTGAAAAGGAGTGAAGCAAGTCACTAGAGCTTGAATTAGCTTCAAGCAAGGAAGCTTGCTTGAAGTTAAGCGACTCAAATGTAATTATCAAGGATGAACTTGCTAACTTGACCAAAGTTAACAAGATCCTTGAAGTACAAGTTGAGTCACTCAAGCGAAGTGATCCTTCATCCTCTTCAAGCTCACCTTCTCAACACCTAAAATCTGAAACTGCTACTACTTGTACATGTGCTAAAATTGAAACTAACTTGAAGGATAAGTTGAACTTGGCAAAGGACAAGCATACTTCCTGTAGTGGCATATTTGATAAGGAGAAGATCAAGTATGCATGAGTGCATACTTGACCACAAGACCTCCTAATGTCAAATATGGCATTGTGTATTCTTATGGTGAAAAGAAAAATGCTAGAAGCCATAAGAATAACAAGGAGCGCATTGCCTTTATCAAGGGAAACTCCCCTCAAGCTAGAAAGGCTAATAATGTTGACAAGTCCAAACATGCTAATTCATATGAGCAACACATTTTGTTTAGAACCTTTGATGCATCTTATGTTCTTATGAAAAGCAACTTTGGTAAAGTGTATGCCAAATATGTTGGGCCACGCCATGGGAACACCAAGTCCCATGTGTGGGTGCTCAAATCACTTGTAACTAACCTCAAAGGACCCAAGCAAGTTTGGGTACCTAAAACCAAGGCATAATTTGTTTTTGCAGGCCTACTCCTCCGGTGGAGCAAAATGGGTGCTAGACAGTGGATGCACCAACCACATGATTGGAGAAAGAAGGATGCTCGTTGAGTATGAAGTAAGTGAAGATCCAAGCGAGGTCATCTATTTTGGAGACAATAGTCAAGGAAGGGTGCTCGGTACCGGTAAAATTGCAATATCATCTCAACACACACTTTCTCATGTTTTGCATGTTGACTCCTTAGATTATAACCTTCTGTCCATATCTCAATTATGTGACAAGGGTTATAATTGCTTGTTCACTAATGAGGGTGTGACTGTCTCTAGAAGGAGTGATGACTCGGTTGCATTCAAGGGTGTGTTAAAGGGAAAGCTTTACCTTGTTGACTTCAACAAAGATAAAGCCGAACTTGATACATGCTCGATTGCAAAAACTAACATTGGTTGGTTGTGGCATAGACGGCTAGCACATGTTGGTATGAGGAATCTTCAAAAACTCCTCAAGGGCGATCACATCCGAGGTTTTAATGATGTTGTTTTTGAGAAAAACATGCCTTGTAGCGCGTGCCAAGTCGGGAAGCAAGTAGGAGCACCTCATCCCGCGAAGAACGTCATGACAACGACAAGACCGCTCGAGCTACTTCACATGGACCTATTTGGTCCAATTGCTTACATAAGCATCGGTGGTAACAAATACGGTTTAGTAATTGTTGATGATTTTTCGCGCTTCACGTGGGTTTTCTTTTTACATGATAAGAAATAAACTCAAGGAACCCTCAAGAAGTTCTTCAAGCATGCCCAAAATGAGTTCTCATTGAAGATCAAGAACATACGAAGCGATAATGGCACGGAGTTCAAGAACACCCAAGTTGAGGAGTACCTCGACGAAGAAGGAATACAACATGAATTTTCAGCACGGAATTCCCCTCAACAAAACGGAGTAGCGGAAAGGAAAAACTGAACCCTCATAGAGATGGCGAGGACAATGCTTGATGAGTACAAGACTTCAAATCGGTTTTGGGTGGAAGCGGTTAACACTGCTTGTCACGCCATAAACCGACTCTATCTTCATCGACTTCTCAAGAAAACGTCATATGAGCTACTCACCGATAACAAGCCGAATATCTCCTATTTTCGAGTTTTCGGTTCTAAGTGTTATATTTTGAATAAGAAGCCTAGTACTTCAAAGTTTGTTTCAAAGTCCGGTGAAGGTTTCTTGCTTGGTTATGATTCGAACTCTTACACCTACCGTGTCTTCAACAAGGTCTTCGGACTTGTTTAAGTAGCATGTGATGTAGTGTTCGATAAAACTAACGACTCTCAAGAAGAGCAAGTTGATCAATGTGTGCTAGATAGAGAAGAAGCTCCTTGTCAAGCGTTGAGACGAATGGCGTTAGGCGATGTTCGACCACAAGCGCCACCTCCAAATGTGAATGATGAAGATGAACCACAAGTGGAGATAAATGATCAAGGGGGAGATTCTACACAATATCAACCTCAAGAAGACAAAGATGATCAACACACCAATGAGGGCAACCATATTGGGGAAGAAGAAGATGACCATGAAGATTCAAGACCACAAGTGCCACACCCAAGAGTACACCAATGCGTCCAAAGGGATCACCCCGTCGACAACATAATCGGTGACATCCAAAAGGGAGTAACAACTAGATCTCGAATAGCTAATTTTTGTGAACATTACTCATTTGTATCCTTTTTGGAACTGCACAGGATTGAAGATGCATTGAAAGATTCAGATTGGGTTGTGGCAATGCAAGAAGAATTGAACAACTTTAAATGGAGTGAGGTGTGGGAACTCATCGAGAGACCCAAATTCAATGTCGTCGGCACCAAATGGGTCTTCCGCAACAAGCAAGACGAACACGGGGTGGTGACAAGGAACAAGGCACGACTTGTGGCCAAAGGGTATTCACAAGTCAAAGGTTTGGATTTCGACGAAACCTTTGCTCCCATAGCTAGGCTTGAATCAATTAGAATATTACTTGCATATGCTACTCACCATGATTTCAAGCTCTATAATGGATGTGAAAAGCGCCTTCCTCAACGGACCAATTAAGGAGGAGGTGTACGTGGAGCAACCCCCCGGATTCGAAGATCAAGAGTTCCCCGACCACGTGTTCAAACTTCGTAAGGCTCTCTACAGCCTCAAACAAGCTCCTAAAGCTTGATATGAGTGTCTTAAAGATTTCTTAATTGAAAATGGTTTTAAAATTGGTAAAGCAGATTATATGTTGTTTACAAAGCACTTTGACAATGATCTTTTTATTTGTCAAATTTATGTTGATGACATTATCTTTGGTTCAACTAACAAATCCTTTTGTGAAGAATTTAATAAGATTATGATAGATAGGTTTGAGATGTATATGATGAGAGAGCTGAAATACTTCTTGGGATTCCAAGTGAGACAACAAAAGGAAGGGACGCTTATAAGCCAAACCAAGTATACTCAAGACATACTCAAGAAGTTTGGAATGGACAAGGCGAAGCCAATAAAGACTCCCATGGCAACAAATAGACTCTTGAATCTAAATGAAGACAGACAAAACGTGGATTAAAAGGTATATCACTCCATAATTGGATCCCTACTTTACTTATGTGCATCTAGGCCTAATATTATTTTGAGTGTGTGCTTGTGTGCAAGATTTCAAGCCAATCCTAAGGAGTGTCATTTGACAACCGTTAAGAGAATCTTGCGATATTTAGTTCATACACCCAACCTAGGTCTTTGGTATCCTAAAGGTTCCAAATTCAATCTCATTGGATACTCCGATGCAGATTATGCCGGATGCACAGTAAATAGAAAAAGTACCTCTAGTACAGGAAAATTCCTAGGTAGATCCCTAGTTTCTTGGTCCTCCAAGAAATAAAACTCCATTGCCTTATCGAAGGCCGAAGTGGAGTATGTTGCAGCCGGGAGTTGTTGTGCACAACTCATTTGGATGCGACAAACTCTAAGGGATTACGGTTACAATATGAGATGTATTCCACTCCTTTGTGATAATGAGAGTGCCATTAAAATTGCCCATAATCCCATTGAACACTCTAGAACCAAACACATAGACATACGACATCACTTTTTGAGATACCACTCAATGAAGGAGACATAACCATTTCCCATGTCAACACCGAAAAAAAACTAGCTGACATATTTACCAAGCCACTTGATGAAAAACGTTTTTGCGAGCTCCGAAATGAACTACATATCCTTGATGCTCGGAACGTGGCTTGAAAACTTGCATAACTGTATGGCTTATTCAAAATTCATTATTGTGTTACGAAAATCATCTCTCTATTTTCTCCAAGAAACTATTTCAATTACTTTATCTTGGTGAATTATGGTCATAGCTTGAATGTTGTATGTTTACTGATCATATTCATCAAGATTATTGTGTGTTTTGCCCCCTATTTTTCTTAGTAAGAACCTTCAAATATACACGAATGGGCTAATTATTTCTGTTCTGGTGACCACAGACTAGTCCGTGGTTATTCGGACTAGTCCACACATTGCAGACTAGTCCGCAGAGTGTCCGATAGTTCGGACTAGTTCGGTCGACCACGGACTAGTCCGATTTTTCAACTCTATAACCCTAGGCGACGCGAAAACCTAATCTTCATCATCCTCACATCTCACCTCACATTCTCTCTCCTCACTCAAGTGCTCCCAAGGCGATTCCTTGTTTCCTCCATCAAATCCGCTCAAATTTCGGTGGGAATTGATCTCCATTGCAAGGGGATTGAAGACCACAGACTTGTCCGCATCTACAACTCCTCCATCCTCAAGAATTGAAGAATTTTGGTAAATTTCCTCCCAAACCCTAGAAACTTTGATTTCCTTCATTTTGAATCAAATAGCTCAGTTCCTTTCAGTTAATACAAGACTCCTTGTTGTATAACATCCTCCTAGAGCTACTTTTGCATTGAGAACCACCATTAATCTATTGTTAGGGTTTGAAATGTTGAATGCCATACTAGTCCAGTCTCGGTATGGACAAGTCCGGTACTCCGGACTAGTCCTCACTTGAGCACCGGACAAGTCCGATTTTTAATAGAACTCAACCCTAAATTCCAACTACTCAATGCATCTTCTTTCCATCGATTCTCATCCATGCATTGTATAACCCTCTTGTCAGGACAATGTCGAGTTCCAATGATGAGATCTCCGATTTTGATGCGGAGATTGTGACGCCCGGTTTCGAAAATGAACCAAGTGAACGCATATGTGTGCCCAGGACGTTCAACACACATACACGAGTGCATTCACAGAAGAGTATACAGAAACTTACCACAGAACAAGATTAATTAACCAAATTTTATTACACAAGCCATATTATCCTCGAATACAAGCACTAATGAATATTAATGACAAGTTCAACTAATGCAGCGGAAATAAACTAAATAAGCAAACTAAACAGCTAGGCAACATAAGCGATAGGGTAGCGCAGCTCAAATCAACACCACAGGCAAAGCTGACGGTAGACACGACCTAGAACTCTGCATTATCGGCATTAAACTCCCAATCCTGACCTGCAACTGTTGGGGGGGAATTGCACGAGTGAGTACATGTCGTACTCAGCAAGTGTGGAAAGTATGACATGTGGCTTATTCAAATGACGAATATAATAATGGTTGAGTGCTGAAAAGTACATTAAAACATTTGAAAAGCAATATATTACATGTATATGATACAAACCCATCATAAGCCATGTAGTTATTATAATACCAGTCCATATTCCATATCCATCATCATATACCAATATCCATATTCAATACCAAAATTCAATTCATAACCATCCATAACCATAATACCAACCATAACAATCCCAAATACCATCCCAATACCGAGTTCCCTCTAATCATGTGAGGGTCCAGGTTGCTCATAACCGGGAGCACGACTATCATGATAGTTTTAGACACACTCTACAGAGGTTGTACCGCTTTACCCACGTGTTTGTGATTTCATCACCTTTCGATGACTATAGAATCTCAATTATGCCGTCTCACACTTCCGTAGGTGTGTGGCCAAGAGATCACAAAATAGCCTTTATAAAGGGATTACTAGCATATTTAGACCCCACTGAGGTTTCACCGGTGGCGATGTCTCCAACTGAGCATATCTTCAACCAAGGGCCCCCTCTTGAGCCATTCGGATCCTAGGATAGTCCCACTAATCATCAACAAACTCAATCCGACTACACCTTCCCTGAGCATCCTTAATGGTCCAAATAACACTGGTAAAGCCCTAATTAATCAGCTACACCGCACCCATACTTGGCCTCGTGGTGGCACTGTAAATCCTGGATGGTCGCTCCACGAACCGGTCCTTAGATCTAAAGCAAGCAAAACCACCATAACATCCAACCCATCCACGTAGCAAGCTTGCTTAGATCACCCATTACCATATCATATTAACCAATCCATGTTAATCATAGCCTCATAAATAAGTGTGTAGTATTGTTTTCCCATCCCAATTAATTAAGCGAAGCAAAAAAGTAAAAATACCATCCCGACTCTACCATATATTCAAGGTGACAAGGGTGGTTAAACAAAACTAGTAAACTTCCTACCATAGGATTTTCCATCAAATTGACACAGCATGCAATTTTGCAAACAAAACATTTATTGTCAAAAAGAGGATCAATATGCTTCAAGGACACTTGCCTTGCTCTTGCGGTTGGTTCGGGTCAACTTCTTCAAACTCTTGGTGCTGGAGATCCTCTGTGGCATTCTCTAGCGCAAATCCGTCTAATCCGCAAAATAAAAATACAATACAAGAAACACAATCAAAGAGTGCACATATATTACTCAATATGACATGATATGCATGATTAATGCAAATGCAAGGTAGAACTTGTTAATAAATTGCTTTTAATGATCACTAACTAGTTCTAATAGCTTTTAACAAGTTTATACAGGTTTGGATTTGATTAGATCTACTTTTAGAATTAATTCAATAGAAATTAACAAGGAAAATCGGACTAGTCCGCTAGGGATTGGACAAGTCCGCACTTTGCGAGATCAGCAGATTAGGGTTTTCTAGATCGACGTGAATTTGGAGACTTGGGGTCGAATTCATGTAAGAAAAAGAGAATAAAAGGTATACTAGGTGTTTAGGACTCCAATGAATCAAGGATCTTGGAGGCAACACTTGGATCTTGGCGATCTTGGGTTGATGATGAACTTGGAGATGAATTGGTGATGAAGAATGAAGGCTTGGTGGAGATCTTGATCCTCTTTCGTTTCCTCCTCTTCTTCTTGCTTGGGATCTCCTTCTCCCTCTTTGATGGCGTCTCTCCACAAACTAGGGTTTGGGTGGGGTGGAAAAGTGGCAAATAGATGTCAAGCCAAGGGGTGGGGTTGTTTATATAGAGGTAGAGGCTAGGGTTAGATGGATTTTGAGTTTGAGATGAGTAGAGGCCGGTTTAGGTTCCCACATAGGCTCTAAAAGAGTTAGGCACGATGTCCCTAGGCCCACTTAACGTGAAACCCAAGAAACAAGTCGTGAAACAAAAGATCAACCAGGAGTCGCGAAATATCAGACAAGTCCGAAAAGGACCGGAGTAGTCCGAAGTTAGTCATAAAGAAATCGGACAAGTCTGGCCTAAAATTGGACAAGTCCGACTTTAGTCAGAGAGGAAAACGAACAAGTCCGCTGGAACACCAGACTAGTCCAGGGACTTAGCAAATTTTCAAGGATTCTTGGAATATCGGACTAGTCCGCACAAAATCGGACAAGTCCAAAAGTGTCCAGAGGCAAAATCGGACTAGTCCGCAACAAAACCGGACAAGTCCCTTTTTAGTCATAGAGAAATCGGACTAGTCCTCACCAAAATCGGACTAGTCCGCACTTTTCAACATTTTAAGTGCGGTTTTGTTCCAAATCAATTTTAAACTTGTTCCTCTTTATGTGGATTAATGTTAAACATGTATATAAATGTATGTAGGGCATGATGCATGAAAATGAGGGTTTTACAAACCTACCCCCTTAAAATGAATCTCGCCCTCGAGATTCGACGTGGAAGAGAAGACATAGGGAAATTCCTTCTTGAGATCATATTCCAATTCCCACGTTGCTTCTTTTTCTGTGTGGTGCTTCCATTGAACTTTACAACATCTAATAACCTTGTTCCTTGTGACCCTCTCCTTGGTTTCCAAGATTTTGACCGGTTGTTCGGCATAAATCAAATCTGCCCCTAATTCCAATCCTTCCATTGACACTTGTTCTTCCGGTACTCTCAAGCACTTCTTGAGCTGGGAAATATGAAAGACATCATGGACATCTGAAAGATGAGTTGGCATCTCCAACTTATATGCTACTTCTCCTCTTTTGTCCAAAATCTTGAATGGTCCGATATAGCGAGGTGCTAGCTTGCCTCTTATGTTAAACCTCTTATGACCTCTCATTGGTGACACTTTCAGGTAAACAAAATCTCCCACTTCAAAGGCTAATTTCCTTCTCCTATTGTCCGCATAGACCTTTTTGTCTTGATTGGGCAGCCCTCAAGTTTTCAGAATAACCTGGACTTGTTTTTCAGCTTCTTGCAACACATCAGGTCCAAATACTTGATTCTCCTCTGTCTCATTCTAGAATAAGGGCGTCCTACACCTCCTTCCGTATAGTGCCTCATATGGTGACATCTTCAAGCTTGCTTGGTAACTATTGTTGTATGAAAATTCTGCATATGGCAAGCTCTTGTCCCAACCTTTCCCATGCTTTAAAGCACAAGCTCTTAACATGTCCTCTAAAATCTAATTGGTCCTCTCGATTTGTCCATCAGTTTGAGGGTGATATGCTGAACTAAAATTCAACCTCGTTCCCAAAGCTTCATGCAATTTTTGCCCAAACCTAGAAGTGGATTGTGAACCTCTATCCGAGTCTATCTTCTTCGGAACTCCATGCAAACATACTATTCTTCCCATATACAGTTATGCTAATTTCTCTTTATTATAGGTGGTCTTGACGGGAATAAAGTGGGATGACTTAGTTAACCGATCCACAATTACCTAAATTGAGTCGTAACCAGACTGAGTACGTGGTAAACCAACTATGAAGTGCATACTGATTTCTTCCCACTTCCATTCCGGAATCTTTAATGGTTGCAATAGTCCAGCTGGCCTTTGTTGTTCCGCCTTGACTCGTTGACACACATCACACAATGGTACTTATTCAGCTATGTCCTTCTTCATGCTAGCCCACCGCAAGTCTTCAAGTCTTTGTACATCTTCGTACAACCGGGGTGAATTGAGTAAGGTGAGTCATGTGCCTCTTTTAGTATTGTCTCTACGCTTCACATTAGGCACGACAATCCTTTTACCAAGCAATAGAGTACCATGTTCATCCTCATCGAATCTGAATTCTCTCCCCTCTTGTGTCCTTTCCATTGATTTCTTCAATTTCCTCATCCTTAGTTTGGCCATCCCGAATTTCTTGCTCTAAGGTTGGGTTTAACTCCATCATCTCCATCTCATTTACAAATCCAAGGTTCAAACGTTCAAACTCCTTACATAGCTCGGATGGTAACTCTCGAACTGTGAGTTGATGACTTACTCCTTTTCTACTCAAAGCATCGGCCACTACATTGGCTTTTCCTGGATGATAATTGATTCCCAAATCATAATCCTTGATGAGCTCCAACCATCTTCATTGCCTCAAATTCAGATCCGTTTGTGTGAAAATATACTTCAAACTCTTATGACCCGTATAAACTTCACACCTATGTCCAAGGATATAGTGTCTCCAAATCTTCAACGCATGTACCACGGCTGCAAGTTCCAAATCGTGTGTTGGGTAATTCTGCTCATGTTTCTTCAATTGTCTTGATGCATAGGCAACCACTTGACCTTCTTGCATCAATACACATCCAAGTCCTTGTCTCGATGTGTCGCAATAAATATCAAAAATCTTGCTCACATACGGCAGTACCAAAACTGGGGCTGTTGTTAACCTCTTCTTCAACTCCTCAAAACTTTCTTGACAAGCTTGAGTCCAATGGAAAGCTTTTCCCTTCATTAGCAATTTCGTCATTGGCTTGGCTATCTTGGAGAAGTCCTTGATGAACCGACGGTAATATCCAGCCATCCCAAGAAACTCCTTATTTCCTTTACGTTTTGCGATGGTTCCCACTTAAACACATCTCTCACTTTTTCGGGGTCAATCGATACTCCTCCTCCTGAGATGATATGACCCAAAAATGACGCCTCTCTCAACCAAAACTGACACTTGTTGAACTTGGCATACAATTGATGCTCCCTCAATTTCTGCAACGTAAGCCTTAAGTGTTCCTCATGTTCCTTCTCATCCTTCGAGTAGATCATAATGTCATCAATAAACACCACAACGAACCTATCCAAGTACTCCATGAAGACCTTATCCATGAGGTATATAAAGTACACAGGTGCATTGGTCAATCCAAAGGACATCACAGTGTACTCATAAGATCCATTCCGCATCCTAAAAGCTGTCTTGGGTATGTCCGATGGTCTAATCTTCATTTGAAAGTATCCCGACCTCAAATCAATCTTAGAGAAGACACAGGCACCCTTCATCTGATCAAACAAGTCTTCTATGCGTGGCAAGGTGTACTTGTTCATGATTGTTACCTCGTTGAGAGCTCGGTAATCCACGCACATCCTTTGGGATCCATCCTTCTTGTCCACAAATAGAACGGGCGCTCCCCAAGGTGAAGAACTAGGGCGAATAAAACCTTTCTCTAGTTGCTCTTGAATCTGCTTCTTGAGCTCCGCTAGTTCCATAAGAGGCATCCTATACGACCTCTTAGCTATAGGTGCAGTTCCAGGTATTAAATCAATAACAAAATCAATGTCTCGATCAGGTGGCATGCCTGGCAACTCGTCCAGAAAAACATCAAAAAATTCACACACCACCGGAATCTCCTCAATTGCGGCACCGTCCATATGATTCAGCTTCAATCGCTTTGGTGCGGTTTGAGATGCTTCAAATTCTACGGTGATCCCTTCTTCATTGGTCAACTTCACCGTCTTCGTGGCACACTCAATAACCCCATTGTGCTTCCTCAAACAGTCCATACCAAGTATAATGTCCAATCCTTGAGAATCCAAAACAATGAGGTTGGCGGAGAAGTCTACCCCCCTTATTCTAAGGCTTACCTTTGGACATACTATATTTGTCCTCAGCTCTCCTCCAGGAGACTTAAAAAACAGAGTAAACTTCATATGAGAGATAGGCAAACTATACTTGGCAACATACTTCGATGCAATGAATTAATGCAATGCTCTAGAATCAAACAACATAGTCGCGGGGTTGGACTTTGCGAGAAACATACCAATGACCACGTCATTCGCTTGTTGAGCATCCTCCGTAGAGACATGGTTCACATTGCCACAAGTAAAATTCTGCTGTCCCCGGTTCCCTTGCGGTTGTCCTCCATTGGGTCTTGGGTTTTGCCTCAGCGCATTGCTTCCTTGACCAAGTCCTGACTGAGGACATTGATGTGTGAAGTGTCCAGCTTCTCCACAAGTATAACACTTCTTTACTCCACCAGGATTATTGGGGCGAGCTTGGTTCTGAACATTTGCACCAGGGAAATTAACACGAGGTGCATATGGCATCGGAGTCCTAGGTGCTTGCATGACAGGGCACTGCTGCACAAACTGAGTTGGGCGCGGTGCATAACCATGGCGCTGTCCAGGAACAGAAGAGCTGAAATAGGGCGCATTGGGTGGTGCAAAGCGAGGGCGCACCTTACTTCCTTGTTGCTGTCCTTGATATGGAGCCTTCCTCTTGTTGTCTTGTTCCATCTCATAGACCTTGTTCTCAACCACAATTGCTTTGTCCACAAGCTTCTGAAAGTTGGCATAATCACAATTCAGCAGTTGCACTTGGATCTCATTGTTCAAGCCTCTTATGAACAAGTATTGTTTCCAGCTGTCCCGACTAACATCCTCAGGCGTATATCTTGAGAGTTGAGTGAACTTATTGAGATATTCACTCACGCTTGATCTTCCTTGCCTCAAATTCTCAAATTCTTGCCTCTTTAAGGTCATAACACCTTCTGGCACATAATGAGAACGGAAACTCTCCTTGAATTCCGCCCAGGTAATTCTCTCTTGGTTCTCATGAGCATTGCATAAGGAATCCCACCAATCCACAACTGCTCCAACTAGTTGATGAGAAGCGAATAAGACCTTCTCCCGGTCGCATTGGACAATAGCTAGCTTCTTCTCCAGGGACTTGAGCCAATCATTCGCATCCATAGGGTCAGCGGCTTGAGCAGAGGTTGGCGGCCTAGTCCTCATAAACTCTCCCAACCGGTTACGAGGAGGTGGGGGTCGCGGTGGAGGCATGTGGGGCTGATTGTTGATGTTGCCAGCCTGTAGCTGTCCCATTGTTTGTATCCTGGTCTGCATGAGCTGATTCTGCATAGCCAATAGCTGCTTAATATTGATAGCTCCATGAGCAAGTCCTTGTCCATTGTTGCTTTGAGGTACTCCATGGTTCTCCTCCTCATCATTGACATCCCTCTGGTTGCGAGTTCTCACCATCTGAAGAAAAGCAAGAGATAAGAATTAGAAAACATCCCCGACTATATGCATCAAGGGATATGAAACTAAACAACTAGCTACTCTAACCTATGTGGATATGGTAATGCTAAAGCATCCCAAAATCCTCTATTAAGCACACAAGCAAACAATATATAGCAAACAACACACCAAGCACTAACACATCGGTTCCTGAGTGGTCCTATGTGCTCTAAAGTGTCCATTCTATCTAGGCTGAATCCTACGGTCAACCTGTGGCTCTGATACCAATCTGTGACGCCCGGTTCCGAAAATGAACCAAGTGAACGCATATGTGTGCCCAGGACGTTCAACACACATACACGAGTGCATTCACAAAAGAGTATATAGAAAATTACCACAAAACAAGATTAATTAACCAAATTTTATTACACAAACCATATTATCCTCGAATACAAGCACTAATGAATATTAATGACAAGTTCAACTAATGCATCGGAAATAAACTAAATAGGCAAACTAAACAGCTAGGCAGCATAAGCGATAGGGTAGCACAGCTCAAATCAACACCACAGGCAAAGCTGACGGTAGACCGGCCTAGAACTCCGCATTATCGGCATTAAACTCCCAATCCTGACCTGCAACTGTTGGGGGGGGATTGCAAGAGTGAGTACATGTCGTACTCAGCAAACGTGGAAAGTATGACATGTGGCTGATTCAAATGACGAATATAATAATGGTTGAGTGCTGAAAAGTACATTAAAATATTTGAAAAGTAATATATTACATGTATATGAAATAAACCCATCATAAGCCATGTGGTTATCATTATACTAGTCCATATTCCATATCCATTATCATATACCAATATCCATATTCAATACCAGAATTCAATTCATAATCATCCATAACAATAATACCAACCATAACCATAATACCAACCATAACCATCCCGAATACCATCCCAATACCGAGTTCTCTCTAATCATGTGAGGGTCCAGGTTGCTCATAACCGGGAGCACGGCTATCATGATAGTTTTAGACACACTCTGCAGAGGTTGTACCGCTTTACCCACGTGTTTGTGATTTCATCACCTTTTGATGACTATAGAATCTCAATTATGCCGTCTCACACTTCTGTAGCTGTATGGCCAAGAGATCACAAAATAGCCTTTACAAAGGGATTACTAGCCTACTTAGACCCCACTGAGGTTTCACTGGTGGCGATGTCTCCAACTGAGCACATCTTCAACCAAGGGTCCCCTCTTGAGCCATTCGGATCCCAGGATAGTCCCACCAAGCATCAACAAACCCAATCCGACTACCCCTTTCCCGAGCATCCTTAATGGTCCAAATAGCACTGGCAAAGCCCTAATTAATCAGCTACACCGCACCCATACTTGGCCTCGTGGTGGCACTGTAAATCCTGGATGGTCGCTCCATGAACCGGTCATTGGATCTAAAGAAAGCAAAACCACCATAACATCCAACCCATCCACGTACCAAGCTTGCTTAGATCACCCATTACCATATCATATTAACCAATTCATGTTAATCATAGCCTCATAAATGCATAATTAAGTGTGTAGTATTGTTTTCCCATCCCAATTAATTAAGCGAAGCAAAAAGGTAAAAATCCCATCCCGACTCTCTACCATATATTCTAGGTGACAAGGGTGGTTAAAAAAACTAGTAAACTTCCTACCATAGGATTTCCCATCAAATTGACACAACATGAAATTTTGCAAACAAAACATTTATTGTCAAAACAGGATCAATATGCTTCAAGGACACTTGCCTTGCTCTTGCAGTTGGTTCGGGTCAACTTCTTCAAAATCTTGGTGCTGGAGATCCTCCGCGGCACTCTCTAGCGCAAATCCGTCTAATCTGCAAAATAAACATACAAGATAAGAAACACAATCAAAGAGTGCACAAATATTACTCAATATGACATGATATGCATGATTGATGCAAATTCAAGGTAGAACTTGTTAATAGATTGCTTTTAATGATCAATAACTAGTTCTAATAGCTTTTAACAAGTTTATACAGGTTTGGATTTGATTAGATCTACTTTTAGAATTAATTCAATTGCAATTAACCAGGAAAATCGGACTAGTCCGCTAGGGACCGGACAAGTCCGCACTTTGCGAGATCAGCAGATTAGGATTTTCTAGATCGACGTGAATTTGGAGACTTGGGGTTGAATTCACGTAAGAAAAAGAGAATAAAAGGTATGCTAGGTGTTTAGGACTCCAATGAATCAAGGATCTTGGAGGCAACACTTGGATCTTGGCGATCTAGGGTTGATGATGAACTTGGAGATGAATTGGTGATGAAGAACGAAGGCTTGGTGGAGATCTTGATCCTCTTTCGTTTCCTCCTCTTCTTCTTGCTTGGGATATCCTTCTCCCTCCTTGATGGCGTATCTCCACGAACTAGGGTTTGGGTGGGGTGGAAAAGTGGCAAATAGATGTCAAGCCAAGGGGTGGGGTTGTTTATATAGAGGTGGAGGCTAGGGTTAGATAGATTTCGAGTTTGAGATGAGTAGAGGCCGGTTTAGAGTCCCACATGGGCTCTAAAAGAGTTTGGCACGACGTCCCTAGGCCCACTTAATGTGAAACCCAGGAAACAAGTCGTGAAACAAAAGATCAACTCGGAGTCGCAAAATATCGGACAAGTCCGGAAAGGACCGGACTAGTCCGAAGTTAGTTAGAAAGAAATTGGACAAGTGTGGCAAAAAATTGGACAAGTCCGACTTTAGTCAGAGAGGAAAACAGACAAGTCCGCTGGAACACTGGACTAGTCCGGACAAGTCCAGGGACTTAGCAAATTTTCAAGCATTCTTGGAATATCGGACTAGTCTGCACAAAATTGGACAAGTCTGAAAGTGTCCAGAGGCAAAATCGGACCAGTCCATAGCAAAAACGGACAAGTCCGTTTCTAGTCAGAGAGAAATCGGACTAGTCCTCACCAAAATCGGACTAGTCCGCACTTTTCAGCATTTTAAGTGCGGTTTTGTTCCAAATCAATTTTAAACTTGTTCCTCTTTATGTGGATTAATGTTAAACATGTATATGAATGTATGTAGGACATGATGCATGAAAATGAGGGTGTTACAGAGATGGACCAATATTATTTGCTTCGCTCCTCGATAATCCAAGGCAAGAAGCGACAAGAGCATCCTTCCGAGCTGGCACCTACTCCACCTCAGGTGCAGCGCAAGGTTCTGGCCAAGAAGCCTGCATCCAAATCAAAGGATGCAACTAGCCCCAGCTCGGCGGCTTCTCGCCAAGCTAAGGGCAAGGGGAAAGGGATCGCCAGCAGCCCGATTCACCCTCTAAAGATGTCAGCTCCAAGGAAGGGGAGCAGGGATCCCTCTGAAGAGAAGTTCAATGGCAAGGGAAGCGATACGACTTCCAAGCTCAGAATAATGGATTGTAACAACAGATCCAAGAAGGCAGCCGATGCCAGATTTTAGAGCAACTTTCATGCAAACTTCTATAGCTCTATGTACCTCACGATGAAGACTCTGGTTGTCCGCAACCAGTGGATTGACTAGAATCATTTTGAAAGGAAGAGCTGTGGTGCTTTTGATGAAGTGGTGGAGGCTGCAGCAAAGCATGGACTGAAGGATCTGTTTGCCTTCAGGTACAACTGGAATGATGAAATCATTGCTCAATTTTATTCCACCTACTACTTTGCTAGTGATGAAGAGGATAGGGTGACTTGGATGATGCATGGATCCAAGTACACTATTTCTTATGATGAATTTGCAAGACTGCTGCATCTTTAGGACTCTAGCAGCAATGAGCTGACCATTCACAACATTGGTGTCTTGGAGAAGGATAAAATTAAGTTTCTCTATGAAACTCGTGTAGGATCGAAGAGCACGTGAAAAGCTACCAGAGGGGGGGGGGTGAATGGTATATTTAAAAATCTTACGCAGAGGAAACATTTAAATCCCAACCCCTTCGACAAAAAAATGATCTGTTAAAGAAATCGTGTGTGAGACTAATCTAAACGTGTTTCACCATGACAAAAGTGATAGATATCAGATAGAATCAAGTCAAGAAGATAACACAAGAAGAATCACTCAAATCCGTCGAGAGAAACTCAAGTTATGATCAAAAGATCGAACAAAGGTCAATCTGTCCTACCCGAGAAAAACAGTTCTGGAACGCTGCAAAGAAACTCGTGTAGATCAGAATCCACAAATCCAATGACCGTGAAATTTTTACAGATGATAGATAATAAAGTTTTGAAGATAACCCAAAAATAATCACATCAATTGGATCTGTAAAACTCGAGTTATGATAAAACCACTGACAAAAGGTAGTGCTGTCCAGAAACTCGACGAGTAAAACTTGTCTGGAACAAGTCGGACGAACAGGGCACAAAAGTTCCTTCAAACTACAAATTTTATTCAATAGAACACAAGAGGAACAGCCCCAAAGTCTTCTACCACGAGCTCTGGCCTTCCTTGCTTATATAACCAGCTCTAAAGCCAACTCAACTCAAATGAGGACCTTAATCCTACTCCGTTCACGAATCGAAACTTTCTATAACTGCTTAGGACTCTTCTATACGCAGATAGAAGCAATCTTAAGACTTCCAAACACCATAGGAACATATCCCAAATTCCTAAAATAACTCAAATTCATGACCCACACGAAATCCTATCCTAACCAACTCAATACTTTCCATATCGAGCCATAACCGACTCTGCCGCAGCCAAAGTCATCAACCGATACGATCCGATCCTTCTAACCAGATCTTTCCTTCCTTAGCCCATCTTTGGAACCATGTTGCCACATCATGCACCGCATTCATACGTGCAAACACCTTCCTTCGACATCCAGTAACCTTCATATGCACTGCCCTTGATTCAATCATCCTGCGCGACCTCCTGACCCGCTCAACCACAATTCCTCCTGAATTTGGTTGTTGGAACCTCATCTCCTCCCCGAGACTAGTCCAAAGGATCCTGTCACCAGCCATGACTTGAACTCAAGCAACACCTGCACATGACTAAACAACCAATCCGTACGAGCCCAGGTCCGCGACTTGACTCAAGTTAGTTCCGAAAACAACACCTTACGTGAGCACCTCACATAAGCATGTTGCAAAGCATAGCAAAACAATATCAGCCATATCAACCAAAACACACCAAAAACTTAGCAAATGAATACTAAGCAATCTTTCTAAGAATATAAAGCAAGTTTGAAACATTGCAAGATAAAAGCAGGAACATTGCAATCAAGCTCCGAACCTTGCCAAAGCTAACCGGAGTTTGAGCCGGAGCTTACAAAAGCTAGTACAATATAGCGCCGGAGCTTACCAAAGCTAGTTGGATCTAGTGCCGGAACTAACCAAATCTAGTCGTACCTAGTGCCGGAGCTAACGAAAACTAGTCGGAACTAGTCATCCCAAAAGTCGGAGCTAGAAAAACATGTCGGAGCTAACCAACATAAGTCGAACCTAGCAAAACATATCGGAGCTTAACAAAGACATGCCGGAAGCTATCAAAGACATGCCGGAGCTAAAGACAAAGCTCACCTTATCTACCCAAAAACATGTCAGACCTTACATCGGACCTTGCAGAAGCTCAGAGCTAGAGTCGGACTTTGCTAAAAAGGTGTTTTTAGCAAAATTTCAGAACTTTTATCATCAAAGCCAATGTATTCAGCACACATAGGTCTCACAATCTCCCCCTTGGTGAATGCATTGGCAACATCATTTAAAATCCGAACATTGGCATGAAAAGTTTTGAGAACAATATTCCCCCTTTTGAAAATGAAATGAGATAGAAATAAGATAGAAATAAATTTCTCCCCCTATACATATTTCTCCTATATATATTTCCCCCCCTTGCATAATTCACCATATTATCTCTCCCCCTTTGACAATGTATTCAACAAGGTTCAAAAGAGAAATTTCAATTTTTATGAGCATATTGTAACATATACATATAAAACAAAGCTCATCCAAGTCATACTATCAAGTATCTTACACTATCACAACAATGAGATACATAAAGTAGTGTAAGCCATGCTAGAGATCAAATGTAATTTTCAATTTAAGCAAGTCATGATCTCACAAACTTAACTATTTCAATACCTGAAAGCATGACACATGTTGCTGCATTTTATTATTTTTCAAAGCACAAATTTAGATCATATGATATTTGCAAGAGATTATATGTGCATCTGCCTTATTCTAACCTACCAAGAGAAGCCTATGTCATTTGACAATCAGAAGCTTAAACCATGGTTTTAGTCATACACAACTTCTTCCAAGTTCATATCTAAGTGCAATGATAAGCCATCTCAAAAGAAGAAGTGCGATGCATGCATATTCTCTTGATCTTTTCTCAATTTATATTTGTTCATAAAAACTCAACATGTGAGTTATTACTTGATTAATTCTTTATGATTAAAAAGCACTTGTGAGCATGCAACTAGTTCAAAACAGCAAGAAAGTTCAACCATGACCAGATTTAGTGTAAGTAATTATTCTAATTACTAGACATGGCAAAAACTACAAAATGTATAACATGAGTAATGTAGTAAGAACTTTCAGCATGTAAAAGGAATCACAAAGTCATATATGTATGAAATCCTATGCTCATATTATTTTAATTTCAGATTCACACATAGACTTTCCAAGTTTCAAGACCCCCCTCAATTTAAGCCATGAGGATGCATAACCCCTATTTCACTACGAATGTAACAAAAACGAGTGAAATCCAAAGGTTTTGTAAAAATGTCAGCCAATTGTTGTTCGGTATCTACATGGTGAAGCACAATGTTTCCTTTTTCAACATTATCACAGAGAAAGTGATACCTAATGTCAATGTGCATAGTTCTAGAATGCTGCACAGGGTTTTTAGCAATGAAAATAGCACTAGTGTCGTCACAAAACAGTGGAACACTATCTAGATCAACCCCATAGTCCTTAAGTGTTTGAACAATCCAACCAATTTGTGAACAAGCGCTAGCAACAACTACATATTCAGATTCGGTGGTGTATTGTGCAACTGAACTTTGTTTTCTGGATGACAATGCAACAAGTGAATTACCAAGAAAATGAAACGCACCGGAAGTACTTTTCCTATCAATCCTACAACCTCCAAAATTAGCATCGGAAAAAGCTTTCAAAGTAACGATTGAGGAAGAAGGAAGAAAAATGCTAAATTCTTGAGTTCCATGTAAGTACCTGAAAATCCTTTTGACGGCTTGACGATGTGAAGCACGTGGGGAGGCTTGAAACCTTGCACAAAGACATACACTGAATTGTATGTCCGGTCTTGATGCCATGAGGTACAAAAGTGATCCGATCATGCTTCTATATTCTTTTTGATCCACGGGTTCACCATCTTCATCAAGTTCAAGTGTTGTTGTTGTTCCCATTGGTGTCCGAAGAGGCTTGCTTTTGTCCATGTTGAAGCGACTTAAGAGGTCTTTTGTATACTTCGTTTGATGCACAAAGGTACCCTCCTTAGTTTGCTTGATTTGCAGCCCCAAAAAGTACGTGAGTTCTCCCATCATACCCATCTCAAATTCTAAACTCATCATAGCTGAAAACTTGGACACAAGATTATGAGAAGCACAACCAAAGATAATATCATCCACATACACTTGAACGAATAATGAGTCATTGCCATGCTTAAGCACAAAAAAAGTTTTATCAACCTTGCCCATGATAAACCCCTTTTCAAATAAGAATGTTTTTAACCTATCATACCATGCTCTAGGGGCTTGTTTGAGACCGTACATGGCTTTGGACAGTTTGTAAACATGATTAGGAAAATCTGAATTTTCAAAACCCGGTGGTTGTTTGACATAAACCTCCTCATCTATGTAGCCATTAAGAAAAACACTTTTAACATCCATTTGAAATAGCTTAAAACCTTTAGATGCAGCAAAAGCTAACAAAATTCTTATGTCTTCTAATCTAGCAACAGGAGCAAAAGTTTCATCAAAATCTAGACCTTCAACTTGAGTGAAACCTTGAGCAACCAACCTAGCCTTATTCCTAACCACAACCCCATCCTCACTTTGTTTATTTTTAAACACCCATTTAGTTACAATTAAAGTGCGACCTTGAGGTGGAGGTACAAGTTTCCAAACATTATTTCTTTCAAAATTTTCTAACTCTTCTTGCATGGCAATATATTCATTAGTGAGTGCGTTTGATATATCTTTGGGTTCAAAAGAAGCAACAAAAGCAGAATGAGCATGAGAGTTTGGATCGCAAAACCTGGACTGTGTAACTCGTTTGTGCAAGCTTCCAATAATCTGTTGTGGAGGATGAATTTTGAGATTTTAGAGGGGAGTGGACACTTCACAAGCTTCTTCTTCTTCTTCATGTTCATCACAAATCGATGAGCTTGTGACTTGAGGAGAATCTGGACCAGCAATGGTGGTCGTCGGTGCTGGCTGTGAATCAAAATCAGGAGCTCGAACAATGTCATTAGCTGCTGAATTTTCGGGCAGCAGTTCCACCTCTTCCTCATCTTCAATGAAAATGCTCTCCCCCTGCGGATATGGATCTGGAGCTGCAATGTTTGAGCTATTACCTGGGCTAGACTCATCAAAAGACACTTCACAAATCTTCACAATTTTGTTAGTGTCAAGTAAAAGGACACGATAGCCTCTAGTATGAGATGGATAACCAAGAAATATGCCATCAATGGATCTAGGTTCAAATTTATCAAGATTACCATGTTTCTTAACAAAGCATTTGAAACCAAAGACCCGAAAGTGCATAATACTAGGCCTATGTCCAAACCAGAGCTCATATGGTGTTTTACCTAGCTTAGCGCGCAAGAAAACACGATTTGAGACATAACAAACGGTTGCAATCGCATCAGCCCAAAATTTCCTAGGAGTTTGATATTCATCAAGCATAGTCCTAGCCATCTCAACTAAGGTTCTGTTCTTTCTTTCTACAACACCGTTTTGTTGAGGTATATATGGTGAAGAAAATTGATGATCTATTCCATTTTCAGCACAAAAGTGATCAAAAGATGGATTTTTAAATTTAGTTCCGTTATCACTTCTAATTGCTTTTAAAGATCCTGGGTGTTCAATTGATAATCTAAGAAATAAAGTTCTAAAGTGACTAAAAGATTCATTCTTAGATGCCATAAAGTAAACCCAAGAGTATCTAGAATAATCATCAACAATCACAAGAACATACCATTTACCTCTGAAGGACTGAACACGTGAAGGTCCTATGGTGTCAAGGTGCAAAAGTTGACCCGGTTCAGTTGTCATGATCATTGTGATAGGAGTTTGTGAACCTGCACCCATCTTAGCATGTCTACAAGAAGATCACACAATTTCTTTGTCCCCTTTAAGCTTAGGCAGCCCACGTATGCGATCAAGAGCACTAACATGCGTTAGGTGATCAAAGCCTACGTGACTAAGTCTACGATGCCAAAAATATAAGTCCTTTGAATCATTAGCAACTAGACACCTATGCTTAGAGGAAGACATATAAAATCAGCTTAAAAAACTCTTCCAAACCGATACATGTTAAAAATAAGCTCACTATTTGAACCTACAACTTTGCAACAATTTTTATTGAAAATAATATCCAGATTTTCATCTAGCAATTGTGAAACAGAAAGCAAGTTGTATTTTAATTTTTTGACAAGTGCCACATCCTTCAAAGTGTAGTGATCATTTACTCTAAACGAACCCTTAGCAATTATAGGAGTTGAAGAATTATAGGCAAAAGTAACATTCTCCGCACGTGACACAAAAGAGAGGGAGGAGAACCATTCTTTGTTACCAGTCATGTGGCGTGAGCAACCTGAATCCACAATCCAAATGTTCTCCTTCCTCAAGCATGTAACCTACATAGAAGAACAATATGTGATGACTCAATACTGAGGTTAGTCAAAAGGCATTTAGGTATCCAGTACTGAGTCACACGACGTGCAGCAGGAAAAACACGCGAAAGATGAGATAAAATAGCAGGTTTACAAGTCAAAGTTTGATGTTTTTTACTCTTAACTACTGACCTATAAGTTGTTACTTGAGTAGCACAAAAATCAGTAGATACGGAGGTAAAAACAGAAGGTCCGGAGGTAAACTTTGAATGTTTTTGACTCATAACAGCAAGTTGCATGTTCCTAGAATTCGGTTTAATATGTGCAGCAAATTTTGCATGAAAGTTATGAGATCTAGCAATCATTCTTTCCCTTTTCTGTTGTTTAGCTAGTCTATAACAAAAATCTATGACATGACCATCTCTACCACAGTAGGTACAATGAAATTTGACTTTGTGTTCATGTCTAGATGAGCAAGCAATATTTTTACTTGAAACCGAATGAGACAACACTCCTGCAGATTTGAAAACCACTTCTTTTTGTTTAGGAACTGTTTGAATCAAACCACTTCCTAATGACTTTACAATTTTAGGTGGATGTTACTTAGCATGAGCATGAGAATCAAAACCTGACTTGGAAGAATTCAGCAGCAAGTTTAGGTTCTTATTCCTATTACAAAACCGATCTAATGTCATATGCATGTTATCAAGTTTATTGGACAGATCAAGGTAATTTTCACATGAAGTTTTTTCTTTTAACTTGCAATTGGAAAAATATTTAACTTCATGAGAACGTAAAGCTGAATGTGGCCTAGAGGGGGGGGGGGGGGTGAATAGGCCTTTTCGATATTTGTCGGAACCTGTAACACTTAACAACCAAATCAAAACTCGAGATATCGGACTAGTCCGGTAAAGTGCGGACAAGTATGGTGTGTACCGACTAGGTTAATCAAGTTTGATCGATTAATTTGATTCTAGGGTGTATGGAGCAGAAATATACTTGTAATTGATGTGTTGCAAGATTATGAGCTAGAGTATACCACAAGTCAATCTTATATTTGATGTTTCAACGTAAAGTGAGTAAGATTGATTGAAACCATAGATTGATGTTATGAATAAGAACGATGAACAAAATGCAGGAACACAAGCAATTTATCCCGTGGTTCGGCTCCCACAGAGGCAACCTACATCCACGTTGAGGAGTCCACAAAAGGACCGGGTCTTCTCCAATCCTACCCTCGTCGGATCGCCACGAAGGCCAATCCTCTTCTCTTATCATAAGTGTAAATAACCAAATTCAAGGGGCCTTCTCACACGTTGAGGGCTCCCCTAGATTATATTGAAAATTCTACCAAGAACACACTCAAAAGATTACAACTAAAATTACAGGAGTGTGTTAGGTAATCAAACCAAGAGCTCAAGAGTGATGAATCGTGTCTCTCCAATGTTCCAAAGTGTATCCTCAAGGGATTGATCTTTTTGGCTTTTGATTTTGTGGAGAGATGTGTTTTTGAGGCTCTTGGGAGGTGTGACGGCGCAGGGGGTCGAGAGAAATTAAAGTTGGGTCGTGCACATCTATTTATATGGGGTTTCTAAAAGTGACCGTTAGGGTTTAGAAAGATCGGACTAGTCCGTGGTGGACACCGGACTAGTCCGGTGTGCTGTGTGTAGCGAACCCTAAGTGTCCCGAAATATCGGACTAGTCCGGCTAGGAGCGGACTTTTCCGATTTCGCTTCTGGAAATCTTCGGACTAGTCCGATAGTCATCGGACTTGTCCGGATCAGTGAAACCCTAAGTGAATTGGGTGACAAGTCCGCACTTGGAGGACTTGTCCGATTTAGGTCAGAGGGTTTTTAGACTAGTCCGTGCCAATATCGGACTTGTCCGATTTGGATCAGAAAGATATCGGACTAGTTCGTTGTGTGATCGGACTTGTCTGAATTTGTGCAACTTGTGAAGTGCTATGAGGACTAGTCCGCACTGGGGAGGACTAGTCCGATTCTAGTCAAAGAGATATCGAACTAGTCCGAGGTGATATCAGACTTGTTCGATCTTGTGCAGAGAGATATCGGACTAGTCCGGTGTCAATCGGACTAGTCCAATCCTGTATTAATTTGTGCAATATGTGTGTTTATTTGTGTTTGAGCTCTTGGGGTGTGTTTCCTTAACACACGCCACACACAATGATCTACTACTCTTGTTCCTTGAGCTCTTCTCCACATTGCTCCTCATTCTCCCTTCTTTTTGGCACTTTGCTTATTTTCCCATTAAAACCTGTGCTCATCTCAATAAAGTAGTTAGGATCTCATTTGCTTGTCATGAATCATCCAAAACCCATAAGGGATTCCTAGATGCACTTTCAATCTCCCCCATTTTGGTGATTGATGACAACCAATTGAGATTTCACAAAATATGATAAAAAGTTGAGCTTTTCATAAAGTATGCACATATGAGTTTAAAATACATCAAGCAATGAAAACATGATCCATATGTGCATTCTTTATGGTGGGATGCCTAACCAAGTGCATTGAAACAATAATCATGAAGAGAATGACATAATTGACATTAACATACCAACAACAAGAATATATGTCATTCCAGGAGCAAAATCACAGATTTCATTAATTACTTGACAATTAGTTCAAAGCATTGCATCACATGACCATAATTATCATAAGAGCATATTAAACAGTTTACAACCCACAAAATAGACAAAAAGCATAAAGGAAGCTCTCTCCTCGCATCCCACAGCTACTAAGACCTAAGACTCCCCCTCAATCTCTCCCCCTTTGGCATCAAGACACCAAAAAGAAGGAGAGGAGGGACCTAAAGTCTTCAAGCCTCGCTGTCTGTCCTCTCATTGTCTTCATCTTCGTCTTTGGGCTGATGAGGAGGTGGAGGAGGTGCGGAGCCACTCGGGCCCCCAATGCCAAAGTAGGCAAGCTCGGAGGGGGTCAAGGGCCCAAGCTCGATGAAGTCGGAGTCGGAATCATCAAAGATTACTGGAGATCCAATGGGCTCGATCTCCAGTTTCTGGCAAATTTGCTTCACATTTGCCTTGACATACTTCATGTCTTCCTTTATTCTCTTGTTCAACTTGTTGGTCTTCACTTTGGCCTTTCTGCAGGAAGCAAAGATAGCAGCCAAATATTTGAATATGCCACTCGCAGATCCCTTTTGAGGAGCTTCCCTAGTGGCAGGGGCAGCCCTGGCATCTCCACTTGCTCTTGCTGGAGCCTCAGGACTGGAGGCCGGAGATGGAGCAGCCTGAATGCTTGGCTTTTGAGGCATCTGGGGCCTCAAAGAAGGTGCTCCGCATCTTTGACAAACTCAATCCTAGTGACCTTATCTATCACGAACATAAGATACGGAGCATAGCCACATGACCTGTTAGGTGTGCAAGAGATGTTGACCATATCGTTCCAGATGTAGTTAGCCACATAAAACTTGCGGTCCTTGCTTATGACCCTCATCAGGGTCCGGAGGTAGCCCTGCACACTCCCAACATCCCCATCCCTGGGGGCAATGGTCTTCTTCCTCAAAACTCTGTTCAACACCACAAAGAATGGCTTCTTGTTCTTCGTGGAGGGAGGGTTGAACTTGGAGTTGGGCTCATAGAGGAATTTCATGTTATCCTTCTCAATGACACCTATATTGTGGATGACCAAGTTGTCATGGCTTGAGGTGGCAAGGTGCAGCAGGCTTGCAAAGTCTTCATAGGTTATACTGTACTTGGATCCGTGAGTCATCCAAGTAACACTCTCTTCATCATCACTTGAGAAATGGCAAGTTGCAAAGAACTGGGCCACCACTTCATCATTCCAAATGTACTTGAAGGCGAAGAGGTCCTTCAAGCCATGCCTTTCCATTGCTTCCACCACTTCAACAAATGGTGAGCAACCCTTCTTTTCAAAATGTGCCCAATCAATCCACTGGCTGCGCACTACAGGTGTCTTCATGGGGAGGTACACAGACTTGTAGAAATCTGCATGCAAATTGCTCCAAAATCTGCCATCCACAGCTTGCTTCGGACGGCTGTAGCAATCAACATTGCAAAACTTAGCCACTGAGTCACTGCCCTTCCCATTGAACTTTTCTTCTGTGGGGTCCCGAGCCCCTTGCTTCGGAGCTGACATCTGCAGGGGGCCAATCGGGCCTGTTGCGATCCCCTTGCCCTTGCCCTTGGCTAGGCAGGCACTCGCCGAGCTAGGGCCACCACCCGCGGAGGCCCTAGAGGCAAGCACCTTTCGTCGAGCCACCCTCTTTTGAGGCTGAGGAGGAGATGGGGCTGGCTCGGAAGGTCACTTCTTGCTTTGGTCCATCGAGGACTGAAGCGGGGCTTCTTGGGCCATCTCGGCTTCGAAGTCCGAAGCTTCGTCGTGAGAGCTTGACATGCCCTGAGAATGGATTATACAAAGTATGGATAAGCATGGATGACAAGGGATTGAATGGATGACAAGAGAGTTTGCATTGAGGAATTAAGGTTAGGGTTGAGTCCAAAAAAATCAGACTTGTCCGGTGTACAGGCACGGACTAGTCCGGGTGACCGGACTTGTCCGTGCATGGACCGAACTAGTCCGGTATTCATCCTCAAAGACCTAACTTATGAGACAAATGAACTTACTCAATGCAAAATTAGCCTAACAACAATTTAATACATCAAGGACACTAGTATTAGGTGAAAGAAGCTAGGCTATTCGATCAACGATGAAGAAAATAGGGATTTCTAGGGTTTGGGGAAAAATTACCGAAGAAATCGCTTGAATCTCGAAGAGGATGGTGTTGAAGGCCGGACAAGTCCGCAAACTTCAATCTTCGAGCGAGGAAGCATGATTTCCACCCAAATGTGGAGCTTTTTAGTGGAGAAAACAAGGAATCGCCTTGGGAGCTCGAGCACGAAAAGAGAGAAGCTTGAGGCAAGTTGTGAGGGTGAGGGAATTAGGGTTTGGCGACGGCTAGGGTTATGGACACGAAAAATCGGACAAGTCCGGAGGAGACCGGACTAGTCCGAACTTTTCCAAATGCTATATCGGACTAGTCCATGGTCTACCGGACTAGTCCGGCCTAACCGGTGCTCTGCGGACTAGTCTGCATGGACGGACTAGTCCGTGTAACCACGGACTAGTCCGTGGTCACCAGGGAAGAATTTCTTAGCCCATTCATATATATTTGAATGTACATATCTATAAAATAGGGAGGCAAATCAAATCAAATAATCTTGATGAATATGATCAGTAAGCATACAACAATCAAGCAATGACCATAATTTACCAAGATCTAGTAATTGACATAGTTTTTTGGAGAAAATTGAGAGAGATGATTTTCACAATCCAATCAACATATTTTGAAGAATTCATACAGGTATGCAAAATCTCAAGCCACGTTCGGAGCATCAAGGATGTTTAGTTCATTTTGAAGCTTGCAAAAGCGTTTTTCATCAAGTGGCTTGGTGAATATGTCGGCCAATTGTTTTTCTGTGTTGACATGGGAAATGGCTATATCTCCTTTCATGGAGTGGTCTCTCAAGAAGTGATGCCGGATGTCTATGTGTTTGGTTCTAGAGTGCTCAACTAGATTATGGGCAATTTTAATGGCACTCTCATTGTCACAAAGGAGTGGAATACGGTTCATATTGTAACCGTAATCCCTTAGAGTTTGTCGCATCCAAAGGAGTTTTGCACAACAACTCCCGGCTGCAACATACTCCGCTTCGGCTGTGGATAAGGCAATGGAGTTTTGTTTCTTGGAGGACCAAGAAACTAGGGATCTACCTAGGAATTGGCATGTACCAGAGGTACTTTTTCTATCTACTTTGCATCCGGCATAATCTGCATCAGAGTAGCCAATGAGATTGAATTTGGAGCCTTTTGGATACCAAAGACCAAGGTTGGGTGTATGAACTAAATACCGCAAGACTCTCTTAACGGCTGTCAAATGACACTCTTTTGGGTTGGCTTGAAACCTTGCACACAAGCATACACTCAACATAATGTTTGGCCTAGATGCACATAAATAGAGTAGAGATCCAATCATGGAGCAATATACCTTTTGGTCGATGCTAGGTCCATCTTCATTCAGATCCAAGTGGCCATTCGTTGCCATGGGAGTCTTTTTGGGCTTCGCCTTGTCCATCCTAAACTTCTTGAGTATGTCTTGAGTGTACTTAGTTTGGCTTATGAACGTCCCTTCCTTTTGTTGCCTTACTTGGAAGCCCAAGAAGTACTTTAGTTCTCCCATCGTGGACATCTCAAACCTATCTGTCATAATTTGCTAAATTCCTCACAAAAAGGTTTGTAGTTGAACCAAAGATTATGTCATCAACATAGATTTGACAAACAAAAAGATCATCGTCAAAATTCTTTCTAAACAATGTATAATCTACTTCACCAATCTTAAAGGCATTTTCAATTAAGAAATCTCTAAGACACTCATACCAAGCTCTAGGAGCTTGTTTGAGGCCGTAGAGAGCCTTACGCAATTTGAATACGTGGTTGGGGAACTCTTCATCTTCAAACTAGGGGGTTGCTCCACATACACCTCCTCTTTGATTGGTCCATTGAGGAAGACACTTTTCACATCCATTTGATAGAGCTTGAAATCATGGTGAGTAGCATATGCAATTAATATTCTAATGGACTCAAGTCTAGCTACATGAGCAAAGGTCTCATTGAAATCCAATCCTTCGACTTGTGAATTCTCTTTGGCCACAAGTCATGCCTTGTTCCTTGTCACCACCCCGTGTTCGTCTTGTTTGTTGCGGAAGACCCATTTGGTGCCAATGACGTTGGATTTGGGTCTTTCGACTAGTTCCCACACCCCGTTTCTCTTGAAATTGTTGAGTTCTTCTTGCATGGCCACTACCCAATTCGGATCCTTCAATGCATCCTCAACCCTGCATGGTTCCAAAAAGGACACAAATGAGTAATGCTCGCAAAAATTAGTTATGCGAGATCTAGTAGTTACTCCCTTTTGGATGTCACTGATGATGTTGTCGATTGGGTGATCCCTTTGGACGCATTGGTGTACTCTAGGGTGTGGTACTTTCTTGAATCTTCATGATCATCTTCTCTCCCCTAAGTGGTTGCCCTCATTGACTTGTCGATTATCTTCACTTTCTTGAGGTTGATCTTGTATGGAAGCTCCCCCTTGATCATTGGTCTCCTCTTGTGGTTTGTTTTCCTCGAGCATATGTAGAGGTGGCTCTTGTGGTCGAACTTCGCCTAACGCCATTCTTCTAAATGCTTGACAAGGAGCTTCTTCTTTATATAGCACACATGGATCAACTTGCTCCTTTTGGGAGCCATTTGTTTCATCAAACACTACGTCACGTGCTACTTCAACAAGTCCGGAGGTCTTGTGAAAACACGATAGGCGTAAGTGTTCGAATCATAACCAAGCAAGAAACCTTCATCGGACTTCGAAGCGAAATTTGAAGTCCTAGGCTTCTTGTTTAAAATATAGCATGGGGAACCGAAAACTCGAAAATATGAAATATTAGGCTTGTAACCGGTGAGTAGCTCATAGGATGTCTTCTTGAGTAGTCGATGAAGGTAAAGTCGATTTATGGCGTGGCAAGCGGTGTTGACCGCTTCCGCCCAAAATCGATCTGAGGTCTTGTACTCGTCGAGCATTGTTCTCGCCATCTCTATGATGGTTCGGTTCTTTCTTTCGGCAACTCCATTTTGTTAAGGGGAGTACGGAGCTGAAAACTCGTGCTTTATGCCTTCTTCATCTAGGTACTCCTCCACTTGTGTGTTCTTGAACTCCGTGCTGTTGTCGCTTCGAATGTTCTTGACTGTCAATGAGAATTCATTTTGAGCTCGCTTGAAGAACTTCTTGAGTATTCCTTGTGTTTTTGATTTATCATGTAAAAAGAAAACCCAAGTGAAGCGAGAAAAATCATCAACAACTACTAAACCATATTTGTTACCACCGATGCTTATGTAAGCATTTGGACCAAATAAGTCCACGTGAAGTAGCTCGAGCAGTCTTGTTGTAGTCATAACATTCTTTGCGGGATGAGGTGCTCCAACTTGCTTCCCGGCTTGGCACGCGCTACAAGCCCGTCTTTCTCAAAAACAACATCCTTCAAACCTCGGAGTGATCGCCCTTGAGAAGTTTTTGAAGGTTCCTCATACCAACATGCGCTAGCCGTCTATGCCACAGCCAACCCATGTTGGTTTTTGCAATCAAGCATGTGTCAAGTTCAGCTTTATCCTTGTTGAAGTCAACAAGATAAAGCTTTCCCTTTAACGTACCCTTGAATGCAATAGAACCATCACTCCTCCTAGAGACGATCACACCCTCATTAGTGAACAAGCAATTATGACCTTTGTCACATAATTGAGATATAGACAGCAGGTTATAATCTAAGGAATCAACATGTAATACATAAGAAAGAGTGTGTTGTGGTGATATGACAATTTTACTGGTACCGAGCACCTTTCCTTGACTATTGTCTCCAAAGTAGATGCCCTCGCTTGGATCCTCATTTGCTTCATATTCAACGAACATTCTCCTTTCTCCGGTCATATGGTTGGTGCAGCCACTGTCTAGCATCCATTTAGATCCACCAGAGGAATAGGCCTACAAAAACAAATTATGCCTTGGTTTTAGGTACCCAAGCTTGCTTGGGTCCTTTTAGGTTAGTCACAAGGGATTTGGGCACCCACACATGAGATTTGGTGTTCTCATGGTGTGGCCCAACATAATGAGCATAAACCTTTCCATAATTACTTCTCATTAATACATAAGATGCATAGAAAGTTCTGAATAGTAAGTTTTGTTGTTTATACACAGGACTAGTCTGGGAGGCCAGACTAGTCTGGAGTACCGGACTTGTCCGGACCCTGACCGGACTAGTCCGGTGGTCATGCGCGTTGTATTCATTAATTTTTGATTTTCCAGTTTGAAAGAGTCTTCCCTTTACAAAGACATTGCTATCCTTGTTATTCTTATAGCTTCCAGCTTGTTGTTTTTCACCATAAGAGTAACCAATGCCATATTTGACATTTTGAGGTCTTGTGACCAAGAATGCACTACGTGCATATTTGATCTTCTCCTTGTCAAATATGCCATTTTGTGAAGGATGCTTGTTCTTGGTAGAGGTTGACTTGTCTTTCAAACTGTTGTCAACTTTACCACATGTACAAGTAGAAGAAACTCCAGTTTTAATGTGTTGAGAGGGTGAGCTTGAAGAGGATGAAGGGTCACCTTGCTTGAGTGACTCAACTTGCACTTCAAGGATCTTGTTAACCTTGATTAGGTTAGCAAGTTCTTCCTTGATTTTTGCATTTGAGTCGCTTAACTCCAAGTAAGTTTCCTTGCTTGAAGCTAACTCAAGATCTAGTGACTTGCTCTGCTCCTTTTCAATCTCTAGAAGCTTGTCAAGTTCAATATGCTCCTCCTTTTGGGAGACAATCACGTCTTCTTGACGATGTATTAACATCTCATTCTCAACAAGTTGATGAAGCAAAAATTTCGTTTTAGTGGCTGTTTTCTTATCTAACCCAATGAGCATATCTTCATTATCACTATTGACATCACTATCACTGGAATAGGAATGCATGGAGGAGGGTTTTGTTGTTACCTTGCGTTTACCTTCCTTTGCCATGAGGCAAGTGCCATTCCCCTTCCATGCGCCGAGAGTAGGGAAGAGAGTGGACTTCTTGGATGTCTTTTCGATGGCTATGCTAGCCGTCTCTTCTTCTTCTGATGATGAGGACTCATCATTTGAGTCCCACTCTTTCCCTATGTGTGCTTGTTCAACTTGTTTCTTCTTCTTGAAGAACTTCTTTGGTTGAGGCTTTGCTTCTTTGGTTTTCTTCTTGTTTTCTTCTTATGGGCAATCAACTATAAAGTGGCTATACTCACCACAATTATAGCATGCCCGCCTCAACTTTGGCTTTGATCTTTCCTTGTATTTTCCTTCACTTGATTTAGCACATTGTCTCTTCTTCATCATCTTCTTGAATTTTTTCATGAATAGTATCATGTCATCTTCATCCAAATCACTGCTCTCATCATGATTGTCTTCTTCTAGTTGTGCTTCTCGCCCTTCTTTAGAGAAGGGCTTGAGGGTGGACTTCAAAGCAACCCCTTTCTTCTTTGCCGAGGTGAGGTTGAAAATTTCCTTGACATGCTTCGCTTGCTTTTCCATCATCTCGAAATTGATGATTTTTCCAAGTAGCTCATCCGTAGTCATCCTCTTGTATCCGGGGCTTTCTCTAATCATGGAGCATAAGGTGACGTTGTGAGGCATGAAAGCTCTAAGGATGAGCTTCACCACCTCGTGGTCGTTCCACTTCTTGCTTCCATATGATCGAAACTTGTTGATGAGCGTCTTAAGTCGGTTGTACATATCTTGAGGCGACTCATCTTCTTCAATTGCGAGTCTTCCCAATTCGCCCTCGATCATTTCGATCTTCGCTTCACGCACATGACGATCACCTTCATGTGCAGTTTGCAATGTGTCCCATATCTCCTTTGCAATCTCGAGTCCATCCACCTTGGTGAACTCGTCCCGACTGAGCGAAGAGGTAATGACTGCCGTGGCTTGAGCATTTCGAGGAATTGCTTGCTCTTGGCTTTGTGTGAGCTCTTCGTTGTCGTCTAGGATATCTATCCCTGTGCACACAATATGCCACAAACTTGGATTGAGAGAAATTAGATGCATTTTCATATTTTGCCTCCACATTGAATAATCACATCCATCGAAGTGTGGGGATTTTCCTAGAGGGATAGACAAATAATGATTATTCCTAGAATTAAGATGATCATAGTTAAAAGGATATCGGGAGTAGTCGGTGTGACTACTCCCCTTCTTCTTCTTTTCATCTTCGACCTTCACTTTCCCTTTGGAAAGGGTCTTCTTTCTTAGGAGCGCCTTTAGTTCAAGCGTCTCCTCATTGTCATCCTCGAAGTCTTGAATGGCTTCGAGGAGCTTTTCCACTTTCTAATTCTTGTCATCATCAACCTTCTCTTAGTTGTTGCTCTTGTGTACATCCTTCATGTCCGACATGATCTCTTCGACCGATTAGTCTCTTTCTTGAAGAACCTTGCTCTGGTACCAATTGAATGTGGCCTAGAGGGGGGGGGGGGGTGAATAGGCCTTTTCGATATTTGTCGAAACCTGCGACACTTAACAACCAAATCAAAACTCGAGATATCGGACTAGTCCGGTAAAGTGTGGACTAGTACGGTGTGTACCGACTAGGTTAATCAAGTTTGATCGATTAATTTGATTCTTGGGTGTATGCAGCGAAAATATACTTGTAACTGATGTGTTGCAAGATTATGAGCTAGAGTATACCACAAGTCAATCTTATATTTGATGTTTTAACGTAAAGTGAGTAAGATTGATTGAAAACCTAGATTGGTGTTATGAATAAGAAAGATGAACACGACGCAAGAACACAAGCAATTTATCCCGTGATTCGGCTCCCACAGAGGCAACCTACATCCACGTTGAGGAGTCCACAAAAGGACCGGGTATTCTCCAACCCTACTCTCGTCGGATCGCCACGAAGGCCAATCCTCTTCTCTTATCACAAAGGGTAAATAACCAAATTCAAGGGGTCTTCTCACACGTTGAGGGCTCCCCTAGATTACAATGAAAACTCCACCAAGAATACACTCAAAAGATTATAATTAAAATCACAGGAGTGTGTTAGAGAATCAAACCAAGAGCTCAAGAGTGATGAATCGTGTCTCTCCAATGTTCCAATGTGTATCCTCAAGGGATTGATATTTTTGGGTTTTGATTTCGTGGAGAGATGTGTTTTTGAGGCTCCCGGGAGGTGTGACGGCGTAGGGGTTCGAGAGAAATTAAAGTTGGACCGTACACATCTATTTATATGGAGTTTCTAAAAGTGACTGTTAGGGTTTAGAAAGATCGGACTAGTTCGTGGTGGACACCGGACTAGTCCGGTGTGCTGTGTGTAGCAAACCCTAAGTGTCCCGAAATATCGGAGTAGTCCGGCTAGGAGCGGACTTGTCCGATTTCGCTTCTAGAAATCTTTGGACTAGTCCGATAGTCATCGGACTTGTCCGGATCAGTGAAACCCTAAGTGAATTGGGTGACGAGTCTGCACTTGGAGGACTTGTCCGATTTAGGTCAGAGGGTTTTTGAACTAGTCCGTGCCAATATCGGACTTGTCCAATTTGTATCAGAAAGATATCGGACTAGTCCGTTGTGTGATCGGACTTGTCCGATTTTGTGCAACTTGTGAAGTGCTTTGAGGACTAGTCCGCACTGGGGAGGACTAGTCCGATTCTAGTCAAAGAGATATCGGACTAGTCCGAGGTGATATCGGACTTGTCCGATCTTGTGCAGAGAGATATCGAACTAGTCCGGTGTCAGTTGGACTAGTCCGGTCCTGTATAAATTTGTGCAGTGTGTGTGTTTATTTGTGTTTGAGCTCTTGGGGTGTGTTTCATTAACACACTCCACACACAATGATCTACTACTCTTGTTCCTTGAGCTCTTCTCTCCTCATTCTCCCTTCTTTTTGGCAATTTGCTTATTTTCCCATTAAAACATGTGCTCATCTCAACAAAGTAGTTAGGATTTCATTTGCTTGTCATAAATCATCAAAACCCACAAGGGATTCCTAGATGCACTTTCAAAAGCATTATTCAATATTGAAATTTCATTCATAGCATCTTTTAGTTTCTTTTCAAGATCATCACAACTAGAACAATGCAAATCAATTATAGAACAAGAAGCATCTTTTATGTTTCCAATGTCAAGTGCAACAAGCTTTTTGTTCTTTTCAATTTTAAGTTCATGTCTATCTAGAGTAGAGGAATGTACAATTCTTAATGTGTACAATTTTTCATAGATTAAATCACACGAGGGACAAGAATCATCAGTAGGAATCAAGGTTTTCAAATGGTTGATTTCAGATTCTAGTGATTTAATTTTAGCAGCATTATCCCTAAGCTTTTTGTCCTTTTTCTTAACAATAATAGTTGCACGAGAAATTGTATCACACATTTTATTACAGGTAGAACATAACTCGTCATCGTCACTGTTGTGTTCTGCATCCTCCTGACTTGATCTTGATCTTGTTTTGCCCGCCATGAAGCATAAGTTGGCCAAATCATCTTCATCTTCGTCACTTCCAATGTCCACATCGCTTGAGCCAAGTTTCTAGAGTGCGGAGATAAAACTGTTCACCAGTTGGTGACCTGTAAAGCCCTTCTTCTTCTTCTTATCATTTGTTGAGGAGTGCTTCGTCCTTGATTGTTTTTCTTCTCGGGAAGTAGAACCTAAAAGGTTAGGGCATTCTGTACAAAAGTGTCCTGTCTTACCACATTCGAAGCATCATTGAGGTCCAGAGCTTCCTCTCCTTCTAGTTCTCACATTTTGCAATGCTTTTGAGAACCTAGTAGAGAGAAGTGCTAGTTCCTCCTCTGGAAATTCCTTGATCTGCTCCAGGGTTAGTGAGGACAACAAAGCAAGAGTATTGCAAGATGATGATTGACTGGAGCTAGGCATATCACGTTGTGAGACAAATGCAATAGACTTATTTGCGTTCTTATGTGATAAGATGTCAATTTCATGAGTTTTGAGTTTAGAGTAAAGCACATATAGAGTAAGTGTACTCATGACAGTAGATTCATGAATAGATGTAACTTTCATCTCCCAGATTGACATGTCTAATGCACTAAGAAGTTGTCTAGCATTTTCAGTATCAGAAAAATTAACGTTGACACTACGCAAGTTACTGAGAATTTTGTTAAAGCGAGCAAAGAGATCATCGATGGACTCACCGGGTTGCATCTCGAAGCGCATGTATTCTTTCTTGAACATTCTTGCCTTACCTCCTTGATCGTGTTGAATCCTTTGTGATAGTCACAAAGTGCTCTACATACATCGTATGCCGATCAGAGATGTACAACGCGGTCAAAGTCGCTCTGAGTGAGTCCTTGGATGATCAAGTTTCGGGATTTGTTGTTGTTGTCGACACCCCGTAGGTTTGTAGCCGTAACTTGATCGTTAGGTGGCACTTCGTAAGGCTTGTACACCTTCTCCCATATTGCGAAGCCTTGTGCCTGGATGAAAGCCTCCGTGCGTGCCTTCCAAACCTGAAAATCAATACCAGCAAATACACAAGTTTTGGCGGAGTATTTCTCCATGATGATTAGTTAAAAACATGTGCAAATCACAATGATTGGAGCACCGTGGCTCTGATACCAATTGTAGTATCGAAGAGCACGTGAAAAGCTACCATAGGGGTGGGGTGAATGGTAGATTTAAAAATCTTACGCAGCGGAAACAATTAAATCCCAACCCCTTCAGCAAAAAAATGATCTGTTAAATAAATCCTATGTGAGACTAATCTAAATGTGTTTCACCGTGACAAAAGTGATAGATATCCGAGAGAATCAAGTCACAAAAACAACACAAGAAGAATCTGTAAGACCTATATGTGCTGAATACATTGGCTTGTAGTGAATACACTTGCTTTGACGATAAAAGTTTTTGAATATCACCAAAACACCTTTTTATCAAGGTCCGACTCTAGCTCTGAGCTACAGCAAAGTCCGACGGTAGGTCCGGCTTGGTTTGGGTAGCTCCGGTTACGTTCGATGCTTGGTCCGACTAGCTTTGGTCAGCTCCGGTGAGCTTTATCTTTAGCCCCGGCATGACTTTGTTAGCTCCGGCATGTCTTTGATAGCTCCGACATGCTTTTGCTAAACTCCGACGTACTCTGTCTAGCTCCGGTTTTGGGTTGACTAGTTTTTGGTAAGCTCCGGTGCTAGGATCTACTAGTTTTGGTAAGCTATGGCAGGTGCTTCATTGTACTAGTTTTGGTAAGCTCCGGCGCTAGGTTCTACTAGCTTTTGTTAGCTCCGGCTCAAGGTCCGGGTTGCTCTGGCAAGGTCCAGAACTTGACCGCAGTGCTTCTGCTTTTCATTTGCAATGTTTCATACTTGCTTTACATTGTTGGAAAGATTGCTTAGTATTCATTTGCTAAGTTTTTGGTGCATTTTGGATGATATGGATGATATCGTGTTACTATGGTTTTGCAACATGCTTATGTGAGGTTCTCACGTAGGGTGTTGTGTTCGGAACTAACTTGAGTCAAGTCGAGGACTTGAGCTCGTATGGATTGGTTGTTTATTCATGTGCAGGTGTTGCTTGAGTTCAAGACATGGCTGGTGACGGGATCCATTGGACTAGTCTCAGGGAGGAGATGAGGTTCCAACAACCAAGTTCAGAAGGAACTGTGGTTGAGCTGATCAGAAGGTCGCGCAGGATGATTGAATCAAGAACAATGCATATGAAGGTATCTTGGACGTTATTGGAAGATGTTTGCACGTGTGCAAGGAGTGCATGGACGTGGATACATGGTTCCGAGACGTGATGAAGAGATGTGGACGTAAAGAATTGGTTGGAAAGGTCCAACCGACTAGGTTATGGACTCAGGCTGCGGCTGAGTCGGGTTTGACTCAAATATGGAAAGATTTGAGTTGGTTATGATAGGATTTCGTGTGGGTCACGAATTTGAGTTGTTTAGGAATGTGTGATACGTTCCTAAGGGGTTTGAAAGTCTTAAGATTGCTTCTATCTGCGTATAGAAGAATCTTGAGCAGTTATGGAAAGTTACGATTCGTGATCTGAGTAGGATTGGAGTCCTAGTTGATATTGGGTTGGCCTAAGGGCTGGTTATATAAGCAAGGGAGCCCAGAGCTCGTGATGGACGACTTTTGGCCTGTTCCTCTTGTGTTCTATTGAATAAAATTCGTAGTTTGAAGGAACTTTTGTGCCTTGTTCGTCCGACTTGTTCCAGATAAGTTTTACTCATCGAGTTTCTGGACAGCACTACCTTTTGTCGGTGGTTTTATCATAACTCGAGTTTTACAGATCCAATTGACGTGATTCTTTTTGGTTTGTCTTCACAACTTGGTTGTCTATAATATGTCAAAATTTCACGGTCATTGGATTTGTGGTCTATGATCTACACGAGTTTCTTTGCAGCATTCTAGAACTGTTTTTTTCTCGGGTAGGACAGATTGACCATTGTTTGATCTTTCGATCATAACTTGAGTTTTTCTCGACGGATTTGAGTGATTACTTTTGTGTTGTCTTCATGACTTTATTCTCTCTGATATCCATCACTTTTGTCATGGTGAAACACATTTATATTAGTCTCACACACGATTTCTTTAAGAGATCGTTTTTCTGCCGAAGGGGTTGGGGTTTAATTGTTTCCGCTGCGTAAGATTTTTAAATCTACCATTCACCCCCTCTGGTAGATTTTCACGTGCTCTTCGATCCTACAATTGGTATCAGAGCCATAGTGCTCTAATCTTTGAGATTTGCACGTGTTTTTTGACTAATCATCATGGAGAAGTACTCTGCCAAACCTTGTGTGTTCGCTGGTATTGATTTTCAGGTTTGGAAGGCACGCATGGAGGCTTTCATCCAGGCACAAGGCTTTGCAATATGGGAGAAGGTATACAAGCCTTATGAAGTGCCATCAAATGATCAAGTTACAGCTACAAATCTGAGAGATGTCGACAACAACAACAAGGCTCGGAACTTGATCATACAAGGATTAACTCAAAGCGACTTCGACCGTGTTGCACACCTCCGATCTGCATACGATGTGTGGAAAGCACTTTGTGACTACCACGAAGTATCCAACACGATCAAAGAGGTAAGGTAAGACATGTTCAAAAAAGAATACATGCGCTTCGAGATGCAACCCGGTGAGTCTATTGATGACCTTTTTGCTCGCTTTAATAAAATTCTCAGCAACTTGCGTAGTGTCAATGTTAATTTTTCAGATGCTGAAAATGCTAGGCAATTGCTAAGTGCATTAGATATGTCAATTTGGGAGATGAAAGTCACATCTATTCATGAATCTACTGTCATGAGTTCTCTTACATTAGATGTACTCTATTCTAAACTAAAAACTCATGAAATTGACATCCTAGCACGTAAGAACCCAAATAAGTCTATTGCATTTGTTTCAAAACGTGACATGTCTAGCTCCGCCCAATCATCATCTTGCAATACTCTTGCTTTGTTGTCCTCACTAACCCTGGAGCAGATCGAAGAATTTCCAGAAGAGGAGTTGGCACTAATCTCTACTAGATTCTCAAAAGCATTGCAAAATGTGAGAACTAGAAGGAGAGGAAGCTCTGGACCTCAACGCTGTTTTGAATGTGGTAAAACAAGACATTTTCGTACAGAATGTCCTAACCTTTCAGGTCCGACCACTCGGGAAGAAAAACAAAGCAAGGTTCGGACCTCCTCTGGAAATTCCAACAAGAAGAAGAAAGGTACTATAGGACGCAAGATGACCAACAGTTTCATCACCGCGCTTCAAGAGTTCAGTTCAAGTGACGTGGACATTGGAAGTGATGAAGATGATTTGGCAAACTTGTGCTTTATGGCGGGCAAGTCAAGATCAAGTATGGAGGAGGCAGAACACAACAGCGACAATGAAGAGGTATGTCCTACTTGCGAAGAAATGTGTGATGCTATTTCTCGTGCCACTGTTATTGTTAAGAAAAAGGATAAAAAGCTTAGGGATAGTGCTGCTAAAATTGAATCACTATAATCTGAAATCAACCGTTTAAAAACTTTGATTCCTAGTGATGATGCATGTTCCTCATGTGATTTAATATACGAACAATTGTCCTCAATAAGAAGTGCGCACACCTCCACACTTGACAAACTTGAACTTGAAATTGAAAAAAACAAAAAGCTTGCTGCACTTAATATTGGAAACTTAAAAGATGCTTCTTGTTCTACAATTGATTTGCATTGTTCTAGTTGTGATGATCTCGATAAAAAACTGCAAGATGCTATGAATGTAATTTCTATATTGAACAATGCTTTACTTTCTCATGAAGTTAAATTTTGTTCCAATTGCAAACTAAAATGAAAAACTTCATGTGAAAATTGCCTTGATCTATCCAATAAACTTGACAACATGTATAGGACATTAGATCGGTTTTGTAATGGGAATAAGAACCTAAACTTGCTGCCGAATTCTTCCAAGTCTTGCAATGATAAAACTGGTTTAGGTTTTGATTCTCATGCTCATGCTAAGGCACATCCACCTAATATTGTAAAGTCATTAGGAAGTGGTTTGATTCAAACAGTTCCTAAACAAAAAGGAGTGGTTTTCAAATCTGCAGGAGTGTTGTCTCATTCGGTTTCAAATAAAAATATTGCTTGCTCATCTAGACATGAACACAACGTTAAATTTCATTGTACCTTCTGTGGTAGAGATGGTCATGTCATAGATTTTTGTTATAGACTAGCTAAACAACAGAAAAGGGAAAGAATGGTTGCTAGATCTCATAACTTTCATGCAAAATTTGCTACACACATTGAACCGAATGTACAACCTGCTGTTTTGAGTCAAAAACATTCAAAATTTACCTCTGGACCTTCTGTTTTTGCCTCCGGAGCTACTGATTTTTGTGCTACACAAGTAACACCTTATATGTCAGTAGTTAAGAATAAAAAAATCTCAAACTTTGACTTATAAACCTGCTGTTTTGTCTCAGCTTTCGCGTGTTTTTCTTGCTGCACGTCGCGTGACTCAGTTCTGGATTCCTAAATGCCTTTTGACTAACCCCAGTATTGAGTCATCGACGTATTTTGCTTCTATGTAGGTTAAACGTTTGAGGAAGGAGAACATTTGGATTGTGGATTCAGGTTGCTCACGCCACATGACCGGTAACAAAGATTGGTTCTCCTCCCTCACTTTTGTGTCATGTGTAGAGAATGTTACTTTTGCCGATAATTCTTCAACTCCTATAATTGCTAAGGGTTCGGTTAGAGTAAATGATCACTACACTTTGAAGGATGTGGCACTTGTCAAAAATTTGAAATACAACTTGCTTTCTGTTTCACAATTGCTAGATGAAAATCTGGAAATTATTTTCAATAAAAACTGCTGCAAAGTTGTAAGTTCAAATAGTGAGCTTATTTTTAACATGTCTTAGTTTGGAAGAGTTTTTAAAGCTGATTTTGATATGTCTTCCTCTAAGCATAGGTGTCTAGTTGCTAATGATTCAAAGGACCTATATTTTTGGCATTATAGACTTGGTCACATAGGCTTTGATCACCTAACGCGTGTTAGTGCTCTTGATCGCATACGTGGGCTGCCTAAGCTTAAAGGGGACAAAGAAATTGTGTGCTCTTCTTGTAGACATGCTAAGATGGTTGTAGGTTCACATGCTTCTCTCACAATGACCATGACAACTGAACCGGGTCAACTTTTGCACCTTGACACCGTAGGACCTTCACGTGTTCAATCCTTCGGAGCTAAATGGTATGTTCTTGTGATTGTTGATGACTATTTTAGATACTCTTGGGTTTAATTTATGGCATCTAAGAATGAAACTTCTAGCCATTTTAGAACTTTATTTCTTAGATTATCAATTGATCACCCAAGATCTTTAAAAGCAATTAGAAGTGATAATGGAACTAAATTTAAAAATCAATCTTTTGATCACTTTTGTGCTGAAAATAGAATAGATCATCAATTCTCTTCACCATATGTACCTCAACAAAACGGTGTTGTAGAAAGAAAGAACAAAACCTTAGTTGAGATGGCTAGGACTATGCTTGATGAATATCAAACTCCTAGGAAATTTTGGGCTGATGCGTTAGCAACCGCTTGTTATGTCTCAAATCGTGTTTTCTTGCGTGCTAAGCTAGGTAAAACACCATATGAGCTCCGGTTTGGACATAGGCCTAGTGTTACGCACTTTCGGGTCTTTTGTTGCAAATGCTTTGTTAAGAAACATGGTAATCTTGATAAATTTGAACCTAGATCCATTGATGGCATGTTTCTTGGTTATCCATCTCATACTAGAGGCTACCGTGTGCTTTTACTTGACACTAACAAAATTGTGGAGATTTGTGAAGTGTCTTTTGATGAAGCTAGCCCAGGTACTAGCTTCGGTGTTGCAGGACCAGATCCATATCCTCAGGGGGAGGGTATTTTTGAAGATGAAGAAGAACCGGTGATACTGCCTGGTAGTTCCGAAGTTGACACGTGTCCAGCTCCGGACATTGAACAAGCTCCGACTATCACCTATGCTGGTCCTGATCATCCAAAAGTCACAAGCTCATCAATCTACGATGAAACTAATGAAGAAGAAGCTTGTGAGACATCTGTTCCCCTACGTTTTTACAAAGATCATCCCCCACAACAGATGATTGGAAGCTTGCACGAACGAGTGACACAGTCCAGGTTTTGCGATCCAAACTCTTATGCTCATTCTGCTTTTAATGCTTCTTTTGAACCCAAATATATATCACACGCACTCACTAATGAATCTTGCATTATTGCCATGCAAGAAGAGTTAGAAAATTTTGAAAGAAATAATGTTTGGAAACTTGTACCTCCACCTCAAGGTCACACTTTAATTGGAACTAAATGGGTATTTAAAAATAAACAAAGTGAGGATGGGGTTGTGGTTAGGAATAAGGCTAGGTTGGTTGCTCAAGGTTTCACTCAAGTTGAAGGTCTAAATTTTGATGAAACTTTTACTCCTGTCGCTAGATTAGAAGCCATAAGAATTTTGTTAGCTTTTGCAGCATCTAAAGGTTTTAAGCTATATCAAATGGATGTTAAAAGTGCTTTTCTTAATGGCTACATAGATGAGGAGGTTTATGTCAAACAACCACTGGGTTTTGAAAATCCAGATTTTCCTAATCATGTTTACAAACTGTCCAAAGCCTTATACGGTCTCAAACAAGCCCCTAGAGCATGGTATGATAGGTTAAAAACATTCTTACTTGAACAGGGGTTTACCATGGGCAAGGTTGATAAAACTCTTTTTGTGCTTAAGCATGGCAATGACTCATTATTCGTTCAAGTGTATGTGGATGATATTATCTTTGGTTGTGCTTCTCATGATCTTGTGTCCAAGTTTTCAGCAATGATGAGTTCCGAATTTGAAATGAGTATGATAGGTGAACTCACTTACTTTTTGGGGCTGCAAATCAAGCAAACCAAGGAGGGTACCTTTGTGCATCAAACGAAGTATACCAAAGACCTCCTAAGGCGCTTCAACATGGACAAAAGCAAGCCTCTTCGGACACCAATGGGAACAGCAACAACACTTGAACTTGATGAAGATGGTGAATCCGTGGATCAAAAAGAATATAGAAGCATGATCAGATCACTTTTGTACCTCACGGCATCAAGACCGGACATACAATTCAGCGTATGTCTTTGTGCACGGTTTCAAGCTTCCCCACGTGTTTCACATCGTCAAGCCGTCAAAAGGATTCACATGTACTTACATGGAACTCAAGAATTTGGCATTTTTCTTCCTTCTTCCTCAACCGTTACTTTGAAAGCTTTTTTGGATGCTGATTTTGGGGGTTGTAGGATTGATAGGAAAAGTACTTCTGGTGCTTGTCATTTTCTTGGTAATTCTCTTGTTGCTTGGTCCTCTAGAAAAAAAAATTCAGTTGCTCAATCCACAGCCGAGTCTGAATATGTAGCTGCTGCTAGTGCTTGCTCACAAATTCTTTGGATTGTTCAAACACTTAAGGACTATGGGGTTGATCTAGATAGTGTTCCACTGTTCTGTGATAACACTAGTGCCATTTGCATTGCTAAAAACCCCGTGCAACATTCTAGAACTAAGCACATTGACATTAGATATCACTTTCTCCGAGATAACGTTGAAAAAGGAAACATTGTGCTTCACCATGTAGATACCGACCAACAATTGGCTGATATTTTTACAAAACCTTTGGATTTCACTCGTTTTTGTTACATTCATAGTGAAATAGGGGTTATGCATCCTCATGGCTTAAATTGAGGGGGAGTTTTTTTTTGAAACTTGGGAAGTGTATGTGTGAATCTAAAATTAAAATAATATGAGCATAGTATTTCATACATATATGACTTTGTGATTCCTTTTACATGCTGAAAGTTCTTACTACATTACTCGTGTTATACATTTTGTAGTTTTTGCCATGTCTAGTAATTGGAATAATAACTTACGCTAAAACTGGTCATGGTCGAACTTTCTTGCTGTTTTGAACTTGTTACATGTTCACAAGTGCTTTTAATCATTAAGAATTCATCAAGTAATCAACTCACATGTTGAGTTTTTATGAACAAATATAAATTGAGAAAAGATCAAGAGAATATGCATGCATCACACTTTTTCTTTTGAGATGGCTTGTCATTGCACTTAGATATGAACTTGGAAGAAGTTGTGTATGACTAAAACCATGTCCTTAAGCTTCTGATTGTCTAATGACATAGGCTTGGCTTGGTTGGTTAGGATAAGGCAGATGCGCATATAATCTCTTGCAAATATCATATGATCTAAATTTATGCTTTGAAAAATAATAAAATGCAGCAACTAGTGTCATGCTTTCAGGTTTTGAAATAGTTAAGTTTGTGAGATCATGACTTGCTTAAATTGAAAATTACATATGATCTCTAGCATGGCTTACACTACTTTATGTATTTCATTGATGTGATAATGTAAAGTACTTGATAGTATGACTTGGATGAGCTTTGTTTATATGAATATGTTATAATATGCTCATAACAACTAAAGAGGGAGAGATAATTTGTTTACATGCTCATGACTTGCTGAATACATTGTCAAAGGGGGAGAGATAAGCATGAAGATAAAGAGAATATGTGCATAAGGAGAGATAATAAAGGGGGAGAGATAATATGAGATAATATGGGATAATTTTTTCTTCTCATTTTACTTTTGATTTACAAAGGGGGGCAAATTTTCTTCAAAACTTTAAATGAGAATAAGCCAATGTTCGGATTTTAAATGGTGTTGCCAATGCATTCATCAAGGGGGAGATTGTAAGACCTATATGTGCTGAATACATTGGCTTGTAGTGAATACACTTGCTTTGACGATAAAAGTTTTTGAATATCACCAAAACACCTTTTTATCAAGGTCTGACTCTAGCTCTGAGCTACAGCAAGGTCCGACGGTAGGTCCGGCTTGGTTTGGGTAGCTCCGGTTACGTTTGATGCTAGGTCCGACTAGCTTTGGTCAGCTCCGGTGAGCTTTATCTTTAGCTCCGGCATGACTTTGTTAGATCCGACATGTCTTTGATAGCTCCGACATATATTTGATAGCTCCGACATGCTTTTGCTAAACTCCGACGTACTCTGTCTAGCTCCGGTTTTGGGTTGACTAGTTTTGACTAGTTTTTGGTAAGCTCCGGTGCTAGGATCTACTAGTTTTGGTAAGCTCCGGCAGGTGCTTCATTGTACTAGTTTTGGTAAGCTCCGGTGCTAGGTTCTACTAGCTTTTGTTAGCTCCGGCTCAAGGTCCGGGTTGCTCTGGCAAGGTCCGGAACTTGACCGTAGTGCTTCTGCTTTTCATTTGCAATGTTTCGTACTTGCTTTACATTGTTGGGAAGATTGCTTAGTATTCATTTGCTAAGTTTTTGGTGCGTTTTGGATGATATGGATGATATCGTGTTACTATGGTTTTGCAACATGCTTATGTGAGGTTCTCACGTAGGGTGTTGTGTTCGGAACTAACTTGAGTCAAGTCGAGGACTTGGGCTCGTAAGAATTGGTTGTTTATTCATGTGCAGGTGTTGCTTGAGTTCAAGACATGGCTGGTGACGGGATCCATTGGACTAGTCTCAGGGAGGAGATGAGGTTCCAACAACCAAGTTCGGAAGGAACTGTGGTGGAGCTGATCAGAAGGTCGTGCAGGATGACTGAATCGAGAACAATGCATATGAAGGTATCGTGGACGTCATTGGAAGATGTTTGCACGTGTGCAAGCAGTGCATGGACGTGGCTACATGGTTCCGAGACGTGGTCAAGAGATGTGGACGTAAAGAATTGGTCGGAAAGGTCCAACCGACTAGGTTATAGACTCAGGCTGCGGCTGAGTCGGGTTTGACTCAAATATGGAAAGATTTGAGTTGGTTATGATAGGATTTCGTGTGGGTCACGAATTTGAGTTGTTTAGGAATGTGGGATACGTTCCTAAGGGGTTTGGAAGTCTTAATATTGCTTCTATCTGCGTATAGAAGAATCTTGAGCAGTTATGAAAAGTTACGATTCGTGATCTGAGTGGGATTGGAGTCCTAGTTGATATTGGGTTGGCCTAAGAGCTGGTTATATAAGCAAGGGAGCCCAGAGCTCGTGGTGGACGACTTTGGGGCTGTTCCTCTTGTGTTCTATTGAATAAAATTCGTAGTTTGAAGGAACTTTTGTGCCTTGTTCGTCTGACTTGTTCCAGACAAGTTTTACTAGTCGAGTTTCTGGAAAGCACTACCTATCGTCGGTGGTTTTATCATAACTCGAGTTTTACAGATCCAATTGATGTGATTATTTTGGATTGTCTTCACAACTTGATTGTCTATTATATGTCAAAATTTCACGGTCATTGGATTTGTGGTCTATGATCTACACGAGTTTCTTTGCAGCATTCCAGAACTTTTTTTTTCTCGGGTAGGACAGATTGACCATTGTTTGATCTTTCGATCATAACTTGAGTTTTTCTCGACGGATTTGAGTGATTCCTTTTGTGTTGTCTTCATGACTTGATTCTCTCTGATATCCATCACTTTTGTCACGGTGAAACATATTTATATTAGTCTCACACACGATTTCTTTAAGAGATCGTTTTTCTGCCGAAGGGGTTGGGGTTTAATTGTTTCCGCTGCGTAAGATTTTTCAATCTACCATTCACCCCCCTCTGGTATCTTTTCACGTGCTCTTCGATCCTACAGAATCACTCAAATCCGTTGAGATAAACTCAAGTTATGATCGAAAGATCGAACAAAGGTCAAGCTGTCCTACCCGAGAAAAACAGTTCTGGAACGCTGCAAAGAAACTCATGTAGATAAGAATCCACAAATCCAATGACCGTGAAATTTTTACAGATGATAGATAATCAAGTTTTGAAGAGAACTCAAAAATAATCACATCAATTGGATCTGTAAAACTCTAGTTATGATAAAACCACGGACGAAAGTTAGTGCTGTCCAGAAACTCGACGAGTAAAACTTGTCTGGAATAAGTCGGACGAACAAGGCACAAAAGTTCCTTCAAACTACGAATTTTATTCAATAGAACACAAGAGGAACAGCCCCAAAGTTGTCTACCACGAGCTCTGGCCTCCCTTGCTTATATAACCAGCTCGAAAGCCAACTCAACTCAAATCAGGACCCTAATCCTACCCCGTTCTCGAATCGAAACTTTCCATAACTGCTTAGGACTCTTCTATACGCAGATAGAAGCAATCTTAAGACTTCCAAAAACCTTAGGGACATATCCCACATTCCTAAAACAACTAAAATTCGTGACCCACACGAAATCCTATCATAACTAACTCGATACTTTCCATACCGAGCCATAACTGACTCCATCGCAGCCAAAGTCATCAACCGATACGATCCGATCCTTCCAACCAGATATTTCCTTCCTTAGACCATCTTCGAAACCATGTTGCCACATCATGCACCACATGCATACGTGCGAACACCTTCCTTCGACGTCCAATAACCTTCATAGCACTGCCCTTGATTCAATCATCCTGTGCGACCTCCTGGCCAGCTCAACCACAATTCCTCCTGAATTTAGTTGTTGGAACCTCATCTCCTCCCTGAGACTTGTCCAAAGGATCCTATCACCAGCCATGACTTGAACTCAAGCAACACCTGCACATGAATAAACAACCAATCCATACGAGCCCAAGTCCGCAACTTGACTCAAGTCAGTTCTGAAAACAACACCTTACGTGAGCACCTCACATAAGCATGTTGCAAAGCATAACAAAACGATATCAGCCATATCAACCAAAACACACCAAAAACTTAGCAAATGAATACTAAGCAATCTTTCCAAGAATATAAAGCAAGTTTGAAACATTGCAAGATAAAAGCAGGAACATTGCGATCAAGCTCCGAACCTTGCCAAAGCTAATTGAAGCTTGAGCCGGAGCTTACAAAAGCTAGTACAATCTAGCGCCCAAGCTTACCAAAGCTAGTCGGACCTAGTGTCGGGACTAACCAAAGCTAGTCGGACCTAGTGCCGGAGCTAACCAAAACTAGTCGGAACTAGTCATCTCAAAAGTCGGAGCTAGAAAAACATGTCGGAGCTAACCAACATAAGTCGGACCTAGCAAAACATATCGAAGCTTAACAAAGACATGCCAGAGCTATCAAAGACATGCCAGAGCTAAAGACAAAGCTCACCGGAGCTACCTAGAAACATGTCGGACCTTACGTTGGACCTTGCATAAGCTCAGAGCTAGAGTCAGACATTGCTAAAAAGATGTTTTAGTAGAATTTCAGAACTTTTATCATCAAAACCAATGTATTCAGCACACATAGGTCTCACAACTCGCTTGACATTCAATCCTCCTTCCACCAAGAATATGAAGCCATTCTTAATGGTTCTCAACAGAGTCCTCCAGAAGACAATAGCTTCGAAAGACGGAGATGCAGGAAGTGTCCAAGGATACTTGAGGACATTGATGAAGGTAATTAGCAAAGACAGGAAGTTTGATGTCTTTGACTACATTTGGAATGATATGGTGAATATCTCCTGCACACCGAAGAGATCCTGTGGCTATGCACCTTACTTGATGTTTATGATTGAGAAAGTCACATGAATCGAGTTCGTGAAGGATGTGGAGCACACTCCCTTGAGGCCTCAGAAGCGTAACCAAGCCACTCTCCCAGCTGCTCCATCTCCAATGTCTAGTGAAGAGGCTCTGAGGAGATCTCAAGAAGATGCCAGGACTGCTCCCACTGCTAGGGCCCCTCCTCAAAAAGGGTCCTCAAGTGGCATTTTGAAGTACTTGGCTGTCATCTTTGGCTCCCGCAAGAAGGCTGAGGTGAAGCTCCACAAGTTGAACAAGGCAAGGAAGGCAGATATGAAGTATGTCAAGGAAAATGTCAAGCTTATTTTCCAGAAGCTGGAGATCGAGCCTATTGGATCCCCCGTTATATCTGATGATTCAGCCTCTGACTTCTCCGAGCTGCCACCTCTCTCTCCTTCTAAACTTGCCTATTTTGGCATTGGAGGCACTTCAAGTGGATCCGCTCCTCCTCCTCCTCAACCTGAAGATCAAGACGATGAGAGGACCGACAGCGAGGAATGCGCCTCTAGATCCCTTCACTCCTTCTTTTTGGTGCCTTGATACCAAAGGGGGAGAGATTGAGGGGGAGTCACTAGATCCTAGCTGTAGGTTGCGAGAGGAGAGCTCTATTTATGTTTGTTTGGGTTGTAAAACTTTGATGATGCTATTGGACATGTGGTGTGAAACTATGACTTTGTTATGCTTATGACTTATATGTTATGCTCTGAATTTGATATTCATGTGTGATAACCTTGATGCTGTCATGATTATGCCATTTATCTTACTTATATCAAGATTATTGTTCAACACATGTAGTTTTGCGTCCCACTGTAAAGAGTGCACATATGTCTCATGTTTTCATTGCTTAATTGGTTCCAAACTCATATGTGCACACTTTATGAAATTGTTAATCATATTTGTGAAATATCAATTGGTTGTCATCAATCACCAAAAAGGGGGAGATTGAAAGTTCATATAGGCATCCCTTGTGGGTTTTGGTGGATTTATGACAAGCAAATGAGATCCTAGCCAAATTCTTGAGATGAGCGCATGTCTTTGATGAAATTATAAAGTAAGTGCAAAAAGAAAGGAGAGTGATGAATCTAGTTGAAAAGAGCTCAAGAGATGAATAGATTAATCTTTGTGTGTGGAGTGTGTTAGAGAAACACACCCTAAGAGCTCAAGAAAAAGAAACACTCTCACAACACAAATTCTCACAAGACCGAACTAGTCCGAAGTACCCCGAACTAGTCCGATATGCTCACTATCCAAGATCGGACAAGTCCTCCCAGTGCGGACTCGTCCGCAACGGACTAGTCCGATAAAGTTCGGACTAGTCCGATATTCCTTCTGATCAAATTCGAACAAGTCCGACATTCCACAGACTAGTCCGAAATCCCCACTGACCAACATCGGACATGTCCCTCAAGATTTCAAAATTGTCCTTAGCCCCTAAAATTTTCACGACACCGGACTAGTTCGATAATATCCGGACTAGTCTGATAACCTCTCTGACTAAAATCGGACAAGTCCTCCAAATGCGGACTTGTCCTCAATTCACTAAGGGATTCACCACGTCGGACTAGTCCGATATGTGCCGGACTAGTCCGATCTTCTCTAGAGACAAAAAACGGACAAGTCCGCCCAAGGACGGACAAGTCCGACAATTCAGGACACTTAGGGTTTCTCACACGCCGCACACCAGACTAGTCCGGAGTCCACTACGGACTAGTCCAGACATCGCGAACCCTAACGGTAACCTTTGGAAACCCTAGTATAAATAGAGGTGCACGACCCAATTATGATAACTCTCGACCCCCTGCGCCGTCACACCCTCCAAAAGCCTAGAAAACACGTCTGTCCAAACAATCCAACACAAGAAAGATCAAATCCTTAAGGATTAATGTTAGATCAAAGGAGAGACACGATTCTTCACGTTTTGAGCTCTTGGGTTTGATTCTCTCGCACACTCTTGTTCTTTATTGCATATAATTCGAGTGTGTTGGTGGTGTATTCAGTTGTAAATCTTGGAGAGCCCTCAACTTGTGAGAAGGCCCCTTGAACACAGTTATTCTTGCCCCTTTGTGATTAGTGGAAGAGAATCCACCTCCGTGGCGATTCGACGAGGGTGGGTTGGTGAAGACCTGGTCCTTTCGTGGGATCCTGAACGTGGATGTAGGTTGCCTTCATGGGAACCGAACCACGGGATAAAAATCTTGTGTCTTCACTTTGTGCCTATTGTTCATTGCATCTAGGGTTTAATCGATCTTAGTCAAATTACGTAAAAACTTGAAACTAAGGTTACCTTGTGCTATCTTCAGTTTAATTGAAGCAACATACTCTAGATACATCTTAATTTCCGCTGCATAGAGTACTTGGATTGAGATCATCGATCAAACTTGATCGATCTAGTCTGTAAGCATCGGACTAGTCCGCACACTACCGGACTAGTCCGATTTATCGGCATTTGATCAAGTTGCTGAGTGTTGCAGGTTCCGACTAAAATTCAAAAAGGCCTATTCACCCCCCTCTAGGCCACATTCAGTGTTAGAGAGGCCCGTCTTTGAGTTTTGCTATTTTTTATCTCTCGCTTTCTCTCCCAACACTTGGCAAAAATTTTTAGCTCTCGTGTGCTCTCTCGACCTAGAAACCGCAGCTCCTGAGCACATCGCCGTTGTCCCTCTTCCTCAACTCGCTCTTCGTCATTGTCGCGCTACCGCCGTCGACTTCGACCCCTACCTTCGTCATCAGAGAGTTGAGCACGCTAGAGCACGCCGCCTCGTCCCATGTCCCCGGAGCACGCTGCCGCCTCGACTGCTTCCTCGGTAATCAGTATGAGCACGCCATCACCTTCACATAAGTAGAAATGTTCTCCGTGTCCCCGGAGCACGCCGACCTGCTGTCATCAGAGAGTTGAGGAAACGTCGCTCTGGCACCTCTGCCAGCTCGTCCCGAAGAACGCCGCCACCTCGTCCCCTATCCCCAGAGTACGCCACCGCCTCGACCCTGTCCTTAGAGCGTGCATTTCAGTGATTTTATTGAATTTGAGGATGTCCAATGAAGGCTCATCATTAATGAAATCACTGATCCGAAGGGAGAATTTTCATTACGGTACAAATTCATCTTCCTTGTTTATGTCCAATGCAGAAGTAATGTTGTATATAATAGATTCTGATTCGCAAACCATTAAAACTGCAGGAACTGTGGTTGACACTAGCATTTGCCATGCCAGTGAGTTTGATTTCTATCTCTACAGTCATGCTGAAATCAAGGTACCTATGCGATAATTGTTGTTTCTCTCACGAGTTTTTGATATCAGACTATTAATGCATCAGTGGAATTTAAATTATTTGTTTTTTCAGAGGACAAGCACAACAGCTCACTACCATGTCCTTTATGATGAGAACAATTTCTCTGTTGATGCTTTGCAGATGCTCACCAACTGCTTGTGCTACAAGTAAGCTCAGTTCTCCATTAACTAATAGTTTTTGTGTCTTACAATTGTATACCAATTTGTTCCTAAGCCTTCAAATATTTGCTTCTTTATGTGACTGTTTAAGCGAATGTGACTGCAATTTGATAATATTTTATATGGTTTCAGTGATTTTATTGAATTTTAGGATGTCTCAGTCAGAGCATTAGAGGCTATAAAGGCTCATCATTAATAAAGTATTGATCGGGAGAATTTTCATTACAGTATACAGGATTAGATGATGACAATTATGATGTGTGTAATTAGTTACTTTGTCATCAAGATGAACAATGTATTTGATTGATCAATATAATTTAAGGTGTGATCTTTTTGGCTATACATATATTCATGTATGTGTATGTTCCTAACACTGGTAATGCGGTTGTCAAATCCTGGCTAGCTCCAGGATGCAACCGGTAACCAGGAGTGGAGGACACCTAATAAGAGACCCTGCCTGTAAATAATCCACGACGAGTTGTAATAGAGAACGTCTCAGATTACCTAAATAAAAGAGAAAACTTCCTTAAAGCCCGTCTCAGATCAGTAAACAAATCTGCGGCACGCTTCAATAAAGAGCGTCTTGGATCAGTCAATAAACCTACGACGCTCTATGTTAGTGCTTGTATCGCATGTGTGCTGATGGGCGACGCGCACAAATCATCGTCTCCAATGACATCGTAAAGATCGTCTGTTATGACTCAAAGAAAGGAGATGTGCTACCTTTGAGCATGTCTCACACTTTGGCTGACCAGCGACATGCTTGTCGCACGTCTCTGATGACAACGTAATGCGGGAGATGCATAGTTTGTTCGTCTCTTTTCTTCATTCGGACACATCTCGGATGAGCTTTTCTTACTTAGTGGTTCATAGTAGGGCATGAAGGAAAAAGATTCTATGCATCCGGTATGCAGAGCCGCCCTTGTGCATCCTCGATGGATCTCACAACACGCTCCAGGTCACGAATCTCAAGCGTCTCTCCATTCGATTGACTCGCTCGGTTCCGCACGCCTTCCTCCCGATATACTTCCGCTCGACTCGGTTTGTTCGCTCGGTTCACACAGCAGCTCGGTGCCGCCGCCTTGCTGCTCGCGTCTGACCGCCGCGAGCTGCCGCGAGGAGGAGCAAGGAAGTACTCAGGGAGGAGGTGCCGCTATCGTGCCTTGCCGCCGCGACGATGAGCGACGCAGTGCCCAACCTGAATGTGCGCAGTCGCTTCTGTCCCGAGGATCCACCAAATGCCGAGGAGATAGGATGCGCAACAGAGGAAAGATTGCGCCTGCGAATGTGGGGCATTGGGTGCGCCACGACGGAGGGGAGATGTACAGCTTGGTGGTCGGGCTGTGGACCCCATGGCGTCTGGCTGCCTTGCTCCGGCACTGGTGCCGCTGCCGCTCCCGGTGTGGGAGTGCTTCCCGTCCAGACTCATCGTGTTTTCTATGACCGGAGGGCGCTGCAAGTCAGAGCCAAGTGGAGGATAGGCAGAGAGATTGGGGGTGCTGAGGAAACAATGGAGTGCTTTTAGATTGGCGAGATGGCCACGTGGTGAGAATCCAGGCAGGGATGCACAGGGGTGCCTGTGCATACGGGATCCAGAGAATTCGGTTCCGGGCACGACCCTATCATCATCCTGACGCTGGAGTTCCGTCCTGGTCGTCTCCTGTCCGGCAGATGTAGCCGTCCCTTCGGCCAGTCTCACAGAAAGTGGCAAAAGTTTCGCAGGAATGGCGTCATCTACCGATGGTTGAACGTTCAGTTCAGGCTTTGTACCGCACAAGGAAGCGAATTCCGCTTGGTGATAAGAACAACAGCTAGAAAAACGTAAGCTAGAACTTCATCTCACTTCCAATTGGCCATCTAGTGAGCCCCCTTGGTCCGGATATTTTGGACCATGATTCTCTGATTAATATCCGTTTCCTGAACCATCCCTATGACATGGTCTTTTCAAATAGTAAGACCATCCGCATTGAAATGTAAATATAGAGTAGAGTACTGAAAGTATAGAGTAAGTGTGTAAAATGAACATGCTGAAAGTATAGGAGATAAAGTATGATTTAGAGAAAATGATGCGGATAGCCTGAGTCGCGAATGTCACTGATTCAGATCACTTTCTTCCCATACATCGTTTTTTTTTGTTTTAAAAAAAAGTGGAGCAGAGAAAGGAAGAGTTGAAGGCTACATCATCCGAGGATCATAGAGCTATAGAGGAGATACTTCCTCCATCCTTAAAATAATTTACCATCTTTTAGTTTATTTTTAAATGAAAACGTGACAAACTTTTAGAGAGTGAGGGAGTAGGAAACATATATTATGTTGCGTAGGAAACTATTTCAAATACATGTTAATATGTTTCAATGACACGGTAGTCACATATACGGGACTGTGCAATTTTGCTATGGCGCCTAGGAAATTATTCTAAAAATGAGAAAAAGACGGGGACTCCACTGCTAGTGGCTGTTGGCACCGATGGCCTGTAAACCGACCAGACCTGCAAATTTCCAGGCCGGGCTGGCGTAGGATGGCCACAAGTGGGCTCTGTAAAATGGCATGGCAGCTACAGGCTGCCCGCAAATCGACCGGACGACCTTTGCGCCAGGGAGGAAAACGAGAGACGAAAGGAAACAGAGAGAGGGAAAATGAGAGGAAAAAAGAGCGAAAGAAGGAAAACTAATAAAAGAAGCACAAAACGGAAAATAGAAGGAGAAAAATGTAAGGAGAGGAAAAAAACTAATTCCCCCAATTTCCAGAAGTTGTCATAATTATTAAGATTTAACTAAATTAATAACACAATTTTTATAAACGAAGAAAAGATCGAGAGGACATGATAAATATGTGGCAGTTGATATAGATGTTAGATTTAGATACCAATGATTGTAGAGAACTTAAGTTGAGAATCTTTTATACATTAGTATAAAAGAAGCTGAAAATATTATTTTAAAGAGCTGTCTATATTTTAGATGCCTGAAATTTAAAAAAATTTCAGGCATCGAGTAATTAGCAGCTAATTACTACCCATTAACCACTATAATTAATCATTAACCATTAATTATATAGGTTAATCAATTAAAAAATATTTGTTTTATTATTTTATAATCAACGTAATTCTTACAAATTGCGGATTAACAATAAACAAAATAAAAATAAAGTTAATCATCCCTGTGCTGCGCGCAGCACTCTGCTGCACCGTCGCTTGATACGGCAGGTGCCCTCAGACACCTGAAAATGAGGATTCCAGTTATTTTAAAGATAGAATTTAGAAGTGACGCGTGCGGTTAGTCTCAGGAGGTATCGGCTTCTGCAACTGCCTTTTGTTTAGCGTGCACACACACAATACCAAGTTCATGATGTTAGCTAAGCATGCATCTAAATGGATTTTAATCATCACGTTCAATGTGATACCGACTCTGAAAGTCTTCAGTGCTATTCGGGCCGGGTGCGGCCTGCATCACTGACCAGCCGTCATTTTCCAGATGAAATGAGCATAAGGAAAAGCACATGCGCCATTGGCTAAACAAGCCAGAAGGGATGTGTACTCAATGCAAGTTGAATTTAATAAACTTAAGGCACACTACAAGTAGTTCAGGGAAGCAATGGACGTAATACTCTAACTACAAGAACCATACTGATGGCCAGTAGCCATCCATCATTGGCAGAGTGCAAGTCCGAGGGCATTTGGTACACTAAAGGTATCAATGAGGTGGAAAAAAACGATAAACGTTGCTACACAGTGAGGGAAGCCAGAACATGGCCATCCAAAGAACTCTGACTTCACGTTACACAAGCTAATAAGTATCTTTCTGACGAATCCTGTTTATAAATTAAAAAGTACCCCATTCATCCTACAAGAGGTATAGTGTGGTTTACAACAGGAAGTTTAATAAAGCTGGTGTGATCCCGATACGTTCTCAGGACATGAATCCAATGAAACCCCTTGAAGCCCTCGCATTGAGGCTAAGTGTTCGGGCAGCAAGCAAACCTCAGAAGGCTGCAAAAGTCTGTTGGAACGTGTAAGACCTATGTGTGCTGAATACATTGGCTTGTAGTGAATACACTTGCTTTGACGATAAAAGTTTTGAATATCATCAAAACACCTTTTTATTAAGGTCCGACTAGTTTTGGTTAGTTCCGGTGAGTTTTGTCTTTAGCTCCGACATGTCTTTGATAGCTACGGCGGGAGCATGGTTATACTAGTTTTGGTAAGTTCCGGCGCTAGGTTCTACTAGCTCTTGTTAGCTTCGGATCAAGGTCCGGGTTGCTCTGGCAAGGTCCGGAACTTGACCACAGTGCTTCTGTTTTTTATTTGAAATGTTTCGCACTTGCTTTACATCTCTGGAAAGATTGCTTAGTATTCATTTGCTAAGTTTTTTGTGCGTTTTGATTGATATGGATGATATCGTGTTACCGTGGTTTTGCAACATGCTTATGTGAGGTTCTCACGTAAGGTGTTGTGTTCGGAACTAACTTGAGTCAAGTCGAGGACTTGTGCTCGTATGGATTGGTTGTTTATTCATGTGCAGGTGTTGCTTGAGTTCAAGACATGGCTGGTGATGGGATCCATTGGACTAGTCTCAGGGAGGAGATGAGGTTCCAACAACCAAATTCAGGAGGAATCGTGGTTGAGCTGATCAGGAGGTTGCGCATCATGATTGAATCAAGAACAATGCATGTGAAGGTATCGTGGACGTCATTGGAAGATGTTTGCACGTGTGCAAGGAATGCATGGACGTGACTACATGGTTCTGAGACGTGATGAAGAGATGTGGACGTAAAGAGTTGGTCGGAAAGGTCCAACCGACTAGGTTATGGACTTAGGCTACGGCTGAGTCAGGTTTGACTCAAATATGGAAAGATTTGACTTGGTTATGATAGGATTTCGTGTGGGTCACGAATTTGAGTTGTTTAGGAATGTGGTATACGTTCCTAAGGTGTTTGGAAGTCTTAAGATTGCTTCTATCTGCGTATAGAGGAATCCTAAGCAGTTATAGAAAGTTACGATTTGTGAACAGAGTATGATTAGGTTCCTGATTTGAGTTGAGTTGGCTTTTGAGCTGGTTATATAAGCAAGGGAGCCCAGAGCTCGTGGTGCACGACTTTGGGGCTATTCTTCTTGTTTTCTATTGAATAAAATTCGTAGTTAGAAGGAACTTTTGTGCCTTGTTCGTCCGACTTGTTCCAGACAAGTTTTACTCGTCGAGTTTCTGGACAACACTACCTTTTGTTGGTGGTTTTATCATAACTCGAGTTTTAAATATCCAATTGACGTGATTCTTTTTGGGTTGTCTCCACAACTTGATTATATATCATCTATCAAAATTTCACAGTCATTAGATTTGTGGTCTATAATCCACACGAGTTTCTTTGCAGCGTTCCAGAACTGTTTTTTTCTCAGGTAGGGCAGATTGACCTTTGTTTGATCTTTCGATCATAACTTGAGTTTTTCTCGACGGCTTTGAGTGATTCTTGTTGTGTTGTCTTCGTGACTTGATTCTCTCTGATATATATCACTTTTGTCTCGGTGAAACACGTTTAGATTAGTCTCACACACGATTTCTTTGACAGATCATTTTTCTGCCGAAGGGGTTGGGGTTTAATTGTTTCTACTGTGTAAGATTTTTAAATCTACCAATCACCCCCCTCTGGTAGCTTTTCATGTGCTCTTCGATCCTACAATTGGTATCAGAGCCACGGTGCTCTAATCTTTGTGATTTGCGCATGTTTTTGACTAATCATCATGGAAAAGTACTCTGCCAAACCTTGTGTGTTCGCTGGTATTGATTTTCAGGTTTGGAAGGCACGCATGAAGGCTTTCATCCAGGCACAAGGCTTTGCAATATGGGAGAAGGTATACAAGCCTTACGAAGTGCCATCAAACGATCAAGTTACAGCTACAAATCTGAGAGATGTCGACAACAACAACAAGGCTCGGAACTTGATCATACAAGGATTAACACAAAGCGACTTCGACCGTGTTGCACACCTCCGATCTGCATACGATGTGTGGAAAGCACTTTGTGACTACCACGAAGGATCCAACACGATCAAAGAGGTAAGAAAAGACATGTTCAAGAAAGAATACACGCGCTTCGAGATGCAACCCAGTGAGTCTATTGATGACCTTTTTGCTCGCTTTAATAAGATTCTCAACAACTTGTGTAGTGTCAATGTAAATTTTTCAGATGCTGAGAATGCTAGGCAATCGCTAAGTGAATTAGATATGTCAATTTGGGAGATGAAAGTCACATCTATTCATGAATCTATTGTTATGAGTACACTTACTTTAGATGTGCTATATTCCAAGCTAAAAACTCATGAAATTGACATAATATCACGTAAGAACCCCAACAAGTCTACTGCTTTTGTTTCCTGTGATATGCCTAGCTCCGGCCAATCTTCATCTTGTGGTACACTCGCTTTGTTGTCCTCTATAACCTTTGAACAGATTGAGGAGTTTCCAGAGGAGGAGCTAGCACTTCTCTCTACGAGGTTCTCAAAAGCATTGCAAAATGTGAGAACTAGAAGGAGAGGAAGCTCCAGATCTCAACGATGCTTCGAATGTAGTAAGACAGGACACTTTCATACAGATTGTCCTAAACTTTCAGGTCCTACCTCCCGGGAAGAAAAACAATCAAGGATAAAGCACTCCTCAACAAACGATAAGAAGAAAAAGAAGGGCTTTACAGGTCGCCAACTGGTGAACAGTTTTATCTCAGCACTCCAGGAACTTGGCTCAAGCGACGTGGACATTGGAAGTGATGAAGATGAAGATGATTTGGCAAACTTGTGCTTCATGGCGGGCAAGTCAAGATCAAGTATGGAGGAGGCAGAACACAACAGCGACAATGAAGAGGTATGTCCTACTTGCGAAGAAATGTGTGATGCTATTTCTCGTGCCACTATTATTGTTAAGAAAAAAGGACAAAAATCTTAGGAACAATGTTGTTAAAATTGAGTCACTAGAATCTGAAATTAATCGTTTGAAATCCTTGATTCCTAGTGATGATTCTTGTTCCTCATGTGACTTAATATATGAACAATTGTCCTCCCTAAGAAATGCACATACCTCCACACTTGATAAACTTGAACTTGAAATTGAAAAGAACAAAAAGCTTGTTGCACTTAATATTGGAAACTTAAAAGATGCTTCTTATTATACAATTGATTTGCATTGTTCTAGTTGTGATGATCTTGATAAAAAACTGCAAGATGTTATGAATGAAATTTCTATATTGAACAATGCTTTACGTTCTCATGAAGTTAAATATTGCTCCAATTGCAAACTAAAAGGAAAAACTTCATGTGCAAACTGCCTAGACTTGTCTAAGAGACTTGATGACATGAATATGACACTAGATCGGTTTTGTAATGGGAATAAGAACCTAAACTTGCTGCTGAATTCATCCAAGTCTTGCAATGATAAAACTGGTTTAGGTTTTGATTCTCATGCTCATGCTAAGGCACATCCACCTAAAATTGTAAAGTCATTAGGAAGTAGTTTGATTCAAACAGTTCCTAAACAAAAAGAAGTGGTTTTCAAATCTGCAGGATTATTGTCTCATTTAGTTTCAAATAAAAATGTTGTTTGCTCATCTAAACATGAACACAAAGTTAAATTTCATTGTACCTACTGTGGTAGAGATGGTCATGTCATAGATTTTTGTTATAGGCTAGCTAAACAACAGAAAAGGGAAAGAATGGTTGCTAGATCTCATAACTTTCATGCAAAATTTGCTACACATATTGAACCGAATGTACAACCTGCTGTTTTGAGTCAAAAACATTCAAAGTTTACCTCCGGACCTTCTGTTTTTGCCTCCGGAGGTACTGATTTTTGTGCTACACAAGTAACACCTTATAGGTCAGTAGTTAAGAATAAAAAATCTCAAACTTTGACTCATAAACCTGCTGTTTTGTCTCAGCTTTCGCGTGTTTTTCCTGCTGCACATTGCGTGACTCAGTACTGGATTCCTAAATGCCTTTTGACTAACCCCAGTATTGAGTCATCGACGTATTTTGCTTCTATGTAGGTTAAACGTTTGAGGAAGGAGAACATTTGGATTGTGGATTCAGGTTGCTCACGCCACATGACCGGTAACAAAGATTGGTTCTCCTCCCTCACTTTTGTGTCATGTGTAGAGAATGTTACTTTTGCCGATAATTCTTCAACTCCTATAATTGCTAAGGGTTCGGTTAGAGTAAATGATCACTACACTTTGAAGGATGTGGCACTTGTCAAAAATTTGAAATACAACTTGCTTTCTGTTTCACAATTGCTAGATGAAAATCTGGAAATTATTTTCAATAAAAACTGCTGCAAAGTTGTAAGTTCAAATAGTGAGCTTATTTTTAACATGTCTTGGTTTGGAAGAGTTTTTAAAGCTGATTTTGATATGTCTTCCTCTAAGCATAGGTGTCTAGTTGCTAATGGTTCAAATGACCTATATTTTTGGCATTATAGACTTGGTCACATAGGCTTTGATCACCTAACGCGTGTTAGTGCTCTTGATCGCATACGTGGGCTGCCTAAGCTTAAAGGGGATAAAGAAATTGTGTGCTCTTCTTGTAGACATGCTAAGATGGTTGTAGGTTCATATGCTTCTCTCACAATGACCATGACAACTGAACCGGGTCAACTTTTGCACTTTGACACCGTAGGACCTTCACGTGTTCAATCCTTCGGAGCTAAATGGTATGTTCTTGTGATTGTTGATGACTATTTTAGATACTCTTGGGTTTACTTTATGGCATCTAAGAATGAAGCTTCTAGCCATTTTAGAACTTTATTTCTTAGATTATCAATTGATCACCCAAGATCTTTAAAAGCAATTAGAAGTGATAATGGAACTAAATTTAAAAATCAATCTTTTGATCACTTTTGTGCTGAAAATAGAATAGATCATCAATTTTCTTCACCATATGTACCTCAAAAAAATGGTGTTGTAGAAAGAAAGAACATAACCTTAGTTGAGATGGCTAGGACTATGCTTGATGAATATCAAACTCCTAGGAAATTTTGGACTGATGCATTAGCAACCGCTTGTTATGTCTCAAATAGTGTTTTCTTGTGTGCTAAGCTAGGTAAAACACCATATGAGCTCCGGTTTGGACATAGGCCTAGTGTTACACACTTTCGGGTCTTTGGTTGCAAATGCTTTGTTAAGAAACATGGTAAACTTGATAAATTTGAACCTAGATCTATTGATGGCATGTTTCTTGGTTATTCATCTCATACTAGAGGCTACCGTGTGCTTTTACTTGACACTAACAAAATTGTGGAGACTTGTGACGTGTCTTTTGATGAAGCTAGCCCAGGTACTAGTTCAAACATTGCAGGTTCAGACCCATATCCGAAGGGGGAGAGCATTTTCATTGAAGATGAGGAAGAATTGGAGCTGCTGCCCAAAAATTCAGTAGCTAAAGACTTTGGTTTAGCTCCGGATGCTAATTCTCAACCAGCACCGACAACCATCAATGCTAATTCAAATCATCCTCAAGTCACAAGCTCATCGATTTGTGATGAACATGAAGAAGAAAAAGTTTGTGAGACATCTCTTCCCCTACAGTTTTACAATGATCATCCCCCACAACAGATGATTGGAAGCTTGTACGAACGAGTCACACGGTCCAGGTTTTGCGATCCAAACTCTTATGCTCATTCTGCTTTTGTTGCTTCTTTTGAACCCAAAGATATATCACACGCACTCACTAATGAATCTTGGATTATTGCCATGCAAGAAGAGTTAGAAAATTTTGAAAGAAATATTGTTTGGAAACTTGTACCTCAACCTCAAGGTCACACTTTAATTGGAACTAAATGGGTATTCAAAAATAAACAAAGTGAGGATGGGGTTGTGGTTAGGAATAAGGCTAGGTTGGTTGCTCAAGGTTTCACTCAAGTTGAAGGTCTAGATTTTGATGAAACTCTTGCTCCTGTTGCTAGATTAGAAGCCATAAGCATTTTGTTAGCTTTTGCTGCATCTATTGGTTTTAAGCTATATCAAATGGATGTTAAAAGTGCTTTTCTTAATGGCTACATAGATGAGGAGGTTTATGTGAAACAACCACTGGGTTTTGAAAATCCAGATTTTCCTAATCATGTTTACAAATTGTCCAAAGCCTTGTATGGTCTCAAACAAGCCACTAGAGCATGGTATGATACGTTAAAACATTCTTACTTGAAAAAGGGTTTACCATGGGGAAGGTTGATAAAACTCTTTTTGTGCTTAAGCATGGCAATGACTCATTATTCGTTCAAGTGTATGTAGATGATATTACCTTTGGTTGTGCTTCTCATGATCTTGTATCCAAGTTTTCAGCAATGATGAGTTCCGAATTTGAAATGAGTATGATGGGTGAACTCACTTACTTTTTGGGGCTGCAAATCAAGCAAACAAAGGAGGGTACCTTTGTGCATCAAACGAAGTATACAAAAGATCTCCTAAGGCGCTTCAACATGGACAAAAGCAAGCCTCTTCGGACACCAATGGGAATAGCAACAACACTTGGACTTGATGAAGATGGTGAACCCGTGGATCAAAAAGAATATAGAAGCATGATCGGATCACTTTTGTACCTCACGACATCAAGACTAGACATACAATTCAGCGTATGTCTTTGTGCACGGTTTCAAGCCTCCCCACGTGCTTCACATCATCAAGCTGTCAAAAGGATTCTCACGTACTTACATGGAACTCAAGAATTTGGAATTTTTCTTCCTTCTTCCTCAACCGTTACTTTGAAAGCTTTTCCGGATGCTGATTTTGGGGGTTGTAGGATTGATAGAAAAAGTACTTCCGGTGCTTGTCATTTTCTTGGTAATTCTCTTGTTGCTTGGTCCTCTAGAAAACGAAATTCAGTTGCACAATCCACAGCCGAATCTGAATATGTAGCTGCTGCTAGTGCTTGCTCACAAATTCTTTGGATTGTTCAAACACTTAAGGACTATGGGGTTGATCTAGATAGTGTTCCACTGTTCTGTGGTAACACTAGTGCCATTTGCATTGCTAAAAACCCCGTGCAACATTCTAGAACTAAGCACATTGACATTAGGTATCACTTTCTTCGAGATAATGTTGAAAAAGGAAACATTGTGCTTCACCATGTAGATACCGAACAACAATTGGCTAACATTTTTACAAAACCTTTGGATTTCACTCGTTTTTGTTACATTTGTAGTGAAATAGGGGTTATGCATCCTCATGGCTTAAATTGAGGGGGAGTTTTGAAACTTGGGAAGTCTATGTGTGAATCTGAAATCAAAATAATATGAGCATAGTATTTCATACATATATGAATTTGTGATTCCTTTTACATGCTGAAAGTTCTTACTACATTATTCATGTTATACATTTTGTAGTTTTTGCCATGTCTAGTAATTGGAATAATTACTTACACTAAAACTGGTCATGGTCGAACTTTCTTGCTGTTTTGAACATGTTACATGTTCACAAGTGCTTTTAATCATTAAGAATTAATCAAGTAATCAACTCACATGTTGATTTTTTATGAACAAATATAAATTGAGAAAAGATCAAAAGAATATGCATGCATCACACTTCTTCTTTTGAGATGGCTTATCATTGCACTTAGATATGAACTTGGAAGAAGTTGTGTATGACTAAAACCATGTCCTTAAGCTTCTGATTGTCAAATGACATAGGCTTGGCTTGGTTGGTTAGAATAAGGCAGATGCACATATAATCTCTTGCAAATATCATATGATCTAAATTTATGCTTTGAAAAATAATAAAATGCAGCAACTAGTGTCATGATTTCAGGTTTTGAAATAGTTAAGTTTGTGAGACCATGACTTACTTAAAATTGAAAATTACATTTGATCTCTAGTATGGCTAACACTACTTTATGTATTTCATTGATGTGATAATGTAAGGTACTTGATAGTATGACTTGGATGAGCTTTGTTTATATGTATATGTTATAATATGCTCATAACAACTAAAGAGGGAGAGATAATTTGTTTATATGCTCATGACTTGCTGAATACATTATCAAAGGGGGAGAGATAAGCATGAAGAGAAAGAGAATATGTGCATAAGGAGAGATAATAAAGGTGGAGAGATAATATGGGATAATTTTTTGATTTTCTTCTCATTTTACTTTTGATTTACAAAGGGGGAGAAATTGCCTTCAAAACTTTTATGTGAATAAGCCAATGTTCGGATTTTAAATGGTGTTGCCAATGCATTCATCAAGGGGGAGATTGTAAGACCTATGTGTGCTGAATACATTGGCTTGTAGTGAATACACTTGCTTTGACGATAAAAGTTTTGAATATCACCAAAACACCTTTTTTATTAAGGTCCGACTAGTTTTGGTTAGCTCCGGTGAGTTTTGTATTTAGCTCCAACATGTCCTTGATGGCTCCAGCGGGAGCATGGTTATACTAGTTTTGGTAAGTTCCGGCGCTAGGTTCTACTAGCTTTTGTTAGCTTCGGCTCAAGGTCCGGGTTGCTCTGGCAAGGTCCGGAACTTGACTGCAGTGCTTCTGTTTTTTATTTGCAATGTTTCGTACTTGCTTTACATCTCTGGAAAGATTGCTTAGTATTCATTTGCTAAGTTTTTGGTGTGTTTTGATTGATATGGATGATATCGTGTTATTGTGGTTTTGCAACATGCTTATGTGAGGTTCTCACGTAAGGTGTTGTGTTCGGAACTAACTTGAGTCAAGTCGAGGGCTTGGGCTCGTATGGATTGGTTGTTTACTCATGTGAAGGTGTTGCTTGAGTTCAATACATAGCTGGTAATGGGATCCATTCGACTAGTCTCAGGGAGGAGATGAGGTTCCAACAACCAAATTCAGGAGGAATTATGGTTGAGCTGATCAAGAGGTTGCACAGCATGATTGAATCAAGAACAATGCATGTGAAGGTATCGTGAACGTCATTGGAAGATGTTTGCACATGTGCAAGGAATGCATGGACGTGGCTACATGGTTCCGAGACATGATGAAGAGATGCGGACGTAAAGAGTTGGTCGGAAAGGTCCAACCGACTAGGTTATGGACTTAGGCTACGGCTGAGTCGGGTTTGACTCAAATATGGAAAGATTTGATTTGGTTATGATAGGATTTCGTGTGGATCATTAATTTGAGTTGTTTAGGAATGTGGAATACGTTCCTAAGGTGTTTGGAAGTCTTAAGATTGCTTCTATCTGCGTATAGAAGAATCCTAAGCAGTTATGGAAAGTTACGATTCGTGAACAGAGTTGGATTAGTTTCCTTATTTGAGTTGAGTTGGCTTTCGAGCTGGTTATATAAGCAAGGGAGCCCAGAGATCGTGGTGCACGACTTTGGGTCTGTTCCTCTTGTGTTCTATTGAATAAAATTCATAGTTAGAAGGAACTTTTGTGCCTTGTTCGTCCGACTTGTTCCAGACAAGTTTTACTCGTTGCATTTCTGGACAGCACTACCTTTCGTCGGTGGTTTTATCATAAGTCGAGTTTTAAAGATCCAATTGACGTGATTCTTTTTGGGTTGTCTTCACAACTTGATTATCTATCATCTTTCAAAATTTCACGGTCATTGGATTTGTGTTCTATGATCTACAGGAGTTTCTTTGCAGTGTTCCAGAACTGTTTTTTTTTCTCGGGTAGGGCAGATTGACCTTTGTTTGATCTTTCGATCATAACTTGAGTTTTTCTCGGCGGATTTGAGTGATTCTTGTTGGTTGCCTTCGTGACTTGATTCTCTCTGATATCTATCACTTTTGTGTCAGTGAAACACGTTTAGATTAGTCTCACACACAATTTATTTAACAGATCGTTTTTCTGCCGAAAGGGTTGGGGTTTAATTGTTTCCACTGCATAAGATTTTTAAATATACCATTTACCCCCCTCTGGTAGCTTTTCACATGCTCTTCAATCCTACAGAATGTAAGAAGATGAAGAAGACAATGGTTTGTAGATCCATCAACTCTAAAAGTCTCCAAAGATGACAGTACTTTTGCAGGTCCAGTCAAGTTTCCCTCCATGGATGAGCTACAGGCACGCGAGACTCCATATCCAGAGATTCCAGTAGAAGAGCTGGCAAGTATAGCTGTGACATGTGGTGTACCTCCTTCGGTGGTGTAGCAAGAGCTGCTGTCTACCAAGAATGGCGGGAGCAGCAGAATTCCTGAAGATTATCATCCATGACGATGCTTCTTTATAGCAAAGGATGGGGCGCATGGGCGGGGCGCCGATCTCTAGCATGGTGGCTGGGACAATTTTGCTGGAACTTGGTAGGATCTTGCTATGAGAATTTAGCTTTCTTTTGCTCTTTTGTTGTACTGTGGGATATGGTCTGCGTGTTATCTATAAGGAGACAGTGGGAACGTGATGTCATGATGCATTTTGTGGTACTATGCTACCAGTTATTATTGACATGTTTTAATACACCTGTGGTTTTATTTAGTCTTGCCCCTGTTATCAAGAGGGCAAGTGTAGAGTCTTCTCATGATATAATGAAACCATGTCGTATCACAATCGTCACTACAACATACTGAATTGGAACATTCATGGTCTAAACGACCAGACAAAGCAACAGGCGGTTCGTGCCAAAGTAGAAGAGAGTGCATGCCAAATATACTGTCTGCAGGAGACAACGAAAGAACATTTTGAAGCCGCTTTCATTAAGAAAATAGCACCTATAAGGTATTGCAAATTTGCATATGTTCCATCACGTGGTGCATCAGGGGGTATCCTAGTAGGGTGGAATGTAAATTGCCTTGAAGGAGAAATCTCACAGCAGCTACCGTTTGCAATCACAATTCAATTTCATTCTCAACTAGATGGTAAGAAATGGAAGTTGACAGTAGTTTATGGGCCATGCTCCGATCAGGCCAGACTAGATTTCATGACCTGGATGAATCAGTTGACCATCTTAGATGAAGAACTATGGATTTTGTTGGGGGACTTCAACTTTTACAGATCCCATGAGGACAGAAACAAGCAGGGAGCCAACCTAGCTGATATGATGTTCTTTAACGATTGGACCAACTCATTGAGCCTGGTGGAGATCCCTCTTAAAGGGCATAAATTCACATGGAGTAATATGCAGGCTGAGCCGTTATTGGAACAACTGGATTGGTGTTTTACTTCTCTTCAATGGTCTGAGGTATTTCCTAATACATTCCTAACCACTATGGCTAAAACTATGTCAGACCATGCTCCAATCAGGGTTCAAATAGGTACTACAATCCCTAAAGCAAACATCATCAGATTCGAGAACCACTGGTTAAGACACAGTGACTTTATGGAGATCACAAGAAATGTCTAGCACCAGAATCTCAAAACATACAGAGGAAAGGATAGCATCAAGAAACTGAATGCCAAATTCAAAATTTTACGACACACTCTCAGGAAATGGAGCAAAGGCAAAAACAAATGGTCTTGTATGATCTCTCAGTCCAACAAGATACTGGCTATTCTGGATAAACTGGAAGAGGGTAGGCCCTTGTTTTCATAGGAAAGTATCCTAAGACGCTTGTTAAAGAATCATGTGGCAAAACTACTTCTTGAACAGAATGATTATTGGAGACAACACTATACCGTCTGATGGACTAAACTCGGGGACGAAGCAACAAGATTCTTCCACTCTGCTTCTACTGATAGATTCAGGAAAAATCATATTATGTCGATAACAACGGAAGATGGGAGAGAGCTGGTAGAACATGCTGATAAAGAAACATATATTTGGACCTGTTTCAGGTAGCGTTTCGGATGCTGTAACACAACAAAATTGTGGGCAGTGTTGGATGAACTACCTTCTTCTTTGGTAAATCTTGAACACCTGGTAGAACCTTTCTCGGTACTTGAAATTGAGGAGACTGTTAAACATCTGCCCAACAACAAAGCCCCAGGTCCGGATGGGTTCGGCAACAATTTCTTCAAGCATTGTTGGCCGATTATTAAGGTTGATATAATAGCAGTATGTGAGGATTTCTTTCAAGGAAGAATCAGTCTTGAGCCGGCTAATAGCTCCCTCATCACATTGATTCCTAAATCGCCCACCCCATCAACACTGAAGGATTATAGACCTATTTCATTGCCAAACACTGTAGTCAATTTAATCACCAAACTCATGTCTAAGAGAGTCCAGCAAGGCATCACTCAACTTGTCCACAGGAATCAATATGGCTTCATCAAATCGAGATCTATTCAAGACTGCCTAGCTTGGTCTTATGAGTATATTCACCAATGCAAGGTATTTAAGCAAGGAGTGGTCATTCTCAAACTAGATTTTGAAAAGGCCTTTGACACAATGGAACATGAAGCAATCTTACGCACAATGCAGCAATTAAATTTTCCAGAGAAATGGAGGAAGTGGTGTCTGGATATTCTGTCGTCTGCTACTTCCTCAGTATTGCTCAGTGGCACTCTGGGCAAACCGTTTCATTGCAGGAGGGGAGTAAGACAAGGGGATCCCCTATCACCATTGTTGTTTGTGCTAGCATCGAAAACCCTACAGTTCATGTGTAATTGGGCTTCAATGATGGGACTCCTGTGACTACCCCTAAGCAGCACTGGTACGACTGACTTTCCCTGTCTGTAGTATGCTGATGATACACTTCTCATTCTTCTGGTGTCTCAGAAAGAGCTATTTTCACAAAATCACTCCTATATACATTTGGTGAGGCCATGGGATTCAAAGTTAATTTTAGTAAGTCCTTCCTAGTTCCTATTAATATCTCACAGGAAGAAGCATTGTTGCTGGCTGGAACCATTGGGTGCCAAGTGGGCTCCTTCCCATTCACTTATCTCGGTTTACCCATGACTCCAACAAGGCCAAAAGTGGGAGATTTTGACAGACTCATAACAAATATGCAGAGGAGAGTATCGGCTTGTGCCACTTGGCTTTCAATGGCTGGACGTTGCACCTTGGCAAACACCATACTATCCTCAACTCCAATATATACCATGTGCACCATAAAGCTAAGGCCAACTTTATTACTCAGACTGGATCAGATTAGAAGGTACTTCATATGGAGGGGCTGTGATGTGGCCGAAAAGGGGCAACCATTAGTAGCTTGGGACAGGGTGACTTCCCCTATAGCAAAAGGTGGTCTAGGTATCATTAATATTGAGAAGTTGAACTCAGCCCTACTGCAAAAATTTCTCTTCAAGGCCTATAATAAGGAGGACATTCCTTGGGTTCAGCTGATCTGGCACACGAACGACCGCATGAATACATTACCACATTCCTCATGTAAGGGTTCATTCTGGTGGCAAAATGTCCTATCAAATTGGCGCATATTCACTAAAAATATACATGTAACATTGGGGCAAGGTAACACGATTCTTCTTTGGGAAGACAAATGGGACAATTCTCACATCATGTCCAACAAATTTAGCAGATTATTCTCCTTTACAAAAAATTTGGATATCACGGTAGCTCAATATTGTGCAACAAGGCAGATGTCACAATTGTATCACTTGCCTCTATCAAGGGAAGCAGAGAATGAATTGGAAGCCCTACACAACAACATCAACATGAACCGAAGAGGAGACTTTTCCAAAGATTGTTGGAGCCAATCGGATCGACACCTGACTTTCAAATCCTTAAAGATTTACAAAGCCTTCTATAGACAGATTGCTCCCCCCCCCAAACTCTACGTTGGATATGGAGGTCCAAACTCATGAAAAAGCTGAAAATCTTTGCATGGCTATTGTGCCTGGATCGACTCAATACTAGAAATCTCCTCAAACGGAAAAATTTCCAGATTGAAAACGGAGACTATACTTGTGTCCTGTGTGACTCAGGAAGTGAGGAACTCACATATCACTTGTTCTTTCAGTGCCAGTTCAGCGAAGCTTGTTGGCAGGTGTTGGGAGTACACTGGAATCACAATTTGCCGTTCTTCTCAACTCTGGAAGAAGCAAGGGATCATTGGGGTCGTCTGGGCTTCATAGAAATATTCGTCACTGCAGCTTGGGAAATTTGGCTACAAAGGAATGGGAAGATATTCCAGGGCAGCGCACCCGCCGTATCAGCTTGGAGACAGGGGTTTTGCAGTTCAATTATCAAGCAGAGTTGTGGTTTTAGCTCACATTGTAAAGACTTTCTTGAAAACTGGATTATCACGTTGTAAATACCCAATTGAGTTCTTTCCATCTCGGTAAGGATTCAATGGGGTAACCTGTAAACTCATGATGATTAATGCAATCTAAACAGGAGGGGACTCCCCTGCTGTATTCTTGGTCAAAAAAATTATTTGTCAAAAATGAACTAGAGAGTGACAAGTAATTTGGGATGAAGAAAGTACATATCTGTAAAAGGGATTTTTTAAAAAACTTTCACTTCTTTATTTTCTAAAAAGGCTGATTCAAACCTATAACCTCAAGAACATGACTGGATATACATCAAACCCGTCCTTCATTGCATATAACATATTTTCAGCTAAATAGTTGACAAACATACTCCTTCCAGATCTTTTTATTTATCACCGGCTAGTTTTGAACTAACCAAATAAAAAGATCCGAATGGAGTATCATTTAGTTAAATGAAGCTTATTTTTAGACAAAAAAAATTGTCCCACGTGAATTCTAAGGTGAGGTTCTCTGCTCCTGTCCTTTGTCATATTCATAACTTCCACTTTTTCTTTCTCCCAATTTCCGCTCCCGTACTCCTGCTAAAGTGGAACACCAAAGTCCGGCTCTCTGTTTGCATCAATCACATCCATTCAACTTTCTCTCTCCCAATATTAGATTCAGTGATTTGGACTGACATCTTAGCATGCCTACTTTGAATCACATGTGAAGATTTTTTTTGTAATATTAGCAACTAGTGATAGGTCAATTGTAGTCGGCTTGCCACCAGTCTTCTTTTACCTTACATCTATAAAAACAGAACCTCATCATGTTTTTTGCACAACAGACTATTTAGATTTATATGGCAGTTCATGTTTTATTTCATTTTATATATATGAACTTGGAATCATTTTATGATTACAGTTTATATTGATGGCAGCAGACAGTTGTTCTTGTCCATGCCCTGGAGCTGGTACCTCATTTGGATCAGGTACGAAGTGTTCATCACCCTCATCCGTGTTATGAATAACGTGCTTGTCTACTATTATGGGGACAAAAGTCCAAATATATAGATTACGAGATGATTACAAATATGAAAAACTCCTCACACAATGGAGAAAAAAATAACCTCATATATCTCTAACACCCCCTCAAACTTAAAATGCATCACGAACACTGAGTTTGAAGAGATAAAATCTGTGCTGAACTCGGGTTTGTGCCTTTGTGAAGAAATCAGCCAACTGATGCTTTAAAGGTACATACTAAAGATCAAAAATACCATCCTGTACATGTGCTCGTGTATAAAAAGCATCAACACCAATATGCTTAGTAAGCTCATGCTTAACCAAATCACGAGTAATACTGATAGCACCTGTACTATCGAACAAAAGAGGAGTCGACATAAAAACAGAAACACCAAAGTCCTCAAGCAACCACCGTAACCAAGTAACCTCTACAGTCAAAAGAGCCATAGCACGCAACTCAGCTTCTGCACTCGAATGAAAAACTACTACCTACTTCTTAGTCTTCCAAGAAATGAGGGAACCACCAAGAAAAACACAATAAGCAGAAAGCGATCGATGATCAGAAAAATCACTAGCCCAAGTAGCATCAAAATACGCCTTGAGTTATAAAGAGCTACATCGTGGAAAAAACAAGCTTCTAGAGACAGTTCCACGAAGATAACGCAAGACATGAAGTAAGTGATTGTAGTGGATCTGAGTCAGAGCCGAAGCAAACTGACTCAAAATGTGAACGAAGTATGAGATGTCAGGTTGAGTGACACCAAGATAAACTAGACTTCCTACAATATGACAATAACAAGTAGGATCATCAAGAGGCTTACCATCAATGGGTCAAAGGTGAACGTTCAACTCCATGGGAGTCTCAATAGTGCGATAATCAGTGAGAGAAGCCCGATCAAGAAGATCATGAATGTACTTCTTTTGAGACAGATAAATTTTCTCAGAAGTAGGGGAAACCTCAATCCCAAGGAAGTAACGAAGAGGACCAAGATCTGACATAAGAAACTTCTCATTGAGACGAGCCTTCACGAAAGTTATGTACTCACAGTTGTCTCTAGTGATGATCATATCATCAACATAGAGAAGAAGAATAGTACTACCACGAGATGAGGTATGCGCAAAGAGCGTAAGATCATGAGTACTGGTAGAAAAGCCAGCAGTAGTGATCACCTATGCGAACCGCTGGAACCAAGCACGAAGGGCATGCTTGAAGCCATAAAAAGAGCAATAAAGATGACAAACCATACCCTCAGGAATAGAATACCAGGTGGTGGTCGCATGTCAACCTCCTCACGCAGCTCACCATTAAGAAAAGGCATTCTTGACATCAAGCTGAGAGATGGATTATGCACGAATAGAGGCCACAACAAGAGAGTGTGAACAATGGTCATATGAGCAACAGGAGCAAATGTATCATCATAGTCGCGACCATGTTCCTGCTGGAAGCCACGAGCGACTAGTCGAACCTTATAACGCTTAAGAGAACCATAATAGCGGGTCTTAACCTTATAGACCCACTTACAGGTGATAGGACGAACATGTGGGGGATAGAGCACAAGATCCCACGTGTTAGTGCACTCAAGAGCAGCGATCTCCTTAGCAATCACATATTGAAATTCCAGATGAGGAACAACATCACGATATGTAGTCAGCTCAGAAAGAACTGTAGTAGCAAAGCTAGAAGGAGAATACCATCGAGGATGCTGACGAGAGCGATGGTCACGTCTAAGAGGCTACTCAAGAGAATAATCATCAAAATGAGATGATTCCTCAAGAGAAGAGGGTTCCTCAGGAGAAGATGGGTCATCAGATGAAGATGGCTCAATTGGAGTAGATGACGCATCAGAAGAAGGCGCAACTCGCTGAGTGTATCTGTATCACAGGAGGCTTCATAGTATAGTAAGGGACTAAAGAAGAAGGCTACGAAGAAAACATTGTGGGACGCGACACCGAGTGTGAGGGTGGTATACTAGCAACGGTGGTATCCGGAAGGAATAGAAACGAAATCGAATCGACCAAAGATACAGGAGGAGTATCAAAAGAAAGACGAGTATAGAAATGACATGTCTAATCAAAGACAACATCCTGTGAGATCCTCATCCGTGGACCAACAGGATCCTGACAACGATACCCCTTATGTTTAGCACTGTATCTAAGAAAAACACACTCGACTGATTAAGCATTAAGCTTAGTGCCCTCACGAGGTGCGAACAACACATAACACACACAACCGAAAAAGAGGAAGGCTGGTGTAGTCAAGCATCTTGCCAGTAAGACGCCAGAAAGAAACCTCACCCTTAACTATAGATGAAGATTGAATGTTAATTAGGTAAGTAGCAGTAGAAACAGTCTCGGGCCAAAAGTGAGGAGCAACATAGGAAGCAAGAAGAAGAGTACGAGCAGTCTCAAGGAGATATCGATGCTTGCGCTTGATCCCACCATTCTGTGCATGAGTGCTAGGACAAGAAAACTGAGCAAGAGTGCCTTGCTCAGAAAGAACCTACCGAAGAGCATCAGAAATGTACTCACCAGCAGAATCATCATGAAAAACAAAATAGACGTGTCAAAATGAGTGCGAAATATAGCTTAAAAAGTTTTATAGATAGACAAGGACTCACTACGATGTTTCATAAAGTAAATTCATGTGTGGCGAGAATTTTTTTATAAAAAATGATGTAATAATGATGTACTCCTTTGAAAATCAAAGGAGCTAGACGTCATACATCTGAATGAACAAGATCAAACGGGCGCTCAGACACTGACTCACTAGAAGGATAGGGAAGCTAAATATGCTTCCCTAATTGACAACTAAGGACTCAAAACATGAAACCGATCCTAAGACACCACGAAGAAATAAGACAGATAGGCGAGAGTCACAAAGATGTCTCAAAAGATGATGTCACTAAGCAAAAGACGAGGTGAATGGAGCAGCAAAAGCGGAGCTGGCAAGACTAGCAGGCGGAACGGAAGGAAGAAGAAGCCAATCAAGCTCCCAGAGGCACTGGGAATCACGACGATCAGGGCCAGTGCCAACTAGGTGACCCGAACAACGATCCTAAACGTAACAAGAATTAAGATGAAGAATCACCCTACAGTTATGATCAGTGAGTTGCCTAGCAAACATAAGCTGCATGGTCAGGTTGAAAACATAGGAAACATCAAGAACTTCAAAAGAGTAAGTTAAAAGAGTGCCTTGTCCAACAACTGAAAGAGGAGAACCATCAACAACATGAACAATAAGAGAACGAGAGGAAGGAATCATGGATGATAAACATGTGGAATAAAGAGTCATATGGAACGAAGCTCTAGAATCAAGAATCCATGGACGAGTACCTGAAATAGAAGTGGAAGATGGTCCCTAAGAGAAAGACTGAGAAGCAGCAGCAGAACCTGAAGGTGCAGAAGGCAGAGTCACAAAATCAGCAACTCCTGATGATATAGAGGCACCAAAGCGACTAAATGTTGCCTAGAGAGGGGGGTGAATAGGGTAAAACATGAAATTACTTAATTTAAAACTTAATCAGTACAACAGGGGTGGACTAGTCCGACCAGAGGGCAAACTAGTCCAGTCAGGATAGCTGAACGCAAGAAAGGAGTTATTTTTATGTGATTTTTGATGATCTACTTGATGAGAAATGAAGTTAAACAACCTAGAAAACTAGTATAACAATTGCAAGTGGAGGAAACAAGTATTGCTAAGGAAATCACAAGATTCGAGTGAAGAATGAAAAGAACCCTAAATGTGATCTAGCGATGAACGAAGGTAAAACGAGCAAGAGACAGGCAAATTTATCCCTACGTTCAGCTCCACAGAGAAGCTACATCCTCGTTGAGGAGTCCACAAAGGTCCGAGTCTCTTTCAAACCTACCCTCACCAAGCCACCACAAAGGACGACTTGTTCTTCCACTAAATCAGGGGTGAATACAATGATTCTTGGGGCATCTCACAATCTGAGGATCCCACAATCACACAGCTCAAAACGGGATTGAAACACAACTCAAATCGATCCAAATCAACAACTCAAATCGAGAGAATCAACCGAGAGCTCAATGAACAATCAACTCCTTCTCTCTTCTTTCACAAATCCCACAACTCAAGATTCCCTCTTAGGGCTCAAAGATGTGAACAAGAAGGCTTTGGAAGGCTCTTGGAAGGCTATGGCGGCACTAGGGTTTGAGAGAGCGCAAAGAAAAGTCAGGGATCCCTTTTTAGATGGATCTCGACACGTATCCGTTGCCACCAGAAAAAGTTCGTACCAGTCCGCACTTGGACCCTGATCTAGTCCGGCCTAGTGGGGACCACTGACATCACAATGACCAACCACAAAATTCCTCGCCACCTTTTGAATTCAAACGGTCACAAGACCCCAGACTAGTCCGTCCAAAAACAGACTAGTCCGATCTCACTCAAAAACTCCTTTTTTGAGTGAGTACGAACAAGTATGGTCCAGGTGAACTAGTCCGGCTTGTCAGGACATAGTCCCAGCAGCCAACTCTCAACTTCAAATGGACTAGTATGACCAATAACGGACTAGTCCGATCTCACACGGTACCTCTTGGTCCGTGTAGAAATGGACAAGTCTACTCGAACGGACTAGTTCGACCTTCCAGAACTTAGTCGCAGAAAGGCTCAGACACACTCACCACGGACTAGTCCATCTCATAACCGACAAGTCTGGTCTCACACAACAACTCTTAGTCTGCCAAATATCGGATCGGTCCGATGTGGCCGAACTAGTCCAGCCTTCCAGCACGGACAAGTCTGACCTTATCCTTAAGGCTGCTTCAACTCTTCTCTCCATCTGAACCTAATCAGACTATGAGCTCTTAGGTGATTCTCAAACACTTGACTTGTTGAAAACTCTCTACTACAAGGCTCAACTCAACACAAGAAATTTTAAAGCCTAATTTCTACCCTTCGAGTTTTTTGATGCCTTTTTACTCTTTTTCCATTTTGAGAGTTTACGATTCCATTCCAGTTTCAATCACCTATACTTACACCCACAATGCTAATTAGTCCCGTAATTGTCATCATAAATCATCAAAACCTATGGAGATTAAGCCTAGATGCACTTTCAATATCCCCTTTTTGTGATTGATGACAAAACATTGAGGTTTTTGATAAAAGATGTAAATAAGGTTGTTTCCAAAACACACAAGTGTATAAGGAGCTCCCCCTAATTGTGTGCATGATTGATTTGTGATGAGAGTAATGCACATGAATGAAAACTATAGAAGTTTTATACACTTGTGTGTTATGGTGGGGTGCCTACGTGTAATGCAAAGTGTTGAGATGTGAAGAATGTAAATAAGACATGCATCTCAAATCAATTTTAGCATCATCACACATAAGAATAAGATTGTGATCATAACAAGTATGATATTCAATTTAGCTTAACATGGAGTGCATAAATAGTCATCATAGAGTACCACAATCAACATACCAACTCATAAGTCTTACGAAGCACACATGCATAAAGATAAAGACACGTTTTTAAAAGATACATAGTCCATGGATCTAGCTCTATCCCTCAATCTCTCCATCTTTGGAATCAAGACACCAAAAAAGGAAAAGAGTGAGGGAGAAGAGAAAACCAATGAACTACTCGTCGTCGCTCTCACTAGCTTCATCACTTTGAGTCGCTTCGTCATCCTAATCTTCATTGTTGGAGTCTGAATGTGGCCTAGAGGGGGGGGGTGAATAGGCTTTGAAAATTTCCTACACACTTAATGAAATGGTCAAATTCTTGATAGACCAAACTTGTCCGGTTGGATGGGCGTACTAGTCCAGTGTGCTAAATGTGTGTCAATTTGACTAAGTGTTTATTCAGGATTTAAACTTTATAGCAGTGGAAATGTAAACAACTGGTAAGATCACTTGAACTAACAATCAATGTTGTGAAGTTACATGTGAGAAAAAATTTGCAATTCAAGTTATAATATTGATCAACTATGTGCCCTAATCAACGAAGATGCAAAACAAGAAGCACACGTGACACAAATTTTTACCAAGGTTCGATCTCACCAAAGATACCTACTCCTCATTGAGGAAGCCCTCAAAGAGTCGGGTCTCTTCAAATCCTTTCCCTCGTCAAGTCACCACACAAGGCCGACTTGATTCCATTATCACGGGTAATCACCATGTTTATGGGGCAACCTTACATGTTGAGGGCTCCCACAAGAATTACAATGAGAAGACGACCAAATACACTCAAAAATATTACAATGAGAAACATGAGTGTGAAGAGATCAAACCCCAAGAGCTCAATGAAGCGTTGACAACGATCTCCCAACCCCATATCTGAATACTCAATTGATTTTCACTTTTTGAGGACTTTAGATGCGTGGGGCGATGTGTTTTTGGGTTCTTAGAACAAGTGGTGGCGCTAGGGTTTGAGTTGTGAATAGTAGAATGCGTGAAATCAGTTTGTGGGGTTGCAGATATCCTATTTATAGTGTTTTCGAAATTGTTACCGTTAGGAATCCCAACGACCGAACTAGTCCGCCCTGGGGTCCAGACTTGTCCGGTGTGCTGTGTAAAATTCAGAGTGAAATGTACAGCACACTAAAAACCTTAATTGTGTGAGGTATACCGGACTAGTCTAATAGGAATCCGGACTTGTCCGGTGCCAAGTGAAATTGAACTCCAGAGAGTTGAACGGACTAGTCGGATCCAGGAACGAACTTGTTCGTTGCTATGTGTTATTGAACATCAGAGAGTTCAATGGACTAGTCAGGTCCTATGGACGGACTTGTCTGGAGTGTAGTGAAAAGAGTTCATAGAGACTTGAACAGACTAGTCCGATCCAACATCGGACTAGTCCAGTGCATTGGTCCAGCAAGTGATCGGACTAGTCTGGTGCACCGTTTATTTGGACAACAAAGAGTTGAATGGACTAGTCCGGTCCATGAACAGACTAGTCCAGTGATCAGTGAATTTTTAGTTTTAATCCCTTACCCCTACACAAAGACTTGAGCTCTTGGGATGTGTCTCTCACACACATCCTATACATTTAAATCTACTTTGCGCTTCAATTGTCAGTTGGGCTTTTCTCTTTTATACACCACTTCATTTTTCACATTTTCGAGTGACCAAACTATCTCATTTAGCTTAACCTGCAGTAATATCAACAAGTTCATAAGGATCTCATTTGTTTGTCATCAATCGTCCAAAACCCCCTTTTTGGTGATTAATGACAACCAATTGTGATTTCACAATTAAGAGTAAAAATTTATTTTCATAAAGTTTGCATATATGAGAATAACGAATGAGTAACAAAAACTTCTCACATATATGCACTCTTTATGGTGGGGTGCCTAACAAGTGTGTGATCAAAAGGTGTGATGAGCAATACATAAGCACTTGACAGTTATAGCAACAATCATCACATTACCATTAACTAAGCATCACACATTAAGTAAATTAAGCACATCCAACATCAATTACAATAGTTCAAAATCGAGTACATGTCCTTGATCACAAGTCCTTAATGGCTTAATAGCTACAAAATAGACAACTAGTCTCAATCTATCCCCCTTTGGCATCAAGGCACCAAAAAGGGAAAAAATTGAGTGGAATCACTCATCGCCACTGCCTCCCTCACTCTGAGTCCTCTTTGTATCTTATTCTTCATCTTCAGGTGTGATATTCACCGAATTTGGTTCGGCAAAGGGTGGCCCGATCTTCACGACAGGAGGTTCAAGAAAAAGATAACTTGCTGTAGAAACAGCGCGGATAACTAGCTTTATACCTGACCAAGGTTGGATGCGACCAAGCGACGGGGAGAGAGACACCGAAACCGCGAAGACTTCGACTCGATCTCCGAACGACCGCAGAACCACAACCGGAGCTAATCCACACAAGACGGGGCAGCCGTACTGGAACCCGCAGAGCACGAATTAGTGGATCTCAGAGAGATCTCCCCACAAGTTCAAGAAGAACAAGGAAGAACAAGGGTTGAGTAAGACACTCAAGCAGCTCGGCTGCAAATTTCACTGGGATAATCTTAATTCATCAAAGAGTTGCTCTTGGCTTACAAAAGAGGGATATTTATACCAACAACTAGTCTAAGAATAGATGTGAACTGAAAAATCCACGTGGGAAGGTGGAAGGCCAACTGGCTTGATCATTCATGCAGTGGTCATCAATTTCCCGCATGTCTTCTGGCCTTCTGGGTGGTCTTCAGTGTTTTAATCATAACTCCACCTAGAGACATCCAAAAGACATGGGACCAGATGCGTTGGAAAGATAATTTGATAACCTTTCACACAATGTGTAGCATGCTTCACGAAATATTGTAGAGTGATACAGTTTCTCACGGAAACTTGGATATCAGGCTGACTGTTGATCTTCTGAACAGTCTGCACCAAAAGCACTCGGCTGCCAAGCTGGAACCTCTAAAGCACTCGGCACTTAGTGGCATTTGAAAGTTGACTTCAACACCTTTCCAACAAGTACTCATGGACCTTCACAGCTTCTATGAATCAAGAGATATGACTGTTTCTTCATGACAGTTCTACCAGGCCGAACTGGTTCGACGTAGTTCTCCTCTCTGGTTCAGTCTTGGCGTGTCCTTGTCATCCTCCTTGGTGAACTTGAGTAATAGAAACATGTACGATTTAGGAAGTATATAATTCTCATTAATAAATGGAATTTCACAAAGTAGCGCGTGCACCTCTTGTTGTAGCTGTTTAGCTCGGCTACGAGTAATTGGTCCATCGACAACATGAGCTGGTGCAGCTTGACTTGATGATTGTTCTATCTTGCTTGATGTAATCGGTATACTTGATGGTATGGTCGGTGTGGGCATATCATCCTCCCCCCCTTGAAAAAGAGTCGTCCTCGACTCTTCCAATCCAAAGAATGGAGAGAGGTCGGACACATTGAAACTGGTACTTACACCATAAGTACTTGGCAGATCAATTTCATAAGCGTTGTCATTGATCTTGCGCAGAACTTTGAATGGTCCGTTAGCCCGGGGTTGCAACTTGTTCTTGCGCAGCTCTGGAAAACGATCCTTTCGAAGGTGCACCCAAACCAAGTCCCCTGGTTCGAACAACACCTTCCTGCGACCCTTGTTAGCGTGCTTCTCATACTTCTTGGTCATCTTTTCAATATTGGCCCGAGCCCTATCATGAATGTTCTTGACAAATTCAGCTCGCTTGCTTGCATCAAAGTTCACACGTTCCTGCATGGGTAGAGACAAAAGATCTATGGGAGCAGTGGGTGTGAATCCATATACAATTTCAAATGGACAAAATTTAGTGGTTGAGTGTACTGCCCTATTGTATGCAAACTCAACGTGTGGCAAGCTTTCTTCCCATAGTTTCAGATTCTTCTTAAGGACAGCTCGGAGCAACATTGATAGTGTTCGATTCACAACTTCAGTTTGGCCGTCCGTTTGCGGATGACATGTTGTGGAGAACAACAGTTTTGTCCCAAGTTTGCCCCACAATGTCTTCCAAAAGTAGCTCAAGAACTTGGTGTCACGATCCGACACAATGGTACGTGGCATTCCATGTAGTCGCACGATTTCCCTGAAAAATAATTCAGCAATACGGGAAGCATCGTCGCTCTTGTGGCAAGGAATAAAATGTGCCATTTTGCTGAAACGATCAACCACAACAAAAATTGAATCCCTTCCCCCTTTGGTTCGTGGTAACCCAAGAACAAAATCCATTGAAATATCCTCCCAAGGTGCATTAGGAATAGGAAGGGGAGTATATAAACCATGAGGGTTCAGACGAGACTTAGCTTTGTGACAGTTTTCGCAGCGAAGAACATGTCTCTCTACATCTCGTCGCATTTTTGGCCAAAAGAAATGGTCGGCCAGCACTTGCTCCGTCTTCTTGGCTCCAAAATGGCCCATAAGTCCACCTGCATGAGCTTCCTGCACGAGTAAAAGTCGAACAGAGCAATCTGGAATACAAAGTTTGTTAGTGCGAAATAAAAATCCATCATGCACATGATACTTTTCCCATCCTTTTCCAATACGGCACTTGGCATATGGTTCAGCAAAGTACGAATCAGTGGCATATAATTCCTTTATACTTTCCAATCCAAGAATTTTAGCATCAAGTTGTGTGAGCAAAGCATGACGTCGAGATAAAGCATCAGCTACAATATTGTCTTGACCTTTCTTATATTTGACAATATAAGGGAAGGACTCAATAAATTCACTCCACTTAGCATGTCGTTTATTCAGTTTTAGTTGTCCCTTAATATGTTTCAATGATTCATGGTCTGAATGTATTATAAATTCTTTAGAATAAAGGTAGTGTTGCCAAGTTTCCAGACTCCGAACGAGAGCATATAATTCTTTATCATAAACTGAATAATTCAAAGTCGGGCCACTTAGCTTTTCACTGAAGAATGCAATTGGTCTCTTTTCTTGCATCAGCACGCCTCCAATCCCAACTCCACTTGCATCACATTCAATTTCAAATGTCTTGTTGAAATCAGGAAGTGCAAGGACTGGGGATGTTGTGAGCTTCCTCTTTAATTCTTCAAAAGCATTTTGTTGTGCTTCTCCCCATTTGAATGGTATGTCTTTCTTGGACAGCTCATTGATTGGAGCAGCGATCGTGCTGAAATCTTTCACGAAGCGCCGGTAGAAACCAACAAGTCCAAGGAAGCTTCTCACTTGGCTCACGTTCTGTGGGGGCCTCCATTCGTGTATAGCCTTGACTTTCTCAACATCCACCTCCACGCCTTGTCCTGAAACAACAAAACCAAGGAAAACTACCTTGTCGGTGCAGAAGGTGCACTTCTCAAGGTTAGCGTACAATTTTTGTTTACGCAGGACAACAAGTACGCTCTGGATATGTGCAACATGTTCTTCAAGTGTCTTGCTGTAGATTAGGATGTCATCAAAATAAACCACAACAAATTTACCAATGAAAGTTCTAAGCACATGATTCATTAATCGCATAAATGTACTAGGTGCATTGGTTAAACCGAAGGGCATCACTAACCATTCATACAATCCAAATTTTGTTTTGAAGGCTGTTTTCCACTCATCTCCTTCTTTCATACGAATCTGATGATAGCCACTTCTTAAGTCAATTTTAGTGAAAAATTTAGCACCACTAAGTTCATCAAGCATGTCATCTAAGCGAGGAATGGGATGCCTATATCTTACTGTGATGTTGTTAATTGCACGACAATCCACACATAGTCTCCAAGACCCATCTTTCTTAGGCACTAAAAGAACAGGGACAGCACAAGGGGAAAGACTTTCCTGTACATACCCTTTTTTCATCAATTCCTCCACTTGTCGCTGAATTTCTTTTGTCTCCTCTGGGTTGGTGCGGTATGCAGCCCTGTTCGGAAGTGACGCACCAGGAACCAAGTCAATTTGATGCTCGATCCCTCTCTTAGGTGGCAGTCCTGGTGGTACTTCGTCCGGAAAGACATCTTCATATTCCTGCAAAACATTCAAAAGAGTACTTGGCAGGGTAGAGGGTAAGACATTAGTAGAAAGAAAAGTGTCCTTGTACATAAGTACAAAGAACATGGCATTGGGTTCACTCAATGCTTTGATATCCCCCTTCCTAGCCATCATTACTAAACCCTCTTTTCCTAGTTTCTGGGTTCCTTGCAGCTGTGGGGTTTGATTTGGCTGTGGACACTCTTCCTTACCATTTTTGTGGCTCACTCGCAAGTGGTGCTCGCTCTCGCGCTGTTTCCTCCTGATATCATCCTTCAAAATTTCTTCCGGTGTCAAAGGAAGCAAGGAAATTCGCTCTCCTTTGTACACAAAAGACAGCTTGTTGGTCCTTCCAAAAATCTGGACATCACGATCATATAGCCATGGTCGACCGAGCAGAAGCTGGCAGGCTTGCATAGGCACCACGTCGCACTCCACATGATCATTATATTTACCAACAGAGAATGGTACAGTCACAGTATGACTGACACATAGCGCACCACAATCATTAAGCCACTGCATCTTGTATGGACTAGGATGACGCCGTGGTTTCAGTCCCAATCTGTCCACCAATTCTTGGCTAGCAATATTGTTGCAGCTACCATTATCAACGATGATGCGACACACCTTATCTTTGATTATTCCACGGGTATGGAACAAATTATGTCGCTGCCCGTTGTCTTCCTTTTCTGCTGTTACACTAAGCACTCGTAGAGAAATAAAGCAATTATATTCTCCTTCTTCAGGCTGGATCTCATTCCCTTCCTCCTCAATTTCTTCATCACATATCTGTCCAGCATCCTCCGGATCACTCTCGGATTCCCATTCACCTTTCTCATTCAACAACATGGTCCTCTTGCTTGGGCATTGGGCAGCAATGTGCCCACGGCCGTGGCATTTATGGCATACAATTTCTCTGCTTCGAGAAGATGATGTAGCTCCCGAGGCATTGTTGTGGGCTGCTGAACTTGCAGCGGGTCGCTGCTGAGTTGTTGGTGATGACGCGGTGGAGGCTGCCATCTTCGATGGAACAAATGATTGAGAAGACCTAGCTGCAGCCCCTTGAGATCGTCCACCACCATAGGAAGTACTTGACTGCTGTTTGCGCCATGGGGCAAAAATAGAATAACTTTCATAAGATTTTCCACGTGACTCTTGCTGAATCTTTTTCTCTGTTCGCATAGCTTGATCAACAAGATCCTGCAATGTACGATATGGAAACATCTCCACAAAACCAGAAATTTCTTCATTAAGACCTCCTAGAAATCTTGCCATTGTTGACTCTGCATCTTCTCTTATTCCCGCCCGCACCAACAGCAGCTCCATCTCCTTGAAATACTCATCAACTGATCTCTTCCCTTGCTTTAACATTTGCAACCGGTTCCTGAGATCACGCTGATAGCTAGATGGCACGAATCGCCTTCTCATCACTTGCTTCATCTCCTCCCATGTATTGATATATCCACGTCCCAAATCACGTTGATTCTCCTGCACTTGGTTCCACCAAGTGAGAGCGTATCCAGAGAATTCCACCGAAGCAAGATTCACACGGCGCTGAGCCGAAAGATTATGTACTCGGAATATTTGATCACACTGCTCAACCCATTCAAGAAATTCATCAGGATTCTCCTTTCCAGTAAACTTTGGAATACTCAATTTGACACGAGCGATGTTATCTGGGTTGTCATGAGGACGTCGACCACGATGGTATTCCCTTTCTTCAAAATCAGCAGGCCGGCGATGATGACACCGAACAAACCTGCCACGTCGACCGAAAGGATTTTCATCATCATGAGATCCTTCTTCATGATCTTGATCTTCAAACTCATCGTCCTCAAAATGCACGCGGCGACCATCAGCATTGCGCCTATGTGCGCGACGCCCTCCATGGTAATTATTAAAATCAGCATGGCGACCACCACCAGATCCGTCAGGGCCATGTCCGAAGCGATTGAATTCATGGCTGGAACCAGAATTCTCATCGCCGGACTCCTCTCGATGACGGTCCTCTTGATCACGACATGCTCGACGTCCTCCAGCCGCGGGAAGACGCTCATCGAGGAGCCTGCCCATGGCCTCCATTAGTGAATCAGCCATGCAACGCATCTCATCCCGTGAGACAGGGGGTTCCCTATCACCATGGTGTCCACCATGAACACTTGAATCTGAGCCTGCCATGTTAGGAGCAGCAAGAAAAAAAATATATATGTGGACACACTCGATCTCACCTCTTACTTACCCAAGTTCTTGCCTGATCTCAAGAACTGTGATGGTGCTGGTGTGACAGCTTCAACGGAGGTGGTAAAGAGGCCGTAAGGAGTACAAATCGAAAGTCCCGGTTTATGTTTTTAGTGGAGCTATAGGTGGCTGAACAAGGCAGGCTACGGTACTGCCAATCAAGTGAAAAAAATGATGTGCTCAAAAGATAATTTTTTTTTTTGCTGCTATCAAGATTACCACCAACTTGGATTTGAAAACTGAAAATTTCAACACCCAACCGTAACACAAAATTCTTCACAATCTTTTCACTTGTGCTCTCTTTTTTTTACTGTATTCTTTTTTTTATAACACTAACAGGGGTGCTGATTACAAAAGATATAGGTAACCGGTGGTGACGAGCAACTGGAAGAAAACAAACACAAGATAACAGTACCGTCAAAGGGCTATAGGTATATTTTTTTTAGGCTTTGGACTATAGGACAAACAAATATATGTAAAAGATAAACACTGGAATGAATATGTGGATGGTGAAAACTGTAACGGATTGAAAAAGGGTGGGAGGGTGGGTGATACAAAAAAATGAACCTACCGTGACAACGATAGCTCTGATTACCACATGATATTCACCGAATTTGGTTCGGCAAAGGGTGGCCCGATCTTCACGACAGGAGGTTCAAGAAAAAGATAACTTGCTGTAGAAACAGCGCGGATAACTAGCTTTATACCTGACCAAGGTTGGATGCGACCAAGCGACGGGGAGAGAGACACCGAAACCGCGAAGACTTCGACTCGATCTCCGAACGACCGCAGAACCACAACCGGAGCTAATCCACACAAGACGGGGCAGCCGTACTGGAACCCGCAGAGCACGAATTAGTGGATCTCAGAGAGATCTCCCCACAAGTTCAAGAAGAACAAGGAAGAACAAGGGTTGAGTAAGACACTCAAGCAGCTCGGCTGCAAATTTCACTGGGATAATCTTAATTCATCAAAGAGTTGCTCTTGGCTTACAAAAGAGGGATATTTATACCAACAACTAGTCTAAGAATAGATGTGAACTGAAAAATCCACGTGGGAAGGTGGAAGGCCAACTGGCTTGATCATTCATGCAGTGGTCATCAATTTCCCGCATGTCTTCTGGCCTTCTGGGTGGTCTTCAGTGTTTTAATCATAACTCCACCTAGAGACATCCAAAAGACATGGGACCAGATGCGTTGGAAAGATAATTTGATAACCTTTCACACAATGTGTAGCATGCTTCACGAAATATTGTAGAGTGATACAGTTTCTCACGGAAACTTGGATATCAGGCTGACTGTTGATCTTCTGAACAGTCTGCACCAAAAGCACTCGGCTGCCAAGCTGGAACCTCTAAAGCACTCGGCACTTAGTGGCATTTGAAAGTTGACTTCAACACCTTTCCAACAAGTACTCATGGACCTTCACAGCTTCTATGAATCAAGAGATATGACTGTTTCTTCATGACAGTTCTACCAGGCCGAACTGGTTCGACGTAGTTCTCCTCTCTGGTTCAGTCTTGGCGTGTCCTTGTCATCCTCCTTGGTGAACTTGAGTAATAGAAACATGTACGATTTAGGAAGTATATAATTCTCATTAATAAATGGAATTTCACAAAGTAGCGCGTGCACCTCTTGTTGTAGCTGTTTAGCTCGGCTAGGAGTAATTGGTCCATCGACAACATGAGCTGGTGCAGCTTGACTTGATGATTGTTCTATCTTGCTTGATGTAATCGGTATACTTGATGGTATGGTCGGTGTGGGCATATCAAGGTGCTTGAGGAGGAGGAGGAGCAGAGGCACCAGCCAGTCCAAAAGAGGCCATTTCTTGCTCAGTTAGAGGTGCCATCTCTGGTATGTCTTCTTCAGTGTCTTCTGAGATATGTGGTAACCCGACTGGCTCCATTTCAAGCTTCTCACAGATGGCTTTGATATTGGCCTTCACATATCTTTGATGCTTCTTTCGGGTCAGACTCTCCTTATGCTGCTTGATTTCCACTTTGCGACATGATGCAAAAATAGATGAGAGCATCTTCATTATTCCACCGGAAGATCCTCTAGAAGGTGGAGGAGTAGGACCAGCAGCCTCAGATCTTGTACCTTCTTGAGCCCCCTTAGATCTTCTTTCCTCTGCAGGTGAGGTAGGAGCAGAGGGAACAGTGTAGATAGTAGGCATCTAGGGCCTGAGTCTAGTATGAGGCACATCCTTGACAAATTCAAGTCCTATCACCTTCTCAATCATATACATGGTATAGGGTGCATAGCCACAGGACCTGTTAGGAGTTATAGAGATGTTCATAATGTCGTTGTACATGTACTCAAAGACACTGAAGTCCTTTTCTTGGTGATGACCTTCATCAATGTCCTAAGGGTCCGCTGGATGGTCCTTGCATCTCCCTCCTTGGGAGCTATGGTCTTCCTCAGGATTCTATTTAAAACAGCAAAGAAGGGCTTCAGGTACTTTTTGGTTGGAGACTTGAATGACATCTTAGTATCGTAGAGAAATTCAAGCCGATCTTTCTCCGAAGGCTTTAGGTTGTGGATAATGATGTCATTCTCCAAAGAATATTTCAAGTGAAGAATTCTAGCAAACTCTTCATATGTGACACTGTACTGTGCTCCATGTGTCATCCAAATCATTCTGTCACCGTCATCACGAGAAAAGTAAAGAGTGGAATAGAATTGAGTGATGACCTCAATGTTCCAGTCCCACTGGAAAGAGACAAGATCCTTTAGCCCATGAAGCTCTAAAGCTTCCAACACCTCTTGATAGGCTTGGCATATCTTGGACTAACTGGGTTCCTCATCTTCAGGTACACATGCTCATAGTAGTCAGCATGGAAATTGCTTCGGAATCTGGTATTAGCTGATTGTTTGGGCTGATCATAGACTTCTACCTTCCTAAACTTGTCAGCTAGCTCACCCCCTTTGCCAGTGAAACCAACACTAGATGGCTGTCTGTTGCAGTGAGTAGGAGCTTTCATCTTCAAAGGGCCAATATGACCACTAGCAAGTCCTTTGCCCATGTTGAGAGTTCTCTTGGGCCCTGATGAACTCCCAACAGCATCCTTGCCCTGTGCTTTCTTCACTACCACTCTTCTTCTCTTAGGAAGGGTGTCATCGGAAGGAGGGGAGTGAACATTGATATCATGCCTTTTGTTCATCACCCTCTCCTTGGCTCGTTGCATTCAAGCACGCTCTACCTCTTCATCATAGTGAAAGGAACTGTCCTTTGAACTTGAAGACATCGTGCCTGGCAAGGAGGTTCAAGGTTTAGATAAGAATTGATTGGAGACTTTGTGCAAATAGGAATTCAAAAGTTCAAAATGTCAGATACCGAACTTGTCCGCACTTGAATATCGGACTAGTCCGTTTTGGCATAAGAACCCTAACTTTCCTATTTTCAACAAATCTAGCTCGAATCGATTCACAAAGACTAGGAAACAGTAGGAATTCATGTAGAAGAGTAATTCATGCCCTAGGAGACAAAGAAACTAAGCAAGAATCAAGGAAAGTTGAGAGCTAGGGTTTGAGAGAAATTTTACTGAAAAGTTGAAGGTTCGCGTTGAAGGAGCAGAGTGGGGGCTGAATTAGTCCGGGGTGGACAAGCTCCGCACCGAGGAGGAGATTTCCCTTGGAGAAATCCATGTTTTTGATGGCTAGAAGTGGAAATCGCCTTTGGAGCTCACGCAGGAGGAGAGAGAATGCAAAGGAGATTATGAAAGGTGGAAGATGAGCTCCAAGCTGCGGATTAGGGTTAACCCCGATAAATCCGGACTAGTCCGGTGGACACCGGACAAGTCCGGTGTGCCAGACTAGGGACGGACTAGTCTGTCAGCAGAACAAAACTGAATTGAAACAACTAGATTTTGGTTGTTTGATCTAATAGTGATCTAAAGGACATTATTTCACAAATAATCTTGATAAACATGACCACTAAGCAATCAACAATCATACAATGGCCACAATTCACCAAGATTCACTAATTTAAATAGTTTTCAAGAGAAAATCGAGGTAAGGGGAATTTTTTTGCAAAATGAGTATACTTTGAAATCACAATCAGGTATACAATGCTTCAAGCCACATTTCTGGAGTCAAGTATATTTAGCTCGTTTCTTAGCTCACAAAACCTCTTTTCATCTAGTGGCTTGGCAAAAATGTCTACAAGTTGTTTTTCAGTCCTAACATGTGAAATTACAATGTCACCTTTTAATGAATGGTCTCATAGAAAATGGTGACAAATATCTATGTGCTTAGTTCTTGAGTGCTCTACTAGGTTTTGTGCAATTTTTATAGCGCTATCATTATCACATAGAAGTGGAATATGGTTCAGATTGTAACTATAATCCCTTAGAGTTTGTCGCATCCAAAGTACTTGTGCGCAACAACTACCGGCTGCAACATACCCCATTTCGGCTGTGGAAAGAGCAATGGAATTTTGCTTTTTAGATGACCATGAAACTAGGGATCTGCCAAGGAATTGACAAGTCCCCGATGTGCTCTTTCTATCGACTTTGCATCCTGCATAGTCGGCATCGGAATAACCTATCAAGTTAAACTTGGATCCTTTGGGATACTGTCGACTGTTGGAATCGGCAGATCTCCTGACACTACGAAAGTGTTGGAGGAGTTTGTAGTTCGGTGTGGGCGCGCGGAGACTCAAAAAGGTGAATCACGATTGGACTCGAGTGACACAGTGGTTTACGTGGTTCGGGCCGCCTGAGCGTAATACCCTACTCCACGGGTGTGTGTGTGTTGTATTAACTTGTGAGCTTGAGTGTGTTCCAGAGTTCTCTCCCCGTGTATCGTCGGTTTGTCCTTTTATAGTACAAGGACAAACCGTTACAAGTCAGCCTGACCCGACATGTGGCCCTGGCGGTTACTAGTATTGATACACGACATTAATTGTTGTTAATAACCCTGTAACGGCTCTGACAGTGCCGTTACAGGTGTTAAGATCGTCCGATTAAGTGTCATTAATGTGGAATTAATGATAATTAATCGGGTCTTGAAGTCCGTGGCTGTCCTTTGGAGATCCGGAGCCGTTACAATGTCTCCCGGAGGTTTGAAGCGGCCAGCTCTGACGTATGGACACGTGGCAGCTCCGGAGCTTGCTTGTGGGAAGCGGGAAGCTCCGGGGTGGCCTGGCACGTGTCAGGTCCGGAGCTTCTCTCGGTCAGGGGTTAAATCCGGAGGTGCCGTTTCAGTACCTAGCCCGGAGCTTCACCCTTGTGGGTAGTAGCTCCGGTCTGGCGGTACACGTGGCAACCTAGGGGTTAACCATGTTGGAGAAGCAGGTCCGGTTATGTCTGACAAGTGGGCCCCCGAGGGTCTTCAATTTGAGTAGATGTCCTTCCCTTGAGATCTTTGTAACCTCAGGGGGTGTATGGTTTTTAGGGTACCGACAGTGGCCCCCTGGACCTACCTCCGGGGAAGGCCAACGGGGTGAAGTCATTCCGCCGGAGGTGGGTCCACACTTGCGACTCTTGAACTGGGTCTTCAAGGGTCTTCGGAGGTGCCTTTGGCGGGGCTTTACGGTTAAGTCCCGACGCGTGGCGCACCTCAGGCGGCAGATAAGATCTTTGACGTGCGGATCCCTCGCAATTGAAGGTCGCCGGTTCCCGATACGAAAACCGTATCGGTTCCGCGCGCCTTGTCAGTCCGCCGCCTTTGGGTTTCCCGCCTCGTGATGACAACTGTTCGCCTGGGTAAGAACCTCGACTTGATCGTCAGGGTGGTCCCGGGCCCTCTTGTCATCGGCAGGGTTGAATTCTTGAGTAGTATCCTTGACTCCCCTGCAGTTTCCATCCAAGCGTTGCGAGGGCTTACTTAAGAAGGAAAGCGCACCGTCGGGAGTTCTTTACGCTTTCCATCTGTTCTTGCGCTCAAGTTCCCAACTCGTGCTTTGCTCCTCTTCTCTTGCCTAGCTGTGTTGCGATGGAGTTGGGTCTGCGTGAGAGTCGTTTGAAGACGGAAAGCGATCTGAAGAAGGTCCGAGCCCTCATGGGGTGGTCGTCGGACTTCTTCAACCGTTCGGTCCGCGCCGGCGGAGAGCTTCCCTTTAAAAAGGAGCACTCCGGCGAGATGGTGTATTTTTCCTCGTACGCCATGGTGGGGCTGATCCCACCATTTTCTTCTTTCTTCTTGATGCTGCTGGACTTCTATGGTCTGCAGCTATACCACCTTGGCCCTCACTCCATTCTCCTTGTGTCCATCTTTGTCCACTTCTGCGAGATGTGGGTGGGCATCCCTCCCTGCATCGAGCTCTTCCGCACCTTCTTCACCGTCCAAACCACCGGCCGAAGCGACGAGTACCTTGGCTTCTACTACTTTGTGAAGCGCAAGAAGTGCCCGTTCAAGTACCTCCGGTCATTCCCTTCCGGGAAGTGGGATGACTGGAAGAAAGATTGGGTAGTCGTCCGGGTGGAGGAGCATGAGCGGTTGGAGTTGCCAGACGGTCTGCCCGGCATTGACACGTCGGTGTGGAGCGAAGTTCCGGTGCTGGCGGCAGCTTTCGACCCCGTCCTGACCAGGATCCGCCAATGTGTGGAGGGAGGATTGACTCCCCAAGCGGTGTTCTGCAACTTCTTGTCCAACAGGTGGGCGCCGCTGAAGAGGAGGGAGAAGCTCGCCTGGGCCCTCAACAGCGTGATGGACGAGGACCGGGTTGAGACCGGGTTGAAGTCCAGCATGGTGGGGAAGACCTTGGAGTTTCACCTCAAGAAATTCCAGCACGTCATCGATGTTGACGGAGATTACTTGACTCCGCCGCCGGCTTTCCTTCCTCTGAATGTGGAAGTTGAGTTCAGCAGGGAGCTCCGGCGGAAGATGCCCGCGCTTGACGACCTTGGCGTCGTCGAGAGAAGGTCAACTGCCCGGCTGGCGATCCCCGGGTTGTCCGAAGGCGGCTCCGCCCCTGTCTCTCAGCCAAGAGCTGAGGTCATTGGCAAGGGCAAGGAGCTGGCGGAGGAGCCGGAGAGCCGGAAGAGAAAGCTGCGACATGCTGACGGAAGGTCCGTCGGGCTTGCCACCTCCCCCCCCAGTTCCCCGTCCTCAGGAAGGAAGATCCTCCGCTGCCGTGGCGGCTGTCCCCGTGGTGGGGTCTTTTCGGAGCGCTACTGTTCCGGCGGTGGGATCCTCCCGGAGTGCGGCTGTCCCCGTGGTGGATCCCTCCGGAGGTGCCAGCTCCGGGCAGGCGACTCCGGCACGAGAAGCGGTGAGGGCCTCCAGGTCCAGGAGTTCCTCCCGATCAAGGAGAGCTCCGACCCGGGAAACGCCCGCGGCCACGGCAAGTCCTGGGAGTCCTCCCGGAGCTCCTACGCCGACCGTGGCCAGCCCGGAACGTCCGGGAAAGAGGTTCCGCGCAAGCTGGTGCGTGAGCCTCCCAAGGTAATTTTTCTTTCTTACCTCGATTAACTTTTAATTGTAGCGTCTATTTGCTCAATTTCTTCGTTCTTTATCTGCAGCGTTCCCAAGAAGGGGAGTGAAGCTCCACCCTCGGCCACAGTGTCTGAGGCTGCGGGGGCTTCTGCTCCAGCTCCGGTGCCGCCCCAAGCGGAGGCTGCGACAGCTCCGGCGCCGGCTGTCGTGGTCATGGACCTCGACTCGTCTCCAGAAGTTCCCGTGGTAGCGCCGGACCACGGGATTGAAGATGCGCCAGCGGCACCCGTTCCGGAGGTTGAAGCTCCAGGTCCTGGTGCTGCAGAAGTAGAAGCTCCGGCTGTTGAGTCGGAGGAAGTAGCGGTCCCGGCTTCGGAGCCGGAAAGTGCTGAAGCCCCGGCGGTTGAGCCGGAGGTAGCTGAAGCCCCGGCATGCGAGCCGGAAGTTGAAGTGGTTCCGGCAGTTGAGCCGGTTACTTCCGAAGCTCCGGTCGCAGAGCCGGTAATTATTGGAGCGCCGGCTGCAGAGCCGGTGATTGTTGGAGCGCCAGCCGCAGAGCCGGTGGCTGAAGAGGCGAGGGAGCTTGAGCCTCCCTCAGAAGAAGTGTCCCGGCCGGAGCCAGTGGAGGCGACGACGTCGATGGTACCCGTGGCGGAGCCAGAGTGCCTGAACGAAGTCGCCGGCCCCCAGCCTGAGGGGGCAAATGAAGACTTGGTGGCGGGACCTTCTTCGGTGGCGACTGAGGCCATCCCGGAGGAGTGCCCTAGTGCTTTGGGAGCTCGGGGTTCCACTCTCGTAGAGTGGGACCCAATTTTTGTAAGTGAAGACCCGCTGGAACCAGCGGAAGAGATCCCGGCAGGTCCAGAGCCCATCTCTTTGTCGATGTCCATCGACAACGCCTGCTCCAGTCTACGTCAGGTCCAACTGGCCTTCTTCCACGACAGTAAAGCTCTTGAAGAGGAGCGCCAAACCCTTAGGAGGTGGCGTAATCGGCTCCACTTTGAGACTAAGCTGGCGCAGTCGAGGATTGCGAATGACAAGGAATGGATCAGGCGGGAGAAGGTCCGCCTGGAGCTCTGGGGTGAGCTGCTGGACGAGAGGGAGAGCATGACTCACGCCCTCGACGCTCAATCCCGGGAGTTCCATGACCAAGCTAAGGCTGCTAACGACGCGGCCAACGCTCGGTTCGATCAACTCGAGGCCATCAGCACCGCACTCATCAAGCGCCGAGAGGCACTTGAAGGAAGGGAAAGGCGGCTCGAGGATGAGGAGCAAAAACTCCTGGAGCTACGGGATGACGTCTTGCGACGGGAGGAAGAGCTCGCCGAGAAAACAGCTCTGGCGGACAAAGGCCTCGAGGAGCGCACTAAAAAATTGGAAGAGCGCTGCCTCGAGGAGGAGGAGAAGACCTGGGTGCGGGGGGCAGGAACTCTACGAGTACGAGTGTGCCCTTGTCGCCCGGGAGAAGAAAATAGAGGCTAGGGAGAAGGACCTGGTCGACCGCCGGAACAAGATCCACCTCCGGGAGGAGGAGCTCGGAAGACTTGAGAAGCGGGTTGCTGCGAAGATTCAGCAAAACGCCAAAGAAGTTGAGCATCTCTCCCGCGAGAATTCGGAGCTGGCGGCGGCCCGGAGATCCCTGGAAGAGATGAAGGGCCTGAGGAGGACGGACTCCCTGCAAATTTGGGAGTTCCTGAGCAAAGCCGACGATGCGCTGGCGCCGATGGGTTTCAGCCCCGTGCTCCCGGATGATCCGGAGCCGGAGCCGGACCTTGCGTTGCAAGCGTTGAGCGCTGCGGGCAGCAAGCTCTCCAAGGTGGGCGACGTCATCGCGGACCAACTGGAGGTCGAGGGGCAATCTCTGGCTAGGAACGTCACAGAGTATGTGTTAACGTGCTACACTAGCCGGAACCCTCGATTCCCTCTGGACCCGGTGCTCGAAGGCCCCGTCGAAGGAGAAGGCGAAGCTACCCGAGCCAGCGTGTCGGAGGTCGCCCAGAAGGTCGTCGAGTTCTTCCATAGGGTCTAGGACTGTCTCTCTTAGCCTTTACTTGTATCTTCTCTTCTTCCTCAATTTTGTAATCCCTTGTCTCCAGATGTAATCTCCGGTCTTCAAATGAAATGAAATCCCCACTTTTTTGCGAATTTCACTTTTTTTTTGTCTTCAACGTCTTTATCTTCACTTGGCCCCCTGGTAGATGTGCACAATTTGATTGTGGACATATACCAAAAGGATGTTGAGGTTTGTTGAAGACAAATTTGCTTCGAACTCGTATAATTTAAGTCCGAAGTTTTCGATAGTGAAGGTCCCTTGAAGTCGTCGGAGCTTAGAAGCTCTGGCACTGTCCATCGCTGGAGCTTAGTAGCTCCAGCAATAGCCTCTATCAACACGTTGAGCGTCGATAGTTAATACTCCAAGGTGTCGGAGCTTAGTAGCTCCGGCGATGACCCTTGCCACACTTGGTTTGTTGGCAACAGACTCCAGTGACGGGGTCTTCTCACCATCTTTTAGTCAACGCCGACGGTTGACGCCCTGGTGGAAGTCGGAGCTTGGTTAGCTCCGGTTTTTCTCCCTCAACTTTGGTTCATTTTTCCTGCACACTTAAGCCAAGAAAATAATAAAATTCGTTCCTTATCTATAACTTCGTCGCGTCTTACGGTTCTCAAGAGAATTTTAAGTTGAACACGATTTTTAGTACGACTGGATGAATTGTCTTTTCTTTTGGATCCAATTGTCCATGGACCCACCTTACTTTGGCCTGCCGGGATGTAGGTAGAGTGGCGTACTTAGGATGCTTGACCAGGCTAAGTCGATAGCGCACTCCGGCCCTAGAATGGCTTGGCGGCTTTCAGGCGAGTTGGCCACAGACGATATTTAAATCTAAAAAATCCGACAATTCGACTCGAATCGTACGTAAACCGGTCAAACTAGAACTTCTTAAGAATTGCACGTTTCTGTTATAGACAAGAAAGAGAAAAATAAAAATGTCGAGCCTATGCAAAAATGAATGCACGTGGAGTCTATTTCACATGAAAATGTCTTTCATTATAGGTCCGGGGTACAGGGGAAACAAGTACACTCTTAGGGTACGGAACCAGGCTAAGTGTGTTTGGTTTCTCGTTTGACCCAGGGTAGTTAGCCACACTTCTAGTCCGGAGACTGTATTAAGTGTTGCATGAGCTCTTCAAACCTTTCGGGAAAGGTCCGGCTGCTCTCCCGGAGGAACTACCCGACTCTGTACAATGACTCTATAACATACATTTCAAGTTACTTAAGACTCACCTCCGTGTAATTAGGTGTAGAACTTACGGAGGTGCTCGATGTTCCAAGGATTTGGGAGAGGTGTCCCATCCTCGGTAGCCAAGCGAACGCTTCCGGGACGGGATACTTCGATCACTCGAAAGGGCCCTTCCCAGCCGGGGGAGAGTTTGTTTTGCCCTTCTCTGGATAGTATTCTCCGTAGCACCAGATCGCCTTCCTCGAGCTGTCGGTTGTGTACATGCCGCTGGTGATAGCGCCGTAAAGCTTGGCGGTATCGGGCGTTCCGAACAGCTGCTTGGCACCTTCCCTCCTCAAGGAGGTCTAGGTCTTCGCGCCGGAGCTGGTCCTGCGCGGCTTCGTCGAAGGTCCGGACCCGGAGGGAACCCAAGGTGATTTCCGGAGGAAGGATCGCTTCTGCTCCGTACACCAGGAAGAAGGGTGTTTCTCCAGTTGCCCGACTTGGAGAAGTCCTGTTGGCCCATAGAGTGGGCGGAAGCTCTTCGATCCAATTGGCTCCGTGCTTTTTCAAACGCTCGTAAGTGCGTGTTTTGAGTCCTTTAAGGATCTCTGCGTTTGCTCTCTCGGCTTGTCCATTGCTGGCAGGATGAGCTACGGAAGCGTAGCAAACTTGTATGCCGAGGTCTTCGCAATATCCTTGAAATGCGGAGCTTGTGAATTGAGTCCCATTATCAGTGATGATCTTATTTGGGACTCGGAATCTGCTCACGATAGATTGTAGAAAATTGATTGCAGATTGTTTGTTGATCGTCACAACAGGAGTAGCTTCCGGCCACTTGGTGAACTTGTCGATGGCGACGTACAGGAACTTGTAGCCTCCGACGGCTCTTGGGAAGGGTCCCAAGATGTCCATCCCCCACACAGCGAAAGGCCATGTAGGAGGTATCATTTGTAAGGACTGAGCAGGTGTGTGAATTTGCTTTGCATGAAATTGGCATGCTTTGCATTTCTTCACTAGCTCAGTGGCACCCTGGAGCGCTGTAGGCCAGTAGAAGCCGTGCCGAAAGGCTTTTCCGACCAGCGTGCGGGAAGATGCGTGGTTCCCACACTCGCCTCCATGGATTTCTGCGAGGAGCTCGCAGCCTTCTTCCCTTGTGATGCACCGCATTAGGATGCCGTTGGCACCGCGCCGGTAGAGATCCCCTTCTACCAACGTGTATCTTTTAGCCAATCTGACTACCCGGTCAGCGGATACATCATCGTCAGGAAGGATGTTGTCTTTCAAGTAGTTCCGGATCTCCGAGATCCATGCATCGGAACTGACTTGAGCATTTGAGTCTTGCGTGCTGGGTTGCTCGGAGCTTCCGGCAGCACCTACGACCCTTGATGGCTGCCATGGTAACAGGGCCATCGGGACCGTCAGCTTCGGTATGCTGATCTCGCCCCCTTCGTTCAGTTCAGCAGGCTGAACTGTGGGTTTTGACAACCTCCGGACAAAGGTTCCGTCAGGAGCCGGAGCTCCGGTTGACGCCTTGGTCGAGAGTTCGTCAGCTTCAGCGTTGTGAGCACGCTGAACATGGTGAAGGTCTAGGACTTCGAAGTCCTTCTGAAGCCTCTGGACTTCAAGGAGGTAAGCAGCCAGCTGGAGATTATTGCAGGAGCATTCACCCTTCACCTGCTTGATGATGAGTTGTGAATCTCCTTTGACCAGCAATTGCTTGACACCATATGAAAGTGCCACCTTTAATCCATAGATGAGTGCTTCGTACTCCGCCATGTTGTTGGTTGCCTTGAAGTCAAGGTGTACCATGTATTTCACCTTCTCCCCGGTTGGTGCGAGGAGAAGGATTCCAGCTCCGGCTCCCTGCTTCTGCATGGAGCCGTCGAAGTAAAGGGTCCAATGAGGCTTAGTGAAGGTTTGAACTTGAGGTTCCGTCTTCTGCTCGCTGGGGCCCCCAGGGTTTAATGGAGAGGGAGTCCATTCTGCCACGAAATCTGCCAACACTTGACTCTTGATTGCTTGTCTCGGAATGAATTCAAGATCGAATTCAGCCAATTCCGCTGCCCACTTTGCAATATTCCCAGTTGAATTGGGATTATGCAGGATCGCTCGAAGTGGATATGAAGTCACCACTGAGACTTTGTGAGCTTGGAAATAGTGTCGAAGCTTCCTTGAGGCAATAAGAACTGCATAGAGCAGTTTATGCACCTCTAGGTATCGAGTCTTGGCATCATGTAACACTTCACTGATGAAGTATACCGGGCGTTGAATGGTCCGGACCCTCCCGGAGGGGTCCGGGGCTTCCTCTTCATTGATCCGGACCCTCTCGGAGGGGTCCAGACTCTCTTCGGGGACCTCCGGGTTCTGGGTGGAGGAACCCGGAGCTTCTTTAGGAATGACCCTGATCCTCTCGGAGGGATCCGGGTCCTCTGAAGTGGCTTCTTGTGGGTTCAAGTCTGGGAGCTGGGACCTAGACCTGCTTTCAGGAACCTCCGGAACCTCCCGAAGGGGTCTGGATTCCTGAGTATTAGGTAGTTCCGGTCTCTCCGCAACCAGAACCATACTGACGACTTCGTCAGTAGCTGAAATGTAAAACAATAAAGGCTCACCAGGGTTCGGAGCTACCAAGACTGGTAGGGTGGTGAGGAACTGTTTCAGCTCCTGGAATGCCTTCTCTGCTTCTTCAGACCATTGGAATGGTCCGGACTTCCTCAGTAACTTGAAGAAGGGAAGTGCCCTTTCCGCCAGTCTTGAAATGAACCGGCTGAGGGCTGCTAGACATCCAGTTAACTTTTGGACGTCTTTGATGCGGGTTGGTGGCCGCATGTCTTCAATGGCTTTTATCTTCGTTGGATTGGCCTCTATGCCCCGGTGACTTACCAGGAAACCAAGAAGCTTTCCGGAACTAACCCCGAATACGCACTTGTCTGGGTTTAGCTTCGTGCGGGTGGCCCGCAGCTTGTCGAAGACAGCCTGCAAGGTGTCCAAGAGGGACTCCTTGTTCTTGACTTTGACCACGATGTCATCGACGTACACTTCCACTATGTCTCTGATGAGTTCTTCGAAAGTTTTGTACATAGCTCGTACAAAAGTTGAAGCTGCACTCTTGAGACCAAAGGGCATGGCTGTGTAACAATACAATCCATCCACTGTGATGAATGAAGTATGTTCTTCATCTTCCCTAGACATCCTGATTTGATGATATCCAGAATATGCGTCTAGAAAACACAGTAACTCACACCCGGAGGTGGAATCCACTATCTGATCTATTCTAGGTAGTGGGAATGGATCTTTTGGACATGCCTTATTCAGTGTGGTGTAGTCGATGCACATCCGAAGTTTCCCGCCGGCCTTAGGCACAACGACTGGGTTTGCCAGCCATTTTGGATGGTAGACTTCTCGGATGAATCCGGCTTCGAGCAACTTCTTCACTTCTTGTCGGATGAAGTTCTGTCGCTCTACAGATTGCTTCCGAGGTTTCTGATGCACAGGCCGAGCGTCGGGGTAAATCTTCAGATTGTGCTCAATCACTTCCCTGGGGATCCCAGGCATTTGTGACGGTTGCCAAGCAAACACGTCAATGTTAGCCTGGAGGAAAGTGATGAGCGCGAGTTCCTATTTGTCGTTCAAACCTCCTAATATACGGGTGGTTTGAGCGGCATCGGAACCAATTTGGACGACTTTGACGGGAATGTCGGTGTCGCCGCTTGGCTGCACACGGGATGCAGAGGTCGAGCCTCGTTGCCGAATGCTCGGAGGTTGTGGAGCTTGCTTCTGTCTGGAGTCCTCCTCTTGCGCTGTGGTGAGTGCGTGGAGTTCCTCCAGAGCAGTTACTCCGGCAGTGCGATCTCCGCAGATCCGGAGAACGCCTACTGGTGTTGGCATTTTCAACACCAGGTATCCATAATGAGCAGCTGCCATGAATTTGTACAGGGCAGGTCTACCCAAGATGGCGTTGAATGGTAAGTTGATCTGAGCGACGTCGAAGACCAACTTCTCGGTGCGATACTTCTCCCGGGTCCCGAAGGTAACAGGGAGAGTAATAGCTCCGAGTGGAGTAATGGCCCCCGAACCTACTCCGGAGAAAGGTCGAGAGGGCTGGAGGTCCGAAGGTCGGAGCTGAAGCTTAGTGAAAGCTTCGAAGATGATGAGGTTAAGCCCCGAACCTCCGTCTACCAGGACATGATGGAGCTGGATGTTGTGGATGGTGGGGGATACCATCAAGGGTAATTGGCCAGCTCCGACCATGCTTTGAGGACAGTCCGAAGCATCAAAAGTGATGGGTGTGTCCACCCACTTTCGATGTGGCTCCGGTCTAGCTGTAGGAGCTACAGCAGCCATATCCCGTCGCATAGTCTTGATGACACGACGAGAAGTGATGTCCCATGATCCACCAAAGATGGTGTTCATGGTTTTTCGACGCTCGTTGTCGGAGACGTCGGAGTCATCGTCGACGGAGGTGTAGACGGCTTTCAGGACCTTTTTGGGGTCCTGAAACCCTAACTCCTCTTCAGCCGGAGCTTCATCGACCTTTTGTTTTCCCTCCCTCTGTCGAAAGGGAGACCCTTCCCGGCGCTTGTGGTAGCGCTCGGCAAGGTTTTGGACCTCCCGGCAGTCTTCCAGCCTGTGGCTGCCCGTTTTATGAATGGGGCACCACATCTTGGATTTGCCACCGTCTTCAGAAGACGGTCGAGGTCGCTTCTCGGGGCGTGGCCCCCGGCCACCAGGAGTTACAGTGGCTGCAACGTTGGATGTGCCGGCCGACGGCTTCTTCTTGCCGTTGGTCTTCTTTTTCTTCTTGCCACTCCCGGAGGTAGCGGCTTCTTCTTTGGAGGATTTTTTATGATCCTCCAAGGCTGATTTGGAGTGCATTTCACGGCCCTCCGCAGCTCTGGCACATTTGTCTGCCAAGCTGAAGAGCTCCGTGACGCTGGTGATCTCTTTGATCGCCAGCTTCTCCAACATCTTCTTGTCTCGCACACCCTGTCTGAATGCCACAATGACAGAAGCGCTTGAGATAGAAGGGATTGTGTTACGCACCTGAGAGAACCTCTGGATGAATGACCGCAAAGATTCTCCTCCTTTTTGCACGACCGCAAAAAGGTCTAGTTCAGTGCCCGGTCGGGTGTATGAACTCCCGAAATTGGCAGTGAACTGACGGCACAGCTCCTCCCAACTGTCAATAGAGTTGGGTGGAAGGCTCATAAACCAGGACCTGGCGGTCCCAGTTAAGGCCACTGGAAAGTAGTTGGCCATTACGGCCTCGTTTCCTCCAGCTGCTAGGATTGCAGTGGAGTATATCTGCAGAAATTCTACGGGGTTGACAGTCCCGTCGAATTTTTCCGGCAAGTGTGGCCGGAACTTCTGTGGCCATCTAACCATGCGCAGGTGCATGGTTAGGGCGGAACAGCCTCCTCCTATTCCTTCCAGAGTAGAAAGGTCTTGAGCATCTCGTCTTTCTCGAGCTCGCTCGATATGGACACGGCCATCCTGTTGGCGGTATCGGCGATCAAGCTCCGCCCGGAGGTCGTGTGTTGAAAGCCGAGATGCGGTATGGGTGCATCGTGCCCCAGAGGGCAATGACGTCACTTGCTGTGACGCAGCTCGTCTCCGGTTGTTGGAGACATGTGGACCAAGTCTTCCAGACAACGTCCGTCGCTGCGACGGGGCCCGCCCTGAAGGAGGTGGACCCTGGTTGTTGAGGCGTTCGGCCGCTGCTGCGACCAAATGCTCAACATCAGCCCTCCATTGCTCCATGGCACCCTGAGATGCATCCGGAGGTGGTGGTCGCTGGAGAAGAGCACGCGCTGCATGGAGCGCGTGTTCTGGGTTGTCACGACTTGCCGGCGCAGAATGTGACGCCGGTGCACCATCATGTTGTCCGGTATGTCTTGCCGGAGAAGATGGTGGTGGTGGGAGTGTGACTCCTACTGGTGCTGAGGCTCCTGCCGGTGGCTGCATGTTGGAGGGATTGCCTCCGACAGCCTGAGCAGCAGGTTGCCCGTTGGATGATCCAGCCGCAGAATTCACCATTCTTGAAGATCTCAGGCGCCCCTACCTGGCGCGCCAACTGTCGACTGTTGGAATCGGCAGATCTCCTGACACTACGAAAGTGTTGGAGGAGTTTGTAGTTCGGTGTGGGCGCGCGGAGACTCAAAAAGGTGAATCACGATTGGACTCGAGTGACACAGTGGTTTACGTGGTTTGGGCCGCCTGAGCGTAATACCCTACTCCACGGGTGTGTGTGTGTTGTATTAACTTGTGAGCTTGAGTGTGTTCCAGAGTTCTCTCCCCGTGTATCGTCGGTTTGTCCTTTTATAGTACAAGGACAAACCGTTACAAGTCAGCCTGACCCGACATGTGGCCCTGGCGGTTACTAGTATTGATACACGAGATTAATTGTTGTTAATAACCCTGTAACGGCTCTGACAGTGCCGTTATAGGTGTTAAGATCGTCCGATTAAGTGTCATTAATGTGGAATTAATGATAATTAATCGGGTCTTGAAGTCCGTGGCTGTCCTTTGGAGATCCGGAGCCGTTACAATGTCTCCCGGAGGTTTGAAGCGGCCAGCTCCGACGTATGGACACGTGGCAGCTCCAGAGCTTGCTTGTGGGAAGCGGGAAGCTCCGGGGTGGCCTGGCACGTGTCAGGTCCGGAGCTTCTCTCGGTCAGGGGTTAAATCCGGAGGTGCCGTTTCGGTACCTAGCCCGGAGCTTCACCCTTGTGGGTAGTAGCTCCGGTCTGGCGGTACACGTGGCAACCTAGGGGTTAACCATGTTGGAGAAGCAGGTCCGGTTATGTCTGACAAGTGGGCCCCCGAGGGTCTTCAATTTGAGTAGATGTCCTTCCCTTGAGATCTTTGTAACCTCAGGGGGTGTATGGTTTTTAGGGTACCGACAGATACCAAAAGCTCAAGTTGGGTGTGTGCACAAGGTATCTTAAGATTCTTTTTATGGCTATTAAATGACACTCTTTAGGTGCGTCTTGAAACCTTGCACACATACATACACTAAGCATAATATCTAGCCTAGATGCACATAAATAGAGTAATGAGCCAATCATAGACCGATATACCTTTTGATCCACATTTGCACCATGTTCGTTGAGATCAAAATGTCCATTAGTTGCCATTGGTGTCTTGATGGGCTTGGCCTTGTCCATATTGAACTTCTTGAGGATGTCCTGCATGTACTTGGTTTGGCTTATGAATGTGCCCTCTCTTAATTACTTCACTTGGAATCCTAAGAAGAACTTCAATTCGCCCATCATCGACATCTCGAACCTATCTATCATAATCTTGCTAAACTCTTCACAAAATGACTTGTTAGTAGAACCAAAAATGATATCATCAACATATATTTGACATACAGATAGATGATCATCAAAGTATTTTGTGAACAAAGTATAACCAGCTTTTCCAATTTTAAAACCATTTTGAATCAGAAAATCTCTAAGGCACTCATACCAAGCTCGAGGAGCTTGTTTGAGGCCATATATGGCCTTACACGGTTTATAAACGTGATTGGGGTACTCTTGATCTTCAAATAATGGTGGATGCTCCACGTACACTTCCTCCTTAATTGGTCCATTGAGGAAGGCACTTTTGACGTCCATTTGAGACAACTTGAAATTATGGTGAGTAGCATATGCCTATAAAATACGAATGGACTCAAGTCTAGCTACGGGAGTGAAAGTTTCGTCGAAGTCCAAACCTTCGACTTGTGAGTAACCTTTACCACTCCACGTTCATCTTGTTTGTTCCGAAAGGCCATTTGGTTCCAACGATGTTCGCCTTTGGTCTTTCCATTAGTTCCCATACTTCATTTCTCTTGAAATTGTTCAGCTCCTCTTGCATTGCAATCACCCAATCTGGATCCTTGAGTGCTTCTTCTACCCTGTATGGTTTCAGAAAAGAGACAAAGAGTAATGTTCAAAAAAATTTTCTATGCGAGATCTAGTAGTTACTCCCTTAGCAATATCTCCAATGATGTTGTTGACGGGATGATCTCTTTGTACACTCTGATGTACTCTTGGGTGAGGGACTTGTGAAGTTGCTTGTTCTTCATTGTCTTCATACTCATTGTGTCCCCCTAGATCATTGCTTCTGTGGTTGTGTTGATCTTCTTGATCTTGATCTTGTGCATGAGCTCCCCCTTGATCATTGCTTCCCTGTTGAGGTTTATCTTGTGCACTTGAGTATTGTGGTTGCTATTGAGGTAGAATCTCACCAAGTGCCATCCTCCTCAATGCTTGACATGGGGATTCTTCTTGATCTAGCACACACTTATCAACTTGCTCCACATGGGAGCCGTTAGTTTCATCGAACACTACGTCAACAAGGCCAGAGATTTTGTTGAAGACACGATAGGCGTAGGCATTCGAATCATAACCGAGCAAGAAACCTTCATTAGATTTCAAAGCGAACTTCGAAGTCCTCGATTTCTTGTTTAGATAAAACATTTGCAACCAAATACTTTAACATATGAAATATTTGGTTTGTTACCGGTGTGAAGCTCGTATGGCGTTTTCTTCAAGAGTCGGTGACGATACAATCGGTTTGTAGCGTGACAAGCGGTGTTCACCGCTTCAGCCCAAAACCGATCCAATGTCTTGTATTCATCCAACATTATCCTCGCCATCTCGATTAGTGTTCTGTTTTTCCTTTCGGCTACCCCGTTTTGTTGAGTGGAGTAGGGTGCCGAAAATTCGTGCTTTATTCCTTCTTCATCTAGGTACTCCTCAACTTGTGTATTCTTGAATTTTTTCCCTTTGTCATTTCTGATGTTCTTCACAGTAGAGGAGAATTCGTTCTGAGCTCTTTTCTGGAATTTCTTGAGGATTCCCTGAGTTTCTGGTTTATCATACAAGAAAATACCCAGGTGAATCTTGAGAAATCATCAACAATAACTAAACTGTATTTGTTACCGCTGATGCTTATGTAAGCAATTGGACCAAAAAGGTCCATGTGAAGAAGTTCCAGCGGTCTTGTGGTAGTCATCACGTTCTTGGCTGGGTGCGGTGCTCCAACTTGTTTTCCCTCCGGGCAAGCGCTACATGTCCTGTCTTTCTCAAACAAAACATCCTTCAAACCTCGGATGTGACCACTTTTTAGAAGTTTCTGCAGATTTCTCATCCCAACATAGGCTAGCCATCTATGCCACAGCCATCCCATGTTAGTTTTAGCAACCAACCAAGTGTTGAGTTCAATTTTATCTTTGTTGACGTCAACAAGATAAAGCTTTCCCTTCAACATTCCCTTGAATGCAATCGAGCCATCGCTTCTTCTAAAAACGGTCACACCCTCATTAGTGAATAAACAGTTATAACCTTTGTCGCATAGTTGAGATATTGACAGAAGGTTATAATCTAAAGAATCTACATGTAAAACATTCGAGAGAGTATGTTGAGAAGATGTTTCAATTTTACCGCTACCAAGGACCTTTCCTTGGCTGTTGTCTCCAAAGTATATCCCTTCACTTGGTTATGCGTTGCGCTCATACTCCACGAACATGTTCCCCTCTCTGATCATGTGATTTGTGCATCCTCTATCTAGCACCCATTTTGATCAACTGGAGGAGTAGGCCTGCAAAACAGAATTATTCCTTGGTTTTAGGTACCCAAGCTTTGCTTGGGTCCTCAGGTTACTCAAAAGAGTATTGGGCACCCACACACAAGTTTTAAATTTCTTATGGCGTGGCCCTACATATTTAGCAAATACATTTCCAAATTTGTCTTTCATAAGTACATAGGAAGCATCAAAAGTACGAAATTGTATTTGCAAGTCAGATTCATGCAGTTTTTCCTTAACAAAAGTAATTTTCTTCTTAGCATGAACATTTGTGGTCATGTGTTTGTTCATGTTAAACCCAATACCATCGTTGACGTTAGGAGGTGTAGTGACCATATATGCACTATGTGCATATTTGATCTTCTCCTTGTCAAAATGCCACTTTATGAAGGATGCTTAACATGAGAAATTAAAGAATCAAGTTTGACAACATTTTTCTTAGTGGAACATGTGCAAGTTACAATAGTTGTCGGACTTACACCTTTGGGAGGAGGAGGAGTCACTTTACTTGAGCGACTCAAGTTGCACTTCAAGAATCTTGTTAACTTTTGACAAGTTAGCAAGTTCATCCTTGATTGCAACGTGTGAGTCTTCTAGCTTTGAGTAAGTTTCCTTACTCAAGGCTAGCTCATGCTCAAGTGACTTGCTCTTCTCTCTTTCAAGCTCAAGGAGTTTCTCAACCTCTTGATACCTCTTCCTTTCACGGATGAGCATATCTTCTTGTTGGTTGACAAGCTCCTCCTTCTCAAAGATTTCATCCAACATCATTTTCATTTTCTTCAATGCACTTTTACTTAATCCCCTAAACATCTCCTCATTTTCACTAGAGTTGTCAAAATCATCAATAGAGGAATTTAGCGAGGGAGGAGTAAGTCGAACCTTTTTCTTGCCTTCTTTAGCCATAAGGCAAGTTTGATTGTGAGTCTCCCGTCCTCCCATGTTAGGGAAGAGTGTAGACCTCTTGGTGGGCTTCTTGATGGCAACGGTGGCCATCTCCTCTTCTTCATCAGAGGAGGACTCGTCGTTTGAGTCCCACTCCTTGCCAATATGTGCTTGATGAGCTTGCCTCTTTTTTTTGAAGATCTTCTTTTCTTGAGGCTCCGTTTCCTTCTTCCTCTTATTCTATTCATAAGTGCAGTCAACCATGAAGTGACCGTACTCGCCACAGTTATAGTAGGTACGTCGAGCCTTGGATTTTCCCTTTTCTTTGCTCTTCCCTTCAATTGAGTTGCTGTCGTTTCTTCTCTTCATCATGCGCTTGAATTTCTTGATGAAGAGTACCATCTCTTCATCATCAAGGTAAGTGCTCACATCACTTGTATCTCCTTCGTCTTGAGCTTCACGAGTTTCTTTTACTTTAGGCTTGCAAGTTGCTTTGAGAGCAACTTCCTTCTTTTTGGAGGAGATGAGCTCAGCTAGGTCTTTGACGTATTGGGCTTCCTTCTCCATCATCTCATGGTTCATGATTTTGCCCAATAGTTCATCCGTGGTCATTTTGTGGAACCCCGGGCTTTCTCGGATCATTGAGCATAAGGTAACATTTCTTGGCATGAAGGCTCTAATCATCCTTTGGATCACCTCATGGTCAGTCCACTTCTTGCATCCAACAACAACAACAACAACAACAACAACAACAACAACCAAGCCTTTGTCCCAAAAAAGTTGGGGTCGACTAGAAATGAAACCCAACAATTTTGAAGAAAAGTAAAAGAAAATAAGATGAAAGTAAAAAAACAAATAAAATAAGATTCTGCATTTTATTTATTTTAGAAATGGGTTAATAAGAAAGAAGATAAGAGTAACAAATTACGAATAAACTAAGATTCAGGCACATGAATTGCAAATTTCCATGCAGTCCTATCATGAGCCAAATCTCTAGGTATGTCCCACTCCTTTAAGTCTTGTTTCACCGCCTCCTGCCATGTAAACCTTGGTCAACCTCTACCCCTCCTAATATTTTCTCTACTCTTTATAATCCCACTGTTAACCGGTGCTTCTGGAGGTCTCCTCTGGATATGCCCAAACCACGGTAGGCGATGTTGGACTAGCTTTTCCTCAATTGGTGCCACCCCTACCCTATCACGTATCACCTCGTTCCTAATTTTGTCTCTTCTTGTGTGACCGCACATCCACCATAGCATGCGCATCTCCACAACACTTATTTGTTGGACATGTTGCCTTTTAGTTGGCCAACATTTTGCTCCATACAGCATCGCATGTCTGATCATCGTCCTATAGAATTTTCTTTTCAATTTTTGTGGAACTTTCTTATAACATAAGATTCCAAATGATTATCGCCACTTTATCCACCCGATCTTGATCCTGTGGCAAACATCTTCGTCAATATCACCATTGCTTTGTAACATTCATCCTAAATATTGAAATGTGTCCCTCCTAGGTACTACTTGTCCTTGTAAACTAACATTACCATCCTCGCACCCGACATCACTAAAGTCGCATCTCATATACTCGATCTTGGTTCTACTAAGTCTAAACCCCTTAGACTCTAAGGTCTGCCTCCATAGCTCCAATTTTCTATCAACACCATCCCTAGTTTCATCTACCAACACTACATCATCAACAAAGAGCATACACCAAGGGATATCCCCTTGTATATCCTTCTACACCTCATCCATCACTAAGTAAAAGATGTAAGGACTTAAGGCTGATCCTTGGTGTAACCCTATTGTGATAGGAAAAGTGTCGGTCTCACTATCTCTTACATGCACACTTGTCACCACATTATCGTACATATCCTTGATAAGGTTAATGTACTTTGTTGGGACTTTGTGTTTCTCTAGTGCCCACCACATGACCGGTCTTGGTACCTTATCGTATGCCTTCTCCAAGTCAATGAACACCATATGTAGATCCTTCTTTTGCTCCCTATACCTCTCCATAAGCTGACGGAGTAAGAAAATCATCTGCATAGTGGACCTCTCAAGCATAAAACCAAACTGGTTTTTAGTGACATTGGTCACTTTCCTCAAGCGGTGTTCAATCACTCTCTCCCAGAGCTTCATAGTATGAATCATGAGATTAATTCCTCGGTAATTAGTACAACTTTGAACATCTCCATTATTTTTTAAGATGGATACTAAAATACTTTTCCGCCACTTGTTGACGGCTGTTATACCAATTCCATCTGTCAATTTAACTCAATTATGTGAAGAATTTGTCATTTCTTGCACACATCACCTTTCTATCTAACCCAATTCCACTTGGACTTGGAGAAATATGTGTATGAAGCATTTTATGCAGGAAATGAGGAAATGTAGAGGGACCAATCCTATAAAATAACATCCCAGCCAATTAGGCGACGACACGTGGCATCCCATGTATCAAATGGCCCACAAACAGAAGTATCCGAGGAGATCCAACAGTGTATCACCCATATACATCAATGGGACCCACCTGGCAGCCACTTGGAGAAAGCACACGAGAATTGATGCAATGACTAGGTCGGACGACCTGGTCTCTGCACAGAACTCGGTCAACCTCCACGTGTTGGCTTCTCCTGGCTTCCAGGAGTCAATGGTGACTGATTCACGTGCTTTTGGTGGCAGGAACTGACCTCAACACTAGTATAAATAGAACCCCCTACCCCTCACTTCAACACACCACTTGAGCTTCATCTCTATTGTATACACTATCATCCATAGTCTTAGAGGAGTTAGGTTGTAGATAGGAGAGTCTCGAGTCCCAAGTCCAAATTGGGAAAGGAGTAAGGAGTCTCCCTCTTCCCAATCCTACATTGGGAAAGGTATGGCTCATGTATTCTTTCTTGTAATTGTGACTTTATGCATAATAAAGATAGTATCTTTAGTCTTTACTTATACATATACTTGGGCAAAGCGTTTCTTGTTTGATTGTGGAGTCCATGTATGTGGAAGGTATAGCTTCTATGACTATTTTATTATGAACATATCTCATTATCATAGAACCTATGGACCCCCACTATAGTTTAGTTAATTATAACATAACTAGGTTAGTATGGATAATTATGTTGTGTATCAACATTGGTTCAATGATGATTCAATTCATTGCCATAGGATGGATTGTGCCTAGGCTCTTAAGGTAATTACTTAATATGCTAGCATGGTGTTAGGATAGCTAAGTAGCATTGGATGTCTCGTAGACCCACAGATTGAAGAGGTAGACAATAGGTGGTGACAGCCCTATCTGTCCTTTGTAATCCTCTACGTTCGGCTATGCCACAGGCTCTTGGCGGGAGTCGCCCTAGTATTGCTAGGGGTAAGCCCGTGCCCGATGTGTTGAACCACATAGCATAAGTATTCACTATTGATTTAGCTTATGAATAATTAGTTTAGACTATGTATATGTACAATATAGCATAGTAGGAATACCTCCATAACTCTCAACCTTAACTAACCTCTAGGATCCTCTTACCCCCCTTAGACTTGAAAGCTTTTGTGTGTGTCGCACTACTGTAAGGACCGAATGCCCAAGAGGGGGGTGAATTGGGCTTTCTTCGAAAAATTCTAAGCAATGAAACTTAATTTCTAAAGCCCAATTCCCTACGCAAACTATCTATGCATTCGATAGAAACTTCGCGGAATATAAAATGCATAAAAGTAAGGGAAGGAGAAGGATGCAAACTCCCGAGGAGACAAGGATTTATCCCGTGGTTCGGCAAGATCGTCAAGATCTTCCTACATCCACGTTGTGGCACCCACCAAGGGGTTTTGCCACACCCAAGTCACCGAGACGAGGGATCTTCACTATTCCTCTCTGTTCGCCTCCCTTGGCAAGGTGGAGCTCAAGCCTTGTACAACTTTGACCTTCCGGGCTTCCACACACGCCTTGGCAAGCTCCGGAAGTCTTCTCACAGTTACAAACACCAAGGGCACTCCCTTGAGGCTCTCACACTATCCTAGAGAGTCCACTCACCCAGAATGGAGGCACACAAGCTCTCTCTAGCTAGTTCTAGCCTAAATCTTGGTGTATAGATGATCGAAATGGTGTGGAAGTGATTGCTCTTGGTCTTGAATGCTTGTGGATGTGTTGATGGTGTCTGGTGATCAAGACTTGATGAAATGACAGGATTAGGGGGTATTTATAGCCAGCCTCCCCGAAATAGCCGTTGGAAAAGTAGGCTGGCAGAACTTTACTGTGAACACCGGATGATCCGATGTCTCCCCTTTAGTTATCATCGGTCAAGTTACTTTAGCTGACGTCATTGTGTCAGATATGACCATTGTTAGACCAATGTTGATCCTGTCTTCTCATCGGATGATCCTGATAGGAAAAGATGAGTCCCGATCTTCCGAAAGGTATGTCGATTGGGGTGGAGAACTCGACGTTGATGATCCGTGGCACTCGAGCGGTTCGAGTACCCCTACAATCACTACACCACGGCTCCGTTGGTTATCAACCGTGCTGCACATGCTTGACCTCGCCAAGAAGGCTAATCCTTGCAAGTGCAACCGAGAACACAAGCAAGAACGTAGAAGAAGCAATCTGAAATTGCTGAATTGGGGTTTCACAAACCGTAGAACGGCGATATTATTGATCTAAGCAAAACCCCATTGTTCATGGCGGCTACTATGGAGTATATATAGGTGGGAGGACGTCCAAGGGGGTGTTGGCGTCGTGACCTAACCCTAACACACGAAAATAATGGACTTAGACTTGATACAAGGCCCAATGGCCCAATATGGTGGCGCAGCACCCTGACAGATTCTGTACTTGATTTTGTTTCGACGATTCCTGGCGACTCCCAAGGAATTTTGACATGGGACCGGTGCCATTTGAAAGTTTATCCTCTCCCCTTTCCGTGCATATGTAGAACGTTCAAAACGGAGTTCGTATGCGTCCTGGGCGTCCGTTTTAGTGGGTACTACTCCTGGACTCCGAGTTGGATACGATTTGGAGTTTGGTTCGGTTTCCATCTTCTTTGAACGAATTCTCTGGTCTTCCACGTCCCTAATACTCCCTCCAAGTACTCCTTGAACCTCTCCATGGATCCTAATCACAAATAAATCATTAAGTAGCAATTTATGCTCAAAAACATATAAGGAAATATATAAGAACGAGTTCACCTCTGAAATTAATTATTGTGTATGAACTCTATTGATTGCATCTTGTATGTTCAATGGAGTGTTGTTTGTATCCATAGAAGTGAAGTCCTCATCATCCTCCCCTTCTTGAATTGGAGTCGTCCTCGACTCAAGTTCATCTTCTATCATATGTGGGTTCATACGTGCAACGCTATCAAATCTTCTTGTAAGCATGAAAGGAGGAGGCCAAGGTGGTGGACGGCATAGTGCACCATCTTGATCTTGTCCATCAAATAAGAGTGCACATTCACTTGAGCCAGGATCCCAAACAAATAAACATTGTGTCATGTTTGTAGGTGCAATAATAATATGCATGATCTCATCATTCTCCCCTTCTTTATGACAAGCCGTCCTCGGCTTGCTCGTATGTCCAGCAAAAAGTCTTGCTTTGGGGGTATAGTTTAGGCCCGAGTGAGCACTGTCCATATTGCACAACCGCAGTGAAAAATGTTTTTGTTGTCCCTGCTGCAAGGAAAAAATACTAGAAAAACTTGATAAGATATTATTAGCGTTAGTACATTCATTTACTTGACCATGTTGTTGCAACACAAAAGGAGCTTCCTCATTTGAACATATGTAAACTTTATGCACCATAAACATACCGCTATGTTCATATTTGCCTATAGCATAAAAAATATTTCTACTTAACAAAGGCAATTGAGACTGAGAAAATATTATCTTCTCTACGATATCTAGATCACAAAGAGTGTCAAATTCAATATAGCCCAAAGTATTTAGAGAAGATAACAATTTCAGCTCATCCCTTTCACATGTAGTTGGGATCAAATGCTTAATTTCAACACAAGTGAGTAATAAAGTATCAAATTCATTTGGTTGTTCTAGCATATGTACAATATAATTATCAGCACACAACTCATTTTTGTTGTAAGAATCAGTAGGAAAATCAACTAATGGTAAATGTGTATTATGAAAAGGTTCATCTTGTTGCTGCTCATCGATAGTACGATTGGTAGCAAAATTCAGCACATCTGAAAATGGCATACCTTGGTTAACTGTATAGCATTGTCCATTAACACTGCTCTCATTTTCAGCAAGAAATTCAAATGCATTATGAGTTGATTCATCAAAAAGTTCAGAAGAGTTGTTCAACACCTCACTCTCATTTGCATCTATATTTATTTGTTCATGTTCCTGCAAAAGGTTAGGCAAAGGAGGAGGTACAACAAGAAACTTCTTCTCAAGTTCATGTATTTCATCTTTGCAATTAGATACATTAGCAAAAGTTTCTCGCATAAGAATTTTCATATTTTTCCATGTTCGAGGTTTTTCTATATCGCTTAAGTTGTCCCACCAAGTTAATGCACAATCAACTAACGCACTAGAAATATTTCTAATCTTTCTCCTCTCACACATATGTAATTTTCCAAAAATTTTATCCAACTCTATTTCCCAAGCAATATATTCATCGTAACTAAAACCATCATAAGAAGGAAGAGATGGGAGAATGTAATTACTTCTTGTGGAAGGTGTTGTAAAGGTGGTCCGAATGTCATGTGAATCCTTGGTTGATGTTTGATTTTTACTGAGCATCTCCATCGCCGTCTTCATCATGTCCATCATCTCAGCATATAATGCATGATTCTTGCTTTTACCTGACATTGTTAGTAGCAAACAGAAGACAACACAAAAAATATGTTATCCCTATCAACTACAAAGGATAATGGCAAAGTGGAAGTGGAATCACACACTCTCAAGCGTCTTACCACGCTCTTACAAGTGTTCTTACCGACACTGCAGGTGGCAAACGGTGGACGGTATGAAGAAACCAATGAAGCGTGGGATGATTGCAAAGGTGTATCGATTCTGCTCAAGAGTAAGGTGTAGCTTGGATGGCACTTTCTATGTAGCAAGGATTAGCAACAATGAAATCAGATAGTAAAGTTGAATAAGTGTCCAAAGTATTTGTCAAAGTTGCCGGCCTAAATGTGTTCTAGTAGTTCAAGCTATCAAGACATGAGACAAAACTAGATGACACAAAGAATGCAAGCACTTCTGTTTTTTGTTGTTGTTTTTTTCCTCTTTTTTTGTGCGGCTTTTGTTTCTTGTTTTGCACTTGCTTTTTTCTTTTTTCTTCTTTTTTTTTTCAGAATGTGCTGCAAGGGAAGAACACAATGAAAATCAATCCAAGATATCTCGTGTGTCTGTCGCAGATTTTCTGCTCAATCTTCCAAGGACAAATAGGCACACTTATAGGCTCTAAATTGGGAAACTTAGAACAGAAAGATTGTAGATATATAATTCCTCTTTAATTTCAATATATGGAAGACCTATTTTGGAAAATAACAATAGGAGATACTGCCCCCGAAATACAGACTATTCAGAATTTTTAGGTCAATAACAGATTCGGATCTAATGCAATTTTGACATCGATAAATATATTTTCTGGGAATATGATGAATAAGAAAGTTATAGAGAACTTCTTAAGCTTTCCAGAAAGTATAAGAACACGAAAATCCGAGTTCGTATGAGCTAGATATGATAAAAATACTGAACTGGACAGAGATGAATCTAATCTAGACGTGATGACGTGATTCAAAAGGATCAATCAACACAATGCAAAACTCAAACTAAGACTAAAAACACTTCTAAACCAGCAATATGACTCAACCACGGACACAAACTCAACAAAATCAAACTGAATAACAAAGTTGCAAAGGCTCAATGTGGTTTGGACAAAGTAATGAACATATCTACTAAACTACAAGTTTTTTTGTGGCTTTTTTGTGGACTCTAGGTATGAAAAAAAAATAATGTAATGGATAGATGAATTATCAAACGGGCAACCTGGAAATCTGATACCAATTGATGAGTAAAAGATGAGTCCCGATCTTCCGAAAGGTATGTCGATTGGGGTGGAGAACTCGACGTTGATGATCCGCGGCACTCGAGCGGTTCGAGTACCCCTGCAATCACTACACCACGACTCGGTTGGTTATCAACCGTGCTGCACACGCTTAACCTCGCCAAGAAGGCTAATCCCTGCAAGTGCAACCGAGAACACAAGCAAGAACGTAGAAGAAGCAATCTGAAATTGCTGAATTGGGGTTTCACAAACCGTAGAACGACGATATTATTAATCTAAGCAAAACCCAATTGTTCATGGCGGCTACTATGGAGTATATATAGGTGGGAGGACGTCCAAGGGGGTGTTGGGGTCGTGACCTAACCCTAACACACGAAAATAATGGACTTAGACTTGATACAAGGCCCAATGGCCCAATATGGTGGCGCAGCACCCTGACAGATTCTGTACTTGATTTTGTTTCGACGATTTACGACGACTCCCAAGGAATTTTGACATGGGACCGGTGCCATTTGAAAGGTTATCCTCTCCCCTTTCCGTGCAGATGTAGAACGTCCAAAACGGAGTTCGTATGCGTCCTGGGCGTCCGTTTTAGTGGGTACTGCTCCTGGACTCCGAGTTGGATACGATTTGTAGTTTGGTTCGGTTTCCATCTTCTGTGAACGAATTCTCTGGTCTTCCACGTCCCTAATACTCCCTCCAAGTACTCCTTGAACCTCTCCATGGATCCTAATCACAAATAAATCATTAAGTAGCAATTTATGCTCAAAAACATATAAGGAAATATATAAGAACGAGTTCACCTCTGAAATTAATTATTGTGTATGAACTCTATTGATTGCATCTTGTATGTTCAATGGAGTGTTGTTTGTATCCATAGAAGTGAAGTCCTCATCATCCTCCCCTTCTTGAATTGAAGTCGTCCTCGACTCAAGTTCATCTTCTATCATGTGTGGGTTCATACGTGCAACGCCATCAAATCTTCTTGTAAGCATGAAAGGAGGAGGCCAAGGTGGTGGACGGCATAGTGTACCATCTTGATCTTGTCCATCAAATAAGAGTGCACATTCACTTGAGCCAGGATCCCATACAAATAAACATTGTGTCTGTCGACTGTTGGAGTCGGTAGATCTCCTGACACTACTAAAGTGTTGAAGGAGTTTGTAGTTCGGTGTGGGCGCGCGGAGACTCAAGAAGGTGAATCACGATTGGACACGAGAGACACAGTGGTTTACGTGGTTCGGGCCGCCTGAGCGTAATACCCTACTCCACGGGTGTGTGGTGTTGTATTAGTTTATGTATGAAAGCTCACGTCAATGCGTGTGTGCCTGAGAGCGCTCGAGAGCCTTCTTTTTTTTCCTTTCCGTGTATCGTCGGTCTGTCCTTTTATAGTACAAGGACAAACCGTTACAAGTTAGCCTGGCCCGACATGTGGCCCCGGCGGTTACTAGTATTGATACACGATTAATTGTTGTTAATAACCCTGTAACGGGCTCTGACAGTGCCGTTACAGGTGTTAAGATTGTCCGATTAAGTGTCATTAACATGGAATTAGTGACAATTAATCGGGTCTTGAAGTCCGCGGCTATCCTTTGAAGATCCGGAGTCGTTACAATGTCTTCCGGAGGTTTGAGGCGGCCAGCTCCGACATTTGGACACGTGGCAGCTCTGGAGCTTGCTTGTGGGAAGCGGGAAGCTCCGGGGTGGTCTGGCACGTGTCAGGTCCGGAGCTTCTCTCGGTCAGGGGTTAAGTCCGGAGGTGCCGTTTCGGTACCTAGCCCGGAGCTTCACCCTTGTGGGTAGTAGCTCCGGTCTGGCAGTACACGTGGCAACCTAGGGGTTAACCATGTTGGAGAAGCAGGTCCGGTTATGTCTGACAAGTGGGCCTCCGAGGGTCTTCAATTTGAGTAGACGTCCTTCCCTTGAGATCTTTGTAACCTCAGGGGGTGTATGGTTTTTAGGGTACCGACAGTGGCCCCCTGGACCTACCTCCGGGGAAAGTCACCGGGGTGAAGTCATTCTGTCGGAGGTGGGTCCATACTCGCGACTCTTGAACTGGGTCTTCAAGGGTCTTCGGAGGTGCCGTTGGCGGGGCTTTACGGTTAAATCCCGACGCGTGGTGCACCTCAGGCGGCAGATAAGATCTTTGACGTGCGGATCTCTCGCAATTGAAGGTCGCCGGTTCCCGATACGAAAACCGTATCGGTTCCGCGCGCCTTGTCAGGTCGCCACCTTTGGGTTTCCCGCCTCGTGATGACAACTGTTCGCCTGGGTAAGAGCCTCGACTTGATCGTCAGGGTGGTCCCGGGCCCTCTTGTCATCGGCAGGGTTGAATTCTTGAGTAGTATCCTTGACTCCCCTGCAGTTTTCATCCAAGCGTTGCGAGGGCTTACTTAAGAAGGAAAGCGCACCGTCGGGAGTTCTTTACGCTTCCCATCTGTTCTTGCGCTCAAACTCCCAACTCGTACTTTGCTCCTCTTCTCTTGCCTAGCTGTGCTGCGATGGAGTTGGGTCTGCGTGAGAGTCGCTTGAAGACTGACAGCGATCTGAAGAAGGTCCGGGCCCTCATGGGGTGGTCTTCGGACTTCTTCAACCGCTCGGTCCGCGCCGGCGGAGAGCTCCCCTTTGAAAAGGAGCACGCTGGCGAGATGGTGTACTTTTCCTCGTACGCCATGGTGGGGCTGATCCCACCGTTTTCTTCTTTCTTCTTGATGCTGCTGGACTTCTATGGTCTGCAGCTGTACCACCTTGGCCCTCACTCCATTCTCCTTGTGTCCATCTTTGTCCACTTCTGCGAGATGTGGGTGGGCATCCCTCCCTGCATCAAGCTCTTCCGAACCTTCTTCACCGTCCACACCACCGGCCGAAGCAATGAGTATCTTGGCTTCTACTACTTCGTGAAGCGCAAGAAGTGCCCATTCAAGTACCTCCGGTCATTCCCTTCCGGGAAGTGGGATGACTGGAAGAAAGATTGGATAGTCGTTCGGGTGGAGGAGCATGAGCGGTTGGAGTTGCCAGACGGTCTGCCCGGCATTGACACGTCGATATGGAGCGAAGTTCCGGTGCTGGCGGAAGCTTTCGACCCTGTCCTGACCAGGATCCGCCAATGTGTGGAGGGAGGATTGACTCCCCAGGCGGTGTTCTGCAACTTCCTGTCCAATAGGTGGGCGCCGCTGAAGAGGAGGGAGAAGCTCGCCTGGGCCCTCAACAGCGTGATGGACGAGGACCGGGTTGAGACCGGGTTGAAGTCCAGCATGGTGGGGAAGACCTTGGAGTTTCACCTCAAGAAATTCCAGCACGGCATCGACGTTGACGGAGATTACTTGACTCCGCCGTCGGCCTTCCTCCCTCTGAACGTGGAAGTTGAGTTCAGCAGGGAGCTCCGGCGGACGATGCCCGCGCTTGACGACCTTGGTGTCGTCGAGAGAAGATCAACCACCCGGTTGGCGATCCCCGGGTTGCCCGAAGACGGCTCCGCCCCTGTCCCACAGCCAAGAGCTGAGGTCATCGGCAAGGGCGAGGAGCTGGCGGAGGAGCCGGAGAGCTGGAAGAGGAAGCTGCGACATGCTGATGGAAGGTCCATCGGGCCTGCCACTTCCCCCCCGGTTCCCCCTCCTCAGGAAGGAAAATCCTTCGCCGCCGTGGCGACTGTCCCCGTGGTGGGGTCCTTCCGGAACGTTACTGTTCCGGCGGTGGGATCCTCCCGGAGTGCGACTGTCCCCGGGGTGGATCCCTCCTGTGGTGCTAGTTCCGGGCGCGCGACTCCGGCATCTGGAGCGGTGAGGGCCTCCAGGTCCAGGAGTTCCTCCCGATCAAGGAGAGCTCCGACCCGGGAAACGCCCGCGGCTGTGGCAAGTCCTGGGAGTCCTCCCGGAGCTCCTACACCGACCGTGGCCAGCCCGGATCGTCCGGGAAAGAGGTTCCGCGCAAGCTGGTGCGGGAGCCTCCCAAGGTAATTTTTCTTTTTTACCTCGATTAACTTTTTAATTGTAGCATCTGTTTGCTCAATTTCTTCGTTCTTCATCTACAGCGTTCCCAAGAAGGGGAGTGAAGCTCCACCCTCAGCCACAGTGTCCGAGGCTGCGAGGGCTTCTGCTCCAGTCCCGGTGCCGCCCCAAGCGGAGGCTGCGACAGCTCCGGCGCCGGCTGTCGTGGTCATGGACCTCGACTCGTCTCCAGAAGTTCCCGTGGTAGCGCCGGACCACGGGAATGAAGATGCGCCAGCGGCACCCGTCCCGGAAGTGGAAGCTCCGGGTCATGGTGCTGCAGTAGTAGAAGCTCCGGCTGTTGAGTCGGAGGAAGTAGCAGTCCTGGCTTCGGAGCCGGAAAGTGCTGAAGCCCCGGTGATTGAGCCGGAGGTGGCTGAAGCCACGGCATGCGAGCCGGAAGTCGAAGGAGTTCCGGCAGTTGAGCCGGTTACTTCCGAAGCTCCGGCCGCAGAGCCGGTGATTGTTGGAGCGCCGGTCACAGAGCCGGCGGTTAAAGAGGCGAGGGAGCTTGAGCCTCCCTCAGAAGAGGTGTCCCGGCCGGAGCCAGTAGCAGCTCCTGCTCCGGAGGCGACGACGTCGATGGTTCCTGTGGCAGAGCCAGAGTGCCTGAACAAAGTCACCGGCCCCCCGCCTGAGGGGGCGAATGAAGACTTGGTGGCGGGACCTCCTTAGATGGCGACTGAGGCCGTCCCGGAGGAAGGCCCTAGCGCTTTGGAAGCTCGGGGTTCCACTCTCGTAGAGTGGGACCCAATTTTTGTATGTGAAGACCCGCTGGAACCAGCGGAAGAGATCCCAGCAGGTCCGGAGCCCATCTCGCTGTCGATGTCCATCGACAACGCCTGCTCCAGTCTACGTCAGGTCCAACTGGCCTTCTTCCATGACAGCAAGGCTCTTGAAGAGGAGCGCCAAACCCTTAGGCGGTGGCGTAATCGGCTCCACTTCGAGACTAAGCTGGCGCAGTCGAGGCTTGCGGATGACAAGGAGTGGATCAAGCGGGAGAAGATCCGCCTGGAGCTCTGGGATAAGCTGCTGGACGAGAGGGAGAGCATGACTCACGCCCTCGATGCTCAATCCCGGGAGTTCCACGACCGAGCTAAGGCTGCTAACGACGCGGCCAATGCTCGGTTTGATCAGCTCGAGGCCATCAGCACCGCACTCATCAAGCGCCGAGAGGCACTTGAAGGGAGGGAAAGACGGCTCGAGGACGAGGAGCAAAAACTCCTAGAGCTACGGGATGACGTCTTGCGACGGGAAGAAGAGCTCGCCGAGAAAACAGCTCGGGCGGACAAGGGCCTCGAGGAGCGCACTAAGAAATTGGAAGAGCGCTGCCTCGAGGAAGAGGAGAAGACCTGGGTGCGGGGGCAGGAACTCTACGAATACGAGTGTGCCCTTATCGCCCGGGAGAAGAAAGTGGAGGCTAGGGAGAAGGACCTGGTCGACCGCCGGAACAAGATCCACCTCCGGGAGGAGGAGCTCGGAAGACTTGAGAAGCGGGTTGCTGCGAAGATCCAGCAAAACGCCAAAGAAGTTGAGCGCCTCGCCCGCGAGAATTCGGAGCTGACGGCGGCCTGGAGATCCCTGGAAGAAATGAAGAAATTGAGGAAGGCGGACTCCCTGCAGATTTGGGAGTTCCTGGGCAAGGCCGACGACGCGCTGACGCTGATGGGTTTCAGCCCCGTGCACCCGGATGATCCGGAGCCGGAGCCGGACCTTGCGTTGCAAGCGTTGAGCGTCGCAGGCAGCAAGCTCTCCAAGGTGGGCGATGTCATCGCGGACCAGCTGGAGGTCGAGGGGCAATCCCTGGCTAGGAACGTCACAAAATATGTGTTGACGTGCTACACCAGCCGGAACCCTCGATTTCCTCTGGACCCGGTGCTTGAAGGCCCCGTCGAAGGAGAAGGCGAAGCTACCCGAGCCTGCGTGTCGGAGGTCGCCCAGAAGGTCGCCGAGTTCTTCCATAGGGTCTAGGACCGTCTCTTTTAGCCTTTACTTGTATCTTCTCTTCTTCCTCAATTTTGTAATCCCCTGTCTCTAGATGTAATCTCCGGTCTTCAGATGAAATGAAATCCCCAATTTTTTGCGAATTTCATTTTTTTGTCTTCAACATCTTTATCTTCACTTGGCCCCCTGGTAGATGTGCACAATTTGATTGTGGACATGTACCAAAAGGATGTTGAGTTTTGTTGAAGAAGAATTTGCTTCGAACTTGTGGAATTTAGGTTCGAAGTTTTTGATAGTGAAGGTCCCCTGAAGTTGTCGGAGCTTAGAAGCTCCGGCACTGTCCATCGCTGGAGCTTAGTAGCTCCGGCAATAGCCTCTATCAACACGTTGAGCATCGGTAGTTAATACTCCAAGGTGTCGGAGCTTAGCAGCTCCGGCAATGACCTTTGCCACACTTGGTTTGTTGGCAACAGACTCCAGTGACGGGGTCTTCTCACCATCTTTTAGTCAACGCCGACGGTTGACGCCCTGGTGGGAGTCGGAGCTTGGTTAGCTCCGGTTTTTCTCCATCAACGTAGGGTTCATTTTTCCTGCACACTTAAGCCAAGAAAAATAGTAAAATTCGTTCCTTGTCTATAACTTCGTCGCGGCTTACGGTTCTCAAGAAAATTTTAAGTTGAACACGATTTTTAATACGACTGGATGAATTGTCTTTTCTTTTAGATCCAATTGTCCATGGACCCACCTTACTTTGGCCTGCCGGGATGTAGGTAGAGTGGCGTACTTAGGGTGCTTGACCAGGCTAAGTCGATAGCGCACTCCGGCCCTAGAATGGCTTGGCGGCTTTCAGGCGAGTTGGCCACAGACGATATTTAAATCCAAAAAATCTGACAATTCAACTCGAATCGTACGTAAACCGGTCAAACTAGAACTTCTTAAGAATTGCACGTTTCTGTTATAGACAAGAAAGAGAAAAATAAAAATGTCGAGCCTATGCAAAAATGAATGCACGTGGAGTCTATTTCACATGAAGATGTCTTTCATTATAGGTCCGGGGTACAGGGGAAACAAGTACACTCTTAGGGTACGGAACCAGGCTAAGTGTGTTTGGTTTCTCGTTTGACCCAGGGTAGTTAGCCACACTTTTAGTCCGGAGACTGTGTCAAGTGTTGCATGAACTTTTCAAACCTTTCGGGAAAGGTCCGGCTGCTCTCCCGGAGGAACTACCCGACTCTGTACAATGACTCTATAACATACATTTCAAGTTACTTAAGACTCACCTCCATGGAATTAAGTGTAGAACTTACGGAGGTGCTCGATGTTCCAAGGATTTGGGAGAGGTGTCCCATCCTCGGTAGCCAAGCGAACGCTTCCGGGACGGGATACTTTGATCACTCGAAAGGGCCCTTCCCAGCCGGGGGAGAGTTTGTTTTGCCCTTCTCTGGATAGTATTCTCCGTAGCACCAGATCGCCTTCCTCGAGCTGTCGGTTGTGTACATGCCGCTGGTGATAGCGCCGTAGAGCTTGGCGGTATCGGGCATTCCGAACAACTGCTTGGCACCTTCCCTCCTCGAGGAGGTCTAGGTCTTCGCGCCGGAGCTGGTCCTGCACAGCTTCGTCGAAGGTCCGGACTCGGAGGGAACCCAAGGTGATTTCCGGAGGAAGGATCGCTTCAGCTCCGTACACCAGAAAGAAGGGTGTTTCTCCGGTTGCCCGACTTGGAGAAGTCCTGTTGGCCCATAGAGTGGGCGGAAGCTCTTCGATCCAATTGGCTCCGTGCTTTTTCAAGCGCTCATAAGTGCGTGTTTTGAGTCCTTTAAGGATCTCTGCATTTGCTCTCTCGGCTTGTCCATTGCTGGCAGGATGAGCTACGGAAGCATAGCAAACTTGTATGCCGAGGTCTTCGCAATATCCTTGAAATGCGGAGCTTGTGAATTGAGTCCCATTATCAGTGATGATCTTATTTGGGACTCTGAATCTGCTCACGATGGATTGTAGAAAATTGATTGCAGATTGTCTGTTGATCGTCACAACGGGAGTTGCTTCCGGCCACTTGGTGAACTTGTCGATGGCGACGTACAGGAACTTGTAACCTCCGACGGCTCTAGGGAAGGGTCCCAAGATGTCTATCCCCCACACAGCGAAAGGCCATGTGGGAGGTATCATTTGTAAGGACTGAGCAGGTGTATGAATTTGCTTTGCATGAAATTGGCATGCTTTGCATTTCTTCACCAGCTCAGTGGCATCCTGGAGCGCTGTAGGCCAGTAGAAGCCGTGCCGAAAGGCTTTTCCGACCAGCGTGCTGGAAGATGCGTGGTTCCCACACTCGCCTCCATGGATTTCTGTGAGGAGCTCGCAGCCTTCTTCCCTTGTGATGCACCGCATTAGGATGCCGTTGGCACCGCGCCGGTAGAGATCCCCTTCTACCAACGTGTATCTTTTAGCCAATCTGACTACCCAATCAGCGGATACATCATCGTCAGGAAGGATGTTGTCTTTCAAGTAGCTCCGGATCTCCGAGATCCATGCATCGGAACTGACTTGAGCATTTGAGTCTTGCGTGCTAGGTTGCTCGGAGCTTCTGGCAGCACCTACGACCCTTGATGGCTGCCATGGTAACAGGGCCATCGGGACCGTCAGCTTCGGGATGATGATCTTGCCCCCTTCGTTCAGTTCGGCAGGCTGAACTGTGGGTTTTGACAACCTCCAGACAAAGGTTCCATCAGGAGCCGGAGCTCCAGTTGACGCCTTGGTCGAGAGTTCGTCAGCTTCAGCGTTGTGAGCACGCTGAACATGGTGAAGGTCTAGGACTTCGAAGTCCTTCTGAAGCCTCTGGACTTCAAGGAGGTAAGCAGCCAGCTGGAGATTATTGCAGGAGCATTCACCCTTCACCTGCTTGATGACGAGTTGTGAATCTCCTTTGACCAGCAATTGCTTGACACCGTATGATAGTGCCACCTTTAATCCATAGATGAGTGCTTCATACTCCGCCATGTTGTTGGTTGCCTTGAAGTCAAGGTGTACCATGTATTTCACCTTCTCCCCAGTTGGTGCGAGGAGAAGGATTCCAACTCCGGCTCCCTGCTTCTGCATGGAGCCGTCGAAGTAAAGGGTCTAGTGAGGCTTAGTGAAGGTTGGAACTTGAGGTTCCGTCTTCTGCTCGCTGGGCCCCCCAGGTTTTAATGGAGAGGGAGTCCATTCTGCCACGAAATCTGCCAACGCTTGACTCTTGATTGCTTGTCTCGGAATGAATTCAAGATCGAATTCAGCCAATTCCGCTGCCCACTTTGCAATATTCCCAGTTGAATTGGGATTATGCAGGATCGCTCGAAGTGGATATGAGGTCACCACCGAGACTTTGTGAGCTTGGAAATAGTGTCGAAGCTTCCTTGAGGCAATAAGAACTGCATAAAGCAGTTTATGCACCTCTAGGTATCGAGTCTTGGCATCATGTAACACTTCACTGATGAAGTATACCGGGCGTTGAATGGTCCGGACCCTCCCGGAGGGGTACGGAGCTTCCTCTTCATTGATCCGGACCCTCCCGGAGGGGTCCAGACTCTCTTCGGGGACCTCCGGGTTCTGGGTGGAGGAACCCGGAGCTTCTTCAGAAATGACCTGGACCCTCTTAGACGGGTCCGGGTCCTCTGAAGTGGCTTCTTGTGGGTTTGAGTCTGGGAGCTGGGACCCAGACCCGCTTTCAGGAACCTTCGGACCCTCCCGAAGGGGTCTGGATTCCTGAGTATTGGGTAGTTCCGGTCTCTCCGCAACCAGAACCATACTGACGACTTCGTCAGTAGCTGAAATGTAAAGCAACAAAGGCTCACCAGGGTTCGGAGCTACCAGGACTGGTAGGGTGGTGAGGAACTGTTTCAGCTCCTGGAATGCCTTCTCTGCTTCTTCAGACCATTGAAATGGTCCGGACTTCCTCAGTAACTTGAAGAAGGGAAGTGCTCTTTCCGCCAGTCTTGAAATGAACCGGCTGAGGGCTGCTAGACATCCAGTTAATTTTTGGACGTCTTTGATGCGGGTTGGTGGCCGCATGTCTTCAATGGCTTTTATCTTCGCCGGATTAGCCTCTATGCCCCGGTGACTTACCAGGAAACCAAGAAGCTTTCCGGAACTAACCCCGAAGACGCACTTGTCTGGGTTTAGCTTTGTGCGGGTGGCCCGCAGCTTGTCGAAGACAGCCTGCAAGGTGTCCAAGAGGGACTCCTTGTTCTTGACTTTGACCACGATGTCATCGACGTACACTTCCACTATGTCTCTGATGAGTTCTTCGAAAGTTTTGTACATAGCTCGTACAAAAGTTGAAGCTGCATTCTTGAGACCAAACGGCATGGCTGTGTAACAATACAATCCATCCACTGTGATGAATGAAGTATGCTCTTCATCCTCCCTAGACATCCTGATTTGATGATATCCAGAATATGCGTCTAGAAAACACAGTAACTCGCACCTGGAGGTGGAATCCACTATCTGATCTATTCTAGGTAGTGGGAATGGATCTTTTGGACATGCCTTATTCAGTGTGGTGTAGTCGATGCACATCCGAAGTTTCCCGCCGGCCTTGGGCACAACGACTGGGTTCACCAGCCATTTTGGATGGAAGACTTCTCGGATAAATCCGGCTTCGAGCAACTTCTTCACTTCTTGTCGGATGAAGTTCTGTCGCTCTACAGATTGCTTCCGAGGTTTCTGATGCACAGGCCGAGCATCGGGGTAAATCTTCAGATTGTGCTCAATCACTTCCCTGGGGATCCCAGGCATTTGTGACGGTTGCCAAGCAAATACGTCAATGTTAGCCCGGAGGAAAGTGATGAGCGCGAGTTCCTATTTGTCATTCAACCCACCCGATATGCGGGTGGTTTGAGTGACATCGGAACCAATTTGGACGACTTTGACGGGGATGTCGGTGTCGCCGCTTGGCTGCACACGGGGAGCAGAGGTTGAGCCTCGTTGCCGAATGCTCGGAGGTTTTGGAGCTTGCCCCTGTCTGGAGTCCTCCTCTTGCGCAGTGGTGAGTGCATGGAGCTCCTCCAGAGCAGTTACTCCGGCGGTGCGATCTCCATGAATCCGGAGAACGCCTGCTGGTGTTGGCATCTTCAACACCAAGTATCCATAATGAGCAGCTGCCATAAATTTGTATAGGGCAGGTCTACCCAAGATGGCGTTGAATGGTAAGTTGATCTGAGCGACGTCGAAGACCAACTTCTCGGTGCGGTACTTCTCCCGTGTCCCGAAGGTAACGGGGAGAATTATAGCTCCGAGTGGGGTAATGGCCCCCGGACCTACTCCGGAGAATGGTCGAGAGGGCTGAAGATCCGAAGGTCGAAGCTGAAGTCTGGTAAAAGCTTCAAAGCTTATAAGGTTCAGCCCCGAACCTCCATCCACCATAACATGATGGAGCTGGATGTTGTTGATGGTGGGAGATACCATCAAGGGTAATTGGCCAGCTCCGACCATGCTTCGAGGACAGTCCGAAGCATCAAAAGTGATGGGTGTGTCCATCCACTTTCGATGTGGCTCCGGTCTAGCTGTAGGAGCTACAGCAGCCATATCCCGCCGCATAATCTTGATGACACGACGAGAAGTGATGTCCCATGATCCACCAAAGATGGTGTTCATGGTTTTCCGACGCTCGATGTCGGAGACGTCGGAGTCATCGTCGACGGAGGTGTAGACGGCTTTCAGGACCTTTTTGGGGTCCTGAAACCCTAACTCCTCTTCAGCCAGAGCTTCGTCAACCTTCTGTTTTCCCTCCCTCTGTCGGAAAGGAGACCCTTCCCGGCGCTTGTTGTAGCGCTCGGCAAGGTTTTGGACCTCCCGGCAGTCTTCCAGCCTGTGGCTGCCCGTTTTGTGAATGGGGCACCACATTTTGGATTTGCCGCCATCTTCGGAAGACGGTCGAGGTCGCTTCTCGGGGCGTGGCCCCCGGCCACCAGGAGTTGCAGTGGCTGCAACGTTGGATGTGCCGGCCGACGGCTTCTTCTTGCCGTTGGTCTTCTTTTTCTTCTTGCCACTCCCGGAGGTAGCGGCTTCTTCTTTGGAGGATTTTTTGTGATCCTCCAAGGCTGGTTTGGAGTGCATTTCACGACCCTCCGCAGCTCTGGCACATTTGTCTACCAAGCTGAAGAGCTCCGTGACGCTGGTGATCTCTTTGATCGCCAGCTTCTCCAACATCTTCTTGTCTCGTACACCCTGTCTGAATGCCACAATGACAGAAGCGCTTGAGATAGAAGGGATTGTGTTGCGTACCTGAGAGAACCTCTGGATGAATGACCGCAAAGATTCTCCCCCTTTTTGCACGACCGCAAAAAGGTCTAGTTCAGTGCCCGGTCGGGTGTATGAACTCCCGATGTTGGCAGTGAATTGACGGCACAGCTCCTCCCAACTGTCGATAGAGTTGGGTGGAAGGCTCATAAACCAGGACCTGGCGGTCCCAGTTAAGGCCACTGGAAAGTAGTTGGCCATTACGGCCTCGTTTCCTCCAGCTGCTAAGATTGCAGTGGAGTATATCTGCAGAAATTCTACGGGGTTGACAGTCCCGTCGAATTTTTCCGGCAAGTGTGGCCGGAACTTCTGTGGCCATCTAACCATGCGCAGGTGCATGGCTAGGGCGGAACAGCCTCCTCCTACTCCTTCCAGAGTAGAAAGGTCTTGAGCATCCCGTCTTTCTCGAGCTCGCTCGATATGGACACGGCCATCCTGTTGGCGGTATCGGCGATCAAGCTCCGCCCAGAGGTCATGTGTCGAAAGCCGAGATGCCGTATGGGTGCGTCGTGCCCCAGAGGGCAACGACGTCACTTGCTGTGACGCAGCTCGTCTTCGGTTGTTGGAGACATGCAGACCAAGTCTTCCAGACAACGTCCGTCGCTGCGACGGGGCTCGCCCTGAAGGAGGAGGACCTTGGTCATTGAGGCGTTCGGCCGCTGCTGCGACCAAATGCTCAACATCAGCCCTCCATTGCTCCATGGCATCTCGAGATGCATCCGGAGGTGGTGGTCGCTGGAGAAGAGCACGCGCTGCATGGAGCGCGTGTTCTGGGTTGTCATGACTTGCCGACGCAGTATGTGACGCCGGCGCACCATCATGTTGCCCGGCACGTTTTGCCGGAGAAGATGGTGGTGGTGGGAGTGTGACTCCTGCTGGTGCTGAGGCTCCTGCTGGTGGCTGCATGTTGGAGGGATTGCCCCCGACAGCCTGAGCAGCAGGTTGCCCGTTGGATGATCCAGCCGCAGAATTCACCATTCTTGAAAATCTCAGGAGCCCCTACCTGGCGCGCCAACTGTCGACTGTTGGAGTCGGCAGATCTCCTGACACTACTAAAGTGTTGAAGGAGTTTGTAGTTCGGTGTGGGCGCGCGGAGACTCAAGAAGGTGAATCACGATTGGACACGAGAGACACAGTGGTTTACGTGGTTCGGGCCGCCTGAGCGTAATACCCTACTCCACGGGTGTGTGGTGTTGTATTAGTTTATGTATGAAAGCTCACGTCAATGCGTGTGTGCCTGAGAGCGTTCGAGAGCCTTCTTTTTTTTTCCTTTCCGTGTATCGTCGGTCTGTCCTTTTATAGTACAAGGACAAACCGTTACAAGTTAGCCTGGCCTGACATGTGGCCCCGGCGGTTACTAGTATTGATACACAATTAATTGTTGTTAATAACCCTGTAACGGGCTCTGACAGTGCCGTTACAGGTGTTAAGATTGTCCGATTAAGTGTCATTAACATGGAATTAATGACAATTAATCGGGTCTTGAAGTCCGCGGCTATCCTTTGAAGATCCGGAGTCGTTACAATGTCTTCCGGAGGTTTGAGGCGGCCAGCTCCGACGTTTGGACACGTGGCAGCTCCGGAGCTTGCTTGTGGGAAGCGGGAAGCTCCGGGGTGGCCTGGCACGTGTCAGGTCCGGAGCTTCTCTCGGTCAGGGGTTAAGTCCGGAGGTGCCGTTTCGGTACCTAGCCCGGAGCTTCACCCTTGTGGGTAGTAGCTCCGGTCTGGCAGTACACGTGGCAACCTAGGGGTTAACCATGTTGGAGAAGCAGGTCCGGTTATGTCTGACAAGTGGGCCTCCGAGGGTCTTCAATTTGAGTAGACGTCCTTCCCTTGAGATCTTTGTAACCTCAGGGGGTGTATGGTTTTTAGGGTACCGACAGTGTCATGTTTGTAGGTGCAATAATAATATGCATGATCTCATCAGATCCGGTGGCTCTTCCTCCAGAATTTTCTCAATCTTGATGCTTACTGGAGTAATCAACCAATGTGTGCTTCTCTGTACATCGGATGATCTGGTGCTACACTTGGTCCAATGATCTTACAAACTATACTTATGGACCGATGTTACTGAGCCATTCACATCGGATGATCCGGTGAGCACTTGGTTCTGAGGTCTTCTTCTTTAGCTAAACCAACTCGACCGATGTGTTATTCTGAGGATTCATCGGTTGATCCGGTGAGTTGGTTTTGTTTGCTTCGGGTTGTTTCTAAGTGAATTTTTGTGTCTTTCTCAAATGACCTCTTAGACTTTGTTGAACATGTATCTCTGATGATTGTCAATCATTAAGTGTCTTCAATATTGATTGAGTGACTTTGACATAAGAGCTTTCACTTCTTGTCTTCACATAATTGATTTGATCTCATATATTGATTGTATATGGGTCTCCAATAACATGTTTATTTCATTTGATTGAGTGATTATGGGGACCTTGCATTCACAAATTCATTAGTAAAATTCAATGGTTGTCATTAATCACCGAAACCGTACCTCATGGGGGGCCTAGATGCTTTCAATCTCCCCCTTTTTGGTGATTGATGACAACACAACAATTAAAGCGCAATAGTAATGAATTTGGTAAGATGAAACTTAAACGGATATGTAATGAATATAAGATATCACACTTAACATTTGAAACCCCAAAAAACAATCAATAACTCAAGTGTGAATAAGTGAGTAACACCAAATAAGCTCAATCGATTAATTAACATAAGAGTACTCAATGAACACCAAATGCATCGAATTACACAATGTAATATAGATAAACTCCAAATTAAAATCCAAATTACAAAAGATGACTCATAAGAAGGACTCCCCCTGAGACTAAGACACTCCTCACACTCCCCCTGAGTCTAATCTCTCCTCCCCCTGACTCCTCTAACTCTTCTCCCCCTTTGGCATCAAGACACCAAAAAGGGATCCGAGTGCCTAAGGACCCTGAGTACTAGGCGCGATGACGAACTGGTCACCGTCGCTGTCGTCGGAGCTGCTGGCTGGAGTAGCAGTGGAAGGAGCTGTCGGAGCCGTAGGAGCCACCGTCGGTGCCTGCTGTGTAGGAGCTGCTGGAACAGGGGCACTGACGACGAAGGCCGGTGTCTGCTGAAACAGGGTCGTAGCCGGCAGCGGGGAGTGAATTGGAGCACCAGGAGCCGGAAGTGGAGACATGCTGATGGAGGGAATCGGTGTAGACGGCACCGGAGCGGCAGCTGGAGCCAGGACTAGTGGTGGTGGAGCGACTCGTGGCAGCTGCGACAGAAGGTCAATCCCGGTCTGGGTGTAGAGGTTGGTGATCAACCCCAGGATGCCCATCATCGCCTGCTGCATCTGCTGCTGCTGGTCGAGGGTGCGCTGGTGCATCTGGTCGATGAGTCCAGTCAGCCTGTCAGTGTCCTCACGCCTCTCACGGGCGATCTGACGCTGCATCTCCTGCTGCTGCTGCTGGAGCTCAAGGAGACGGGCAGCCTGCTCAGCTACCAGCCTGTCCAGACGCTGCTGCTCAACCATCTGCTGGAGGAGCGAAGTCAGCTCTGACGTCTGAGTGACCTGTGCCTCAGTGACGGGAGGTGGAGTAGGTGGTGGCACTGTAGAGCCTCCAGCCTCCGCGTCGTGCTGCCTGGGTGAGGGAGGAGGTGGAAAGTACTCCTCGACACTGTCTTCAGTGTTGCTCTCGGACCATATGTGCTGCAGGTCCTCACCCTGTGCCTCTGCCTCAGCTAGCCTCTCATCCTCCTTCTCCAAGTCCGACCAGTCCTCCTCAGAAAGACGAGCCCTGACCTGACGCTTGACTGGACGGCCAAGGCGGCGGTCTCCAGGAGCTGGGGCACGGTAGTGACCGAACCGTGTGAAGCTCTCGTCAGTGAGGCAGTCATGCACGGCGGACCCCTCAGGAACCATCATGGTGAGCAGGTAGCTGATCCAGTGTCCATAGACGAGCTGCCTCATCATGCCCACTCCGTCTGTGATCACATCCTCCATCTCGCATATGAGGACGTCCACTATGTCGAACTCCATCCCGTTCATGATGTAGAACAGGAGAGTCTGTTGTAAGCTGGTGAACCCCTCCAAGTAGCCAGACCTCGGCAGGAGCGTGCGGCGCAAGGCGAGGTGCACTGTGTGTGCAGCTGGAGTCAATAAGGCCGGTACTCTCGGCTGGTCAGGAGAGAAGGTGGGACCAAACAGGGAACGAATCTCCTCCAGTGGTGGTGCCACTCCTCCAGTGAGTGGCCTCCTCGGTGGATCTGCCTGACCGTAGACCCTCTCATGCACGCAGGTGTCGTGCAAGTCCACCCCCAGCAGCTGTGCCAGCGTCTGCCTCGTCAGGTGATAGTGTTGTCCCATGAACATGAAATCAATCGATCTTCTGCCCTCAGAGACGTAGAGGGTGGCGTAGAACACGCGGACCCAATCCTCCACGTAGGCACTCCTCTCATAGGACACTAGCTGCACTAGACCTCTGTACATCTCGAAATAAGGTCGAATCTCTGTCTCGGCAGCCAGAGCGAGCTAAAACCAGTCCAGGTAGTTGTGCTGGAACAACTTGTGGCCTCGGCATATGTAAGTCTCGTAGAGAGACGTCTGCATCACAGTCCAGAAACGACTGTCTACAAGGGCTTCCCGGGGCTGCGGGTACCACTCCTCAAGCAGCAAACTCCACCTGAGTTTGTGAAGTTGCTTGACCTTCATCTTCTGGTAGTCGGTCAACCGGACTCCTTCAGCAATATGGACAGTGGTGTCCATCTCGTAGATAGCTCGCTGGGCCTCCCTGTCCTCACGACGATCGGTAGCCGTCGGTCTCGGATGTGGAGCTGCCGCGGGATGACCCCCACGGGTCCGGGCTGAGCGCCGGCGGACGAGAGGCTCTACCGGCTCTTCTTCGGCCTCGGAGTCATCGATCATAGGAGGCTGCCTCGGACGAGCCTCGCGGATGCTCAGCGATCCTCCTCGGCCACGCTCACACTCCTCGGCGGCACGAGCAGCCATCAATGCCTTCTTCTCCTCCTTCGGCAATTTTTGCTTCTTCGCGGCCGGCTCCGCGATGGCCTTGCCCTTGTTCTTCTTGTCGCGAGCCATTGCGATGATCAAGAGTGAGGTTGACGAAGTCACGCGCACGGGACGATATGGAGATCAACAGGCCGGGAAACCCTAGCGACGGGGTGGTGACCGTGGAGGCACCACGACGGCGAGGTGTGCGCGTGGGGCGGCTGGTGGTGCACGAGAGGAGGCGGCGGCGTCGCTGTGGTGGTGAGGGAGAGCGGCGGCAGCGCTTGGTGGAGCAGTGGCGGCGGCTGCGGCAGAGGTGAGGCGGCGGCTGCGACGGTGCTTGGAGGTGGCGGGTGGCGACGGGCGGTGGTGGCCGGAAGGCGGCGGCGGCGTCCGGCGGCGGCGGTGGCGTAAGGGTGAGAGAATCGGCGGTGGCGGCGTCGGGATCGGGAGAGAGAAACCGGCGGAGGCAGGACAGCGTTTAAATAGTGGGTCCCAAACCCTAGCCTTAAATTTAACACCGGATGGATCGATGTTGAACATGAGAAGCATCGGTCGAATGCCACAGTAAGGATATTCAAAAAGGTACTGTTGTCACCGGATGGACCGACGTTGAAGGATGGGATCATCGGTCGAATGGTACAGTAAGGGTGTTCAAAAATGGAATGTTGACACCGGATGATCCGACGAGGGAGGAGGTAGCATCGGTGGAATTGACCAAAGTTCCAGAATTGTACACATCGGATGGACCGATGTTTTTCAGGATGAACTCGTCGGATCATTTGAGATTCTGACTGAACTGGTCCTTGGAGATTGAACACCAATTGATCCGATGAGGGATTGACCTAGGCATCGGATAATCCGATGACTACAGAACTATAACATCCCATATATGTCCTTTGACCAAACAAACAAGCCATGAGAAACACATGTCTTAGGACTTTTTGGGCAACCCCTTACCCCTCAAAGATACTAATATGCCAATAACTTGGCTAGGGCTTAAAGCAAATAGAACACCAAAGGAAGAAAATGGGAAGGAAATTATCCAAATAAAATGTAAGGCCCATGCTTTGTGAGCTAGAGTATTAAGACTTCTATCTCTTTGAAGCATGTTCCTCTAGGCATTAACGCACCTAACATTTTGTTCTTTCCACCTTATATGAGTTGAGATATTGCATTTCAAACAAGTCTCTTTCTCATGAGGTGGGTTCCCCTTTGTGACAATCTACCGTATGCAATGCCAAACATTTTATAATGCAAGAAATTGTAAGTCTATATGGTAGGCATCATGCAAGGCATAAAATAAATCTATCTTGCCAAGTTTGAACCTTTCAAAGGCTTCTTCAGGGAGAACCACTCTCCAAACCTTGGGAAAACCAAAGGAACCTTCATCCCAAGCTAACCCTTGCTCACCCCTATCCTTTGAGAGTTAGGCAAGACCTATATGAAGTGCATTCTTACATGATGTTCGTTGCATCTAGAACATTTAATTCACTTCTTAGCTTAGAAAAAGTTTTCTCATCAAGTGGTTTAGTGAAGATATCCGCCAATTGTTCTTCGGACCTAACACCTCTCAAGGAGATGTCTCCCTTAGCTTCATGGTCCCTTAGGAAATGATGGCGAATATCAATGTGCTTAGTGTGGGAGTGCTGAACGGGTTTTTTAGCTATCTTAATCGCACTTTCATTGTCACCAAGGAGAGGCACACAACCAAGTTTAATACCAAAGTCCAAAAGGGTTTGTTTCATATAAAGAATTTGGGCACAACATGCACCGACCGCTATATACTCCGCTTCCGCCGTGGACAAGGCGACAGAGTTTTGCTTCTTGCTTGACCAAGATACTAGGGAACGCCCAAGCAAGTGGCACCCACCGGAGGTACTCTTGCGATCCACACAGCATCCGGCAAAGTCCGAATCCGAGTATCCCACAAGATGGAATTTTTCACCTTTAGGGTACCACAAGCCCACACTAGGGGTATGCTTAAGATACCTAAGTATCCTAAAGACCGCCTTCCTATGCGATTCTTTAGGTGCTGCTTGAAAGCGAGCACACAAGCATACACTAAACATGATATCGGGCCTAGATGCGGTAAGGTAAAGCAATGAACCAATCATAGAACGGTAGTTAGATTGATCAATAGTTTTACCGTCCTTATCCGCGTCGAGACGACAATTGGTTGCCATTGGAGTGCTTCTTGAGCTACAATCTCCCATCTCAAATTTCTTCAAGAGGTCCTTGGTGTACTTCTCTTGATAGACGAAGGTCCCCTCTTGAAGTTTCTTGATTTGAAATCCAAGGAAGAAGTTGAGCTCTCCAATCATTGACATCTCGAATTCCCTATACATCATTTTGCCAAACTCATGGCTAAGAGCTTCGTTAGTTGAACCAAAAATAATATCATCAACATAAATTTGACAAATGAACAAATCTCCGTTGATTTCCTTGGTAAAGAGTGTGGTGTCCACCCTCCCGATCTTGAATCCTTGCATGATGAGGAAGTCCCGTAGTCGTTTGTACCACGCCCTAGGTGCTTGCTTGAGCCCGTAGAGCGCCTTGTGCAACCTATACACATGATTAGGATTCCTCGGATCTTCAAACCCGGGAGGTTGTTCAACATAAACAAGCTCGTTAATGTAACCATTAAGAAAGGCACTTTTCAGATCCATTTGGTAAAGTCTAATGCTATGATGTGATGCAAAGGCAAGAAGTATACGGATGGCTTCTAGCCGGGCGACCGGGGCAAATGTCTCCCCAAAATCTAGTCCTTCAACTTGCGAGAACCCTTTGGCCACAAGTCTTTCCTTGTTGCGGACCACAACACCATTCTCGTCTTGTTTGTTGCGGTACACCTACTTTGTTCCGATGACGTTCTTGTCCTTGGGTCGTCCTCCAACACCCAAACTTCATTGCGGATGAAGTTGTTGAGTTCTTCTTGCATGGCCATCACCCAATTTGGGTCTTGGAGTGCTTCCTCAATGTGAGTGGGTTCTACACATGAAACAAACGAGTAGTGCTCACAAAATGAAGCAAAGTGGCGAGAACGTGTTCTTACACCCCTTGACAGACTTCCAATGATTTGGTCCATTGGATGCGCCTTGGAGATGCGTCCATGCCTCATAAGTGGTTGTGAAGCACTTGGCGAAGGTGATGCGTGTTGCTCCTCTTGTGGTTGTACTTGATCATGGACTTCTTCTTCTTGATGTTGTTGTGCTTGTGAGTCTTGAGTCGGCAATGGATCATCCTTCTCTTCTTCGTCAACTTGAGGTGCCATGGAGGTGTTGTTGTTGGAACTAGAAGCTCCCCCTTGATCATGGCTCTCCTCAACTTCCGGCTTGATGTCTCCAATGGTCATGTTCTTCATGGCTTCTCGTAGAGGCTCATCATCTATTTCATCATGACCAAAACTCTCCTCTTGGGAGCCATTAGATTCATCAAACTCAACATCACAACTTTCCTCAACTAAACCGGAGGTTTGGTTGAATACTTGATATGCTTTTGAGTTTGATGCATAACCAAGAAATATACCAACATCACATCTTCTTTCAAACTTACAGAGCCTTTTCTTGCGATAGATGTAGCACTTGCATCCAAAGACTCGAAAGTAGGAGATGTTGGGCTTTCTCCCAATGAGAAGCTCGTACGGGGTCTTTTGAAGTAGGCGATGTAGGTAGACCCTATTTGTGGCATGGCATGCCGTGTTGATTGCTTCGGCCCAAAACTTCTCCGATGTGCCGTAGTCATCAAGCATTGCTCTTGCAAGAGTGATGAGTGTCTTGTTCTTCCTTTCAATGACACCGTTTTGTTGAGGAGTGTATGTGGCCGAAAACTCATGTTTCACACCCTTCGCGGTCACACCACTCCCCAATGTTGTAGTTCTTGAATTCGGTGCCGTTGTCACTCCGGACCTTGATGATGGGAAGTTGAAATTCCCTTTGAGCGCGGTTGGCGAAGGTCTTTAACACTTCCGGAGTTTCACTCTTGTCACCTAGAAATAAAGTCGAAGCATAGCGAGAATAGTCATCAACAATAACAAGACAATAGAGGTTACCACCAAGACTTTGATATGTGGACGGTCCCAAGAGGTCCATGTGGAGTAGTTCAAGTGGCTTGGAGGTTGACACCATTGTCTTCATTGGATGGTGTGAAGCAACTTGCTTCCCGGCTTGACAAGCGCTACAAAGCTTGTTCTTCTCAAATGTGACATCCTTCACGCCGGTCACCATCCAAAGCTTGAATGAATTCTTGAGTTTGCTCATCCCTATGTGCGCTATGCGTCGGTGCCATAGCCAACCCAAGCTTGTCTTAGTGAAAAGACAAGTGGTCAAGCTAGCACTCTTGTTGGCGAAGTCCACTAGGTAGAGATGTCCATGCCGAAAGCCTTTGAAGACTATGTCTTGGCTTGTTTCACTACTCACAACAACATCATTTTAGCTAAATGTGCACATTAGTCCAAGATCACATAGTTGTGCAATAGAAAGTAAATTAAAGCTAAGTGACTTAACGTACAAAACATTAGAAATGGACAAATCATTTGAAATAGCAATTTTACCTAACCCAATTACCTTTCCCTTAGAGTTATCACCAAAGGTGACTTGTTCATGATTGTCGGGGTTTTCTATGGTGGTGAACATACCATCATTGTCGGTCATATGTTGGCTGCACCCGCTATCGAGTACCCAATGCTTTCCTCTGGCTTTGTAGTTCACCTACACACATGAATTCAATTTTTAGCTTTAGGCACCCAAGCCAACTTAGGTCCTTGTATGTGTGATACAAGTGTCTTTGGGACCCAAAGTTGCTTGGGGAGCTTCCCCTTCATGTCCTTCATGTCCTTGCCAATGAACCTAGCCTTCACCTTGCCATCTACTTTACTTAAGACATAATAGCGATCATTGAAAGTAGATTTGTAATTAGTAGGAAGCTTGGGAGAGCGTCGGTTAGGAAGAGGACACTCCCTTGTGTGGTGACCGGTGACCTCACAATGTTGGCAATAAGAACCAACTTCTTTGATGAAGCTTGTTCTTAGCTCCGGTGAGGGCACCTTTCCTTTGTTGGGCACCGGGAAGGATCCAAGTCCTTTTTTGTTGAAGGCCTTTGCTTGTTGGAAGAGGATTTCCTTGTGTTTGACCTCCCCTTTTGAAAGTCTAGCCACACTAGTGCGGAGACTCTCAATTTCTTCCAACAAGTCCTTCTCCCTAGCATTAGCTTTCAAAGGCAAAGACTTGTGCAAAGCATTAGTGGCATGAGAAGTAATGGATATCTTATCATTAAGAGTTTGCTTCTTCATATTTTTCAACTCTTGATCAAGCATGTCATGAGCAAGGTTAAGTGTTTGATGTTCTTGTATTAACTTGTTGTGCTCTTCCAAGAGTGTTTGGTGTGCTAAGTTAAGTTCATGATTATCTATCTTGATTTTAGCCTTTTCTTCCTAAATTTGCTTGACATGGGATTTGAGCGTGTCATGCTCTTTGAGTATGCTTTCATACTTGTCAAGCAAATCAAGGTTAGCACTCTCAAGTCTAGCACAAGTTTCTTCAAGCACTTTAACCTTACTCTTTTCCCTCTTAATGATAGCATGATATTCATTTATCAAAGAAGTTAAATCATCGGGGGAAAACTCATCATCGCTAGAGTCATCACATACCTTGGTGTTACCTTTCGCCATGAGGCACATGGGCGGTGGATGAAGAGGTGCATCATCATTGTTGGCGATGGCGAGGCCGGCCAAGCTTTCTTCTTCCTCTTCACTCTCTTCATCACTTGTTTCTTCGTCGGTGACCTATTCATTTGCCTCACACATGAACACCTTTTGTGGGCCATTTCTCTTCTTTGCGAAGAGACTTTCCTTCTTGCTCTTGTCATGTTTCTTCTTCCCAAAGGATCTTGGCTTTGGTTTGGCTTCTTCTTCATCATCATCACTTCCTTCAAGCTTGCGATGCTTGCTCTTGTGGTTCTCTCTTCGTTTGTCCGGTCTTGGACAATCATAGGAGATGTGGCCTCGATCACCACAATTGTATAAAGTCTTGTGATCATCTCTCCTTGGTATAAATGCTCTCTTCTTAGGATCAAATGTGTATCCCTTCTTAGTGATCTTGGAGTTTAGGCGTGAGAACTTTCTCATCATCAACACAAGCTCATCATCATCATCTTCACTTGATGCTTGTTCTTCTTCACTTGAGCTAGGCTCAACCACCTTATTCTTCTTGTGGCTTGTTTTCTTGGTGGAGGCTTTTAGAGCAATTGTCTTTGAGGATGATTGCTCCATCATCCCAAGTACACTCATCTCATGAGCGTGTATTTCTCCAATGAGCTCCGAAACTTCAATGTGGTCAAGTGACTCTTTTTGGAGCATGGAGTTGATGATGTTGTACTTTGGCTTGGGAAGGAGCATGAGAATCTTGCGGTTGATGAGTCCCTTGCCAAGAGAAGCAATGTCAAGAGCATTTATTTCTTCAATAAGCACATTTAAGCGAGAGAACATCTCATTAACATTTTCATGAGGTAGCATCTTAAATTCATCATATTTTGCTTTAAGCATGTGATATTTAAGTTCCTTGACCCTAGAAGAACCCTCATGAATCTCTATTAAGCAAGCCCAAATTTCACAAGCCTTTTCCTTGCTAGCAATCCTAGAAAACACATCTTGACTAATGCATTCATAAATTGCATTCCTAGCTTTAGCATCCCACTTAATTTGATCACCAACATAATTGTGTTCTCCAAACCCCGTGTGGGTCGCTTCCCATACTTCGGGAGCAATAGCCTCAAGATAAGCGCGCATGCGTGCTTTCCAATAGGCAAAGTTCTTGCCCTTGAAGATAGGAACCGAACCCCCAACCTTGGCCATTTTAGCTCTCTAGCGGTGAAGCTAGAATGATCCTATGAGCAACCTTGCTCTGATACCAATTGTAAGGACCGAATGCCCAGGAGAGGGGGTGAATTGGGCTTTCTTCGAAAAATTCTAAGCAATGAAACTTAATTTCTAAAGCCCAATTCCCTACGCAAACTATCTATACAGTCTAGTAGATAGAAACTTCGCGGAATATAAAATGCATAAATGTGACGCCCGGTTCCGAAAAATGAACCAAGCTAACGCATATGTGTGCCCAGGATGTTCATCACACATATACGTGTGCAATCACAAAAGAGTATACAGAAAATTACCACAGAACAAGATTAATTAAACAAATTTTATTACACAAACCAGATTATCCTCGAATACAAGCTCTAATGAATATTAATGACAAGTTCAACTAATGCAGCGGAAATAAACTAATTAAGCAACTAAGCAAACAAAGCAAAAGGGATAGCGCAGCTCCATGCAACACCACAGGCAAAGCTGACGGTAGACACGGCCTAGAACTCCGCATTATCGCCATCAAACTCCCAATTCTGACCTGCAACTGTTGGGGGGGATTGCAAGAGTGAGTACATGTCGTACTCAGCAAGTGTGGAAAGTATGACATGTGGCTGATTCAAATGACGACAATAATAATGGCAAAGTGCTGAAGAGTATAGTAAAACATTTGAAAAGCAATATATTATATGTATGTGAAGTAATCCCATCATAATCACGAGTAATACCATAATACCAAACTGAATTCATTACCATCATCAATAAGTCCAGATTTCACCATTGCCAATAACCATATTCAATACCAGAAATAAATCCATAACCAACCATAACCATCACCATAACCATTACCATAACGATTACCGTAACCATTACCAATACCAAATACCCTCTAATCATGGAAGTTGTCCAGGTGCTCATAACCGGGAGCACAACTATCATGATAGTTTTAATACTCTGCAGAGTTTGTACCTCTTTACCCACGTGTTCGTGATTTCATCACCTTTCGGTGACTAAGAACCTCCCTTATGCCCATGACCCGTCGGTCACATTACACATTTCCGTGGGTGTGTGGCCAAGAGATCACAAAATAGCATTTACAAAGGGATTACTAGTCTATTCAGACCCCACTGACGTTTCACTGGTGGCGATGTCTCCCACTGAGCACATCTTCAACCAAGGGCCCCCTCTTGAGCCATTCGGATCCCAGGGTAGTCCCGCCAATCATCAACAAACCCAATTCGACTACCCCTTCCCCGAGCATCCACAATGGTCCAAACAGCACTAGCAAAGCCCTAATTAATCAGCTACGCCGCACCCATACTTGGCCTCGTGGTGGCACTGTAGTCCTGGCTTATTCTCGCATCAACCGGTCCTTAGATCTAAAGCAAGCAAAACCACCATAACATCCAACCCATCCACATACCAGGCTTTCTTAGATCACCCATTACCATATCATATTTAACTAGTTCATGTTAACCATAATCTCATCCATGCATAATTAAATTGAGTGGTATAGTTATTCCCATCCCAGTTGATTAAGCGAAGCAAAAGGTAAAAAGTCCATCCCGACGCTCTACCATAAATTCCAGGTGACAAGGGTGGTTTAGCAAGTCTAGTAAACTTCCTACCATAGGATTCCCATCAAATTGACACAGCATGCAGTTTTACAAACAAAACATTTATTTTAAAAACAGGATCAATATGCTTCAAGGTCACTTGCCTTGCTCCGGCGGATAGGGTTGCTCAAGCGCTTCGAAGACTTGATTCTGGAAATCCTCGTACACGACCTCTTGAGCACTTCCCTCTACTCGTGATCACACATACAAGAATATACATACAAATCAACATGATGCACACAAATTAATCAACATGCGATGATATGCATGCATGCAAAGATCAATTATTAATTAACTACGGTTGTTTATTAATTAGATGCAACTAGTTCATACGTGTTCATACGAGTTTATGGGGGTTTTAACGGAAATTAATACTGCTGAAAATAAATTCATGGTGTAACTACAATCAATTTACGTCTATCAGATCTAATACGGCTAAAATCCGCATCGGAAAAACGAATCCTACCGTAGATGCGACGGCTTCGAAGATCGCGGGATGGGGACGACGCGTAGAGTAAGTGGATGCGCAAGGTCCTCCGGCGGCACGACGACGGCGACGACGATCTCTGGCGGATGACAGCACCCTCCTCTTTTTCTTCCTCTTCCTCCTCTTTTTTCCTCTCTTTTCTTCCCTGGCGGCGGCTCTGGACTCCTCTGGTTTTTCTACCGAGCTAGGGCTTTTTTTCCCCTACGGTGGTGGCGCTGGATGGCTTCTGGCATCGGGAAAAAATACGAAGGCTTCGGGCGTTTTTATAGGCGGCGGCTATGGCACCGTGCGGCGCGCGAGTCAACGCGTTGGGGCATCGCGCGGTCGGGCGGCGCGCGTGGGCGCGCGGGAGACTCGGGCATCGGTGCGGGGTGGGGCCCGGTGGCGCGTGCGCGCGGGATGCGCGAGGGCGCGCGCGGGAGGGCGTCGGGGTGGGGCCACGCGGTCGGCGCTGGTCGGCGCGCGTGGCGTGCGCGCTGGAGGCGCAGGAGCTGGGGCGGCTCGGCCGCGGCCTGGCCGACGGCTGCTTCGTTTTTTTTGTTTTTTATATTATTATATTATTATTTATATTTTATTTATTTTATTTATCTTATTCATTTTATTTATTATTTTATATATATGTATATTTATTATTATATATAATTTATTTATATATATTCCTTTTTATATATTATTATTATTATTTTTATATTTATTCCCTAATACATGTTTTATGCTATTATTTTCTTTTTCTTCTTTTGCTACTCATATTTGTATATGTATATTTTATGTTTTATTATTTTTCTTTTATTTTACTAATGTTTAATGCATGATCATGTATGCAATGCATGATGCAAAAATTTAGGGTGTTACAAACCTACCCCCCTTAAAGTGAATCTCACCCTCGAGATTCGACAGCGTGGAGAAAAGATGCGGGAATTCTGCCTTCAGGTCTTCTTCACGTTCCCACGTAGCTTCAGCTTCCGTATGGTGTTTCCATTGCACTTTGCACCAACGGATCCTCTTACTCCTCGTGACCCTTTCCTTCACGTCCAAGATCTTGATAGGTTGCTCGACATAAGACAAATCCTCCTGAAGTCCTAACTCGTCCATCAGCACTTGTTATTTTTGCACCCTGAGACACTTCTTGAGTTGGGAAACATGAAACACATTATGTACGTCTGAAAGATGAGCTGGCATCTCCAACTTATATGCTACTTCTCCTCTTTTGTCCAAAATTTTGAATGGTCCAATATAACGAGGTGCGAGCTTGCCTCTTATGTTAAACCTCTTATGACCTCTCATAGGTGACACCTTGAGGTAAACAAAATCTCCTATTTCAAAGGCTAATTCCCTTCTCCTATTATCCGCATAGCCTTTTTGTCTTGATTGGGCAGCCCTCAAGTTTTCATAAATTATTTGGACTTGCTTTTCGGCTTCTTGCAATACGTCCGGACCAAATACTTGAGTTTCTCCTGCCTCATTCCAGAATAGAGGTGTCCTACACTTCCTCCCATAAAGCGCTTCATATGGTGACATTTTCAAACTTGCTTGGTAACTATTGTTGTATGAAAATTCTGCATATGGCAAGCTCTTATCCCAACTTTTCCCATGCTTTAAAGCACAAGCTCTTAACATGTCCTCCAAAATCTGATTGGTCCTCTCGGTTTGTCCATACGTTTGAGGATGATATGCTGAACTAAAATTCAACCTCGTTCCCAAAGCTTCATGCAATTTTTGCCAAAATCTGGAGGTAAATTGAGAACCTCTATCCGAGACTATCTTCTTCGGTACTCCGTGTCGACACACAATATGCTCCATGTATATTTCGGCCAATCATGCAGCTGTATACTTGGTCTTCACAGGGACAAAATGAGCTGACTTGGTTAAGCGATCCACAATTACCCAAATTGAGTCATACCCGGACTGAGTACGTGGTAACCCAACTATGAAGTCCATTCCAATTTATTCCCACTTCCATTCGAGAATCTTCAACGGTTGCAATAATCCGGCTGGCCTTTGATGTTCCGCCTTGACTCGTTGGCACACATCACACAATGCTACGTATTCAGCTATGTCCTTCTTCATGCTATCCCACCAATAGCAAGTCTTCAAGTCTTTGTACATATTTGTACAACCAGGGTGAATTGAGTAAGGCGAGTCATGTGCCTCCCTTAATATTGTCTCCCGAATGTGCTTTACATTAGGCACAACGATCCTCTTTCCAAGCCATAAGGTACCATGTTTGTCTTCATCAAATCTGAATTCTCTCCCTTCCTCGATCCTTTCCTTGATTTCCTTGATCTCCTCATCCGTGGTTTGTGCTTCTCGAATTTCTTGCTCCAAGGTTGGGTTTAACTCCATCATCTCCATCTCATTTACAAACCCGAGGTTCAACCGTTCAAACTCCTTACATAACTTGAATGGTAACTCTCGAACCGTGAGTTGATGACTTACTCCTTTTCTACTCAAAGCATCGGCCACTACATTGGCTTTTCCCGGATGATAGTTGATCCCCAAATCATAATCTTTGATGAGCTCCAACCATCTTCGTTGCCTCATGTTCAGATCCGTTTGTGTGAAAATATACTTCAAAATCTTATGATCCGTGTAAATTTCACACCTATGTCCAAGAATATAGTGTCTCCAAATATTCAATGCATGTACCATGGCTGCAAGTTCTAAATCATGTGTTGGGTAATTCTGCTCATGTTTCTTCAATTGTCTTGATGCATAGGCGACCACTTGACCTTCTTGCATAAGCACGCATCCGAGTCCTTGTCTTGATGCGTCACAATAAATATCAAAACTCTTGCTTATATCCGGCAATACCAAAACTGGGGCTGTTGTTAACCTCCTCTTCAACTCCTCAAAACTGTTTTGACAAGCTTCAGTCCATTGGAACGTCTTTCCCTTCATTAGCAACTCTGTCATAGGCTTGGCTATCTTGGAAAAATCCTTGATAAACCGACGGTAATATCCAGCCATCCCAAGAAAACTCCTTATCTCCTTGACATTTTGCGGCGGTTCCCACTTCAACACGTCTCTCACCTTTCCGGGGTCAACTGATACTCCTCCTCCTGAGATTATATGACCCAAAAATGGCACCTCCTTCAACCAAAACTGGCACTTGCTGAACTTGGCATACAATTGATGCTCCCTCAATTTCTGCAACGTAAGCCTCAAGTGTTCCTTGTGTTCCTTCTCATCCTTTGAGTATATCATAATATCATCAATGAATACCACAACAAACTTATCCAAGTACTCCATGAAGACCTTATTCATGCGGTACATAAAGTAGGAAGGCACATTTGTCAATCCGAAAGACATCACGGTGTACTCATAAGATCCATACCGCGTCCTAAAAGCTGTCTTGGGTATGTCCGATGGTCTAATCTTCATTTGAAAGTATCCCGACCTCAAATCAATCTTGGAAAACACACAGGCACCTTTCATCTGATCAAACAAATCCTCTATGTGGGGCAAGGTGTACCTGTTCTTGATTGTTACCTTGTTGAGAGCTCGGTAATCCACGCACATCCTTTGGGATCCATCCTTCTTGTCCACAAATAGAACGGGCGCTCCCCAAGGTGAAGAGCTAGGGCGAATAAAACCTTTCCCTAATTGCTCTTGAATTTGCTTCTTGAGCTCCGCCAATTCCATAGGAGGCATCCTATACGGTCTCTTAGCTATAGGTGCAGTTCCAGGTATTAAATCAATAACAAACTCAATGTCTCGATCAGGTGGCATACCTGGCAACTCATCCGGAAACACATCCAAAAATTCACACACTACCGGAATCTCCTCAATTGCGGCACCGTCCACATGATTCAGCTCCAATTGCTTCGGTGCGGTTTGAGATGCTTCAAATTCTACGGTGATCCCTTCCTCATTAGTCAACTTCACTGTCTTTGTGGCACACTCAATAACTCCATTGTGCTTCCTCAACCAGTCCATACCAAGTATAATGTCCAACCCTTGAGAATCCAAAACAATGAGGTTGGCGGAGAAGTCTACCCCCCTTATTCTAAGGCTTACTTTTGGACATACCATATTTGTCCTCATCTCTCCTCCAGGAGACTTAACCAATAGAGTAAACTTCATATGAGAGATAGGCAAACTATACTTGGCGACGTACTTCGATGCAATGAATGAATGCGATGCTCCAGAATCAATAACATAGTCGCGGGGTTGGAGTTGGCGAGAAACATACCAATGACCACATCATCCGCTTGTTGAGCATCCTCCGTAGAGACATGGTTCACATTGCCACGAGCAAAATTCTGCTGTCCACGGCTTCCTTGTAGCTGTCCTCCATTGGGTCTTGGGTTTTGCCTCGGTGTATTGCTTCCTTGACCAAGGCCTGACTTAGGACATTGATGCGCAAAGTGTCCAGCTTCTCCAAAGGTATAACACTTCTTAACTCCACCAGAATTATTGGGACGAGCTTGGTTTTGAGCATTGGCTCCAGGAAAATCAGCAGGACGTGCATGAGGCATCGGAGGCCTAGGTGCTTGCATGACAGGGCGTTGCTGCATGAACTGAGTTGGGCGTGGTGCATAACTAGGGCGCTGAGCAGGAATAGAGGAGCTGTAATGAGGCGCATTGGGCGGCGCAAAGCAAGGGCGCACATTACTTCTTTGTTGCTGTCCTTGATACGGCACCTTCCTCTTGATTTCTTGCTCCATCTCACGGATCTTGTTCCCAACCACAATTGCTTTGTCCACAAGTTTCTGAAAATTGGCATAATTGCAGTTGAGTAGTTGCACTTGGATCTCATTGTTCAAGCCCCTCATGAACAAGTATTGTTTCCGGCTGTCCCGACTAACATCCTCAGGCGCATACCTTGAGAGTTGAGTGAACTTATTGAGATATTCACTCACGCTTGATCTTCCTTGCCTCAAATTCTCAAATTCTTGCCTCTTCAAGATCATAACACCCTCGGGCACATAATGAGAACGAAAATTCTCCTTGAATTCGGCCAAAGTGATTCTTTCTTGGTTCTCATGAGCACTACAATAAGCATCCCACCAATCCGCAGCTGCTCCAACGAGTTGGTGAGAAGCGAACAGGACCTTCTCCTGGTCACTGCATTGGACAATGGCTAGCTTCTTCTCCACGGACTTGTGCCAATCATCCGCATCCATAGGGTCTGCGGCTTGAGCAAAGGTTGGCGGCCTAGTCCTCATAAACTCTCCCAATCGGTTATGAAGAGGTGGGGGTGGCAGTGGAGGCATGTGGGGCTGATTGTTGATATTGCCAGCCTGCAGCTGTCCCATAGTTTGTATCATGGTCTGCATGAGCTGGTTCTGCATAGCCAGTAGCTACTCAATATTGATAGCTCCATGAGTAGGTCCTTGTCCAGTATTGTTCTGAGGTACTCCATGGCTCTCCTCCTCGTCATTGACATCCCTCTGATTGCGAGTCCTCACCATCTGAAGGAGAGCAATAGGTAAGAATTTAGAAACGTCCCCAACTATATGCATCAAGGGATATGAAGCTAACCAACTAGCTATACTAGCCTAGGTGGACATGGCAATGCTAAAGCATCCCAATATCCTTTATTAAGCACAGAAGCAAACAATATATATATAGCAAACAACACAATAAGCAAAAACACATCGATTCCTGAGTGCTACTATGTGCTCTAAAGTGTCCATTCTATTTAGGCTGCATCCTACGGTCAACCTGTGGCTCTGATACCAATCTGTGATGCCCGGTTCCGAAAAATGAACCAAGCTAACGCATATGTGTGCCCAGGATGTTCATCACACATATACGAGTGCAATCACAAAAGAGTATACAGAAAATTACCACAGAACAAGATTAATTAACCAAATTTTATTACACAAACCAGATTATCCTCGAATACAAGCTCTAATGAATATTAATGACAAGTTCAACTAATGCAGCGGAAATAAACTAATTAAGCAACTAAGCAAACTAAGCAAAAGAGATAGCGCAGCTCCATGCAACACCACAGGCAAAACTGACAGTAGACACGGCCTAGAACTCCGCATTGTCGCCATTAAACTTCCAATTCTGACCTGCAACTGTTGGGGGGGATTGCAAGAGTGAGTACATGTCGTACTCAGCAAGTGTGGAAAGTATGACATGTGGCTGATTCAAATGACGACAATAATAATGGAAAAGTGCTGAAAAGTACAGTAAAACATTTGAAAAGCAATATATTATATGTATGTGAAGTAATCCCATCATAATCACGAGTAATACCATAATACCAAACTGAATTCATTACCATCATCAATAAGTCCAGATTTCACCATTGCCAATAACCATATTCAATACCAGAAATAAATCCATAACCAACCATAACCATCACCATAACCATTACCATAACCATTACCAATACCAAATACCCTCTAATCATGGAAGTTGTCCAGGTGCTCATAACCGGGAGCACGGCTATCATGATAGTTTTAATACTCTGTAGAGTTTGTACCTCTTTACCCACGTGTTCGTGATTTCATCACCTTTCGGTGACTAAGAACCTCCCTTATGCCCATGACCCGTCGGTCACATTACACACTTCCGTGGGTGTGTGGCCAAGAGATCACAAAATAGCATTTACAAAGGGATTACTAGTCTATTCAGACCCCACTGACGTTTCACCGGTGGCGATGTCTCCCACTGAGCACATATTCAACCAAGGGCCCCCTCTTGAGCCATTCGGATCCCAGGGTAGTCCCGCCAATCATCAACAAACCCAATCCAACTACCCCTTCCCCGAGCATACACAATGGTCCAAACAGCACTAGCAAAGCCCTAATTAATCAGCTACGCCGCACCCATACTTGGCCTCGTGGTGGCACTGTAGTCCTGGCTTATTCTCGCATCAACCGGTCCTTAGATCTAAAGCAAGCAAAACCACCATAACATCCAACCCATCCACATACCAGGCTTGCTTAGATCACCCATTACCATATCATATTTAACCAGTTCATGTTAACCATAATCTCATCCATGCATAATTAAATTGAGTGGTATAGTTATTCCCATCCCAGTTGATTAAGCGAAGAAAAAGGTAAAAAATCCATCCCGACGCTCTACCATAAATTCCAGGTGACAAGGGTGGTTTAGCAGGTCTAGTAAACTTCCTACCATAGGATTCCCATCAAATTGACACAGCATGCAGTTTTACAAACAAAACATTTATTTTAAAAACAGGATCAATATCTTCAAGGACACTTGCCTTGCTCCGGCGGATAGGGTTGCTCAAGCGCTTCGAAGTCTTGATTCTGGAAATCCTCGTACACGACCTCTTGAGCACTTCCCTCTACTCGTGATCACACATACAAGAATATACATACAAATCAACATGATGCACACAAATTAATCAACATGCGATGATATGCATGCATGCAAAGATCAATTATTAATTAACTACGGTTGTTTATTAATTAGATGCAACTAGTTCATACGTGTTCATACGAGTTTATGGGGGTTTTAACAGGAATTAATACTGCTGAAAATAAATTCATGGTGCAACTACAATCAATTTACGTCTATCAGATCTAATACGGCTAAAATCCGCATCGGAAAAACGAATCCTACCGTAGATGCGACGGCTTCGAAGATCGCAGAATGGGGACGACGCGTAGACGAAGTGGATGCGCAAGGTCCTCCCGCGGCACGACGACGGCGACGACGATCTTCGGCGGATGACAGCACCCTCCTCTTTTTCTTCCTCTTCCTCCTCTTTTTTCCTCTCTTTTCTTCCCCGGCGGCGGCTCTGGACTCCTCTGGTTTTTCTACCGAGCTAGGGCTTTTTCCCCTACGGTGGCGGCGCTGGATGGCTTCTAGCATCGAGAAAAAATACGAAGGCTTCGGGCGTTTTTTATAGGCGGTGGCTAGGGCACCGTGCGGCGCGCGAGTCAACGCGCAGGGGCATCGCGCGGTCGGGCGGCGCGCGTGGGCGCGCGGGAGACTCGGGCGTCGGTGCGGGGTGGGGCCTGGAGGCGCGTGCGCGCGGGACGCGCGAGGGCGCGCGCGGGAGAGCAGCGGGGTGGGGCCACGCGATCGGCGCTGGTCGGCGCGCGTGGCGCGCGCGCGGGAGGCGCGAGAGCCGGGGCGGCTCGGCCGCTGGGCCGCGGCTGCTTCGTTTTTTTATTTTTATTTTTTATATTATTATATTATTATTTATATTTTATTTATTTTATTTATCTTATTCATTTTATTTATTATATATATATATTTATTATTATATATAATTTATTTATATATATTTCTTTTTATATATTATTATTATTATTTTTATATTTATTCCCTAATACATGTTTTACGCTATTATTTTCTTTTTCTTCTTTTGCTACTCATATTTGTATATGTATATTTTATGTTTTATTATTTTTCTTTTATTTTACTAATGTTTAATGCATGATCATGTATGCAATGCATGATGCGAAAATTTAGGGTGTTACAATAAAAGTAAGGGAAGGAGAAGGATGCAAACTCCCAAGGAGACAAGGATTTATCCCGTGGTTCGGCAAGATCGTCAAGATCTTCCTACATCCACGTTGTGGCACCCACCAAGGGGTTTTGCCACACCCAAGTCACCGAGACGAGGGATCTTCACTATTCCTCTCTGTTCGCCTCCCTTGGCAAGGTAGAGCTCAAGCCTTGTACAACTTCGACCTTCCAAGCTTCCACACACACCTTGGCAAGCTCCGGAAGTCTTCTCACAGTTACAAACACCAAGGGCACTCCCTTGAGGCTCTCACACTATCTTAGAGAGTCCACTCACCCAGAATGGAGGCACACAAGCTCTCTCTCTAGCTAGTTCTAGCCTAAATCTTGGTGTATAGATGATCGAAATGGTGTGGAAGTGATTGCTCTTGGTCTTGAATGCTTGTGGATGTGTTGATGGTGTCTGGTGATCAAGACTTGACGAAATGACAGGATTAGGGGGTATTTATAGCCAGCCTCCCCGAAATAGCCGTTGGAAAAGTAGGTTGACAGAACTTTACTGTGAACACCGGATGATCCGATGTCTCCCCTTTAGTTATCATCGGTCAAGTTACTTTAGCTGACGTCATTGTGTCAGATATGACCGTTGTTAGACCGATGTTGATCCTGTCTTCTCATTGGATGATCTGGTGGCTCTTCCTCCAGAATTTTCTCAATCTTAATGCTTACTGGAGTAATCAACCGATGTGTGCCTCTCTGTACAACGGATGATCCGGTGCTACACTTGGTCCAATGATCTTGCAAACTGTACTTATGGACTGATGTTATTGAGCCATTCACATCGGATGATCCGGTGAGCACTTGGTTCTGAGGTCTTCTTCTTCAGCTAAACCAACTCGACCGATGTGTTATTCTGAGGATAACCATTCTATGTTTTCACATTTTTAATGTGAAAACAGGGTAGTGTATGTTTGATTTCCGCTTGCCGAAAAACATTGTTGAAGATCCCGAATCTCTTCTGAGAGACTGACCCTGTGTCGTTACTCCTCAAAAGATTCGAGTGGCAAAGCAAGCCAGCATTTCTGCACCAATAATCGAAACGCCAATGGCTCAGAAGACCCTTCATGAGTTCTCAGCTCCAACTGCTAACAATGTGCCTATTGGGCCCACTGTTAACACGGGATATGTGAACATCGAGACCAAAACTGGCCTTATCATTATGGTGCAAGCCAATCCATTCTGTGGGAAAGGCTAACGAGGATGCAAGTGCTCACCTACAACAATTTCTCGAGATCTGCAGCACTTTTAAGATCAAGAACGTGTCTCCGGACGCGGTCCGTCTGAGACTGTTCCCGTTCTCTCTCCTTGGGAGAGCGAAATAGTGGTTCTATGCAAACCGAAGTGTTGTAGACACTTGGGATAAGTGTTCTACAGCATTCCTCGCCAAATTCTTCCCGTTGGGCAAAACCAATGCCCTACGTGGAAGGATTTCCAACTTTCAGCAAGAGCCCAAGGAATCTATTCCCGGAGCATGGGAAAGGCTTCAGGAGTACATCCTAGCCTGTCCGCACCATGGAATGGATGACTGGCTCCTTATTCAAAATTTCTATAATGGGCTGATCTCATCAGCTCGTGACCATTTGGATGCTGCCGCTGGAGGAGCCTTCTTCTCATTGACGGTGCCAAAAGCTAAAGATCTTATTGAGAAGATGGTTTCCAACATGGGATGGAACGATGAGCGTCTCCATACCCGACAGCGAGGCATGCACACCTTGAAGGAGTTGGACATGATTGCTGCAAAATTGGACCTCCTAATGAAGAAAATTGATGGACAAGCCAATGGTGAAGTGTCTGGCAATGACTATGCCCTAGACTCTCACATCACGTGTGAAGTCTGTGGCGACACGGGTCATATGGGCAATGATTGCCCAGAAACTCGTGAGGATGCCTTATACCTCGCCAACAACGGAAATTTCAACAACAACAATGGCTATCGTCCAGGAGGTCAAGGGTGGGGTCAACAACGCCCGTTCTTTCAAGGAGTGTACAACAACAATGGCAACCCCGGAAATCATCCCAACTTGAGAGAACTTGCCATTAGCCAGCTCAAGATCAATGGTGCCCTATCCAAGAAGCTGTCAGCTAATGACAAGACCCTAGAGAATATCAATGCAAAGATTGAAGGACTACCCTCAGCATTCAAGAATCAACTGAGTTTCAACAAGATGTTGGAGACTCAGTTGGCACTACTTGCTGCAGTTGTCCCTCCATTAGAAAACAACAAAATTCTGGGGCAACGAGAAGCCCCAGTGGAGAACGTCATTGCAGTGGTTACGAGAGGAGGAATGACCACTCGTGACCCACCATATCCGACACAGGAAAAGAGGACAACTGAGCCTGTGAAGGAGGATGTCCCAAGTGAATTACTTGGTGAGAAAATGGCCAAACACTTTGAAGACACCAACTTATTGCCATTACCTCACAGGCAAAGGAAGCCAACAATGGATGAGCAATTCAACCGTTTTGTTGATATCATCCAAAAGATCCACATCAATGTGCCCTTGATTGATGCGATGCAAGTCCCCACTTATGCTCGCTATCTCAAGGACATATTGAACAACAAACGGCCATTGCCCACCACTAAGGTCGTCAAGCTTACGGAAGACTGCAGTGCAACCATCCTCAATAGGCTTCCTGAAAAGAAGAAGAACCCCGGATGTCTTACCATTTCATGCTCAATTGGGGCTCACTACTTTGACAAGGCACTTTGTGATTTAGGAGAAAGTGTTAGTGTGATGCCCAAGGTTGTGTTCGACCAGCTGAACTTCATAGAACTGACTCCAACACCAATGCAGCTACGACTGGTTGACTCTTCAGTCCGTTATCCAGCGGGTATTGCTAAAGACGTCCCGATGAAGATCCGAAACTGCTTCATACCCGTGGATTTTGTGGTGCTAGACATGGACACCGAGAAAGATACACCTCTCATTCTTGGGCGTCCATTTCTCAGCACTGCAAAAACTCGCATAGATGTGGGAGCTGGAGAAATCCACTTCCATATCAATGGCAAGGAGGAAAGGTTTAACTTTTGGCCAAGATTAGAGCAATGCTCCATGATTCGAATTAAATTAATCTACGAGGAGAATCCGTCGTTTCAACCACGCCAATATCCAAAGGCAACGGAATCATCTGGACCTTCCCGAAGGCCCAAGTCCACCAAGCCGCCAAAGAAGGAATGGCGGAAGAAGCAAGACAAGCCGTCCGGGCCCATCCCTCCAGGCTCGGATGTGAAATGAAGACGGAGGAATGTCCATCTCATCGGACGGTGGTGATACCTACGCCAATAAGTCAAATTGGTAGTTATCCCACTTTATTTTTATTTCTTTCTTTTTCCACCCCATTTGGATTTTTCCCATTGCATATTTGTTTTTTCCTAGAAAGTTGAGAATCTTATCTTCTCAACTATCATTTTTCTTTCTTTCTTTTCAAAAGAAAAATTTTATTGGATTTGAGAAAAGGGTTTTTATTTGAAAAACAATTTTTTCTGAGCTGCACATGTGGCATTTCACCAACGTGCTAACTTTACAGACGTTTGGGAGCCACTTGCCAAAAGGGGAACCAGGGGGGCCACCTGTCAGGTCGGCCGAACCCCCTGGTCGGCCGAACAGGGAGTGGAGCCAATTTGGCTCCCCTTCCTTCAATGGCTACATTTTGAACCCCAAGTGATCGTTGGAAGGTGCACCCTATAAATTTTGGCCGTGAGGAGCACCTCTCTTCACACACCACATCATTTTACACCTCTCCAAGTCACTCTCTAGCTCACCTTGTTTTTCTTGCTCTTCATTGCAACACTCTTGCTCAAATCCATCCCCAAAAAGATTTTCTTTTGTTTGCATTTGCATTTTACACTCATGCTTTTAAGAGGAGAAAATTCGTTGAGAGTTTTGTTTTCCAAACATCGCTTCTTTTCGGATTTTTCTCGCCTTGTTTTGTTCTTGCTTGTTGAACTCAAAAATACATGAAGAGGTTGTTCAGAAAGGGGAAGGAGGCTGCAAGCTCAAGCCATGGTGAAGGTTCTAGTGCACGCCTCTCTTCCATGGCTACAAGCCCAAGGAGGAGAAGTGTGTGTGAGGACACTCCCATGGAAGAGAGAAGCAACCCACACCAGCTTCATCATGACAACGACCTCGACATACGAAGCGAAGTTGAAAATCAAGCACGCAGGCTTCTCCAAGATCATGAGTTCTGCCACACCAAGGCTTACGATCCACATTTGATCTCCAAAATAGGTATGGACTCCAAATTTCTTTCCATTTGGCATGCAATTGGATTTGATGACTTTGCTCACATAGAGGAGAAAGGTTCACGCCTTCTCACTATCCAATTCCTTTGCACGCTAAGAATAGGATTTGATGGTATTGCTTTTAGATTATTTCAAAAATAATACAACATCCTATGGAAAGAATTAGGTAGCATCCTAGGATTCCATAAATGGTGTTTGCTAGATTTAGACAATTTGGCTAAGTTTAACAAACAAAGTTTTTGGCATGAGATAACTAATGAGGTCACATGTAGGGCTCCTAGGAATAGCCACATCCAAAACCCTACCTTACGCCTCATGCATAGATGGGTGTCTATGACTATGTTCCCTATAGGAGATGTTAGGGTTGTGCGAGACAATGAATTGAAAATTTTGTTTGCCATGACTAAAAGATAAAAGTTGCTCCAGTCAAAGCCATGATGACACAATGGTTAGATTACATTTCAAAATCAGGACCAATTGAATGCACTTCATTGATTACTCACATTGCTGATAGGGTAGGAGCACTTAAATAGTCTTCATTTGAATACATTGAAACTGAAAGAGAATTAATTGATGAAGACTATTTAGTGCAAGGACATACCCTTAAGTATGATCAAGATGGGTCCTTGATATTTTTCTATCCCGACTTTGTCAATGAAATTCGGGTACCTAACCCGGATTTTCATTTGTACAAATGCCGGAGGCTAACCATTAATCTTCTCTTCCTTGAGGAAGCAAGAAGGAGTAATGTCTATGGCAGGGTAACAAGGAATCGTGCGAGGGCTGCAACCACAGGCATGCCATCGATAATCTCCCCGGTCCATGAATACCAAGAGGAAGAGAACCCAATGGGTTATGCGCCCGAATGGACTCAACCTCCGACGTATGAGACTGGGGGATCATCTTGGCAAGAATGGCAAAGGGATCCACCCTTATCCACTTCAAGCTCTAGCAGCTTGCCCCCAAGATCCATGAGAGGACGTCATTCCTTTTCAGCTAGAAGTCATCATGACTATAGCCAAGGAATGACGGACCTCACTAGACGTATGGGAGAACTTGAAGTAAGAACGGGTAACATCTACAGCACACTCCAGGAGCATGTTCAAGCATACTTCCGTCATCAAGGGTTCAAACCTTATCACAGATGTAGTTGAAGAACAAGCTTGGGGGAGGACCCCCACTTGAGGTAACATGTATCACATTCCTTGCATATTTATTTTCCATCCATCCATCATCCACCTTGCATTTAAAAAATAATATAGGTTAGATTTGCTTTTATCAAATAAAGATGTGCGGTAATAATGATTTAGAATTCACATAGATGAAATGATGAATAGTTGCTCTGTTTTATTTTCCTAAGTCTCTAGCTTACAACTTGCTACTCTCCGAATATTGCTTTCATTGGTTTGAAATACTTTTAACTTAATTTGGAAATTGTGGGTAGCAAAAGCTTGATCTAATTCTAGGTTGTTGCAAGACTAGAAACTGTAATAGGGCTGCCAGTCCTAGTTTGAAAGTAAAACTTAGATTTCCGAAGAAATTCTAAAAAGATTTAAGTTTCTCTCAATTGATTGGAAATACCTACCAAAGCCATATGATGTTTATACATAGACAAAACCTTATGCATATGCTATTTGCTTTCACATTGAGCCTAGTCAAACTAGTATAGACCTATGTGAGAAATCATTCAACTATTTTTGAATTCAAGACTTCACTTGCACATGCTATAATTCTCCAGTAGAAGTAAGCAAAACGACCATCATATCCACCATACCACAATAAAAAGAGAAACTCCATGTTATTCATGTTTAGCACTCTCTTCAAAATTCATTGCAAAGAAAGGGAGTAGAAGACATGGCTACAAAAAGAAAATGAAAAAAAAGCATGCTTACATCATAAGCATGAAAAAAAAAGTAGCCATGTTTCATCCCTGCAAAAGAAAGAGAGATTATACCAAAAAAGGAGTTATCTCAAGTATCCACTTCCACTCCATCACACATGCACTAGTCTTGAATCAAAAAGTTTTGATTTGAATTCTCCTAAGGCTTACTCTTTTGACTTAGCAATATATGTGATGCAAATATGCCTACTTACTTTCCTTACCAAGCTCCACATACAAGCCATATCCAATGAGTAGGAATAGTAGAGGCACAATACTTTGGTGAGGAAATATTTCTACTATCCACAAAGGAGTGATTGAGAGAATCAAATTGAGGTACTTAATATCTAAATTGATTCTCCGGAATTTAAGTGGAACTTGATTTCTAGGCTATGTTTGCTCCATTTGCTATTCTACCTTTCAACTACTCATGCATATGAGAAAGCATAAGCCCCATGATAACTTAAGAAGGGTAGAGTATCATAGCTAATTTATGCAATACTAGGTAGAGTATCTTATTGTGCATTACATACTTTTGAAAATAAGACATTGTAGCAACTCCTGATCATCAACCTAAAGTCTTGACTTTGCTCGGGACGAGCAAAGGATAAGCTTGGGGGAGTTTGTTGACGGCTGTTATATACCAATTTCATCCGTCAATTTAACTCAATTATGTGAAGGATTTGTCATTTCTTGCACACATCACCTTTCTATCTAACCCAATTCCACTTGGACTTGGAGAAATATGTGTATGCAGCATTTTATGCAGGAAATGAGGAAACGTAGAGGGACCAATCCTATAAAATATCATCCCAGCCAATCAGGCAACGACACATGGCATCCCATGGATCAAATGGCCCACAAACAGAAGTATCCGAGGAGATCCAACGGTATATCACCCATATACATCAATGGGACCCACCTGGCAACCACCTGTAGAAAGGACACAAGAATTGGTGCAATGACCAGGTCGGCCGAACCTGGGGGTCGACCGACCTGGTCTGCACCAAACTCGGTTAGCCTCCACATGTTGGTTCCTTCCGTCTTCCTGGAGTCAATGGTGACTGATTCGCGTGCTTTTGGTGGCAGGAACCAACCTCAACACTAGTATAAATAGGACCCTGTCGGTACCCTGCGTACCGTATACCCCTTGGGACTAGAAAAAGACCAAAGGAACTTCACGTGTCTGAGTTGAAGACATGCAAAGGCCCCACGTGTCATACGATACCCAACCTGCCTCCCATCTATGGTTAGTCCCGGTGCTGCCATGTGTATACTGCAACCGGACCTACATCCCGCACATGGAATAGTTCCGGGCTAAACACCTGTGCGGCACCCCCGGACCTAACCCCCAACAGAGGGAAGCTCCGGTACCGACACATGTACATCTACACCAGACCTACCCATCCCAGACGGAAAGCTCTGAAGCTGCCATGTGTCCAACCGCCGGACCTTCAACCTCAACAATCAAACTGGTGGACCCCCAACGTCTCGAACCTTCAAAGGGCAATCAAAGACTTCAAGACCCGATTAAGTGTCATTAATACCATATTAATGAAACACGATCGGAAGGCCCTTAATACCAGTAATGGAACTATCATGGCCCGTTACCACGCTATTAAGGGTAATTAACCTCATTAATTGTGTATTAAGCATCAGTAACCGCCAGGGCCACATGTCGGGCCAGGCTAACGGTGTAACGACCAGTCCTTGTACTATAAAAGGACTAGTCGACGATACGCAAAAGGCTCCTCTCGGACTCTCTCAGACTCTCTGGGACCTCTAGAAGATCTCTACTCTTAGACGCTCAATACAACAACTACACACCCCGTGGAGTAGGGTATTACGCTCAGGTGGCCCGAATCACGTAAATCCTTGTGTCTACGGTCCATCGTTTTCTGAATCTCTGTGCGCCCAATACCGAAGTACAAACTCCGCGGGCTACCAACAGTAGTACTGGGAGAATTGCCGGAACAAAATTCCGACAGTTGGCGCGCAAGGAAGGGGGTGCCCGAGATTAAAAGATGGTGAACTCTGCTGCTGGATCGTCCAACGGCAACTCTGCAGCGCAACCTGCTGGAGGCAATCCCTCCAACGCGCAGCAGCTAGCAGGTGTCGTGGCTCTAGCTGGAGTCGTGCCTCCGCCACCACCTTCCGCACCGGCAAATCAAGCTGGACAGCGGGATGTGGCGTCTGCATCGGTCACGACATCGTCTAACGACAACCCTGAACACGCACTTCATGTTGCGCGTGCTCTTCTCCAACGCCCACTGCCTCCAGGTGCATCCCAGGGTGCAATGGAGCAGTGGAGGGCTGATGTGGAATATTTGGTTGCAGCAGCAGCCGATCGCATCAACAACCAAGGTTCTCCCTCCTTGGGGCGGGCCCCATTGCAACATCGGACTGTGTCAGGCAGACTTGGTTCGCACGCTTCCCAACATAGGAGGCGTGCTGCATCTCAACAAGTGACGTCGTGCCTTCCGGGGCGCGACGCACCCATACGGTAACCAGACTTTCAATTCACGACCTTCCGGCGGGGCTTGATCGCTGTTACCGTCAACTAGATGGCCGCTTCCATATCGAGCGCGCTCACAAAAGGCGAGAGGCTCGAGACAGTCTTGCTCCCGAGGGAGTAGGAGGAGGCTGTTATACCCTGGCCATACACCTACGCTTGGTCAGATGGCCGCAAAAGTTCCGGCCTCACCTGCCGGAGAAATTTGATGGGACTGTCAATCCCGCTGAGTTTCTCCAAATCTACTCCACCGCAATCCTTACGTCCGGAGGCAATGAGGCCGTAGTGGCCAACTACTTCCCCGTGGCTTTGACTGGGACCGCCAGGTCCTGGTTCATGAGCCTTCCGCCCGACTCCATCAACAGTAGGGTGGAACTGTGCCAACAGTTCACCGCCAATTTCGGGAGTTCATACACCCGACCAGGCATCGAACTGGACCTTTTTGCTGTCAAGCAGAAGGGGGGAGAGTCCCTACTATCCTTCATCCAGAGGTTCTCCCAGGTACAAAACTTTATTCCTTCTATCTCCAGCGCCTCTATTATTTTGGCATTTAGACAGGGCGTACGAGACAAGAAGATGCTAGAGAAGATGGCGACCAAGGAGATCACCAGCGTCACGAAACTCTTTAGCTTGGCAGACAAATGCGCCAAAGCTGTGGAGGGCCGTGAAATGCACTCCCAACCACCTCCAGAGGACAATAAAAAATCCTCCAAGGGTGAAGCCACTACCTCCGGGGGTGGAAAAAAGAAGAAAAAGTCCAACGGCAAAAAAAAGCCGTCGGCCGGCACACCTACTGCCGCAGCTACCGCAGCTCCGGGTGGCCGGGGCCCATGCCTCGAGAAACGACCTCGGCCGTCATATGAAGTTGGTGGCAGCTCCAAGATGTGGTGTCCTATACATAAGTCGAATAGTCACAACCTGGAAGACTCCCGGGAGGTCCAGAACCTTGCCGAGCGCTACAACAAGCGTCGGGAAGAAGTTCCTTTCCGCCAAAGGGAAGGAAAACAGAAAGTCGACGAAGCTCCGGCTGAAGAGGAGTTAGGCTTTCAAGAACCTAAAAAGGTCTTGAAGGCTGTTTACACCTCTGTCGACGACGACTCCGACGTCTCCGACAATGAACATCGAAAAACCATGAACACCATCTTCGGTGGTTCGTGGGACATCACCTCCCGCCGTGTCCTCAAGACCATGCGGCAGGACATGGCCTCAGTAACTCCCACCGCCAGGGCAGAACCGCACCAGAAGTGGATGGACACTGCCATCACTTTCGATGCATCAGACTGCCCTTGGAGTATGATCGGAGATGGCCAACTCACATTGATGGTATCTCTGACCATCAACAACATCCAACTCCACCATGTAATGGTGGACTGAGGTTCGGGGCTGAACCTCATAAGCTTCGAAGATTTCGTCAAGCTTTAGCTCCGACCTTCGGACCTTCGCCCCTCCCGACCTTTCTTCGGAGTAGGTCTGGGGGACATAACCCCACTTGGTGCAATTACTCTTCCGGTAACCTTCGGGACCCGGGAGAATTACCGCACTAAGAAGTTGGTCTTCGACGTGGCGTAGATCAACTTACCCTTCAACGCCATTTTGGGCAGGCCAGCCTTATACAAGTTCATGGCTACTGCTCATTATGGCTACTTGGTGTTGAAGATGCCAACACCAGCTGGTGTTCTCCAAATACGTGGAGATCGCACCGCCAGAGTGACAGCTCTGGAAGAACTCCATGCGCTTGCTACAGCGCAGGAGGAAGAATTCGGAAAGGAGCAAGCTTCGAAACCCCAGAGCATTTTTCATCGAGGCTCAACCTCCGCACCTCGCGTGCAACAAAGCGGCGACACTGACATCCCCGTCAAAGTCGTCCAAATTGGTTCCGACACTGCTCAGACCACCCACATATCGGGAGGACTGAATGACAAATAGGAACTCGCGCTCGTCACTTTCCTCCAGGCTAATGTCGACGTGTTTGCCTGGAAACCGTCACAAATGCCTGGGATCCCTAGGGAAGTGATCGAGCATAATCTGAAGATCGATCTCGATGCTCGGCCTGTACATCAGAAGCCTCGAAAGCAATCAGTAGAGCGACAAAACTTCATACGACAGGAAGTGAAGAAGTTGCTCAAAGCTGGATTCATACGAGAAGTCTTCCACCCAAAATGGCTGGCAAACCCAGTCGTTGTACCCAAGGCCGGCGGGAAGCTTTGGATGTGTATTGACTACACTACACCAAATAAGGCATGTCCAAAAGATCCATTCCCACTACCTAGAATAGATCAAATAGTGGATTCCACCTCCGGGTGTGAATTACTGTGTTTCCTAGATGCATATTCTGGGTAGCATCAAATCAGAATGTCTATGGAAGATGAAGATCATACCTCCTTCATCACAGTAGATGGATTATATTGTTATACTAACATGCCATTTGGTCTTAAGAATGCTGCTTCAACATTTGTACGAGCTATTTACAAAACTTTTGGAGAGCTCATCAAAGACGTAGTGGAAGTGTATATCGATGGCATCGTCATCAAGATTAAGAACAAGGAGTCATTCCTTGACACCTTGCAAGCTGTCTTCGACAAGTTGCGAGTCACTCGCACAAAGCTGAACCCGAACAAGTGTGTCTTCGGGGTTAGCTCCAAAAAACTTCTTGGTTTCTTGGTGAACCATCGAGGAATAGAAGCAAATCCGGAGAAGATAAGATCTATGGAAGACATGCGGCCACCTGCCCGCATCAAGGATGTCCAGAAGCTGACTGGATGTCTAACTGCCCTCAGCAGGTTCATCTCAAGATTGGCGGAACGCGCACTACCCTTATTCAAGCTATTGAAAAAGTCCAGACCATTCCAATGGTCTGGAGAAGCAGAAAAGGTATTCCAGGAGCTGAAGCAGCTCCTCACCACCCTACCAACCTTGGTAGCTCCGAACCATGGTGAGCCACTACTGCTTTACATTTCGGCAACTGACGAAGTTGTCAACATGGTCTTGGTTGCAGAAAGACCAGAACCATCTCCAGCTCAGGAATCCAGACTCCTTCGGGAGGGTTCAGAGCTACTTGAATTCGAGTCTGGGTCCCAGCTCCCAGACCCTGATCCTCAAGGCGAGATGCCGAAGGATCCATCTCCTTCAAATTGAAGGAGTCACTACTGCTGAACAAGAAGATTCGGACCCCTCCGGGAGGGTCCGAATCACTTCAGGGGAAGCTTCGGGTTCCTCCAACCGGAACTCGTAGGTTCCCGAACAAGATCCGGACCCCTCCGGGAGGGTCTGAGTAAATTAGGAGGAAGATCCGGGCCCCTTCGGGAGGGTCCAGACGGTCCAGCACCCAGTGTACTTCATTAGCGAAGTAATCCATGATGCCAAGACTCGGTACCTAGAGGTGCATAAGCTGCTTTACGCAGTTCTTATTGCCTCTAGGAAGATCTGACATTACTACCAAGCTCACAATATTTCAGTGGTAACCTCTTATCCACTACGTGCAATCTTGCATAACCCCAATTCCACTGGGAACATTGCAAAGTGGGCAGCGGAATTAGCCGAGTTCGACCTTGAATTCGTCCCAAGACAAGCAATCAAGAGTCAAGCATTAGCCGACTTCGTGGCGGAATGGACCCCCTCTCCATCTAATCTAGGGGGCCCCAGTGAGCAGAAGTCGGAACCCAAGGTTCCGGTCTTCACTGAGCCTCACTGGACTCTCTACTTTGATGGCTCCGTGCAGAAGCAAGGGGCCAGAGCTGGAGTCCTTCTCCTCGCTCCGACCGGGGAGAAGGTTAAATACATGGTGCACCTTGACTTCAAGGCGACCAACAACATGGCGGAGTATGAAGCACTAATTTATGGACTCAAGGTGGCACTATCGTATGGTGTCAAGCAGCTGTTGGTAAAGGGTGATTCACAACTTGTTGTAAAACAAGTCAAAGGTGAATGTTGCTGCAACAACCCTCAACTAGCTGCATACCTACTTGAAGTCCAGAAGCTTCAGAAGGACTTCGACGTCCTGGATCTTTGCCATGTCCAACATCTCAACAACGCTGAAGCTGACGAACTCTCGACAAAAGCTTCAACTGGGGATCTAGCTCCGACAGAACCTTTGTCCAGAGGTTGTCTAAACCTAAAGCTCAGCCTGCCGAACTGAGCGAAGGGGGCGAGACCAGCACCTCGAAGCTGGCGGTCCCGATGGCCCTGTTACCATGGCGTCCATCAAGGGTCGTAGGTGCTGCAGGAAGCTCCGAGCAACCCAGCACGCAAGACTCAAATCCTCAAGCTAGCTCCGACGCATGTATCTTGGAGATCCGGAGCTACTTGAAAGACAATTTCCTTCCTGAAGATAATGTATCCGCTGACCAGATAGTCAGATTGGCTAAAAGATACACACTGGTAGAAAGGGATCTCTACTGGTGTGGTGCCAACGGCATCCTAACGCGATGCATTACAAGGGAAGAAGGCTGCGAGCTCCTCGTAGAAATTCATGGAGGCAAGTGTGGGAACCACGCGTCTTCCCACACGCTGGTCGGTAAAGCCTTCTGGCATGGCTTTTACTGGCCTACAGCGCTCTAGGATGCAACTGAGCTAGTGAATAAATGTGAAGCATGCCAGTTCCATGCGAAATAAATTCACACACCGACTCAACCTCTACAAATGATACCTCCTACATGGCCTTTCGCTTTGTGGGGGATGGATATCTTGGGACCTTTCCCAAGAGCCGTCCGAGGTTATAAGTTCCTGTACGTTGCCATTGACAAGTTCACCAAATGGCCGGAAGCAACTCCAGTTGTGACAATAAATAAGCAATCAGCTATTAACTTCTTGCAATCCATCGTATGCAGATTTGGAGTCCCAAACAAGATCATAACTGATAATGGGACCCAGTTGACAAGCTCTGCATTCCAAGTATATTGCGAAGTCCTCGACATCCAAGTCAGTTATGCTTCCGTAGCTCACCCGGCAAGCAATGGCCAAGACGAGAGAGCAAATGCAGAAATCCCAGAAGGACTCAAGATGCACACATATGAGCGCCTCAAAAAACATGGAGCCAACTAGATCGAAGAGCTTCCGCCCACTCTATGGGCCAACAGGACAACTCCAAACCGGTCAACTGGAGAGACACCCTTCTTCCTGGTGTACGGAGCTGAAGCAGTCCTTCCTTCGGAAATCACCTTGGGGTCACTCTGGGTCTGGACCTTCGAGGATGCCGCGCAGGACCAGCTCTGGCGTGAAGACCTTGACCTCCTTGAAGAGGGAAGGTGCCGAGCAGCTGTTCGGAATGCCAGATACCGCCAAGCTCTTCGGCGCTATCACCAAAGGCATGTTCACAGCCGACAGCTTGAGGAAGGCGATCTAGTGCTATGGAGAATACAAGCTCGCGAAGGGTTAAACAAACTCTCCTCTAGCTGGGAAGGACCTTTCCGAGTGATCAAAGTATCCTGTCCCGGATGCGTTCGCTTGGCAACCAAGGATGGGACACCTCTTCCTAATCCTTGGAACATTGAGCACCTCCGTAAGTTCTACGCTTAATATCACGGAGGTGAGTTTGTAGTTACATGTGATGTATGTTATAGAGTCATTGTACAGAGTCGAGTAGCTCCTCTGGGAGAACAGCCGAACCTTCCCCATAAGGTCCGCAAAGTTCAGGAAACACTTGTCATGGTCTCAGAACTAAAAGTGTAGCTAGCTACCTTGGGTCAAACGAGAAACGAAACACACTTAGCCTGGTTCCATACCCTAAAAGTGTACTTGTTTCCCCTGTACCCCGGACCTATAATGAAAGACATCATTGTGCGAAAACAGACTCCACGTGCATTTATTTTGTACAGGCTCAACATTTTTTATTTTTCTCTTTCTTGTCTATAATAAAGTTTTGCAATTCTTAAGAAACTTTAGCTCGACCAGTTCACATATAATTTAAGTCGCATTGACAACTTTTCTGGGTCTAAACATTGTTAATGGTCTACTTGTCTGAATGCCGCCAAGCCAATCTAGGGTCGGAGTGTGCTATCGACTTAGCCTGGTCATGCACCCTAAGTACGCCACTCTACCTACACCCCAGCGAGCCGAAGTAAGGCAAGTCCAGAAATGATTGGACCTGGAAAAAACAAGTCAGTGCACTTAATTGTATTTAGAATTGTGTTCGACCTAAAAATTTCTCGAGAATAGTAAGTCGCAATTGAGCTATAGATATGAAATGGATTTTACTATTTTTTTACTTCAGTGTGCAGGAAAAATAAAGATCTCATGGTGATGGTGAATTAAGCCGGAGCTATTAAAGCTCTGACATCCCCTAAGGTGGCTTGTTGTTAATGTTCTAACATTGATAGCAAGCGTCGCTGGAGCTACTAAGTTCCGGTAAAGCCATAGGGCCAGCCGTCAATGTGATGAAAAGATGGTGGGAAGACTCCACAATGGGGTATGTTGTTGACGCACCGCGTGTTGACAGTGGTTGCTGCTAGAGCTACCAAGCTCCGACAACCCCAGAGGACTTGCTATCAATGCTCTACGTGTTGATGGAGACTGTTGCCGGAGCTACTAAGCTCCGACGATGGTCAATGCCGGAGCTACTAAAGCTCCAACAACCTCAGGGGGCCTCTACTTTCAAAGACTTCGGACTTATGCTCTACAAGTTCGAAGCGCACAAGTGTTCAACAAAGTGCTACATCCTCTTGGTACATGTTCACAATCAAATTGTGTACATCTACCAGGGGGCCAAGTGGAACAAAGGTGTTGAAGACAAAAAATTAAATTCACAAAAAATATGGATTTCATTCATCTGGAGACAAGAGATTACAAAATTGGAGAAAAAAGAACAGGGAATACAAGCGGGAGCTACAAAGAGAGAGTCCTAGACCCTATGGAAGAACGAGGCGACCTTCTGGGCAACCTCCGATACGCTGACCTGGGCGGATACTCCCTCTCCATCAATGGGGCCTTCAAGCACCGGGTCCAAGGGGAATTGAGGGTCCCGACTTGTGTAGCACGTCAGCACGAATTCTGTGACGTTCTTTGCCAGGGATTGTCCCTCAGTTTCCAGCTGGTCTGCGATGACATCGCCCATCTTGGTGAGCTTGTCGCCTGCCGAACTCAACGTCTGGTCCAACTTCGGCTCCGGATCATCCGGGCACACGGGACTAGAACCCATTGGCATCAGCGCATCGTTGGCTTTGCCCAGGAAGTCCCAAACTTGTTGGGACTCCACAACCCTTGAGCCTCGCATCTCCTCCAAGGATGTTTTGGTCGCCGCAAGCTCCAAATTTTCCCGGGCAATACGCTCTACCTCTTTGGCGTTCTGTTGAATATTTTCAGCAACCTGCCTTTCGAGTTTGCCGAGCTCTTCCTCCCGGAGGTGGATCTTGTTCCAGCGGTCGACCAGGTCCTTCTCCCAGCCCGCACTTTCTTCTCCCTGACAGCAATGTCATTCTCCCTCCTATGAAGGTCCCGCCCTCACTGCCAGGCCTTCTTCTCCTCTTTCTCGTAGCACTCCTCTAATTGATTGTTGCGCTCCTCGAGACTATTGTCACCCAGAGTTAGCCTCTGAGTAAGATCTTCCTCCCTCTTCACGAGGTCATCCCGCAGCTCCAGGAGTTTTTGCTCTTCATCTTCGAGCTTTTTCTCCCGCTCCTCAAGGGCCTCCCGGCGCTTGACGAGGCTGTCGTGGATGGCACTGAGCTTCTCCCCGCGATCATTCGCTGCATTATTAGCAGCTACGGCCTGTTCATGGATGGCCTGAGACTGGTTGTCGAAGAATTGCACCATGCTTTCCCTCTCGTCCAGCAGCTTACCCCAGCACTCCAGCCAGACCTTCTCCTTCTTCACCCACTCCTTGTCGTCACCCAGCCTCGATTGCGCCAGCTTGGTCTCAAATTGGAGCCAGTTGCGCCACCTCCTAAGAGTTTGGTGCTCCTCCTCGAGGGCCTTGCTGTCGTGGTAAAAAGCCAGCTGGACTTGACGAAGAATGGAGCAGGCGTTGTCGATAGACAGCGACAAAGAGATTGGCTCCAGGCCTGCCGAGGTCTTCTCCGCTGGCTCCAGCGGGTTCTCTGTGACAAAAATCGGGTCCCAATCTACAAGAGCGGTCCCCTGAGCTTCCACAACACTAGGGCCGCGCTCTGGGATAGCCTCGGCTGCCACCGAGGAAGGTCCTGCAACAGAAGTTCCAACCTCCGGAGTTGGCTCTGAAGGTCCTGCCGCCAGGTAATCAACAACTGGCCCCTCAATTGGGGGGCCCACAACTTCATCTTGGCACCCTGGCTCAGGCGCGGGCACCTTCAGGACCACCACCTCTGGGCCAGGCGCTGAAGGTTCGGCCGGAGCTGAAGCCACTTTCGGCTCCGACGCTGGCACCTCCTCTGCCGCTGGCTCAGGCGCTGGCGCTTCGACCATCATGGGCTCAAGCGCCGGCACCTCTGCAGCAACCGGCTCAGGTGCCAGAACTTCTTCGACGACCGACTCTACTGCTGGGACTTCATCAACCACCGGCTCTACCGCTGGGGCTTAATCAACACCTGGCCCCACCACCGGGGCTTCAACAACAACCGGCTCTAGGGCCGGAATCGCAGCTACCTCAGGCTCTGAGGCTGGAGTGTCCACCATTTCAGCATCCAAACCTGGAGCTTCAACCTCCGGGGTAGGTTCCACTGGTACATCTTCATTTCCATGGTCCGGCGCTACCACAGGAGCTTTAGGGGATGACTCAAGGTCAAGGACCACGACAGCTGGCGCCAGAGCTACCGCGACCTCAGCCACCTCTTGGGGCGGCGCTGGGATTGGAGCTAGAGCCTCCGCCTGCAGAGCTTCAGCTACTGTTGCAGGAACCGGAGCTTCAGCCCCTTTCTTGGGTACCCTGTGGATGAAGGACGAATACACTCAAAACGCAGTTATAACAAAAAACAATCAACTGAGGTAAAAAACAAAATTTACCTCGGAAGGATTCCGCTCCAGCTAGCGCGGAACCTCTTCCCCGGACGCTCGGAGCTGGACCCTGTCGCCACTGGCATGTCAGCTCCAGAAGGTTCCCCGGAGCTTGTTGTTGCCGTCGGCGACACTTTGGCTGAGGCCCCCCTCGACCAGGAAGGACCTCCGGACTCAGAGCCTTCAGCTGGCCCTAGTACTGGAGCCACATGGCCGGAGCTAGAACCCCAGAGAGATGCTGATGCTGGAGTGGTTGCCGCCATTGAAGACCTTCCCCTCCGGGGAGAAGGAGCCGCTGTGGAAGGAGTAGGCTTGACGGACCTCCCGTTAGAGTGCTTCAGCTTCCTTTTACGGCTCGAGGGCTCGGCCAATTCTTTGCCCTTGCCCATGACTTCAATTCTCTGTCTCGGGGCGGAAGGGGGACCACCCTCAGAAGCTCCGGGGATCACCAATCCGGTGGTCGAACGCATCTCAACTTCACCGAGGTCGTCAAGCACCGACATCTTCCGCCAGAGCTCCTTGCTGAACTCCGCCTCCATGTTCACAGGGAGGAAAGCCGCCGGCGGAGTCAAGTCGTCACACACGACGTCGATGTTGTGCTGGAACTTCTTGGGGTGAAACTCCAAAGCTGCGCCTTCCAGGTTGGACTTCAAACCGGTCTCTATCCGGTCGTCCTCCATCATGCTATTGAGGGCCCAAGCGAGCTTCTCCCTCTTCTTCAGCGGAGCCCACCTGTTGACCAGGAAGTTGTAGAATACCACCTGGTGAGTCACCCCTCCTTCCACACATTGGCGGATCCTGGTCAGAGCAGGGTTGAAGGCGTCCGATAACACCTGAACTTTGCTCCAAGCTTCAGTGTCGACATTGGGGAGGCCTCCGGGCAGCTCCAACCTCTCATGCCCCTCTGTCTTTATGACAGTCCAATCCTTCTTCCAGTCGTCCCACTTGCCAGAAGGGAACGACCGCAAGTACTTGTGCGTGCATTTCTTGCGCTTCACAAAATAATAGAAGCCAAGGTACTCGTCACTTTTGCCGATGGTGTGGATGGTGAAGAAGGTGCGGAAGAGCTCGACGCAAGGAGGAATACCCACCCACATCTCGCAGAAGTGGACAAAGATCGACACCAGAAGAATGGAGTGGGGGCCAAGGTGGTACAACTGCAGACCATAGAAGTCTAGTAGCATCAAGAGAAAAGTGGAGAAGGGTGGGATCAGTCCCACCATGGCGTACGCGGAGTTGTACACCATGTTGCCAGCGTGCTCCTTCTCGAATGGAAGCTTCGGCGCGGACCTGGTGGTTGAAGAAGTCACTGGACCACCCCATGAGGGACCAGACCTTCTTCAAATCAACATTGGTCTTAAGTCGGCTCTTGCGGAGACCCAACTCCATCGCAGCACAGCGGGGCGAGAGATGAAAAGCAGGCTAAAGTCTGGAGGATTCGAGCGCAAGATCAAATGAAGGCATAAAGAATCCCCAACACTTGGATGGAAACCGCAGAGGAGCCGACGATACAATTCAAAAAACTTCACCCTGCCAATGACAAGGGGGCCCGAGGCCACCCCGACGATCAAGTCGAGGTCCTTACCCCAGGCGAACAGTTGTCATCATGAAAGGCGGGAAGCCCAAGGGTGGCGGCCTGACAGGGCGCGCGTAACCGATACAGTTTTCGTATCGGGAACCGACGACCTTCAATTGCATGAGATCCACATGCTCAGGTCTCACCTGCCGCATCCAAGATATTCCACGCTTCGTTGGTTTAACTGCGAACTACCGCCAACGGCACATCCGAAGACCCTTGAAGACACGGCTCAAAGATCGAAGGATGGACCCACCTTTGGTAGAATGACTTCATCCAAAAGGTCTCTCCCAGAGGTGGGCCCAGGGGGCCGCTGTCGGTAACCTGCGTACCGTATACCCCTTGGGACTACAAAAAGACCAAAGGAACTTCACCTGCCTGAGTTGAAGACCTGCGAAGGCCCCACGTGTCATACGGGACCGAACCTGCCTCCCATCTATGGTTAGTCCTGGTGCTGCCACGTGTATACTGCAACCGGACCTACATCCCGCACATGGGATAGTTCCAGGGTAAACACCTGTGCGGCACCACCGGAACTAACCCCCGATAGAGGGAAGCTCTGGTACCGACACGTGTACATCTACACCGGACCTACCCGCCCCAGACGGAAAGCTCCAAAGCTACCACGTGTCCAACCACCAAATCTTCAACCTCAACAATCAGACTGGTGGACCCCCAACAGCTCGGACCTTCAAGGGGCAATCAAAGACTTCAAGACCCGATTAAGTGTCATTAATACCATATTAATGACACATGATCGGAAGGCCCTTAATACCAGTAACGGCACTGTCAAGGCCCGTTACCATGCTATTAAGGGTAATTAACCTCATTAATTGTGTATTAAGCATCAGTAACCGCCAGGGCCACATGTCAGGCCAGGTTAACGGTGTAATGACCAGTCCTTGTACTATAAAAGGACTGGTCGACGATACACAAAAGGCTCCTCTCGGACTCTCTCGGACTCTCTGGGACCTCTGGAAGCTCTCTACTCTTAGATGCTCAATACAAAAACTACACACCCTGTGGAGTAGGGTATTACGCTCAAGCGGCCCAAACCACGTAAATCCTTGTGTCTACTGGCCATTATGTTCTGAATCTCTACGCGCCCAATACCGAACTACAAACTCCGCGGGCTACCAACAGTAGTACCAGGAGAATTGCCAAAACAAAACTTCGACAGACCCCCTACCCCTTACTTCAACACACACCACTTGAGCTTCATCTCTATTGTATACACTATCATTCATAGTCTCAGAGGAGTTAGGTTGTAGAGAGGAGAGTCTCTAGTCCCAATTCCAAATTGGGAAAGGAGTAAGGAGTCTCCCTCTTCCCAATCCTACATTGGGAAAGGTATGGCTCATGTATTCTTTCTTGTAATTGTGACTTTATGCATAATAAAGATAGTATCTTTAGTCTCTACTTATACATATACTTGGGAAAATCATTTCTTGTTTGATTGTGGAGTACATGTATGTGGAAGGTATAGCTTCTATGACTATTTTATCATGAACATATCTCATTATCATAGAACCTATAGACCCCCACTATAGTTTAGTTAATTATAACATAACTAGATTAGTATGGATAATTATGTTGTGTATCAACATTGGTTCAATGATGATTCAATTCGTTGCCTTAGGATGGATTGTGCCTAGGCTCTTAAGGTAATTACTTAATATGCTAGCATGGTGCTAGGATAGCTAAGTAGCATTGGATGTCTCGTATACCCACAGATTGAAGAGGTAGGCAGTAGGTGGTGACAACCCTATCTGTCCTTTGTAATCCTCCACGTTCGGCTATGCCACAGGCTCTTGTCGGGAGTCGCCCTAGTATTGCTAGGTGTAAGCCCGTGCTCGATGTGTTGAACCACATAACATAAGTATTCACTATTGATCTAGCTTATTAATAATTACTTTAGACTATGTATATGTACAATAGAGCATAGTAGGAGTACCTCCATAACTCTCAACCTTAGCTAACCTCTAGGATCCTCTTACCCCCCTTATACTTGAAAGTTTTTGTGTGTGTCGCACTACCTCCATTATTATTTTATCCATCCTTACTAGATTCTTACCTAGACCTTTCTATCCTGTCCACTTGATGATTGTTATATCTCTACCCCGCCTTCCTTTGGGATCAAATAAATGACACCCTTTGGAATACTCTTAAGGAGAAATGCTACAATGATATCTCCGTGCGCTTGCGGAATTCACTCTGTGATCCAATAGAACCATTAACAAGCATTTCTAACACATCAGTTGGAGATGTTTAGTTAATGGTGCATAAGAAATACCAACAAGCATTTCTGGCACTATTGCCAGGGATGATTTGTTAGTATACCTTAGGAGCCGTCAACACCACTCTTCAGGCATTTTGTTTGACTGAAAAATACGGTTGAATAATTTAGTGAGCCATACTATTGCTACATCCCCAAGGCATCTCCATACCTCAATGGGGACATCATCGGGGCCGCGGGCCTTTCCTCCTTTCATCCTTCTTAAGGCCTCTCTAACTTCGGACTCTTGTATCCTCCGCACGAATCGTCTGTTGGTGTCATCAAATGAGTCATCCAACTCGAACCTAATACTCTCATTACCGTCATTGAATAATCCATTGAAGTAGTCCCGCCATCTGTTCCTAATTTCTTCCTCCTTCAATAGAATTTTGCCTGCCTCATCCTTAATGCATTTGACTTGGTTGAGATCTCTCACCTTTCTCTCGTGAAGTTTCGCCATCTTGTATATATCCTTTTCATCTTCTTTGTCCCTAGCCTCTCATATAGCGCATCATAGGCTTGCCCCCTTGCTTTACTCGCAACACGCCTTGCATTTTTCTTAGCCTCTTTATACTTCGCCATGTTACTTGCGCTTCTCTAATGATGTCATCTCTTCTAAGACTCCTTTCTCCTTAATAGCTTTTTGTACATCTTCATTCCACCACCAAGTGTCTTTATATACATGTTTCTTACCTTTTGTCCACCCAAGCACCTCCCTAGCTGCCTTCCTAATGTAAGTCGCCATCTTCTCCCACATACTATCCGCATCTTCCTCTTCGCTCCAAGGTCCTTCTACGATCATCCTCCTTTTGAATGATTGTTGCGCTTCATCATTCAACTTCCACCACTTTGTTCTTGCGGTTTTAACACCTTTGTCTCGTGAAACACGCACGTGGAAACGAAAGTTGGCTACCACAAGTTTATGTTGTGGAACAACACATTCCCCATGAATCACCTTACAATCTAAACATGCCCCTCTCTCCCTTCTCCTGGTGAGGATAAAGTCGATTTAACTAGAATGTTGGGCACTAGTAAAGGTCACTAAGTGAGATAGCCTCTTCTTAAAGAGGGTGTTATCTACCAATAGGTCATAGGCTACAGCAAAGTCTAGGATATACTTACCCTCCTGGTTTCTATCGTCACACCCAAAACCTCCATGTACCCCCTCAAAACCTACGTTAGTTGTACCCACATGACCATTGAGATCTCCTCCTATGATAAGCTTCTCGCTTACCGGTACCATACTAACCATATCCTCCAAGCCCTCCGAAAATTGTCTCTTATTGCTCATGTCGAGCCCAACTTGTGGGGTATAAGCATTAACGACATTCAAGATAAGGTCCCCCACAACTACCTTGACTAGGACGATCCTATCCCCTCGTCTACGGACATCCACTACTCCATCCTTGAGGCACTTATCTATTAGGATGCCTACGCCATTCCTAGTTCTAGTCGAGCCAGAATATCAAAGCTTGAAACCGGTATTCTCAACCTCTCTCGCCTTTTGACCTGCCCATCTAGTCTCTTGTACACAAAGGATATTTACACGCTTCCTAATCGCAACGTCCACTAACTCTCGTAGCTTTCCCGTCAAGGATCCTACATTCCAACTACCCACCCGAAACCTATTTTCCTAGGCTAGCTTCCTTACCCTTCGCATCCGTCAAGGAAGATGCAAAGACCCTTGATCACTTAACACTACATTCGGGCGATGATGTAGCATGCCACTAAGGTGGTGGCGATCCGGCCCTCCCTCATTTAACACCACATTTGGGTTCCGATATGGCGCGCCACTAAGGCGGTGGCGACCCGACCCTCGCCCACTTAACACCATACCCGGGTTCCGGTATGGCGCGTTGCTAAGAGGGTTACGCCCCAACAAATTTCCAATGGGTTTCATTTCCATGGGAATGGCTAAGTTTAGTTGCTGGCTCGCCAATCCTATCACAACCTCTCCTCCTTTACTCGGGCTTGTGACCGGCTATGTCATTACAAATAGGCAAAGTTCACTTCTTGCTTCCATAGGCGCAAAGCTTGTTGATAAGCTCCTTCATCCGGTTGTACATGTCTTGAGGTGATTCGCCTTCTTCAATGGCAAATCTCCCCAATTCTCCTTCAAGCATCTCAATTTTGGCTTCTCGAACTGACCTATTTCCCTCATGAGCTGTTTTGAGTGTGTCCCAAATTTCTTTTGCACTCTCTAATCTATCAAACTTAGTGAACTCCTCTCGTCTTAGTGATGAGGTGATCACTGCAACGGCTTGTGTGTTGCGGTGAATTTCTTATTCTTGCTCCGGAGTGAGTACTTCATCCGTATCTGGGATATCTACACATGTACACACAATATGCCAAAGAATGGGATTCAATGAGATTAGATGCATATTCATATTGTATTTCCACATGGTGTAGTCATTTCCGTGAAATTGCGGAGGCTTTCCCATGGGAATAGAAACATGGTGATTATTTGAATTGAGACGATTTTAATTGTAAGAATATCGGGAGTAGTCTTGATGACCACTTCCCGTCGTCTTCTCGTCTTCTTTTCCCTTTTGGCTCAGAAGTTTCTTCCTTAGAAATGCCTTGAGTTGGCACACATCTTCATCATCATGTGGATTTTCCCTCAGTACATTGAAGGCTTTTGTATCTTGCTCTTCTTTGGTGTTGAGAACCTTCAGGATCTCGTTGTTCTTCTCCGAGGCCATTGATATCTCCGAGTAGTAAGTCTCGCTGATGGAGAACCTACTCTGATACCAATTGAATGTGGCCTAGAGGGGGTGAATAGGCTTTGAAAATTTCCTGCACACTTAATCAAATGGTCAAATTCTTGATAGACCGGACTTGTCCGGTTGGATGTGCGGACTAGTCCGGTGTGCTAAATGTGTGTCGATTTGACTAAGTGTTGATTCAGGATTTAAACTTTATAGTAGCAGAAATGTGAACAACTGGTAAGATCACTTGAATTAACGATCAATGTTGTGAAGTTACACGTGGGAAACAATTTGCAATTCAAGTTATAATATTGATCAACTATGTGCCCTAATCAATGAATATGCAAAACAAGAAGCACACGTGACACGAATTTTTACCGAGGTTCGATCTCACCAAAGAGATCTACTCCTCATAGAGAAAGCCCATATAGAGCCGAGTCTCTTCAATCCCTTTCCCTCATCATGTCACCACACAAGGCCGACTTGATTCCACTATTATGGGTAATCACCAAGTTTATGGGGCAACCTCACAAGTTGAGGGCTTCCACAAGAATTATAACGAAAAGACAACCAAATACACTTGAAAATATTACAATGAAAAGCACGAGTGTGAAGAGATCAAACCCCAAGATCTCAATGAAGTGTTGACAACGATCTCCCAACCCCAAATCTGAATACTCAATTGATTTTTACTTTTTGGGGACTTTAGATGCGTGGGGAGATGTGTATTTGGGCTCTTGGGACAAGTGGCGGTGCTAGGGTTTGAGTTGTGAACAGTAGAATGCGTGAAATCAGTTTGTGGGGTCATGGATTTCCTATTTATAGTTCTTTTCAAAATTGTTACCATTAGGGATCTCGACGACCAAACTAGTCTACCCTGGGGTCCAGAATTGTCCGGTGTGCTGTGTAAAAGTCAGCGTCAAATGTGCAGCACACTAAAAACCCTTAGTGTGTGAGGTATACCGGACTAGTCTGATAGGAGTCCGGACTCATCCAATGCCAAGTGAAATTGAACTCCAGAGAGTTGAATGGACTGGTCCGATCCAGGAACGAACTTGTCCAGTGCTATGTGTTATTGAACATCAGAGAGTTCAACGGACTAGTACGGTCCTATGCACGAACTTGTCCGGAGTGTAGTGAAAAGGGTTTATAGAGACTTGAACGGACTAGTCCGTTCCAACATCAGACTAGTCCGGTGCACTGTGAAAAGTGGTTCCAGAAAGTTTATCGCACTAGTCCAATAAGTGATCGGACTAGTCCCGTGCACCGTGTATTTGGACAACAGAGAGTTGAATGGACTAGTCCGGTCCTTGGATGGACTAGTCCGGTGCTCAACAAATTTTTAGGTGTTTATAATCCCTTACCCTATGTAAAGACTTGAGCTTTTGGGATGTGTCTCTCACACACATCCGATACATTTAAATCTACTTTGCGCTTCAGTTATCAGATGGGCTTTACTCTTTTGTACACCACGTCATTTTTCACCTTTTTTAGTGCACCAAACTATCTCATTTAGCTTAACCTACAGTAATCTCAACAAGTTCATTAGGATCTCATTTGTTTGTCATCAATCGTTCAAAGCCCACAAGGGATTGCCTAGATGCACTTTTAGAGTCGTCTTCATCTTCAACCTATTCAATGATGGGAGCGACACTAGAAGAGCCACCACCACCACTGAAGAGAGTGAGCTGCGCCTCGATGAGCTCCGGAAAGGGTGTGATCTTATCATCTTCATAAGCCACAAGAGACATTGGAATCTCTGCCTTCTCACATAACTGCTTCACATACTTCTCATGCCTCCTTGTGCACACTTTGACCTTGCGGCATGAAGTGAAGATGGACTTGAGGAACTTGAGAATGGCGCTAGAGGTGTCGCCAGGAGAGGAAGCAGGAGCAGAGGAAGGAGAAGGTGCATTGGAGGAACTCCTCTGAGAAGCTCCACCAAGCTTAGGGATAGGAGGAGGAATCTGACCCCGACACCTTCTCAATCATACGCATAACGAAAGGAGCATAGCCACAAGACCATTCGGTGTATGAGAGATGTTGAAGATGTCATTGTAGATGTAGTCAAACAAGTTGAATCTCTAATCTTCAGGCAAAAGCTTCATCAAATGTCTTAAATATCCTTGTATCATACTAGCATCTCCATCCTTGGGTGCAAGATTCTTCCTCAAAAGCCGGTTAAGCACACTAAAGAATGGAAGAACATGTTTGGTGGTTGGAGGGTTAAAGAATCCATGAACGTACATAAAATACATTTCACCAAGATCCATGGCTTTGATATTGTGAATAGTGATGTCATGGCTCAAATGCTCTTCTAATCCAAGTATATTTGCAAAGTGTGAGACCTATGTGCTGAATACATTGGCAATTATGTTAAACGTGTAGGTTTACATGCAAAGTTTAAATATACTTGAGAAACACATTTAACACTATCCAAACTTTTGCTGCACGTGAGCTGCATGTGTTTTGCTTTTCAGAATGTCTGAACTTTTCTTGTATAATGCATAGCGGCTGTTTTGGACTGCCCGAACTTTCTATGTGCTGAAATAATCGTGTGGCTGCTATGTTTTTCATTTGCAATATTTCAAACTTGCTTTACACTTATGGTAAGGTTTGCTTAGTATTCATTTGCTAAGTTTTTGGTGTGTTTTGGCTGATCATGGTGTACATTATCTTGCTATGTTTGCAACATGCTTATGTGAGGTGCTCACGTAAGGTGTTGTGGTATTTGAACTAACGTGAGTCAAGTCAAGGACATGTGATCAGAAGAATTGGTTATTTGTTCATGTGCAAGTGTTGCTTGAGGTAAAGACATGGCTAGTGACAGGATCCATTGCACTAGTCTTTGGGAGAATATGAGGTTCAACAACCAAGTTCAGGAGGAATTGTGGTTGAGTTGATCGGGTGGTCACACAACATGTTTGGGTCAAGAACATGCATATGAAGGTATCATTGACGTTGTTTGAAGGTGTTCGCACATGTGCTTGGAGTGCATGGACGTGGAAACATGGTTCCAAGGCGTGATAAAGAGAAGTGGATGTAAAGAATTGGCCAGAAAGGTCCAACCAGCTGGTTTGTGCCTCAGGCTGCGGCTGAGGTGGTTATGGTTCATTTATAGAAAGTTTCGAGTTTGTTTTTGTTAGATTTCATGGCGAGCATGAAGTTGAGTTGTTTTATTAATGTTAGGTATGTTCCTAAGGTGTTTGTAAGTCTTAATATTGCTTCTATCTGGGTATTGAAGATTCTTGAGCAGTTATGGAAAGTTTCTGTTGAAACTGAGAAGGATTAGAGTTCTAGTTTAGGTTGGCTTGTCCTTAGTGCTGGTTATATAAGCAAGGGAGGCTAGAGCTCGTGAGAGAGGACTTTGGGCTGTTCCTCTTGTGCTTTGACAAATAAAATTTGTATTTTAAAGGAAATTTTGCACCTTGTTCGTCCGACTTGGTTCAGACAA